>CM053028.1:352590525-353190525 GCA_028564925.1 Lithobates sylvaticus | reverse complement strand
GCCACTACCCACCTCTTGGCTGCCACTAACCCCTGCCTCCTCCTGACTGCCACATTCCACAGCCACCTCCTGGCTGAGGTCTTCCTGTGTATGAAAAAGGGACATAGTTTGAGTTATTTGTTCATCAAAAACACACAATTTTCATCTAGTGACTGTTGCAAAATGTTTACAAATAGAAAACCATACAATTCTCAGCCCAGCAGTTTAGATTCTGGCCCCAAATGTCTACAACACTACTGTCTGTTGATATGTCAAACACGTTAGGAACTAAGCAATTGGGGATCCTGAATTAAGTGAACATCATTCATTATTCCCAAAAATGGTAACAAAACTACTATACCTGGCTCAAGCTGGGCTCCTCCACATCTTCCAGACTGGAAGGCCCCGGTTGGTCCTCGGAAGCCTCATCAGGGGTGGCGTGCATGGAAGGATGCGTGCAAGGAAGAGTCGAGAGTGACTTCCTGACATTAGCCTGGTCTTTGAGAAAATGGAGCCTGTCATAGTACCAGAGCGTGGGGGCATAGACATCATCTGCTGCAGCTCCAGATGCTTGGGACTTCCGGACCTTATTGCGCTCCCGGAAATAGGTAGTCCTCAGGTTAGCAATTTTTACTCTTAACTTCGCCACGGTTGCCGTGGGGAACGTTGGCTTTACAAATGACACAAGTTTCTGCATGGCTGCGTACCTCTTTGGTCTGTTGCTATAATCGCGGTGTTTTGCCTGCCATAATAGGGGCATTTGCCTATATTTATCAATGAAGAGGGGGAGAAAACTCGCATGGTTGAAGCTGTCCATAATCTCTGCAAGACACAACACCACACAAAACACTATAAATAATGTCAGTCAAAAGTCTCCTAATCTTCTCCATAAAGAAGCCTCAAGGTCTAATCAGTCTAGGCTAGTTATGTACCAACGTCAAATTGTACCTTCGTTATAGCGATCGTCTCGTGCGTGAGCTTTCTCTCCCCTCGTCTCACAGATCGTGGCTACGACACAGGCGTGTGACGTTTTATATACAGTGCGCATGCGTCAAACTCCGCCCGCCCCTGACGATCTTTCTCGTCTATTCCCCACCCTTCTCTTTACGGCGCAGTGGGGAGAGCACATGGCGGGGACACAGCAGGTGCGCCCCAAATATCCCACCAACGAGGAGGAGGACGAGGAAAGGCCGAAGGCAGAAACGTCCCGATCCCGGAGCCTGAAATTCAAGGCCTCCAATATGTCATTTGGAGAAATGTTGGAGATGGAGTGGACATATTAAAGAGGAGCGACTATGATGGGAAGTATGGGCCTTACCTCAACCCCAATGTCCGCAAGGCCAAGATCATGTCTAAAGTTGTGAGGAGGCTGTACAATCATTTTGGGGTACAACGATCCAAGGAGCAACTGAGGAAACGCTGGTCAGACCTGAAACTGAGGGAGGCCGATCAGTACAGAAAGATCAAGCGAGTTCTTCAAAAAAGTAAGTAGTTTAGTTTTGTGTTTGATTTCTTGCTTGCATACTGCTCCATGTGTTTTTCTTTTTCCAAAGTTGTACATTCCAAAATGGCCACTTTCAGGTTCCTCTGTGCATTCGATCGTACTCAACCTCGATCTTTCTGCCACTGTCATGTTCGTGTGTGTCCATTCGATCGTACTCAACCTCGATCGTTCGGACACTTATAATACGAGGTTTGTTGTTTTTTTTTGAGAAAGGAAGTTTGTTCTCATTAGAAATGTCATCAAGAATGTAAAGCCAATTTATTCGATGTAAAGGAGAGGTCACCCAGTAGCTGATTACCCATCTGGACTCTAGAGCACTAGTGCTGGGACACCCAAACCCACTTTTTATTATGCTTTTCTACACATGTGCTCCAGTGGATACTAGAGGGGGGTCTCCATCAAAAAAAATTCTACCAAAAAGCTAATCAGTTTTGCACCTTTAAAAAGTGACACCATTCATGTTGTTGTCATTTGTAACTGGCCCAACAAAAATATTGTCCCTCACTTTCAAGCAATGTTTGACATTTCCTATTTCTGCCATCAATAGATTGTGTTGCTAAATCTTCCTTTTGTACCTTCTCATAGGGGAGGGAAAACACGTGACGTCAGAGGAAACCACCAAACCAACACCTCCCAAAGAAGGGGAAAGACCAGAAGCAGAGGAGGAGGAGGAGGAAGGAGAGATCATAGAAATTGGAGAACTTGTCACCACAACAGGTGAGTGTGGGAGAACACAGCTACTGGTAAGCTAATCAATGTATGCCTGCCTCATTTCCAAGACATTTTTTGGGTTTTTGTTTGTTTTTATGTGACGTGGATGTTGTGGAATAGGGATGGGCCCGGTGCTCGATGCGAACCCATGTTCGCATCGAGCACCGGGCGCTCGCTCGCTCGGTGAGCCCAGAACTATTTTGGCCGCTCGCATCACATTCGTGTGATGCGAGCGGCCCTGCAATGCATTGCGGCCGGCGCGGCCGGCGCAGTGCATTGCTGGCTGATGATTGGCCAAGCATGCACTGTGACCCCGCATGCTTGGCCGGAAACTCGGAGAGCCATAATTGGCTACAGGCAGGACGCCTGTAGCCAATTACAGCTCAGGGGCTTTAGTACACGCCCCACCATTTAAAAGGCCGCCACGCCGTCGGCGCCGGTCACATGAGTTCCGGTTTAGGAGAGATCAGGCTGATTCTGTGTCTTTGCTAGATTCATTCATATAGAAAGATTTGCTCTACTTTGCTAAACCATTGGCTATTTATTTGCTAAACCATTGCTACCTGTCATTGATCGTCCATTGCTGCTGGTTAGTGTGTTTTTAGCTGCTGCTGGGGATTAGTCTGGTGCGTGTTTTACTGTTAGTACAGTATTTCAGTAGTACCAACCGCAGTGCTGTTAGCACAGCATTGCACCCCAAAAGCACCCATAGGACTTCTAGTGTGTTAGTGGCAGCAAACAGAGCTCCTATATTTTCTTCCCAGAAGCACCCATAGGACTTGTACTGTGTTAGTGGCATCACACAGAGTTCCTATATTTTCTTTCCAGAAGCACCTATAGGACTTGTACTGTGTTAGTGGCATCACACAGAGTTCCTATATTTTCTTCCCAGAAGCACCCATAGGACTTGTACTGTGTTAGTGGCATCACACAGAGTTCCTATATTTTCTTCCCAGAAGCACCCATAGGACTTCTAGTGTGTTAGTGGCATCACACAGAGTTCCTATATTTTCTTCCCAGAAGCACCCATAGGACTTGTACTGTGTTAGTGGCATCACACAGAGTTCCTATATTTTCTTCCCAGAAGCACCCATAGGACTTCTAGTGTGTTAGTGGCATCACACAGAGCTCCCATATTTTCTTCCCAGAAGCACCCATAGGACTTGTACTGTGTTAGTGGCATCACACAGAGTTCCTATATTTTCTTCCCAGAAGCACCCATAGGACTTCTAGTGTGTTAGTGGCATCACACAGAGCTCCCATATTTTCTTCCCAGAAGCACCCATAGGACTTCTACTGTGTTAGTGGCATCACACAGAGTTCCTATATTTTCTTCCCAGAAGCACCCATAGGACTTCTACTGTGTTAGTGGCATCACACAGAGTTCCTATATTTTCTTCCCAGAAGCACCCATAGGACTTCTACTGTGTTAGTGGCATCACACAGAGTTCCTATATTTTCTTCCCAGAAGCACCCATAGGACTTCTACTGTGTTAGTGGCATCACACAGAGTTCCTATATTTTCTTCCCAGAAGCACCCATAGGACTTCTACTGTGTTAGTGGCATCACACAGAGTTCCTATATTTTCTTCCCAGAAGCACCCATAGGACTTGTACTGTGTTAGTGGCATCACACAGAGTTCCTATATTTTCTTCCCAGAAGCACCCATAGGACTTGTACTGTGTTAGTGGCATCACACAGAGTTCCTATATTTTCTTCCCAGAAGCACCCATAGGACTTCTACTGTGTTAGTGGCATCACACAGAGTTACTATATTTTCTTCCCAGAAGCACCCATAGGACTTCTAGTGTGTTAGTGGCATCACACAGAGCTCCTATATTTTCTTTGCAGAAGCACCCATAGGACTTCTAGTGTGTTAGTGGCATCACACAGAGCTCCTATATTTTCTTCTCAGCAGCACCCACAGGACTTCTAGTGTGTTAGTGGCATCACACAGAGCTCCTATATTTTCTTTGCAGAAGCACCCATAGGACTTCTAGTGTGTTAGTGGCATCACACAGAGCTCCTATATTTTCTTCTCAGCAGCACCCACAGGACTTCTAGTGTGTTAGTGGCATCACACAGAGCTCCTATATTTTCTTCCCAGAAGCACCCATAGGACTTCTAGTGTGTTAGTGGCATCACACAGAGCTCCTATATTTTCTTCCCAGAAGCACCCATAGGACTTCTAGTGTGTTAGTGGCATCACACAGAGCTCCTATATTTCTTCCCAGAAGCACCCATAGGACTTCAATTGTGTGTTAGTGGCATCACACAGAGCTCCTATATTTTCTTTGCAGAAGCACCCATAGGACTTCTAGTGTGTTAGTGGCATCACACAGAGCTCCTATATTTTCTTCTCAGCAGCACCCACAGGACTTCTAGTGTGTTAGTGGCATCACACAGAGCTCCTATATTTTCTTTACAAAAGCACCCATAGGACTTCTAGTGTGTTAGTGGCATCACACAGAGCTCCTATATTTTCTTCTCAGCAGCACCCACAGGATTTCTAGTGTGTTAGTGGCATCACACAGAGCTCCTATATTTTCTTCTCAGCAGCACCCACAGGACTTCTAGTGTGTTAGTGGCATCACACAGAGCTCCTATATTTTCTTTGCAGAAGCACCCATAGGACTTCTAGTGTGTTAGTGGCATCACACAGAGCTCCTATATTTTCTTTGCAGAAGCACCCATAGGACTTCTAGTGTGTTAGTGGCATCACACAGAGCTCCTATATTTTCTTCTCAGCAGCACCCACAGGACTTCTAGTGTGTTAGTGGCATCACACAGAGCTCCTATATTTTCTTTGCAGAAGCACCCATAGGACTTCTAGTGTGTTAGTGGCATCACACAGAGCTCCTATATTTTCTTCTCAGCAGCACCCACAGGACTTCTAGTGTGTTAGTGGCATCACACAGAGCTCCTATATTTTCTTCCCAGAAGCACCCATAGGACTTCTAGTGTGTTAGTGGCATCACACAGAGCTCCTATATTTTCTTCCCAGAAGCACCCATAGGACTTCTAGTGTGTTAGTGGCATCACACAGAGCTCCTATATTTTCTTCCCAGAAGCACCCATAGGACTTCAATTGTGTGTTAGTGGCATTACACAGAGCTCCTATATTTTCTTCCCAGAAGCACCCATAGGACTTCTAGTGTGTTAGTGGCATCACACAGAGCTCCTATATTTTCTTCTCAGCAGCACCCACAGGACTTCTAGTGTGTTAGTGGCATCACACAGAGCTCCTATATTTTCTTTGCAGAAGCACCCATAGGACTTCTAGTGTGTTAGTGGCATCACACAGAGCTCCTATATTTTCTTCTCAGCAGCACCCACAGGACTTCTAGTGTGTTAGTGGCATCACACAGAGCTCCTATATTTTCTTCCCAGAAGCACCCATAGGACTTCTAGTGTGTTAGTGGCATCACACAGAGCTCCTATATTTTCTTCCCAGAAGCACCCATAGGACTTCTAGTGTGTTAGTGGCATCACACAGAGCTCCTATATTTTCTTCCCAGAAGCACCCATAGGACTTCAATTGTGTGTTAGTGGCATTACACAGAGCTCCTATATTTTCTTCCCAGAAGCACCCATAGGACTTCTAGTGTGTTAGTGGCATCACACAGAGCTCCTATATTTTCTTCTCAGCAGCACCCACAGGACTTCTAGTGTGTTAGTGGCATCACACAGAGCTCCTATATTTTCTTTGCAAAAGCACCCATAGGACTTCTAGTGTGTTAGTGGCATCACACAGAGCTCCTATATTTTTTTCTCAGCAGCACCCACAGGACTTCTAGTGTGTTAGTGGCATCACACAGAGCTCCTATATTTTCTTCTCAGCAGCACCCACAGGACTTCTAGTGTGTTAGTGGCATCACACAGAGCTCCTATATTTTCTTTGCAGAAGCACCCATAGGACTTCTAGTGTGTTAGTGGCATCACACAGAGCTCCTATATTTTATCTCAGCAGCACCCACAGGACTTCTAGTGTGTTAGTGGCATCACACAGAGCTCCTATATTTTCTTTGCAGAAGCACCCATAGGACTTCTAGTGTGTTAGTGGCATCACACAGAGCTCATATATTTTCTTCTCAGCAGCACCCACAGGACTTCTAGTGTCTTAGTGGCATCACACAGAGCTCCTATATTTTCTTCCCAGAAGCACCCATAGGACTTCTAGTGTGTTAGTGGCATCACACAGAGCTCCTATATTTTCTTCCCAGAAGCACCCATAGGACTTCAATTGTGTGTTAGTGGCATCACACAGAGCTCCTATATTTTCTTTGCAGAAGCACCCATAGGACTTCTAGTGTGTTAGTGGCATCACACAGAGCTCCTATATTTTCTTCTCAGAAGCACCCACAGGACTTCTAGTGTGTTAGTGGCATCACACAGAGCTCCTATATTTTCTTTGCAGAAGCACCCATAGGACTTCTAGTGTGTTAGTGGCATCACACAGAGCTCCTATATTTTCTTTGCAGAAGCACCCATAGGACTTCTAGTGTGTTAGTGGCATCACACAGAGCTCCTATATTTTCTTCTCAGCAGCACCCACAGGACTTCTAGTGTGTTAGTGGCATCACACAGAGCTCCTATATTTTCTTCTCAGCAGCACCCACAGGACTTCTAGTGTGTTAGTGGCATCACACAGAGCTCCTATATTTTCTTCTCAGCAGCACCCATAGGACTTCTAGTGTGTTAGTGGCATCACACAGAGCTCCTATATTTTCTTCTCAGCAGCACCCACAGGACTTCTAGTGTGTTAGTGGCATCACACAGAGCTCCTATATTTTTCTTCTCAGCAGCACCCACAGGACTTCTAGTGTGTTAGTGGCATCACACAGAGCTCCTATATTTTCTTCTCAGCAGCACCCACAGGACTTCTAGTGTGTTAGTGGCATCACACAGAGCTCCTATATTTTCTTCTCAGCAGCACCCACAGGACTTCTAGTGTGTTTGTGGCATCACACAGAGCTCCTATATTTTCTTTGCAGAAGCACCCATAGGACTTCTAGTGTGTTAGTGGCATCACACAGAGCTCCTATATTTTCTTCTCAGCAGCACCCACAGGACTTCTAGTGTGTTAGTGGCATCACACAGAGCTCCTCTATTTTCTTTGCAGAAGCACCCATAGGACTTCTAGTGTGTTAGTGGCATCACACAGAGCTCCTATATTTTCTTCTCAGCAGCACCCACAGGACTTCTAGTGTGTTAGTGGCATCACACAGAGCTCCTATATTTTCTTCCCAGATGCACCCATAGGACTTCTAGTGTGTTAGTGGCATCACACAGAGCTCCTATATTTTCTTCTCAGCAGCACCCACAGGACTTCTAGTGTGTTTGTGGCATCACACAGAGCTCCTATATTTTCTTTGCAGAAGCACCCATAGGACTTCTAGTGTGTTAGTGGCATCACACAGAGCTCCTATATTTTCTTCTCAGCAGCACCCACAGGACTACCGACTACAATGGCTGGAAGACCGCCAAGGGGAGGCAGAGCGTGCAGAGGCAAGAACACAGGGCAGGCAGGCTCTGTTTCTAGTGGACGTGGCCGTGGACGTGGTCGTGCATCGTCATCAGTACGTGTCCATGGGACACGCGCGTCTTTGTTTTCGGCAGCTGGACATGTGGAGCCGCATCATGCTGAAGGCTTGGTAGAATGGATGACCAAGCCCTCCTCATCTTCCTCATCCTCTCTCACCCAGGCTCAGGATACTGGCAGAGCAGCTGGAAACGCGTACTCAATGGCATCATCAGCCACCCCCTCCCTAGACCCACCATGTCCTCCTGAGGAGTCCCCCGAACTCTTTGAGCACAGTGTTGGGTACATGCTCCAGGAGGATGCCCAACGATTCGAAGGCTCGGATGATGATACCCAGCTTGAGGAAGTCAGTAGTGTGCGCGCAGAGAGAGGGGATGCTGAAGGACAGCAATCTGGCAGTACTGTTCCACCAGCTGCAGCTTACTGCCAGGTTTGCTCTAGTGGTGAAGAGGGAGGGGATGATGAGGTCACTGACTCCACGTGGGTGCCTGAAGGGAGAGAGGATGAGGAGGAGGACGAGGAGGAGGAGGATGCGGCGTCACATGTCCAACGAGGCAGGATGCCCCCTGGAGGCCAGGTAGAGGCCAGCACAGCAACTGTACAACACCGCAGAGCTCCGCCTGTGCAGGGCGCTGCCTCTGCACGTTATCAGAAAAGTTCTTTGGTGTGGGCCTTTTTTTTTTTTTTTGAGACGAGTGCATCAGATCGCACCACTGCTATTTGCAATATTGGTCTCAAGCGTATCTCGCATGGCCAAAACATCAGCCGCTTGGGCACCACAAGCATGACCAGACATATGTCGACCTGCCATGCAGCTTGTTGGCAAGCACACATAAAAGACCCACACCAAAGAACTAAGCGGACCTCTCCTTGCTCCTCATCAGCTGGGATCTCCATCCCCACTACATCTTCAGTCCTTTCTGAAAGCTGCTCTGAGAGGACTGAAGGTGTAGAATTAGGTGTGTCACAACCAAGTACTTGCAGTACACCGACGTCCGATTGTAGCAGGCAAATTTCCCTGCCCCAGCTGCTGGACTGTCAAAAGAAGTACACTCCCAGCCATCCACATGCCCAGCGGTTGAATGCTAGCTTGGCTAAATTGCTAGCACTTCAACTGTTGCCTTTTCAGTTGGTAGACTCGGCCCCCTTCCGTGAGTTTGTTCAATGTGCGGTTCCTCAGTGGCAGGTTCCCAAACGCCACTTTTTCTCACGGAAGGCGATTCCGTCTCTCTACCGGCATGTGGAAGGCAATGTCCATGCCTCGCTGGACAGGGCGGTCAGCGGTAAGGTGCATATTACCGCTGACTCATGGTCCAGCAGGCATGGACAGGGACGTTACCTTTCTTTCATGGCCCATTGGGTCACTCTATTGGCAGCTGGGAGGCATGCAGGATAAGGTGCAGTAGTGTTGGAGGTTGTTCCGCCACCACGCCTCCAAAATGCTACTACTGCTACTGGTTGTGACACACCTCTCTCCTCCACCCCCTCCTCTTCTTCTTCCTCCAGTGCTCTGTCCTCGGAACCAGCGGTGCTCCGTAGGCGTACAAGGGGCTACGCAAGTACGCAGGCAAAAAGATGCCATGCCGTGCTTGCGCTGGTGTGTTTGGGGGACAGGAGCCACACTGGGCCAGAGGTTCTGGCAGCTCTGCAGGGGCAGGCCGAGAGGTGGTTGACGCCACGCCAGCTTAAGCCAGGAATGGTCGTTTCTGACAATGGCACCAACCTCCTCTCCGCCCTGCGACAGGGGCAGCTCACCCATGTGCCCTGTATGGCTCACGTCCTCAACCTGGTGGTGCAGCGGTTCTTGGGCAGGTTCCCAGGCTTACAGGATGTCCTGAGGCAGGCCAGGAAAGTCTGTGTGCATTTCCGCCGATCTTATAATGCCAGTGCTCGGCTGACTGAGCTGCAAAAGGAGCTGAACCTGCCCAAGAACCGCCTAATATGTGACATGCCCACCAGGTGGAACTCAACGTTGGCCATGCTGCAGCGACTGCACACGCAGCAGAGGGCCATCAATGAGTACCTTTGCGACTACGGCACCAGGACAGGGTCAGGGGAGCTTGTTTTTTTTCCCCCACGTCAGTGGAGCATGATCAGGGATGCATGCACTGTCCTCTCACCATTTGAGGAGGCCACGAGGATGGTGAGCAGTGACAGTGCATGCATCAGTGACACTGTACCTCTTGTCCACCTGTTGGAGCATACGCTGCGTGGGATAATGGACAGGGCACTTGAGGCAGAACAGAGGCAGGAAGAGGAGGACTTCCTTGCCTCTCAAGGCCCCCTTTATCCGGACAGTGTTCCTTCTGTCCCACCCATCACACAGGAAGAGGATGAGGATGAGGAGGAGGAGGAAGAGGAGGATTGTGTGAGCATGGAGGTGGAGCCTGGCACTCAGCATCAGCAGCAGCAGTCTTTTAGGGATGATGTACAGTCCCAACAAACCAGTGGACTTGTACGTGGCTGGGAGGAGGTGGCTGGCGATCATGTCATCCTCAGTGACCCAGAAGACTCCGGACCGAATGCCTCAGCTAACCTACGCTGCATGGCCTCCCTGATCCTGAAAAGCCTGCGGATGGATCCTCATGTTCTTCGGATCAAGGAGAGGGACCATTACTGGCTGGCCACTCTCCTTGATCCACGGTACAAGGGTAAGGTTGCGGACCTTATCTTGCCGTCGCAGAGGGAGCAGAGGATGAGACATCTCAGGGAGGCCTTGCAGAAAGGTCTGTGCAACGCGTTCCCAGAAACTGGGAGGTTACAAACTCCTGGTCCTGGACGACGAGTTGCTGAGGCTTCGGTCAGTAGCAGAAGGAGCGGTGGGGAAGGTGGACGTCTGACCGATGCGTTCAGACAATTTTTTAGTCCGCAGCCCCAAGGTATGATCGGTTCCAGCAACCATCGCCAGCGTCTGATATACATGGTGCAGGAATACCTTGGGGCAAGGTCAGACTTGGACACCTTTCCCACCGAAAATCCTCTGGCTTACTGGGTCCTGAGGATGGATCACTGGCCAGAGCTTGCACAGTATGCAATTGAGCTACTGGCCTGTCCTGCCTCCAGCGTTCTTTCCGAACGCACATTCAGTGCTGCTGGAGGATTTGTCACCGATCATAGGGTGCGCCTGTCCACCGACTCGGTTGATCGACTGACCTTCATCAAAATGAATCAGTCTTGGATCACCACCAGCTACCAGGCACCTGAAGCGGATATAACGGAATAATTTATAATGTCACATCCCTTCAAGACTGCCTATGCTGATGCTGAGTGACTGTCCTGTTATGTTCACTGACTATCCTCTTCCTCCTCCTCAATGATCCATGCCACCACACCAGTGCCTAAGGCACAATTTTTCAGCCCCTGTATAACAGGGGCGTGTACTTACAATTTTTTTTAAAAAATGCTTCGCAACACGTGTGACTGCTGTGCTCCAAGTACAGTATCTGTGAGGGGTTGCAGTGTTGTGGCACCAGCACCAATGCCTAAGGCACAATTTTTCAGCCCCTATTGGGGCGTGTAATTACAATTTTTAGGCAATGCTTTGCAACAGGTCTCATTGCTGTGCTAAGAGTACAGTGTCTGTGAGGGGTTGCAGTGTTGTGGCACCAGCACCAATGCCTAAGGCACAATTTTTCAGCCCCTGTTTAACAGGGGCGTGTAATTACAATTTTTTAAAAAAAATGCTTCGCAACAGGTGTGACTGCTGTGCTCCAAGTACAGTATCTGTGAGGGGTTGCAGTGTTGTGGCACCAGCACCAGTGCCTAAGGCACAATTTTTCAGCCCCTGTTGGGGCGTGTAATTACAATTTTTAGGCAATGCTTTGCAACAGGTCTCATTGCTGTGCTAAGAGTACAGTGTCTGTGAGGGGTTGCAGTGTTGTGGCACCAGCACCAATGCCTAAGGCACAATTTTTCAGCCCCTGTTTAACAGGGGCGTGTAATTACAATTTTTTAAAAAGATGCTTCGCAACAGGTGTGACTGCTGTGCTCCAAGTACAGTATCTGTGAGGGGTTGCAGTGTTGTGGCACCAGTGCCTAAGGCACAATTTTTCAGCCCCTGTTGGGGCGTGTAATTACAATTTTTAGGCAATGCTTTGCAACAGGTCTCATTGCTGTGCTAAGAGTACAGTATCTGTGAGGGGTTGCAGTGTTGTGGCACCAGCACCAATGCCTAAGGCACAATTTTTCAGCCCCTGTTTAACAGGGGCGTGTAATTACAAATCTTGATCTAATAGTTCACAGCAGGGCCCATTCCTGCGCCCACCAAGAGTAACTATGAGGGCCTACAGTCTTGTGGCAACACAATCCACCACCACCGCCAAAGGCCCAATTTTTCTGCCCTGTTCAACAGGTGCATGCAATTACAAATCTTGATCTAATAACTCACAGCAGGGCCCATTCCTGCGCCCACCAAGAGTAACTGTGAGGGCTTACAGTCTTGTGGCAACACCGTCCACCACCACCACCACCACCACCACCAAAGGCCCAATTTTTCTGCCCGGTTCAACAGGTGCATGCAAGTACAAATCTTGATCTATTAACTCACAGCAGGGCCCATTCCTGTGCCCACCAGTCTTGTGGCTACACCAATATCTAATAGGGCAAATTTCTGCAGAGTATATATGGCAGGCCCCTACTTTCAAACTTACAAACGACTCCTACTTGCAAACGGAAAGAGAAAACAGGAAGTGAGAGGAAATCTACCCCTAGGAAGGGAAATTCTATCCTGTTAGATTTAATTTGGGAAAAAGGTATCTCCTCTCTACTGATGCTTTATCACCAATCCTTGTTTCAATTCAAACCCCACTTTTCCAAAAACATTTGTCATTGGGACAGAAAGTGAGGTGACATGTTCTGAACAGATGTGCAAAGACAGCAAATGTTACAGGGGTGATAACCCCTCCCTATGTTCTCCAAAAAGCTTAAAAATAGATTTTTTTGGGATGGAGCTACACTTCATAATGTACCTGTTCAGATTCTACTTAAGAACAAACCTACAGTCCGTGTCTTGTTTGCACCACCTATATACTGCTGTTCAGAGTATATAGGGTTGTAGGTATAGGGTTTTATTTTGGGTGCGGGGTCCCCCTTAATATCCATACAAGACCCAAAGGGGCTGGGGTGGGGGGGGGGGGGTGATGGGGTAGCCATGCCATTTTTCTCAAGGATTTTCAGCCATATGGCAGCCAGGACAAGACATGACATTAACCACTTCAGCCCCGGACCATTTGGCAGCCAAAGGACCAGAGGTCTTTTTTCAATTTCGCACTGCACTACTTTAACTGGTAATTGCGCGGTCATGCAATTTTGTAACCAAACGAAATTTGCGTCCTTTTCTTCCCACAAATAGAGCTTTCTTTTGATGGTATTTGATTGCCTCTGTGATTTTTATTTTTTGCGATATAAACGGAAAAAGAGCGAAAATTTTGAAAAAAAAAGAGATTTTCTACTTTTTGTTATAAAAAAAATCTAATAAACTCAATTTTAGTCAAACATTTGGGCCAAAATGTATTCAGCCACATGTCTTTAGTAAAAAAAATGCCAATAAGCGTATATTTATTGGTTTGCGCAAAAGTTATAGCGTCTACAAACTAGAGTACATTTTCTGGAATTTACACCGCTTTTAATTTATGACTGCCTATTTCATTTCTTGAGGTGCTAAAATGGCAGAGAAGTACAAAACCCCCCCAAATGACCCCATTTTGGAAAGTAGACACCCCAAGCTATTTGCTGAGAGGCATGTTGAGCCCATTGAATATTTTTTTTTTTAGTCCCAAGTGATTGAATAAAGACAAAAATAAAAAAAGATTTTTTTTTTTTTCAAAAAGTTGTCACTAAATGATATATTGCTCACACATGCCATAGTTATATGTGGAATTGCACCCCAAAATACATTTTGCTGCTTCTCCTGAGTATGGGGATACCACATGTGTGGGACTTTTTGGGAGCCTAGCCGCGTACGGGGCCCCGAAACCCAAGCACCGCCTTCAGGATTTCTAAGGGTGCAAATTTTTGATTTCACTCCTCACTACCTATCACAGTTTCGAAGGCCATAAAATGCCAAAATAGCACAAAACCCCCCCAAATGACCCCATTTTGGAAAGTAGACACCCCAAGCTATTTGTTGAGAGGCATGGTGAGTATTTTACAGCTCTCATTTGTCTTTGAAAATGAAGAAAGTAAAGAAAAAAAATTTTTTTTTTTTTTTTCAATTTTCAAAACTTTGTGACAAAAAGCGACATCTGCAAAATACTCACAATACCTCTCAGCAAATAGCTTGGGGGTGTCTACTTTCCAAAATGGGGTCATTTTGGGGGTTTTATGCCATCTGGGCATTCCATGGCCTCCGAAACTGTGATTGGCAGTGAGAAGTGAAATAAAAAAATTACACCCTTAGAAAGCCTGAAGGCGGTGATTGGTTTTTGGGGTTCCGTACGCAGCTAGGCTCCCAAAAAGTCCCACACATGTGGTATCCCCGTACTCAGGAGAAGCAACAGAATGTATTTTGGGGTGTATTTCTACATATGCCCATGACATGTTTGAGCAATATATCATTTAGTGACAACTTTTTGTAAAAAAAATATATATATATTTTTTTTTTTCATTATTCAATCTCTTGGGACAAAAAAAAAAAATATTTAATGGGCTCAACATTGCTCTCATCAAATAGCTTGGGGTGTCTACTTTCCAAAATGGGGTCATTTGGGGGGGGTTTGAACTGTCCTGGCATTTTATGCACAACATTTAGAAGCCTATGTCACACGTCACCCACTCTTCTAACCACTTGTAGACAAAGCCCTTTCTGACACTTTTTGTTTACATGAAAACATATTTTTTTTTGCAAGAAAATTACGTTGAACCCCCAAACACTATATATAATGTTAAAGCAAAGGCCCTACAGATTAAAATGGTGGGTGTTGCATTTTTTTTTTCCACACAGTATTTGCGCAGCGATTTTTTTTTGTGGAAAAAATACACTTTTTTTTATTTTAATGCACTAAAACACACTATATTGCTCAAATTTTTGATGAAATAAAAAATATGATCTTAGGCCGAGTACATGGATACCAAACACGACATGCTTTAAAATTGCGCACAAACACGCAGTGGCGACAAACTACATACATTTTTAAAAGCCTTTAAAAGCCTTTACATGATACCACATTAGATTCACGGAGGAGGTCTACTGCTAAAATTACTGCCCTCGATCTGACCTTCGCGGTGATACCTCACATGCATGGTGCAATTGCTGTTTACATATGACGCCAGACCAACGCTTGTGTACGCCTTTGCGCAAGAGAAGGGGGGGCAGGGGTGCTTTTTTTTTTTTTTTTTGGTTTTTTTTTTATTTATTTAGCTTTTTTATTTTATTTTTAAACTGTTCCTTCCATTTTTTTTTCTTTGTTATGATTTTTATTGTTATCTCAGGGAATGTAAATATCCCCTATGATAGCAATAGGCAGTGACAGGTACTCTTTTTTTGAAAAAATTGGGGTCTATTAGACCCTAGATCTTTCCTCTGCCCTCAAAGCATCTGACCACACCAAGATTGGTGTGATAAAATGCTTTCCCAATTTCCCAATGGCGCGGTTTATATCCGGGAGGGGGGACATTCCCTCCCACTGCTTGTAAAAGCAGTCTAGAGGCTAATTACCCGCTAGAATTGCTTTTACATGAAAGCCGATCACTGGCTGAAAAGAATGATACCAAGATGATACCTAAACCTGCAGGCATCATTCTGGTATAACCATTCAAAGTCCAGCAACATACTGGACATATATTGTAATCTTTTTTTTTCATGCAGCTCTTGGCTGAACGAAAAAAAGAGATTGATTGGTGGGTATGCCCACCATTAGAATACCTCCCTTCATCCACCCACTTCTAATGATGGGCATACATGCACCATTTATATATGCCGATGCATGGGGGCATCCTCCCGCAAAAGTTATGCCGTGTACACACGGTCGGAATTTCGACCGTATGTACGTGGCATTAGGAGCCAATCGCTCCTCCCCCCCCCTGCTGCCCCCATGCTTCGGCATATATGCTCTTTTTTTTAACTGTGGTGGTGAAATCACCTCCTACAGTGTTGGAGTCGCGTCTTTATGTATCGTGGGAGCAAACGCTGTTGCTGTCAAGATAAATAAATCCGCGTTGCAACTGAATGGCATACCTGAAAACAAAAAAATGCTTAACACTAAAACACAGTAAACAAAATTACATACCTGAAAAGCAAGCATGATAAAACATGATAAAACATAATAAAACATTGCAGAATAGAATGGAGTAAAAAAAGAGCAACAATAGAGAGAGAATAGAGTGAGAGAGAGAACAATAAAACGACAACTATTTTTTTTTTTTTTTTTTTTTTGAGATTCACAGGTAAAAAAGCTCCTGACTGAAGCGACTGAATCAAAGCGCTACCACAAAAAAACTGTTAGCGATCGCAGGGATCAGGCCTGACTCTGCGAACGCTGCAGTTATGTGTGCTTAGTGTTTTTGTAAGTGACAGTGATCGATCGATACTGCACTTGGGTGGGCTGGGCTGGGCGGAGGGGGAAAACGCAGGTGCTAGCAGGTATCTGGGCTGATCCCGCTAACAATGCGGTATTTTTTGGAACCCTAAACTGCTGGGACGCTAGTATAGATCTGATCAGATCAGATATTGATCTGTTCAGATACTGTGCCACTAAGGGAGGTGTATGCTTTGTGCGTGGGTGTTTGCGGTACTGGCACTAACCTGGGGCGACGCAGACCTTATTTGACCCTAAAACCTAATTGATATCACCCGCCGGGCGATCAGGGGGTTAAACCGTTATTGGGTAATAAATGGCGGGTGCCCTGACAGTATAAAAAACAAGCTAACTAACCAGCGTCACCCGTAACAGTAATACAAAAAAAAACTGGTTACCTAGCGACACTAATGCAGCGATCAGAAAAACGATCGCTTAGTGACACTGGCAAAAGGGGGTGAAAGGGTTAACTAGGGGCAATCAGGGGGTTAAACCTTTATTAGGTAATATATGGGGGTACCTGACGCTATATAAAAACCTGACGGGGAACCTAAATAACGAAATAACTAACTGGCTAACCAGCGTCACCAGTGACAGTTATACAGTGATCACTGGTGAAAGGGTTAACTCTAGGGGCAATCAGGGGGTTAAAACCTTTATTTAGGTTGTAATATGGGGGTACCTGACCTATAAACCTATTTATGAACCTATATAAACATGGCGGTTACCTAAAAAAAAAAAATGGTTACCTAGCGACACTAATGCAGCGATCAGAAAAACGATCGCTTAGTGACACTGGCAAAAGGGGGTGAAAGGGTTAACTAGGGGCAATCAGGGGGTTAAAACCTTTATTAGGTAATATATGGGGGTACCTGACGCTATATAAAAACCTGACGGGGAACCTAAATAACGAAATAACTAACTGGCTAACCAGCGTCACCAGTGACAGTTATACAGTGATCACTGGTGAAAGGGTTAACTCTAGGGGCAATCAAGGGGTTAAAACCTTTATTTAGGTTGTAATATGGGGGTACCTGACCTATAAAACTATTTATGAACCTATATAAACATGGCGGTTACCTAAAAAAAAAAAATGGTTACCTAGCGACAGCAGTGACACTAATACAGCGATCAGAAAAACGATCGCTTAGTGACACTGGCAAAAGGGGGTGAAAGGGTTACCTGGGGGGCAATCAAGGGGTTAAACCTTTATTAGGGGGGGGTAGGGGGCTACCTTGGACCTAAAACTAACTGCCCTGACAGTTATTACAGTCACACTGACACTAAATGCAGTGATCAGTAAAAAAATGATCACTGCAATTAGTGACACTGTGACTGGGGGGGGAGGGGGTGATCTGGGGGGTGATCAGGGGGTGACAGGGGGGTGGAATATGTGCCTAACTGTACTGGTGTCAGTGTACTGTTGTGCACTAACCTTTACATGTTCACCGCTCGGCGTCTCCGGTCACATAGACCGGCGCACCGAGCGTGACATCACTTCCGCCTTCCTGTCTATACAATAGACAGGAAGGGGAAGCTTTTCATTGGCCAGGAGCGATCGCGAGGGGGTGGCCAGAAACCACTGGCCGTCCCCTCGTCCCGGATCGCTCCTGACACGATCCCGACCGTCCCCGCCGGCGGAGGGGGGTCCGATCGGACCCCCCAACCGCCTGAAGAATGTCACGTACAGGTACGTGATTCTGCCTGTACGTGCCATTCTGTTGACGTATATATACATGGGGCGGTCGGGAAGTGGTTAAAGCCGCAAGTGGTTTTAAATGGCTTCTTTTTTTCCTTTACAAATGTCATTTTGTGCAAGGACAGTTCTAAACACGGGAAACACATGCCACTTCACAGGCATACTTTAGACACCCCCCAGGTACCATATTTAAAGGAAAATTTCACTTTTTTTTTTTTCACTTTATGCATCATTAAAATGACTGCTCCCGAAAAAACGTTAGTTTTTAAAAGTTCTTTTTGCATTGATATATGTCCCCTGGGGCAGGACCCGGGTCCCCAAACCTGTTTTATGACATTAACATGCATATTGGCCGTTGTAATTAGCACTTTTGATTTCGAACGTTCGCGTCCATTATAACTTATAGGGTTCGAAAATTCGCACTTTCGGTCGGTTCGAAGGTTCTGGTGCGAACCGAACCCGGGGGTGTTCGGCTCATCCCTATTGTGGAAGAAGAATCGCACTTTACCACAGAGAGTGCCCACGTACTCATCGGGGAGATAATGGTCTGCAATAGAGATCTAGATGACATAAAGCAAAACATCAATGATGTTCAACAAAAATTGAAGAACATCATTGATGTTTTAGGCAAAATATGAAAACGCACCAAGTAATTCACACACATTTGTGGCTGCTTCTGAACACATTTGCAACTTAAGAACTGTGTGAAATTTAGAACATGCACACATTGTGTCCACATGTGCTAGCTCCCATCATGGTGGATGAATGCCAATGTTTTTTTGGGGGTGCAACCACTTTACGAACTACTAAAGTGGTTGTGGTGAAGGGGTTGCACCCCCAAAAAACGTCCATTCATCCCCATGATGGAAAATGGCACTTTTGAAGATTCTAGGCATGTGTTTTACCATCTAATGACCATTTTCAGAACCAAATTGTGTGCATGTTCTAAAATTCCAGTTTCCAGGGGTGACCCCCCATGTGATGAAGGCAAGATCAAACACACTTTGAACATATAGTCATGTCTGATCTTGGCTTCACTTTAGAAAGTTGATCTTTCCGAGTTCCTAGGTTCTGTTTTGCTCCATGCCTGCTTTTACCAAATGCGGAATGTTTGTAAACAATGTTGTAAATAACCCAGATCTTGTCAGTTTTGGTAAGAAGTTTGTAAACGCACTTTTGAATGTGTTGCAAGTAAACTTTTTTACATTTCTAAATGTATGGCTTCCTTATTTAAATACAAACAAGCATTATGTATGTCAAATGTAAAGGATTTGGGGGGCAATGGGTGTTATTTACTAAAGGCAAGTCCAGTTTGCACTGCAAGTTTCTTTTCCAGGGCACTTTTGCACTGCACTTGTAGAGCATAGTAGATTTGACTTATGTAAATGACACCCACAGTGATTTGTTTGAAAACACGTAGCACACCATTTTTGTGAATACACACATTTCTGTCATGGTGATGAAAAGGAGTATTTTGTGTGTGAGTTCTGCACTACAAACCTTCTCTAGACCAAAGATTAGGTATCAAACACACAACATGAGAATAATCTTTTTGGGAAGAAGAGACTGTTACCTCCTTTTGCCCCGAAAGTGCATTCCCACTGTCGAAGCCAAACGGAAAAAAATTCACGGTCAAATAAGCAATAATACGGAAATGACAAGAAATCATAGGTTGGTTGAAAAAAGAAATTTATTTAAAAATGCCTCTCACACATCGTCAGGCAGAGCAATGGCCCCCCTACCCACAAAGTAGTCCATATATTGCTTGCGGACCGCGCGGGCATTTAGAGGGGGCAAGCCTGGACGTGCCGCTTGAAGGGCTGAGGTCAGCATTTGGAGGGCCCTCCACATCTGGGCCAACGGGCACCACATAGTTCCCGTTGTGTCGTTTTAAAAAGTTGTGCAATATGCAACAGGCAAGAACTATGTGGTTCAGTTTGTATTCCGCCAAGTTAATCGCCGTCAAGAACAGGCGGAAGCGGCTGGCCAGGATGCCAAAGGTGTTCTCCACAACTCTTCGGGCTCTGGACAGCCTGTAGTTGAAGACCCTCTGGTCTGGGGTGAGGGTCCTCATCGGGAAGGGCCTCATCAGATGGGGAGTCAACGCAAACGCTTCATCTGCGACAAAGACGAAGGGGAGTCCTTCAGCATTCTCCTCTGGAGGTGGCAAGCACAGACTGCCACTTTGAAAAGCAAGTAGAACTCCGTGTGCGCAATGGCACCACCATCCGAGATCCGGCCGTTCATCCCCACGTCCACATACATAAACTCGTATGTCGCCGACACCACCGCCAACATCACTACACTATTAAGCCCCTTGTAATTATAATAGTAGGACCCCGAGTTGGGCGGTGGGACGATGCGGACGTGTTTCCCATCCATTCAATCCTCCGCAGTTAGGAAAGTCCCAACGGCTGGCAAAGTGGGAGGCCATAGTCTGCCATTCCTGTGGCGTGGAAGGGAACTGTGGAGTGAAACAAGAAAAAAAAATTAGTCACTTTGCACATAAACATTGCAAGCAGATTAGACAATCAACATCTTGGAACAAGAGCATACTTTAAAATTTGAGGCTGGAAAGTATTTGCACAGAAAAGTAGAGGGACCCCTTCGCAGATTACTCACCCCCCATCAATCCCCCCACTTCTGATGGGCCATTGGCAATAACTAGGGTTTTGGGGGGGGGGGGTGTTGGACAGGTAACCCTCTGCACTTCATTGCTTGCCAAATGGCTCAATAATGTGTGCTAGTTTGGCCAGACCCTCCTTACTTAACACTATTGGCAGCCCCCAGGAAAGATAAAATAACATTTCAACCCACCCCCCTTCAAAAAAAGGAACGCACATTTGGACATTCTGAAATTACCAAGCAAGCTAATAGGAGGGAAAGAACACCAAAAAAGAGGAAATGTAAAGTATGGAGACAGCCCCTTGCACTACATGCTTTGCTGAATTCATCCCTAAAGATGCCCACTATAAAGAGGTAAGTATATAGTGTGTATTGACCTTGGGAAAGCCAGCAGATAGAGGATTGGTACCATCTGACAGAGCAGTTGGGGGAGGGGGTTCCTAATGAGTTTGCCCCCCCCCACAAAAAAAAGGGGGGCTCTACAGGAAGTAAACCACACAGCAGTCATTTGTGCATATTTTAGGGGGTGTTTGGGGGCAAACAATACTATGCAGCAGACAAAATACATTGCTTAAGTGACTAGGCCATAGGTGTCTATTGGGCCAGAAGAGCATGCTGGGGAGGTAAGTGAAGGGAAAAATGCATGAAGGAGAAAAGGGGCACAGCATATTAGAACATATTGCAATCATGGTAATTCTGGAAGGAGGACAAAAATAAAAGTCATTAGCAAACAGAGCATATATAGAATGGAATAGTAAAGGAGAAATGTTACCTTAATATAGTCCTCCTGCAGGACCTCGATGATGGCAGAACAGGTCTCTGGAATAATGATTCCCAGGGCCTGGGGAGAGATACCTGAAGAGAACTTCAAATCCTGAAGACTTCTCCCTGTCGCCAAGTACCTCAACGTAGCAACAAGCCTCTGCTCCGGAGTGATGGCTTGTCTCATGCAGGTATCCTGCCGGCTGATAAAAGGGGTCAGCAAAGCCAAAAGACGGTGAAAAACGGGGTCCGTCATCCGGAGAAAGTTCCTGAAATCATCAGGATTATTCTCCCGGATCTCACGAAGCAAAGGCATGTGCGAGAACTGATCACGCTGAAGCAACCAATTCTTGGTCCACATACTCCTCGTCACTCTGTTCATGGACGGGTCTTGGCTCAAAGCTAAAAGCCCGACACCAATTCCGAGTACGCACGGGAAACATCGCTCACAAGCTCACAAAAGGTCGGCTGGTCAGAACGGACAAACAGAAAGCACCGATAAACAGCAAGGCCTGAAAGAACGAAATGAATACCAGAAACGAGCAGACAATAAGCAGTGCAAATCAAAGCGTCCTATATCAAGATATAGGCCGCAATGACCAACAAATGCGAACTGACTACACGCACTAATAAACAGATACGCACGACAAGCACAAACTGAAGAGCAGTAACGATCTGAGTCAGAAAACTGAGAAGCGCGAATCTTAAGTCCCCAAACTTCGACTAACTCGCGATAAACACGGGATCAGCAGAAGGAGCCCAACGGGTGCCTGACGTGGTGCTGAACTTCCCTTTTCTAGTCTCGTGGAAGACGACTTACGTCACGACGTTCTTGCAGACCGGAAATTCCGACAACGTTGTCCGACCGTGTGTACGCAACAACAACATCGGACAAAGTACGACGGACAGGATCCGACCGACATGGTCCTCGGATAATCCGCGCGTGTGTATGGGGCTTAACACAGGTCCATAAAGTCTGTTAATGTAATTCTATATTAAATGCTCTTGTATCTACAGTATCAAATCAATATTAAAATGTCCTGTGAAAGAGTAGTGATTGAGAGCTCCCAAACCTTTGCAACTTCCTTCTTCAATGGCAAATATTTCAATTGAATATATAAAAATCGTTACATTTTGCACTGATGATTTAAATTTTCGATGCCACTACAGAGTCATGTAAAACTTATCTTTGTACCATAGCAATCGTCTCTGCATCGCATGAGACAGAAGATTCTGGTTACTGCAAAACAGACATAGATCAGTTCCACCTGCTGGATACTTGAATAATTGCATCCTTTCTTGAAACAGTTTAGATCAAACACTAACAGGCATACAAGTTGTCTTAGATTCTCAGTTTGTGACACACATAAACCTTAAATTTCCATCTTAATTTTCTATATGGAGAGTTGCTGAATAAATTACACATGTTCCATACCCCACCCATGGAATGAAAAACAAATCAAAAAAGTATAACTATGACAATACTTTTTTAAATAGTAGTGAGGAATTAGAACTGCCATCAGATATTTATTGGTGCCCATATTCCTATTACGGAGATTCACTTTCTCTAATTGTCTTGATCACCAATGTTATCAGTGAAAGTGAGGCCCTCAGAACTGGAATAAAGTGGACGTTTTCTAATGAAGACCTTTGTTCCCATCAGTGACTATGGATGAGCCCAAGGTTCAGTTCAAACACAAGTTCAGACTGAACCCTGTCTTTTTCGAATGCCTGAACATTTACCCTTTCGATAGGAGCCAAACGTGTAATGTATTACTACATCTATTATACGTGACAACTTCCCACTGTCAATGATTGTTAGGGATGCCAGCGGGTACAAGTACTGCTGAGTCCTTAACAACCAGTGACATCAACAGCCTCATTTAATTACATGCATGGGAATCCTTGGCCATGTAAGTAATGAGACAGAGTGGTGGTGACATTACTGACAAAATATTGCCATGACCATAGACCAAATATGACCATATTCATATTTGGTCAATTATGTCACTGCAGCGCTGTCCGCTTGTATAAAAACCTATCTTTTGACGATCAGTGGGCGACATTCATTGTGATTGGATTTGCAATGCTGGATTTTTTTTTGGGGGTGGGGGTGTTATTTTTATAATAAAGACTTGTATGTGTTTATTTACGACCTACTTTTTTTTGTGAAAGAAGTCTAGTCTGGCTAAAGGAAAAATAATCATGCAGGAACCACCATATGCCTTTTTAACCTCTTCCCACTGACAATTCAGCCGGCAAGTGGGCTTTAACGCAGAGAGGCTGCATATATGTAGACAGTTTTCTGTGCTAAGAGCACACTTGCATACTTGCGATCTCGAGCTTACTGATCATGTGACGAGGTGACAACCAGTCACAGTGGTCACATGACTCAAATGCCATTCTCTGCCTTCCAGCATTTAGAAGTGTTTAAAAGGCTGAGAGGCGGCGACGGGAAGGGGTTAAGGTAGATGTAAACACAGTCACTAAACTGTCATATAAGTAGTAACATGTTAATGTATTTTCAAAAGTTGTTTTGAATCTTTTCGACTGCAATTTTCATTAAAGTATTGCCGAATGATCCTGCCATGAAGGTCCTAGTTCTGGTACTTCCTGTTTTAGGGTGACAACTATCTCCCTTTTGTGGCACACAAACATATACATTGTGCAGGCATAGTAAACCACTGTCACTATCAAAAAATCAGTCCAGAGCAATGATGTGCAGCCAACACTGAAGCAATTGTAGGTAAATAGGAAGAGGCTGAACAAGGCTGGAGCAGGTCAGCTGCAGTGATGAGATGAAAAAAAAGTGATAACAGTATTTTTATGAAAATAATGAAAATTGTTTATGGTTCACATACATATGATTTACCTACACTTTAGCAAACTAAACTTCATCCAGATAAGGCATAGTTCAACTTTAAACACATCATTTTAGTTATCCTGTTGAAAGGACTTGCAGAAATGGCACCAACTAAATCTCAAAATTTGATGCTTATTCTTGCAACATGGAAAAAATAAACCCCTATTGTTAATAAGATGCTAGCATCCAGCTTCTAAGCCCGGCCCTACACATTGTAAGAAATCAGTTCCATCCATTATGTAGGCTTACAAAAGTAAGATGTTCCTTTGACTGATACATCATATTTTTTATTTGTGATTTTTAATGCACGTTGTAAGTAATATCACACTATTTCACACACTTCACAATGCTGTAGAACAAAAAAAAAAAAAACAGATATGTAATATTACACAAATCATTATGCAAAACAGTGCAGAGATGCAAACATATATTTATAACACCAGGACTGTGTGCTCATGCATTTTAGTGAATTGCAGTAGTACAGCGTGAACAAGCCCTTATAACAAAAAGGACTACATAGTATATGTTTGAAGATGTTTACATATAAACGTGGATGGGTGACATTTGCCTCTGAAGCAGCCGGCGTGACCGGTGAAACCGGTCAAGCTTCCAGCCTTGCTCCCATGTTGCCAGCTACTGGAATACCTCTTCCATTTTCCTGAGGGACTTTGATCTCTTTGGATATGGACTCAAAACTCCACTTGTTACAAGTATAGCTTGGATTTCCCAAAAACCATATGGATGACTACGTACATTTTCTCTATTTGAAATCCCACTTTGATTTATACTGATGGCTCCCACACTGGGCAAAATAATTATATACCACACAGTTGGAGGAGTTTTCCTGTGTCTTTCCAGTTGCCAATAAAAAGAGGGCAGAAGGTGCCATGCTATAAGCTATACCGGTGCCATATGTGATGACATCTCTCCCTGGGAGTTTTCCAGTTATGCCTGATGTTTGAGCAGGCTGACATCAATGGGGATCTCAGGTCTTCCCTCTTCTCTTCTCCTCCCAGCTGACATCTGTGGCCCCTCCCACTTCAGTGCACGGAGTGAGCTGATGTCAGAAGAGCAGATCACGTGAGTGCCCAAAGAAGCCGTAAAAAGGTATTCTCCATGAGACAGTTGCAATGGCAGATACACTGCACCTTATACCAGTGTGATATTTTTTATAAAACGGATTACATCATTTTAAAAGGACTTTAACCAAGATGTTTTTAAAATTATGTCAAAATACTGACTCCTGTCCTGACAGGGGGGGGAGACAGGGGACACAGGAACAGGAAAAAAAAAATATTTTATCGTTTTATTCCAGGCTTTTTAGAACATACCGTAGAGAGGGGTAAATAACACAGCACAAGCACCGTGCGTTAAAGGAACAGGATATATAATTTTTAGGGTTACAACCACTTTAAGATCGTCATTGTAAATACTGTAAATAAATAAGACATCTCCTGAAAATAAGCCCTAGTGTGTATTTTGTAGGCAAAATTAATATAAGACTTGGTCTTATTTTCAGGGAAACAGTAATACCACTGGCCATTAGGGATGGACCGAACAGACCCCTGTTCGGTTCGCACCAGAACTTTCGAACACCGTGACAGTTCAGACCCGAATAGCGAACCTCATTAAAGTCAATGGGACCCGAACGTCAAAAATCAAAAGTGCCTATTTTGAAGGCTTATATGTAAGTAATTGGGCATACAATGGTTATAGGGTACCATTGTAATGTACGCAACCCTGGGTACGTACATAGAAAACGCTGCACCACCAAATTGAGGCCATGGCACATGTATCAACTTTCCCTGTCTAAGGGCGGACAGAAGATTTGAGCCATTATCGGACACCACCATTCCTGGCTCCAGCTGGCATGGTGTGAACCTCCTTTGGGCCTGTTCCTGCAGAGCTGCAAGAATCTCTGCTCCAGTGTGGTTCCTGTCCCCTAAACACACCAGCTGAAGCATTGCATGCCACCTTTTAGCCCGACTCTGGGAATAGCCCTGAACGCTTAGGGGATACCTGATGTTCATAGGACAATTCTGCAGAGGAGGGCATGGAGGTGGCAGAGGAGGAGGGGGTAGAGCTCACAGGTCTGGCATCATCACCACCAGCTGTATGGAGACATGGGGGCACAACAAGCTGCAGCACCGAGCACTGTCCTGCATCCTTTCGAGTTGCAAGCAGCGTTACCCACTGTGCTGTGAACAAAATATATTGTCCCTGCCCATGCTTCCTGGACCACGTATCAGCATTAAGGTGGATTTTACGGCTGCCTTGCCCAACGATGCCAGAACATTCCCTTCCACGTAATGGTATAGAGATGGAATGGCCTTACGTGAGAAGTAGTAGCGACTGGGAACCTGCCTTTGTGGTACAACACATTGTGCAAATTCACGGAAGGGGGCAGAATCCACCAGGCTGAAAGGCAGAAGTTGGAAAGCCAACAGCTTTGACAAGCTTGCATTCAGACGCTGGGCATGTGGGTGGCAGGGACTGTATTTTTTTTTCCGCTGCAGCAGATGGGGCAGAGAAATTTGCCGCCTACAGTCTACAGCTGGTGGTGTGCTGGTGGTGTGCTGGCAGATGTGCTGCTAGGACCTGACACACCCTGTGCTATACCATCATCCCTGTCAGTGGAGGCTGCTGAAAGGTAATGACTCGGTATCGCAGGGGCAGAATGAAGTGGGTAAGGAGGAGGAGGGACAGATTTTTGCCCCTTTTGTATGGCTTTTAGGTGCTCTTGCCAATGGGCTGAGAGGTTGGACGTTAAATGCCTTGTTAGGCATGTGGTACCCAAATGATTAGTGTTTTTGCCCCGTTTGATGTGCCTGAGACACGGTTTGCAGATAGCAACAGTGCGATCTGCTGCAGATGTGCTGAAAGGCCCAGACAGCTGAGCTTTGGGGAGTGGGCCAGGGGATAACAGCTACAGAATGTGATGGAATAGGGTGGCTGCTCTCTACTCTTTCTTGATGTCGGCCTCCTTGGGGTTGTGCCGCCTCACCTTCAGGTTCCTTATCTGCTCTATCTGGCATCATCATCATCTCCATCTCCATCTCCTCCACTGGAGACAACTTGACAATACGCTGCGGCTTGGGGAACATGAATGCCAATTTAGCAAATTTAAGCTTATAATCAAATGTAATGCAGAAGTTGAAATCTGTACGTAGATGCACTTCAATGTAGAGAGATATTTGGTGCACTTTAATTTGAGTACTCACACTACACAGACTACACTATAATATACAGCAATATAATGCGCCAAACGTACAGTGACACACAGAAGTAAATGGCATTAAACTTGCAGTAACATACAAAACGATATGATGTTAAACTGGCAGTAACGCACACAAAACTATATGGTGTTAAACTGGCAGTAATGCTCACAGAACTATATGGCGTTAAACTGGCAGTAACGCACACAAAACTATATGGTGTTAAACTGGCAGTAACGGAGAACACAGAAGTAAATGGCGTTAAATTGGCAGTAAAGCACACAGAAGTAAATGGCGTTAAACTGGCAGTAGCGCAAGCAAATAGACTGTGTTCAACCGTCACTACACTGACGCTATCTGAACTGTCCCTACTCTAGCTATATACTAATGTAAAGATTACTGACATGGTCTGACTACACTACAGTGAAACTATCTGAGCTGTCCCTACTCTAGCTGCACACTATGCAAAGTTGAAGGATGGTCCTCCTCACTACACTCACACTATCCCTAGACTGACACTAAACTAATATTCTACATTGCCAATTGAAGCAAAATAGCACAGTATAGCACACTAACTAGCTAATAGCACTGAACAGAGCCCTGTTCTATCTCTCTCCACGCCAAAATAACACTGAAAATGGCTGCCATTGAAAGAATACTTTTATACTGTGGGACGGGAATGAGCCATGATTGGATAAAGTCATGATGACAGTGTCCAATCATGACTCTGACAGTGCACTGTGCCCTGATTGGCTGAAGCTTTCACTGCTTCAGCCAAACAGGGCTTGCAATGCACTGTTCGTCAAACGTCCGAACAATGAAAGTTCGGCCCAAACTTATGCTCGGGCCGAACCGTTTGCCCATCCCTACAGGCCATATGGAGTGGCCCACTAATATTGCCTATATGTGGATTGTATTCCCTTATAATCCATGACAAGATCCTTTAATGGACTTTGAACAATATTCAACTATACACTAGTCCTGGAATATATTCTATCAAAGGATTATAAATTATATAAATATAATACGGAGGAGGAACGTTTATTTTTATTGATCTGGTTTATGTAGACTGTGCCTCCCACTGGGGACACCTACAAACATGTGATCTCACATTTTTTCTCTTTTCCTTTCCCGCTTTTTTTGGGGGAGAGGAGATGTTTACAACTTCCCTGCAGCTACCATGGTTGTGTTTTTAATAATTGGCTAATTATTCTTTGATTTTATTAGTTGGATAGTGGGTTTTCTATTTTCCAGGATTATTAATGTTTAATAAAGTAATTTTCTACATTGTTGCATGTGTCAGACTACTTTGCTAAGTCCTTTCATAATATATTTATTCAGGGATACACTGCACATTTTTTCACATTGAGGTTGAGCTCAGTCTGTTTTTTTATTTATTTTTTATTCTCATATATTAATTCCCTCATACTAGAACCTAGTCCAAGCTTATCATTTAATAAGCAAAACATTGCCCCCCCCCCCCCCCCCCCCCCCCCCCACTCTTGAGGACACATTTTATTCCCTTTTTTTTTTTTTACATATAAATAGTGTAATGCCATTTTATGCTAGCTACTGACTTAATTCAATGGACACAAAGCGATGTTTTGTTCAACATCGGTAAGCAAGAAGTTTAAGGGTAACTCCACTTTAGCAAAATTAGCAAATTTAATATAGCATATACAATTTCTACACAAGTCATATTGTAGTTTTTTTTTTTTTAAATGACTTTTCCTTTTCAATCTGCAGCTCTGTAATTCTCTGTGAAATGCAATGCAATATGGCTATCCAGAGACGTTCTGTACACAAAATGTGTACAGAATGCCCCCTAGAAATGTCATTTTCTGCTTGTGTGATTGGCTTACTGGTCTTCCCCCGAGTCTGCACTAGGTTACAAATCAAATTTTTGGCATCCCTGCAACAAAAATTTAATTTTTGGTGAGATACTCCCAGAGGAAAAAATCACATCTACAGGGATGCAGACCCTGCAACTTCCCTCATTAGAACCCTGCAAATGCCGCATCGAATGATAATTATAAAACCACTCCCATTCACATTCATTTTGGACATGGACACAGACAAACAAAGAGCTATTTATTTAGAATAACAAAAGGTAGGAATCTGCAAAAACGCTTGTTAAAATCTTTGACATGTACATTGGTCAGCCAGAGGAGATTGTTCTTTTCTTATCAAAAGTGGAGTTACTCTTTAAATCTTTGCAGACTAATGAATTTTAAAGAAAAAAAAAATCAGAAATGGAAAACAGAAGCTCTGTCTGACAGCGGTAATACAATTCGTCTGACAATATTTGCTCTTGAACGTTAATGTTTAATTAATGAGGAATGCCTGCTCTCTTTTCATTGCACACCTGTTGATCAACAGTGTTCAGAGTATGGAAAACTGTGTGGCTAAGCATCAGTCACTCTATTACACACAAGACCCGACTGTAATAGGCATTTTAAAGAGGCTATCAATGATTCACAAATCAAGTTCTGAATCATTACATAATCAAACACACTATAAAGTAGAAAGTAAACACCAGAACAGATGGACCAAGCAAATATGTATTATAAATGCAAAGAATACAAAGCAAGATGAGATCTGGTCTCTTAGGGCGGATGTACTTGAACTAAGAGAAAGCTGACATAGAGGGGTTAATTTACTAAAGGTAAATACCCTGCAGGAAGAGTTACGCATTGCAAGGGAATGTTCCCTAGAGCTTCATAAATGTGGTAAAATTTCAGTTTGCCAAAAAAAAAAATCATGCGCAGGGAAAATTAAAGAAATCTTTTTTTGCTTACATATCGTTGAATGAATGAAGTCAGTAGAGATTCACTTCATTCACTAAGCTCTAGGGAAAGTTCCTTTGCAAAGTGAACAATATATTTGCTTTTAGAAATTTAACCCCAAAGTCAACTTCTTACACTTAAAGTTGATGTAAACCCTCACATATACCTAGTAAAGTGAACAGCCTCAGATGATACACGAGGATGAAACAAATCTCCCTACATGTATATCTACAGTCTTCATCTTTATATATTCTTTAGAATGTAAAGATTGTGTTAGGAGATTTTCTCTTCCTGTTCCAGCAGTGCAGAGAAGCCTGGGCATACAGCCAAGACAGCTGATTGGAGGAAAGGCACACAACCCCTCTGCTCATAGGTAGAGACTTTCAGCTCTGTTTGTTGAATAGTTCAGCATGCTGCTAATCTATTTATAGCATCTGCCTCAACACAAAATTCAGGCTGCTTTTAGCATATGTGACGGAGAACTTGTCAGGCTGATAACAAAAGAATGGAGCAGGAGAAAGCTACGGGACATAGTGCTTTGAAGAGAGATAAGAAAACACTGCAGATATATGTGACCAGCTCAAATTTCATGAATAGATGCAATACTGACTTATACTTACAGCCATCTACTGGTTGAAGGATATATCTTTACTAAGTACAGTTCTGTATTCCAATATGTTTCAGTTTCCAAAAGTCTCCAAGGACATGTACAGAACACTCACTGACAATTTGTATATAGGTACATCTTGCTAGTACCAGCTTGGACCCCCTTTTGCCTTCAGAACTGCCTTAATTCTTCATGGCATAGATTTAACAAGGTGTTGGAACCATTCCTCAGGGATTTTGGTCCATATTGACATGATAGCATCACGCAGATGCTGTCGATTTTTCAGCTGCACATTCATGGGGCTAATCTCCTGTTCCACCACATCCCAAAGGTGCTCTATTGGATTGAGATCTGGTGATTGTGGAGGCCATTGGAGTACAGTGAACCCATTGTCATGTTCAAGAAACCAGTTTGAGATGGTTTGAGCTTTTTGACATGGTCCACTATCTTGCTGGAAGTAGCCATCAGAAGGTGTGGACATAGTCAGCAACAATACTCAGGTAGGCTGTGGCTTTCAAACTATGCTCAATTGGTATTAAAGGGCGCAAAGTGTGCCCAGAAAATATCCCCCACACCATTACATCACCACCACCAAAGTAAACCATTGATGCAAGGCAGGATGGATCCATGCTTTCATGTTTACACCAAATTCTGACCCTACAATCTGAATATCACAACTGAAATCGAGACTCATTAGACCAGGCAAGTTTTTCCAATCTTTTATTGTCCAAATTTGGTGAGCCTGTGTGAATTGTAGCCTTGGTTTCCTGTTATTAGCTGACAGAAGTTACACCCGGTGTGGTTTTCTGCTACTGTAGCCCATCTGCTTCAAGGTTCAATGTGTTGTGCATTCAGAGATGGTATTCTGCATATTCTGGTTGTAACAAGTGGTTATTTGCATTACTGTTGCCTTTCTATCATCTGGAACCAGTCTGCCCATTCTCCTCAGACCTCTACAAGGTATTTTCCTCCACACAATTTCCTGCTCACTGGATATTTTCTCTTTTTTGGTCCATTCTCTGTAAATCCTAGAAATGATTGTACCCTAGTAGATCAGCAGTTTTTGAAATACTCAGACTAGCCCGTCTGGCACCAACAACCATGCCACGTTCAAAGGCACCTAAATCCCCTATCTTCCCCATTCTGATGCTCGGTTTGAACTTCAGCAAGTTGTTTGCACCACGTCTAGATGCCTAAATGCATTGAGTTGCTGCCATGTGATTGGCTGATTAGCAACTTACAGTGGTGTGAAAAAGTGTTTGCCCCCTTCCTCATTTCCTGTTCCTTTGCATGTTTGTCACACTTAAGTGTTTCGGAACATCAAACCAATTTAAACAATAGTCAAGGACAATACAAGTAAACACAAAATGCAATTTGTAAATGAAGGTTTTTATTATTTAAGGTGAAAAAAAATCCAAACCATCATGGCCCTGTGTGAAAAAGTGATTGCCCCCTAAACCTAATAACTGGTTGGGCCACCCTTAGCAGCAACAACTGCAACCAAGCGTTTGCGATAACGTGCAATGAGGCTTTTACAGCGTCCTGGAGGAATTTTGGTCCACTCATCTTTGCAGAATTGTCCTAATTCAGTTACATTAGAGGGTTTTCGAGCATGAACGGCCTTTTTAAGGTCATACCACAACATCTCAATAGGATTCAGGTCTGGACTTTGGCTAGGCCACTCCAAAGTCTTCATTTTGTTTTTCTTCAGCCATTCGGTGGTGGACTTGCTGGTGTGTTTAGGATCATTGTCCTGCTGCAGAACCCAAGTTCGTTTCAGCTTGAGTACACGAACAGATGGTCGGACATTCTCCTTCAGGATCTCTTGGTAGACAGCAGAATTCATAGTTCCTTTTATCACGGCAAGTCTTCCAGGTCCTGAAGCAGCAAAACAGCCCCAGACCATCACACTACCACCACCATATTTTACTGTTGGTATAATGTTCTTTTTCTGAAATGCAGTGTTCCTTCTACGCCAGATATACTTGGACACACACCTTCCAAAGAGTTCCACTTTTGTCTCATCGGTCCACAGAATGTTGTCCCAAAAGTCTTGGGGATCATCAAGATGTGTTGTGGAGAAATTGAGACGAGCTTTGATGTTCTTTTTGCTCAGCAGTGGTTTTCTCCTTGGAACTCTGCCATGCAGGCCATTTTTGCCCAGTCTTTTCCTGATGGTGGAGGCATGCACGCTGACCTTAACTGAGGCAAGTGAGGCCTGCAGTTCCTTGGACGTTGTTGTGGGGTCTTTTGTGACCTCTTGGATGAGTCGTCGCTGCGCTCTTGGGGTAATTTTGGGCGGCCGGACACTCCTGGGAAGGTTCACCACTGTTCCATGTCTTCGCCATTTGTGGATAATGGCTCTCACTGTGGTTCGCTGGATTCCCAAAGCTTTGGAAATGGCTTTATAACCCTTTCCAGACTGATAGATCTCAATTACTTTCTTTCTCAATTGTTCCTGAATTTCTTTGGGTCTCGGTATGATGTGTAGCTTTTAAGGATCTTCTGGTGGACCTTACTGTGTCAAGCAGCTCCTATTTAAGTGATGCCTTGATTGTGAACAGGTGTGGCAATAATCAGGCCTGGGTGTGGCTAGAGAAATTGAACTCAGGTGTGGACAACCACAGTTATAAAATGTTTTAACAAGGGGGGCAATCACTTTTTCACACAGGGCCATCATGGTTTGGATTTTTTTTACCTTTAATAATAAACACCTTCATTTACAAATTGCATTTTGTGTTTACTTGTGTTGTCCTTGACTATGGTTTAAATTGGTTTGATGTTCCGAAACACTTAAGTGTGACAAACATGCAAAGGAACAGGAAATGAGGAAGGGGGCAAACACTTTTTCACACCACTGTATGTTACCAAGCAATTGAACAGGTGTACCTAATAAAGTGACCGGTGAGTGTATATTACATTTCACACAGACATATTGTCACACGTAAGAATAAAGTGATTGTAAAGGCTCCTTTTTTTGTTTTTTTTAAATAACAAACATATTATAGTTACCTCTTCTGTGCAGTTGGTTTTGCACAGAGCAGCCCAGATCCTCTTCTTCTCGGGTCCCGCTTTGCTCCTCCAGGGACCTCCCTTCTTTGAGTGCCCCTCAGCCAGCAGCTTGCTACAGGGGGCACCCAAGCCGAGTCAGAGCTCCGTGTATCCATTCAGACATGGAGCCCCGGCCTGGCCCCTCCCCCTCTCTCCCCTGATTGGCTGACTGACTTTGATTGACAGCCGTGGGAGCCAATGGCATGGCTGCTCTGTCTCAGCCAATCAGGAGGAGTGTCCTGGATGTCTGAGGGGATCGTGGACTTCGCTGGAGAGAGAAGGGGCTCAGGTAGGTAATTAGGGGGTTTCTGAGGAGGCTGCTACACAAAGAAGGTTTTTTATCTTAATGCATAGAATGCATTAAGATAAAAAAAACCTTCTGATTTTACAACTCCTTTAAAATAGCCTTACATGAGTCATCCAAGATTATGAAAATTTGAACATTAAACCCCCTATTTTGTATAGACGTTATCACATGCAAACCTCATTCCAACTTGCTGAGTGTAGATGACACTCCATGTGATATCATAGAGCTGATTTACATAAAATAATTATTAAAATGATATAAATTTATATGTAGTGTAAAGTGGAATTTTACAGCTGACTTTCTTTCCAGTATACCCTTGGAAAATATTGCCAACTGATATTGGCCAACTTTAGCTTACATTGGATGTTAACACAAAGCAGTAGATTTTGAAGCAATACTGTCCCTGAATCGCTATATAGATGAAAATGAATACATTCATATTTACATTGATACTACAATTCTTACAATGAAACTAGCAATCCTCCATTGACAGCACATAGTGGCTCCTTCAGCGGAATTAGCTGCTGCTTAGGGGCACGGAAAGGCAAGTTTTTTTTTTTTTTAATTATTATTGTGATGAAGTCTCCATTAAAGACACAGGCTATGGTTGAAAAACGAAGCCTCTAACACAGACTATGAATATTTATGGTCACTGATCAGAGAGATGCACACCTAATAGATTTTATTTTTTGCACTCCTAGAGAACTTCTAGAAAACATAACCGCACTAAACCAATGATCATGACAGCAGCTGAAAGGGAGGCCAAGAGCTGAAAAGCCATGCTTCTGCTTTTGCAGCTCTACCTTAGCTGGCATCTAAGTGAAATTCTGAAAGCTGCACTAAAGCACAACATATCAGGCCTATTTGAAACTTTGATTTGATTTTTGATTTGAATGTGGACATGTCTACAGCATCCATGATTACTGACACCTGTGTACAACATAGTGAACAACTTTTACTATGTTGGGTGCTGCTCAAAAGAGTGTTGAGTGCAGGAATGCTTAGACATGGGCAGATGTAACATTTGAGACTTGTGAGTATGAGCCCTATAGATCGAAAAATGATATTAAAGCGGGGCTCCACGGCCTCTGACGGGTTTTTTTAAGTGTCATTTTAAAAGAAAGTAATTTGCAAATTACTTACTCACGTGTCCCGTTTCTAGCTGTTAGGCCGTTCGTTTTTTGTAAGATAAAAACACTTTATAAACTGGCTAAGAGTGGGCTTCATCTTGCCTGTGGGCATGTGAAGCCCACAGGCATTCTCTTCCGGGATCTAGTGACGCCCGTTCTTAAGATCTCGCGCATTCGCAGTACTATCACGATAGGAGCGCCGTCAGCAGCTCCTGTTGCCATCACAACGGGCGTCGTCGTCGTAAGTCCTGCCCTGTTGTGATGGCAGATAGAGCGGCGCCCTCCGAACGTGACTGTCCTAATGACGTCACGCTCGGTTTCCAAGTCTCGAGATGACTCGGGCCAGGCCGCCGCACTGACTCCTGGGAACTATGACACAAGCTCCCAGGAGACAGTGCTGATAGGGGATATTACGAAATATCCGTAAAATCCCTTCCCATATCCGAGATCAGTAGGAACGGAAGTCCAGCATATCAGCATTAAAAAGAAAAAAGGTACAGTAAAAAAAAAAAAAATAATACAGTTTCGGATAGAGGAATGTCCGCAGATAAATTTAGCAATATATGTTCAAATCGGGTGGAGCTCCGCTTTAAAAATTAGAAAACCCTCCACAAAGGCACAGATGACCTTCAGGAGACCATTGGTTTTAAAAACATAAAGTACCACTACAAAGTGAGTGAAAAAAAATAATTACTGCCAGTTTGGTAGTAATTAAGACCAGAGTGGGCATACAGAAAGACACCAATGTTCAGATTAGGGCATATCTATGCTGGGGTGTTGGCTGCCAACATTTCCTAAATGGCAATGCACATATTTGGCTCATGATGAGTCACACAGGAGGTGGACCTGATGAGAAATAATCTCAGAGTTCCCCATCAGGCTCAACCTACCCAACTCCATGGTTGCAGCACCTGCTGTGCCCTGTCAATCAAAAGCAAAAAAACTAATCTCCAATTTCCCTGTCATGCTTCACCCCCCACACTCTAAAACTCCTCAGCCATGCACCTGTAGGTGGGATGCAGCGTGGTGAAGTGGGAATACCACTCTCCGTCCCAGTGCAATGTAAGAACTTGTATTTAAGTAAAGCAGAGACAGTTCACAAATAAGGCAACCCAACCGCAAACTCTAATGCGGCGTACACGCGGTCGGAATTTCCGATGGAAACAGTCCGATGGGAGCTTTTCATCGGATTTTCCGACCGTGTGTATGCCCAACGGTCTTTTTCTGTCGGAATTTCCGACGGACTTTAAATTGAGAACCTGTTCTCAATTTTTCCGATGGAATACCTTACTATCGGATTTTACGATCGTGTGTATGCAATTCCGACACGCAAAATTCCGACGCATGTTCGGAAACAATTCGACGCATGCTCGGAAGCATTAAACTTCCCTTTTATAGTGCTGTCGAACGTGTTTCATGCCGCTGTGTTATTGACCGTTGGAATTTGGTGTGGTCGTGTGTAGGCAACACAGCTTGAGCGGAATTCCGTCGGAAAAACTGTCAGAGTTTTTTCCAACGAGAATTCCGATCGTGTGTACGCGGCATAACAGTTCCAGCAGTGGGTAGAGCAGAATGCAGCCAAACTGACAGCCTCTGTAGAGAGGGGTAAAATGCAGCCTGGCCGTCTTGTGCCCAATCAGGTATGTGTCCAGAGAAATTGTGAGTCTGACAGCTTCCCCAACTCATCAGGAATCTTTCTCTGCCACTAGTTCTGTCCCTACCAGGCAGGGGGGGGGGGTACCTGTCCCTACTCCACCATCTCACAAATGCACACCAAACCTGGCAGCCTTAAATAGGCTCTGCCTGACCTAAGATGGCTGCTTGATTCATATGGGGTGGCAGCATCCAATCAGATGCTTCCCCAGTGACTCAGGAAACCATAGAGAAGCTGGGTTACTCTTGACTTCCTCTCCAACTGCAGTACCACTGTGGAAGACCGCCACCTGCAGTGGACTGCACCTACCTACACACCTGTCTGTGTGATGGGCACAGTAGGTGGAGGGGGAGCTCAGTAATGCCAGTATGGACACTCCAATCTCAGTGCCACCACCTCTTAAGACAAATTTACGTACCTGTTCCCAACAGGTACATGATTTTTTTGCAAACACTGCCAATTTTGGTACAGAGGTGCAAGGGAATTTCTATGACTCTTTGTGATTCTCTCAGAATAGTTTTGTTTGGGTGTAATTTGGAGTGTTTGAATGGTGCATTTTAATTTATTCAGTGATAGTAGTAGCAAAAATTAAAAGCTGTAGTACAATCTGTAGCAGTGGTGCTAACATCAGGATCATCATTACCATTGACAGGCAGCCTGTATTTGAACTTGATATTTTTAAATGGTTCTACATTTAGAGTAGTATATTCCACAATGGTAAAAAGGTGAACTAGAACAAACTTGCTAAACTTCAAGAGGCTAAATACAAGTAATTCCATCCGGAACAATCATAGTGCCATGCAAACATGTTGTTCTCAAACTCTGTTTACAATGCATATATCAATAAACTATGAGAAAGAACCCTTTAACAGCTGGAAAATGGCAAATTTGAAAAGGGGGCAACAAACAAATGCCCTGGTAATCAGAACCCTTAAACATGTTTACTAAAAAAGTGGTGCATGCAGCTTCACAACCAGTTATAAAAAGCCCCCAATGATTCCACCCAGCAGTTAAAAACAATACTCTTCCTATTAAGCTATTATCCTAGTTGCTAAGCAGAAAAGTGACTGATGGCACATGGCCAGAGGGAGCTTCATTTAGTGACTAATCTGCAAATCTCTACATTGAATACCCTAACAAAGAAAAAACGTGTAAAAAAAAAAAAAAAAGTAAAAATCATCTAAAAATGATTAGAATTCCAGCCTTACCTGTTCCTGTCCCACCTGCTATTGCCTCCAGTGTTCTGCGGAAAAAAAATGTCTTGAGGGGCGCTTTCACACTGATTCATTGTGGTTCTCCTGCAGGTGCAGTGCAGTTCTGTTAGCGCACCAAAACCACAGGACATATTATAAGTCTATGGCAAAGTATGGATAACCCATATAAAAACTGCGGGTACACTGCACTGTGCTTGCGGTGTGGGAGAACCGTACCACATCAGTCAGGTCACCGTGTCAATTCAATTGGAATTTCAGAATCCCTCCTTCTCCCACAGCCTTTTGGGACACGTCATAGGTCCCAGAAAGCTGCAAGACCATTCATAAAGCGCAGCACGGCTCGCTCATGAGCAATGGGAAGCCGACTGTGAATCTCCAGGGAGTCACAGCCAGATTACCAAAGTAAACATGCCGATGTCTGCATCTGAAGATGGTTAAATAGCCTGCTTGGGTGAGGATAGTGATCCCTGGACAGGTAAGTGTCCTATTATTTAAGAGTCAGCAGCAACAGTAATGCCCTGTACACACGATCGGACATTCCGACAACAAAATCCATCTGATTTTTTCCGACGGATGTTGGCTCAAACTTGTCTTGCATACACACGGTCGCACAAATTTGTCGGAAATTCCGATCATCAAGAACCTTGCTGACGTACAACACGTATGACAGGAATATAAAGAGGAAGTTCAATAGCCAGTAGCCAATAGCTTCCGTCTCGTAATTTATTCTGAGCATGCGTGGCACTTTGTGCATCGGAATTGTCTACACATAATCAGAATTTACACGATCGGATTTTGTTATCGGAAAATTTTAGATCCAGATCTCAAACTTTGTGTGTCGGAAATTCCGATTGAAAAAGTCCGATGGAGCATACACACGGTTGGAATTTCCGACAACACGCTCCGATCGCACATTTTTTGTCGGAAAGTCCGACCATGTGTACAGGGCATAATTGTAGCTGCTGACTTTCATTTCATTTTTTCGTTTTTGGTTTAAAGAACCTCTTTAACCACAGTGATAACTGCTGTTAAACAGGTTTGGGGGTTTTATTGTTTTTTATTTTTTCTTTAAAATAATGGTTGGAGTTATTGTTTAATAGGGCTTTGGTTCAAAAAAAATATAAATGAAAAAAGATAAGAAAAGTACTTTTAAAGCACAACAGAAAAAATTGCACCTTATCCCTCAGTCTTGATTCCAAACACATCTTCCTAGCCATCCTGCAGTTTAATGGTTTAAAGTCACAGTTGCCGCTATGAGCCAAGCTAATACCCTGCCCTGGGGTCCAGTCTTTTTAACCTGCATGTTATCTTTTTCGGCACCTGTCCCCCTCACCCTCCCCTTATAGGAGAACTCAACCAAAAGGAGGTGCCCACATCACACAGGCAGTGATGTGGACACCCAAAGAAATCTATGTAAGTTTCATACGCTGACTCCCCAGAAATGATTTATTTGTGGACTGAAGGTTAAGAAGCATACGGAAATGCAGCAATGTGATTTTAATGAAAGCAAGTGCTTTCCCTGCTAACAAATAAATAGGGTTAATGTGACAGAGAAAACTTTTTTTTAACACAATGAGCCAATCATTGGCGTAGCTAGCACATCTGGCACCTGGAGCGGGCCATTTTTTTTCACCCCCCCCCCCACAAAAAATATATAGTACGGCAATATAGTGGCATTCTTTGCGCACCACCCAAAAGCTGTGGGTGTGTTCTAAATGCATTAATAGTGGGGGGGGGGCTTAAAGGGACATATGCTTTAATGACTGTGCCCCGAGTGTGTGACAGACACTCCCATCCTCCCCTTTTACTCCAGGACCTCCTCTGCACCCCGCCCTCCTAATCCAGGTCCTTTGCCACACCAACTCCCCTTTTCAAGTCCAGGACCTCTTCTGCACCCCCAGTCCAGGGCCTTTTCTGCACTCCCCTCCTAGTCCAGGGCCTCCTCTGCACCCCTCCTCCTAGTCAAAGGGTCTCCTCTGAAGCCCCCCTCCTCCTAGTCCAGGGCTTCCTCTGCACCCTGCCCTCCTAATCCATGTTCTTTGCCCCACCAACCCACCTTTTCAAGTTCAGGGCCTCCTCTGCGCTCCCCTTCCTAATCCAGGGCCTTTGCCATACCAATCCTCTTTCTAGTCCAGGGCCTCCTCTGCATCCCCACTCCTCCCCCAGTTCAGGTCCTTCAGCACAGCGGTCCCCAACTTTTTTGGCACCAGAAATCAGTTCCTGGCAGCCAATTTTTCAAGGGACCAGGGGAGGGGTGGACTGGATATTCATGGAGTCTGTCCTTAGCCCCCCTTCACATCACAACCCCCCCTTACAGTGTCTCCAGTCCCCCTTTACATCAAATTTCCCCCTTAAAGCAGTCCTGCAGTGTCCTCAGTTCCCCTTCACATCACAGCCTGCCTTTACATTACAGTGCCCCTTCACTGTTCAGTCCTGTTTACACTAATGTAACCGATGGCTGCACTGTAAAAGGGCACTGGTGTAATCAGGGACTGCACTGTAAAGGGGCATTGCGATGTAACAGGGACTGCACTGTAAAGGGAGTAGTGTGATATAAATGGGACTGCACTGTAAAGGGGCACTGTAATGATTGCAATGTCCCTTTGCAGTGCAGTCTTCTTTATATCACAGTGTCCCTTTACATTACAGTGCCTCTTGCAGTCACCCCCCCCTTTTCTCTCTTATGACCCCATCACATTATCCCATTTCAGTCTCTGCCACCGCTGCATATTCCTGCCTGTGGCAGGGTAGAGGCAAGTTTCAACCATGTGTCCTCTCCCCGGTCTCCCCCTGCCGCTGATGTCATCCTGTCAGCAGGGTAGATATGGATGGAGGATGGGAGCTGCCCAACTTATCATGTTAACAAGTGGGTGATTACCCACATGTTAATATGAAAAGACTCCCACTCTGCAGAGCAGATCTCCAGCTCCTCCTGCCCCCTGCCCTGCTGATATGGTGACATCCTGGTTGGAAAACCCAGGAGGGGGACACAGGTGAGCGGCGACTGCAGTCCAGATAGTCATTGATTCTCCACCAGAGAAAGTTTGGTGAAAGTAACAGTCTCTACTTTAAAAATAGACCCCCTTGTGACACTTACTAGAATCATTTGTATTGCGATACTGGTCTAATAAAACTGGTTAAAGTATATTTAAATCCAATACAAGTTTTTTTCTAAGTTTTTGGATGGAGTAGGGAAGGTGTTTTTTTTTTTTTGCCATCTGTGCCCCATTAAGGATATTTCCCTTCACTTCCTGTCCTGTAGATCCAACATGAAGCAAGAGGATATCTTCCAAATGTGGGGAAAATGCCCTATTAGTCAACTGTCACTAGAACATGCGTCCCCATTGGAAGATTTCCCTTCTATTCCTGTACTGGTGGCAACTCAAAACATTTGTGATTAGGACAGAGATCTGCCTAACAGGGACACAGACAGCAATAATAACTTGACTGCGATTCTATCCTTTCACCACTCCAAATCTAATAAAGAAAAAGTTTAGCCTTTAGTTATACTTTAAACAAACTAAATGTATTCATAAGACAAGTCAAGCATCCTCCTCTTTCATTCTTTTTCCAATGACCTGTTTCTTATTTTATTGTTTATACGGGTCTGAGATTACATTGGTGACCAGCACTGGTATGACTGCAGTCTATATAATGACAATGGACTATGAAAACATAAGCGTTATTAGAGATAGTTGAAACACCAATTTCTTTTGTTCGAAAATAAGAAAAGGATTTGAGGTTTTTGTTGTTCACACGGCAAAGGAACTAACTCAATTCAGAAATCTGGGTGTGTTTGTGTTCCCTAATGTTCCATGAATAAAAAAGCAAACAAATACTTCCACGAGCAGATGAGCTCTAGTCAAAATTGTTGAACTGAGAAAAGAAAACTGTTCTGGGACATACAAAATAATCAGTCAACATTTGCAACTTATGTTAGAAAAGGTGGGGCCTAGCATCCACTTACCAGAAACGGATCAGTCACCTCATAGTCCTGCATCCTGATGCAGTCCATACTAATCTCGATCTTATTCGTAGGACCTTTCTCCATTGCATCACTGGTGAAATTCAAATCAATGGGCTGAACAGAATGCATTGGTCTAGGGGCATAATGAAAAACAAACAGAATACCTTTAGGCAACTGTCATCAAGCAAAAATAGGCATTTACAGCGTTACCAATAAGCATTGCAAGAATATACACTATATTGTCAAAAGTATTGGCCCAACCTTTGGTGCTATAACAGCTTCAACTCTTCTGTGAAGGCTGTCCACAAGGTTTAGGAGTGTGTCTATGGGAATGTTTGACCATTTTTCCAGAGGTGCATTTGTGAGGTCAGGTACTTATGTTGGACGAGAAGGCGTGGCTCGCAGTCTCTGCTCTGATTCATCCCAAACATGTTGTATTGGGTTGAGGTCAGGACAGTCAAGTTCCTCCACCCCAAACGTGCTCATCCATGTATTTATGGACCTTGCTTTGTGCACTGGTGCGCATTCAGGCCATACCAAGACTGTTCCCACAAAGTTGGGAGCATGAAATTGTCCAAAATGTTTTGGTATGCCGACATCTAAAGAGTTCCCTTCCCTGGAACTAAGGGGCCAAGCTCAACTCAGTGCACAAAGCAAGGTCCATAAAGACATGGATGAGTGAGTTTGGGATGGAGGAACTTGACTGACCTCAAACCCATAGAACACCTTTGGGATGAATTAGAGCAGAGACTGCGAGCCAGGCCTGACCTCACAAATGGGATTCTGGAAGAATGGGTAAACATTCCCATAGACATACTTCGAAACCTTGTGAACAGCCTTCCCAGAAGAGTAGAAGCTGTTTTATAGCTGGAAATACTGAACTCTACGGACTAAGACTGGGATGCCATTAAAGTTTATGTGCATGTTAAAGCAGGCATCCCAATACTTTTAGCAGAACTGCCTTACCTATTTAACTGTTAACTAGCTTTCTAATGACTTGGGTCAAGGTGTGTTGTTCAGACTTTCTGCAGACCTCCTTTCATGTCAACAGGAGAAAAGCATTAACCTTCTAACAGTCTCTGGCAGTATATACCAGTATTACACCAACGGGTTCTGACAGTGTATCTTAGGCATCATTCACACTAGTGCAACTCCAAAGTCACACGATTTCCAGTGCAACTTTAAACTCAATGGATTTAAGTTGCATCAAAAGTCACACCAAAGTAGTGCAGACACTTTTTCAAAGGTCGCTGTGGCTTTAAAGTGATTGTAAAGTCTCTTTTTTTTTTTTTTTAATAACAAACATGTTATACTTACCACCTATGTGCAGTGGTTTTGCACAGGGCAGCCTGGATCCTCCTCTTCTTGGGTCCCGCTTCGCTGCTCCTGGCTCCTCCCTCCTGCCGAGTGTGCCCACAGCAAGCAGCTTGCTATGGGGACACCTGAGCCGAGCTGCAGCTCTGTGTGTCCATTCAGACACAGAGCTGCTGTTTGGCCCCACCCCCTCTCCTGATTGGCTAACTGACTTTGATTGACAGCTGTGGGAGCCAATGGGACCACTGTTGTGTCTCAGCCAATCAGGAGGGAGAGTCCCAGATGGCCAAGGGACTTGTGGACATCGCTAGACAGAGATGGGGCTCAGGTAAGTGTTAGGGGGCTAAGGGGGGCTGCTGCACACAGAAGGCTTTTTATCTTAATGCATAGAATGCATTAGAATAAAAATCTTCTACCTTTACAACTTCTTTAAAGTGGTTGTAAACCCATGGGAAAAAAAAAAACCTGCAAAACAAAGGCATAATGAGCTAGTATGCATAGCATACTAGCTCATTATGACATACTTACCTTAGATTGAAGTCCCAGCACACCGCTGTGGCCGGCGATATGTCTCCCGGAGTTATTTCCGGGTATCACGGGCTCCGGTGCTGTGATTGGCTGGAGTCACAATGACATCACTCACACGCATGCGCGTGGGAGCCGCCGGTAACGGCATAGCAGCTGAAGAAACGTCATGAGCAAGCCGTTTCTTCAGTGCGCATGTGCCGATGGCGTCGACACATGCCGATAGAGTGAATATCTCCTAAACGGTGCAAGTTTAGGAGATATTCACGGTACCTACAGGTAAGCCTTATTATAAGCTTACCTGTAGGTTAAAGTGGTGTGTCAGGGTTTACAACCACCTTAAGTTGCACTGATTTGAACGGGCGCCATTGAAAAGAATGGTCTGCGACTTGTCATGCAACTTTGCTGTCCACAAGTGTGAATGGGGCCTAACATGAAGGCAGTTTCTGACAATAATTTGTAACATGCTATTTCTGTCAATCTCTTGTAATGTGCAAGCAGCCTAAAGGCCTGTACACACGTTTTGATTTTCAGAGGTCAATTGTGTTACAACGACCGATCGCCAGCAAATCTTACCATTAGTACGGTGCTTTCGACAGCCAATTTCACTTTTCTTCTGACAAAAGCTGGATGTGCAGACTATAACATTTTTGACGCATGTGAACTCAACGTCCGATTTTCGTTTCATTAGTACGGTTTTAGTACGAAAAAAACCGTAAGAGCAAGACTACGCATGCTCAGAAATGAAAGAACACATACAAAACTATTCAACATATTACATCACTTCTGACCGTGTATTCTATCAAACCAAAATTCTCGTATTGTTAGACCTCAACTGTTTTTTCAACGGAATTCCAAATGGAATTCCGCTCAAGCTGTATTGCATACACACAGTCACACCAAATTCTGACCGTCCAGAACGCGGTGACGTACAACATGTACGTCGGGACTAGAAAACAGAAGTTCAATAGCCAGTAGCCAATAGCTTCCGTCTCGTACTTGCTACAGAGCATGTGTCGTTTTTTGTGCGTCGTAACAGCATACAGAACAGGGTTTTTTCTGCTCGAAATTTTTTCCGTTGCAAAAATTTAGAACATGTTCTCTATCTAAGTCCGTCTGAATTTTCGATGGAAAAAGTCCTATGGGGCATACACACGGTCAGAATATCCGATGAAAAGCTCCCATCTGACTTTTTCGGCCGGAAAGTCCAACCGTGTGTACGCGGCATTAAGGTTTCACCTCATATTATATTATTTTGGTAAATCTGAAGACAAAAATCTGCAGAAAATCTAATAGTGTGTATGGGGTCTAACAGTCTCCTGTGAAGTGCAAGTAGTCACTGATGCTCTCTAGCATCAGGTACAGTCCTTGACAGTCTCTTGTAACATGACAACATGAAGCTAGTCTCTAAGGCACATGCGTCTAAATCCCCCTTTCCTCTGAAGGCCTTCTCAAGCACCACCCTTTGGGCCCCTTCTGCTAATTTCATGTTAGTAGAAGTTTGGTGAGCGTTGATTCACACTTTTTTGTTAAGTTATTTTTATTTGGATGGCAGATACCATCTCTAATTAAATTTCAGTTTCTTTTTTTGCACAATAAAAAAATTGTGTAGAACACTTGGCTATGTGGGTAGGCTAACTTCCCCAAAAAAAAAAAATCAAACAACAACCATAATATTAATTATTTATATCACTACAAAACACTACAAAACACATGCCTTTAAAAAAACATTTGGCATAACTACATCAGTATCACCAGCAAAGCAGCTTCATCATTATCCCATTAAAGATGATGAGAATGTGCGCTGCATTTCGACATTTCATCAATTGCTGCGTCACGAATGTTAATTCTAGATTACGAACAGTAGTTTACAAGACCAAACTCTTCCTGGTCGTTCCTTGATTCCGATCATGCGTGTTTGTACTTTCGACTTTTTTGTACTTACCATCCGAAAATCAGACTTTGAAGATTTTATAGCCTGCACATCCAGCTTTTGTCTGACGAAAAAGTGAAATCGGCTGTCGAAAGCAGCATACCAACGATCTGAAAATCTGCAGATAGCAAATTTTTCCATCTGATTTTCGTATCATGTGTACAGGCCTTAACAGTTTTTTGTAACATATCTGCAGTCTTTTTCTTGCAATAAAAAAGTGCTTTTTAACAACCACCTGGAAAATGGCTGCAGCAATAATAGGTTATTGATAGGTGATCCTGATACTGAAAAACTGGACATAAAAATTTGTGATCATATTTTTCCCAAAAACATTACTGATTAATAAACACTTTTTCTCAAAGATTCCCTTATATACTGTGCTCACAAAGCATACATCACTTTGTTAATTAAGCCGTGCCTCTTTAGCATGCTGATCTGCAGTAGACCCAATCCACCTTTTATTATGACATCAATAAGGGCTTTTGCTCTTTTTTTTTTTTTTTTGCAGGGCTCCAGGTACCTAACTCTCCCATCTGATTTCATCTCATTGCCCTTTGAAAAGCCAAATGAGCGCACACAAAGCGTTTTTCAAGAAACTAGCTTTTTAAAGTATATATAATATATACACATATATAAACATATTAAAGTGAAAAGATGAAATAACATCACCCTAGACTCTTCTGAACGCCTTTCTCCTGACAAAACACAGTTTGGGCACAATTAGACGTGTTCTGGAGCGTCAAACATTTGGGCGTTCATTCATTTCATTGGCCAGAATATTAATATTAATATTAAGTGCTAAACTCGCCTAGCATTTAGGCCAGTTTAGACGCATTTACAAGCCTTTTGGAGCATTGGACAGTTTTTTCTGCCCAAGTACTCCTCTCCTGAACACGATTTTGATGCATTCAGATTTCTGCCCCTAAACACCTGTAAATGCCTATGTGTGAATGGACACATAGGGGAAGATTTACTAAAAGTGGTAAACGCAGAATCTGGTAAAACAGGTGTTTAACAGCTGTAGTGCATGAGGCCTATTAACCACTTCAGCCCCGGACCAATTGGCAGCCAAAGGACCAGGCCCCTTTTTGCGATTTGGCACTGCATCGCTTTAACTGACAATTGCGGTCGTGCGACGTGGCTCCCAAACAAAATTGGCATCCTTTTTTTCCCACAAATAGAGCTTTCTTTTGGTGGAATTTGATCGCCCCTGCGGTTTTTATTTTTTGCGCTATAAACAAAAATAGAGCGCCAATTTTGAAAACAATGCAATATTTTTTTTGCTTTTTGCTATAATAAATATCCCCAAAAAATATATAAAAAAAACTTTTTTTTTCCTCAGTTTAGGCCGATACGTATTCTTCTACATATTTTTGGTAAAAAAAAATCGCAATTAGCGATTATTGATTGGTTTGCGCAAAAGTTATAGCGTTTACAAAATAGGTGATAGTTTTATAGCATTTTTATTAATTTTTTTTTTTTTACTAGTAATGGCGCTGATCAGCGATTTTTATTGTGACTGTGACATTATGGCGGACACATCGGACATTTTTGACACATTTTTGGGACCATTGTCATTTATACAGCAATCAATGCTATTTAAATGCATTGATTCCTGTATAAATGACAGTTGTAGTGAAGGGGTTAACCACTAGGGGGAGGGGAGGGGTTATGGGCTGTGACCTTTGTTTTTTTACATTAGGGGCGGGGCTGACATCTGACATCATTGATCGGGCTTTCCCGATGACCGGGAACAGCCGATCAATGACAGACAGTGTAGGAAGCATGGGGAGAGATTTGTTTACACAAACCTTTCCTCGTTCTTCAGCTCTGTGACCCGATCGCGGGACACCAGCGGCGATCGGGTCCACTGGTCCCGCGGCCGGGGTCACGGAGCTCCCGACCGGGTCGCGAGTGCACCGCTGGCGGCGCGCGCGCGACCCACGGGCAGGCAATTGCAAAATCACGTTTATATACGGGTTTTGCCTGCCCGTGCCATTCTGCACACGTATATGTACATGGGGCGGTCGGGAAGCGGTTAAGATCCCATTAAGATCCTTAAAATGTATGGTTGATAGCTGGTACATCTGCTTTTGTCTTTATGTGTTGCTTATAAAAAAGTGAAGATGGTCCCCAACAAAACTTACCCTAAAAACTCCCAAAGACGGTCAAGCACCCTAGGGCTTCTATTTTCTGTGCTTTGTGAAGACTGAGACACTGAGGTTCGATAATACCTCTCCTTACAAGAGAAGTGAGATGATGTGTCCACAATCCTTAAAAAACAAAAAGCATAAAAAAGGTTATAAATGATACCTCTGCTGTGTTACATACTGTATATAAAACAAAAAAAAAACATAAAATATCTTGTTTCTCATGACTGTTTTTGGGCAGTGTCTCTTGACCTAAGGAATTGCATTCAATGTGGTCTACAATCTCTGCTTCCTCATCAGTGAACCCATAATGGCTGCTTTGGATACCCTCAATAGTTCATAAAGGCTGTCCCCAGAGCCCATATTTCTAATACCTCTAGTCATGGAGGGCAATGACACACCTGGAAGTATGGTTTTATATGACAGCATAAGGAATTCCCACTACCCCCTGGCTCTCTTCCACCTTACCAGATTTTAAAGAGGAATAGGGGTTCCTGCACAGGAGCACCACTTTGGGGTTTACATACTGAGGGGGGGGGGGGGGGGGGGGGGGGGGGGGCACTTACTTCTGAGTATGCTGCTAGAGTGTGTAGTGAAATAGTAAGGCATTTGTCAATATATCTATTTATGAATGTTAAAAATTATTAATGCCCCATGGAAAAATAGGATTACTTGGCACTCCTTCTCCTTCCCCTCTTCCTTCTCCACATAAATAAATGTAGCGGGTAACTAATAATTAGTTTGGCTTACCTCAGCCAAAACATTACAAACTTCTCTATTTAAACTTAGGGTACATGTTTGATGTGTATCACTTTACAGACAATTAGTCTCTATTGTACCTGAAAGTAGAGGTTATTAAAATTACATGTTATTGACCCTAACTTGTAGTAAACACACTCCAATGCTGCATGTAATATCTAACTATATCTAAAGCAACCTGTACAGAATGAGCCACAAACATCCCTAATCCTAAATGCACACTGAATTGTAGCACTACCCCCTTAGGAGCCACTGGTATTAATTGGTTCCTCCCCAAAAGTAGAGATTGCCCACCACCACAAGCATCAGTCCATTCACACCAGCTCCAATAACACAGTCTAGGGGATGTCTTTTTAAGATTTATTACTTTAACAGGAGAGCGGTTAGAACATCAGATATTCCAAAATGATTAGCACATACCAATTGGAGGGCACTCATCTCCTTAAGTAAACGTGAATATTGTATAAGCTAAACCCCCCCACAGCTAAAGACCATGAGGTCTCTTTCTGAACAGACTAAAAACTCATAACTTAGGGGCCATGAGGCAAGCTTCTGAGCAGTCTAATGTCTCTCAGCTGAAGACTATGAGGCAAGTTTGTTTGATGTCTGGTTATCCTGCGCCTATGCACAACTACTGGTGGGCAATGAGATTTCCGGGAAACACTACATAGTAACAGGGATCAATTTAGGGTCTTTACTGACAAGTCCCCAGGACAGCTGCCACCTTCTAGCTTTCTCCAGGCATGGTCCAATGAGTGAGGCAATCCTTCTCCAGACCAGATACTTTGTGGTGACGTCCTGCAATCAGTTTCTAAGCAGATACACCCAGGCCCTCAGCCCTGGCACCACTGAGGCCTCTAGAATAGCTACCCAGTCCACATGCTGCCTCAGGCTTCAGAACATTCCGGGGGGGAATGAAACACAGCTCCCCAGTGCTTCAGACTATAACCAGCCCCCTTCTGGACACTCCTCTCTAGGGATTGGCTGGAGCATGATAAATATTCAGGCTGATTATTTGAATCTCCAACCCTAAGCTCTGGATGCTTCTTTCGGAGGCAGGGGGAAGCAATCAAACTCCCAACCTGTGAAACCCTGAATAGACCAGGACAAATGATAACTGCTGGTTACAGAAGGAGCCAAAACCTAAACTTATCTAGCATCTTACACTAGGAGGGTGCTAAAAAAGCAATGTGATCACCAGTGTTCACTTGGCATACAACTGCCCATTTGCATCAATGTCTGCTGCAACACAACTTGTTTCAGTATCACGTTTGATAAACGTACATGGTCTGTATGGGTTGACAATACAATAATTATTTTGCACATAAGTTGTAAGTACTGATTTTTGATTGTGTTTATTTTCCTCATCAAATTTGATTATTATTTTTTAAATATAACAAAGATTGACAAATTGAGTACATACAAGGATAGCGGTACAATATTCAAATAGCAATAAAGCTAAACATATTTATTTAAGAACAGGATGAGTACATAACAATGTAAAAATGTAACGAGAAGAGCAACGAGTAAACCAATAAAGTATTACATCAAAAGCATTAGAAGATTCCATCAGAAGGAAAAAAGTAAGCTAGTGACTATTGGTTCATTTTGAAGAGCATGAAAAACTGTTGATGTGCACACAAATGACAGAGCAAAAAAATGCAGCAGCAAATAAATTGTGAAAAACGTGCTATAATCAATAAAGAAAAAAATGATGATGAATGAGTAAAGTTAAATAACTCCAAAATGAAAGTTTTTTAAATTCAAAAAATTAGTGAAAAAAACTCCAAGAAATTGAAATCCTTAAGTGAAGAAGGCGATACCCATGTGAAGGTACAGTAGAAAAACACTGGCCACTGGTTTGTGCAATCCACCATCAAGAAGTAAAATGACACGCTTACCAGAAAATGTGGACTGGTTTGTAATGAGTCAACCCAGAATATGTGAGTCGAAACCTCAACCTTGTCGCGCTGTATCGGATGGATGGTATATGTACACCCCGTCACCAGTTGAAATAAGGAGGTTCCAATTTATATGAACGGCACTCCAAACGAACAGCAAACATCAAAAAGGAAGGCCACTCCTGAACATGTATGTAGGGAATAAATTGACACACATAGTGTAAAACTCCTCTGCTACCAATTCCTGTATTGTCTTCTTTCTATGTTTGTGATAGTGTTGGAAGGGGAATTTGGGAAAAATGGGAATCAGCAGCAGCATGGTCAAAATTATGGTTGGGGCGAAATGTGTGTAAAATTTTGAGAGGGTTACTACTGTATGAATCACGGTTTAGTTTGAGTTGTACAGATGTCCTAGGTTTTGCAGTGAGCATAAGGTTCGAGCTAATAGGGTATCTGGTTTGCTTGCTTTGAGGTATTAAAGGTGTTGTGATTTACATATTAATGTATCTGCAGAAACAGGTCGAATTCTAAGCGGGCTCTATCAAGCTTAGGTTTAGTAGGACGGAGAACTTTGGAATGCATCGTGACACAGATTGAAGTCATTTTCTATTTTTTTTGGTGAAGGAGCTTACGCTCGCGTTTGAGATATGATGCTTGCCGGATAGGCATTCCTCAAATTACAGATTTATAGGCTTCCCAAAGAGTGAGAGGGGAAATATCTTCAGAAATGTTATTAATGAGATAGTCATTGAGAGCATGTTTAATATCTAGACAATGGGACGGGTGAGTTAGAATGGAATCATTAATGCTCAAGACAAATCCTGGGATCTCGGGATATGGGGAGGAGATGGTAGTACAAACTGCACTATGATCAGACCAAGTAAAGGGCGTAATAACTGATGATAGGATTTCTAGGGCCAGGCCAACACTTAGGAAGATATCAATATCAATCCTAGAAAACGATTTGTGTGGATGGGAGTAATATGTAAAGCGTTTACGAGCTGATTGAGCTCACGCCAAGAGTCTAACATGTTATGCTTAGAGATAAGTTGCTGAAATGAAAGCTTAGTAGAACAGGAGGAGAGAGAAGGGGGAGATTTATCCAAGAAGGGAAAAAGAACTTGGTTTGAGTCTCCACATAATATCACTGTACCTAACTTATGTGAATCAGTTACATGAAAAAGATGGGAAAGAATTTATAAATGGATGTTTATTAGGAGCATAATATGATACAATGGTTACAGCACATCAGAAATGTGCCCAATAAGAATGAGGTAGCGGCCTTCAGGATCTTTCATTTCAGATGAAAGTACAAATGGGGTTGTACAATGAATAGCTATAAGAACACCTCGTTGTTTAGTAGCTGCAGAGGCTGTATACCTGTGGATAAGAGGAGCTGAAAAATTTAGGAGTAAATTGTTCACTAAAACATGGTACCATTCTGACTGAAACCTAAGGCAGCACTTCTTTGTTATTTTTTGGCCTTATTTTCAGGCGAGAACTCCCTAGAACCATTACATTAAGTGGCGGGGTTATTAGCAGACCGAGTAAGAATATTTACCGGGTGAAGCTGAGCCGGGACACAGTAAAATATGGCAGAAACATCCCTTTAGGAGCAGAGCTCTAAGCTGGCATGTCTGCTCGGTCAGGCTTCGATTGTGTTGATTTTGCAAAACACATGAGCACACAATCCCATCAATCAACAATAATGAATTGCATTGCATTCTAATATAAAAAAATATGCTTTAAAGTTCAACCAATGTTTATATTCTAAAGTTTTTTGCATTTTGGAGTGCTGCTTAATATTTTCCAGAGAATGTTTCATTGACGCTTACCCACTATTCATGATGTGTTAGCAATTAGATTAAAATTATTATATTAGAGAAGAGTATTTCCAATACAAAATGTGTTATTATATCTAAGGTAACGTCAGGGAAGAAGCTACGCTATTACGCACTCAGCGAAACGCGTCGACGTCACAGCACCACGTGACCGACAACAGACGTTCACTACCCAGTGCAGAATCTCTGCACAAAGTATGGGATGAGCTCGGAGCGGCTTTGAGCGGCGCTCGACTACCAGCACAGCCTCCGCAACAACCACAAGCGGTCTGTATTCACTTACCGCGAAGCAGCGAAATCAACATTTACCAGCTAACCAGCCGCCACCCTTCTCCTCATTGGCCGATACCCACGAGTGGCCCCGGGGCCAATACACGGTACCAATACACGGTACCCGATATCGGTAGGAGGAACCTACGAGTAAGGAGTACTGGATCGGTCTGGAGCGGTAATGTACTTGACTCTTGTTAACTTAAAACGCTAGGTTGATATTGGATGGTATTGCTCTAACATTGACTAAAGCTGTTGTCTATTGACTGACTGACCGAGTTGATTCTCACCAAAAGTGGACTTTATGTACGTTTACTAGAACCAAGAGGTGGCTCTATAGGAACAAGTTTTTCTTTCTTGATAATAAGAATTTGCCGACACTACGGCTGGGCTTGTATTTCCTAAACCAGATTGAACTTGCTACATCTTTTTGTCACTCAACAAGTGATCCAATGGACACACAAATAATCTTTTGAAGTCCAAACAAATATTGATGAACACTTCTAGGTCAGGTTCTCGTTGTGTTTGGTAAACAATATTAATACCTATGTGGTGATGAGATCTAATTACTTTTGTCAATAGTCACACTCCCTTATTAGTAATAGTCAACTGTAGAACCAATTAGCGATTGACTGAGAGATGTTGATACTCTATCAAATGATTAATTAATTTAACGTAAAATTAATGGTTCCAATTGACTATTCATGTTGTCTGGTCATTGTGGTGCGTTATATGTTGTTACATGGTTGTCTTGTTTTGTCTTGTCCAGTTTGTCCTTGCTAATAGGAATAAGATATCCACCAATATGGATTTCCTTTTTTCCTTTTTAAAGAGAGATATATAAACTTTATCATTAAATTTCAATTTATTTAAATTTGAATGACTCTATCTATACTTTTTTGTTACCATAAGTAGCCTCTATTTGAGCCCGGCCCTATCGGACTCAGCCCCCCTCTTCCCCTTCCACTTATGCTTACGGCTACGGTGACATTAACCAATCAGGTTCATGATCGTTTGCCGATCCATTAATTCAATCAATCGGGAAATTGTGTTCACCTTTGCTATTCTTTCTCCCTCCCCCTTTTTCCCGTAACCACTCTATATCTAAGGTAGCTTACATAAAGCACTTCAGCAACATAGTGTTATTGGACAATATTTTATCAGATGTACACTATGCAGAACAGAGAAAGGTAAAAGGAAACCTAAAATTGATAAATGAAATAAGTATGTCCCTCAATTAGTAAACCAAGTAGAGAAAAGCACTCATATGAGAAATGTAGGTGAAACAGGGGCAATGACCCAGTTAATAGAAAAGGTTACACGAGAAAAGGGTGTCTTGGTTATGCAATACAAGGCCATTTCAAACATATATGAAGAGCATACCGTGTCAGTTATAAGGCTTTAGTATTGGAAAGGTAGGAATATTAAAAATAGATCCAAAAAAATTACATGCATGACATAGAACAGACTAACTTACACTTTGATTTATCAATGATGATATTTCAATAAAAAAATATTCTCTGTTAGTATTGTGCTTTCCCATTCGGTCATTTTTGATACATTTCGGGAAGTTTAAATTTAATTTATAGCTGTTCTTATTTAGAATATTCTGTATTTATTGTATGTAAATATGAGGCTTATAATATAACATAATGCTTGCACGGATAATAAGAGCAGAGACAAGTGTTCTATTTTGCACATTTCTCTAACTCTACTTTCTGTTAGATTAAACACAAGATGTTCTCCTACTCAAGTCCTAATAAAATATATGCTCCCTTATCACGCCCAATATTTTTTTTTTACAAATATTCCTACAGATCTGGAATTTTGTCTATTATTAATTACACTAGATTGAATTCTTTCCTAGGGTGATTTAAAATCTTTACTGTGTAAGAGGACCTTGATATAATATCCATCACACAGAGGTAGGATTTCAGAAAATATATCTGTTATTTTCACTAAGATGCAGTATTTCTCTTCTAAATAAGAAAATGGCCCTCATTTTAAATAACAAGCTAGTTTTAACTGTTGGCTCCAGAAGTGCTGAAAGATTCTAATGGGAGTTTCTTTTGTTGAAAAGCCTCTGGCTTTCCTTTTTTGTGATTAGTAGGCTCAGAGTTCAGGCATCAGGTCATAACACCTAGTGCATAGCCCAAAGGCTTTCGCAGGCCAAAGCAAAGGGTCATGCAACTAAGGTTCTCGAACACAGTAAAGATTTTAAATCACCCTAGGAAAGAATTCAATCTAGTGTAATTAATAAAACATAAAATTCCAGATCTGTAGGAATATCTGTAAAAAAAATAAAAAAAAATATTGGGAGTGATAAGGGAGCATACATTTTATTAGGACTTGAGTAGAAGAACATCTTGTCTTTAATCTAACAGAAAGTAGAGTTAGAGAAATGTGCAAAATAGAACACTTTTTTATATTATAAGCCTCATATTTACATATTTAGAAGAGAAATACTGCATTTTAGTGAAGATAACAGATATAGTTTCTGAAATCCTACCTCTGTGTGATGGATATTATATCAAGGGTCATTTTACCAAACTCTTACCTGGGGAATGCTGGGGTGAGGGTCATATTTTGGGTCCACAACTTGGTAAACTAAATGTGTGGTATATGATATACACATTTTTGCCAAATTGTAATTGACAGTCTCCTGCAACATGAGTATCGTCTGACAATCTCTGACAACATACAAGCAGTCTTTGACAGTGTCTTGTAACATGTACAGACTCTGATAATCTCTTTTAACATGCGTGGGTTCTGACAGTCTCTTGTATTAGGTCATCGGTTTCTTGAAGCAAGGGAGCATTTTTGAGCAGCCTCTTGGGAAATGGCTGCAGTAATAATAGATAGCAGGTACACTATCCAGCAAAAAATGGTTAACTACCATGATAAATACACTGTAGCTATGCTTAGCAAGTAAATGGCAAAATCCTACAGTTAACCCACATGGAAGAGCTAAAGAGTGAACAAATTATCAATATATAGTGATAGTGAACATACTGTATAGTAACATTATATCGTGAACCTCCACCAACCCATTACCTAAGTGTGTGCCTCATTAAATTTCACGGGCCCACAAAAATCACTGCCAGTTTCAAAATCACATAATAAAGCATTCATTTCCACTAAGTATTAGGCATACATGATCACATTAGTCTTCAAGAGGAACTCCAATCTCCTTTTTAACACTCTTTCCAGACTATTTATACCTGCTGTGAGACGTCTGTTGTTTACATGGCTCAATAGCTAAAGCTGAAATTTACATACACAAATTAATGGGTCAAAGCTATTACTCACACCTTACATGTTGTTTTTGGACAGCTCTGAATGAATTTTCAAACATTAAAAGTTAAAGACCCTCCTAAGAGGAGACACCACCAGATTTTTTTAATAAACTGAAAAATAATTTTAGTGTCCACCTCTAATTTAGATATTGGGAGTTACTTTCCCTGGCTTCATCGCTAATCAGTGACACATGCAATTCCACTGTTTTGTCAGAGGCACTCTTATTGAACAATGAACTGGCATGTGGTGGAGCTTAACTATAAGGTCAGGGAATGTCAGGTTCTAGTAGTACATTAAAACTAAATGATATAGGGACACGGTAAAAAGGTAATAGTAGGGTTCATATGATGTTGTCTTCTGGTTAAAAGCTCAAAATTGGGGTACATACTGTGTTTTCTTTTGGAAGACTGTAATCTCAAGACAACTCAAGGTTCTCACACATGCAGAGTGAGGAGCTCCAGAGTACTGAGTGGAGAAAACAGTTTTTTTGGTTTTCTCCAGGTTTTGTAATTCCCAGATCAGAGTCTGGAGTCCAGGCCCTTCAAAAAGCTTTGGGAGGAAAGAAGCCCCTACCCTAATCCATGTCTTGCCAGAGAACAGCAGCGTGTGTGAGCAGGTGTGCACAGCCCTTATAATCAAACGCCCCACAGCAGATGAGGGCTCCACCCTCCTAAGGAGTCCAAGAAGCTGCAAGGGAGCAGCTAGAGGGGTGCATGTCTGCACCATACAAGTGAAGTCTGTGGAGAAACAGACAGAGGCCCTAAGCCTGAGGGCCAGAGAAGCAGCATTGTGAGAGGTGCAGAGGTGTCACATAAGCACAGGGGTGCTATGAGGTGGTCTGTGGGACCAGATCAAAGGCCTAGGTTTGGGGCCTCTGCGACAGTACTGCCAGAAAGAGCCAGGAGGCTTAGTATTATTTATTTTGTGTATGAAGTGAAGGTCTAAAACCCCTGCAAGGGCAACAGTTTGTTTTTGAACTGTTACTTTCTTTTCAAATAAAAGTGGGCAAACAAGCCTTATCTGGCTGAAGTGAACTCATTGGGAGCACTACACCTTGAGCAAAATCCCCCACATATCACAGAATACAGTACATCCTATACTCTATATCCCATATACTATATATCTTCTGGGATTTACGTGCAATTTACACCATGCCCGTTTCATCCAGTCCACCTACCCATCTCCACATTTGAACCAATTATTTTTTATTTTCCCTCCTATGAAGGACCAAAAGCCCAAATGGTATTGACAATTAGAACCTATGATTTCACATCCACAATATAATGTAATTTATTTTAGTTTACCTTATACAAATCTTAAGACTACAACATAACCAAACATTTTGGACATACAAGATATATGATATACAATATATGCAACTATGTAACAAGAATATTTATTTGAACAAGGTCAGCTAAAAACGTATTGTCTATTTAACAAGGAACATTCCATGGTTATTTTGGAAAGAGCAGCACAGATTAGTAAAACCAAAGAACATTCCGAGAAAAGATTATAAAAAACATTTCACTTTTACAGTGGGCAGAGGAGGTCCATTTGTATGCATGTTACTAAAACTTAATAACTTGGCAGAGCACTGTGTACTGGAATTCCCCATGCTCAGCAATGTCTGCCTTGTAATGCTGCTAAGGTAGCCATCATTATTCAGCAGGGTACAGCTGTGCAGAGAGCAAAGGACACATTTTCCTGGCAAAGACAAGCTTAAGACTGGTAATACATTTCATGTGGAAATCCCCTCAGTAATTGGTCTTGCTGCCTTGGCATTCGTTAAAGGTGAACTCCAGGCAGATATGTAAGTTACAATATAACACAGCTCTGTATTAATGAATGTATTAATAATGTATTCTTTTAAATGTAAGTTGTGTTAAATTTTACTTAATATTAGCCTTGTGCAGCCCCTGTATGTAAGTGGGTGCACCATGGTGCAACGGCAATAATTCACACAGTCGGTGCAAAAGAGGACTTGTATTGAAGTAATGCAGTAGCAGTTCACAACAAAGCCTGGAGGGAAGACTGCCCAACCCGGTGCACTTACAGTCTTCAGCAAAGAGAATGGAACAATGTTCAACCTGACTGACAGCGCCTGCAAAGAGAACAGAATGCGGCCTGGCACTCTCATGCCCATTCGGGAGGATGTCCAGAGGAGTAGCAGATCCTATGCTTTCCCTCCTCACCAGAAACCTTTCCCTACTGCTAGTACTGTCCCTAACAGGTGGAGTTTCTTTCCCTACACTGCCCACTCACAAATGTTCTCCAAAACTTGGAGCCAGGGCCTTAAATAGGTTCTGCCTGACCCAAGAAGGCCACCAGAGTCACATGGGGTGGCACAGTCAGTTCCTGAACAAGGGGCCAGTCAGTTCTACTGTAGTGCTAATGCTAACAAGGAACATCTAACAGGAGGGGAGAGCTGAGTGACAGATAGATCAGCTTTTCAGTATGCTGCTTCTCTTTTTACTGTACAGTCACAGGCTGGGGAAAGGACCTTTAAGTATTTCTGATGCCGCGAACACACGATCAGAAATTCGGCCAGCAAAAGACCGATGAGAGCTTTTGGTCGTAAATGCGACCGTGTGTATGCTCCGCCGGACTTTTGCTAGCCGAATTCCAGCCAGCAAAAGATTTAGAGCAGGTCCTCAATTTTTCGGTCGGAAAAAGTTTTGATCAGAAATTCCGATCGTCTGTACCAATTCTGACGCGCAAAATTCCTACGCATAATTCCTACAAAATTGCTACGCATGCTCGGAAACAATTTGACGCATTGAACTTAATTTTCTCTGCTCGTCGTTGTGTTATGTCACCGCGTTCTTGACGGTCGAAAGTTCAGCAAACTTTTGTGTGACCGTGTGTATGCAAGCCAAGCTGGAAAACCATCCAAGATTTTTCCGACTGAAAATCCGCTCAAGTGTACGCGGCATAACAGTTTGCCAGCAATGGATTTCAAACTACACCAATATGGCTTCTGCAATGTGACATCATAAAGAGTTGAGAATGTTCTGCAACACAGCCTGTGAGTAAGGAGATTGGTAGGAGAACGTTAAAACCTGTTGGTTTTCAGCATGTAGCCAAAGGGACAGTACTACCGCTGTTGCTTTGCTTTAATGGAAAGGACTTTGTTACTTTGCAGTGGTTCAGGGTTTCAACGCAGATCTGTAAGCTCACCAATGGACACATTTTGGGACATTTAAAGTATAAATGTTATAGTTAGCTTAACTAGATAGGATGAATTGAACTGCAATATTGTTCTAATGCCAATATTATGCAAGGATTGAACTTGTTGCTCTGCTCACATTAACCATTTCTTCTATTTTCAATGTGGAGCCACTGCTGTATAAAGTTTCATGTTACTTACATCTGTCTGCTTACCTGGATTTTGAGGGTGACAGCAGACCCACGTAGGAGCTGTACCAATAATACTTATCAAAACCAACACTTACAGGTGTACTACACACACAGAGCCGATCCGCCCTATACACTCACTATGCAAGATGCATAGGGCCCCGCCGCTGTGGGGGGGCCCCCAAGGGCGGATCGGCTCTGCTTCCCGAGCTCCAATCTCCTCCTCCCCCTCCTCCTCTTGTCACACAGCAGGAGTCGGAAGACCGCTGTGTCTCAGAGCTGACTGAAACCTTTGGCCAGCGCTATGACAAAGATCCCGCCCTCCTCCTAGACCAGCTTGTGTGATAGATACAGTGTTCTGTCTATCACACAAGCTGGTCTAGGAGGAGGGTGGGACTTTTGTCATAGCGCGGCATAACATTTCACATTGAGCTCCGTGACACTGCGGGAGATGCCTGCTGTGCGTAATCCACTGGCACTGACTGGTGAGGCTACATTGATTGCCACAGTAAGACTGCAATGATGGGCACCATTAGGCTGCAATCATGATGGGCACAGTAAGGCTGCAATGATTGGCATGGTGAGGCAGCAATGATTGGCATGGTGAGGTGGCAATTATTAACACGACAAGGCTGCAATGAAAAGCATGGTAAGGCTGCAATGATAAGCATGGTAAGGCTGCAATGATAAGCATGGTAAGGCTGCAATGATTGGCATGGTGAGATGGCAATGATGGGCACGGTGAGGCGGCAATTATTAACATGGTAAGGCTGCAATGATAAGCATGGTAAGGCTGCAATGATTGCCATGGTGAGGTAGCAGTGATGGGCACTGTGAGGCTGCAATGATTGACATGGTAAGGCTGCAATGATTGGTACGGTGAGGTGGCAATCATGGACATGGTAAGGCGGCAGTGATGGGCACAGTAAGGCTGCAATGATGGGCACTGTGAGGTGGCAATTATTAACACGGTGAGGCTGCAATGATGGGCACGGTGAGGCTGCAATGATTGGTGCGGTGAGGATTTAAGGAAGGCTCTCTGGGGATCCTGATGTAAGGGGAGGCTCTCTGGGGACCCTGATGTAAGGAGGGGCTTTCTGGGGACCCTGACGAAAGGGGAGGCTTTCTAGGGGCCCTGACCTAAGGGGAGGCTCTCTAGGGACCCTAATGTAAGGAGGGAGGCTCTCTGGGGACCTATGCTCACGGCATCATTGGTCAGGTAGAGGGCCCCTTAGCAGAATTTTGCTTAGGGCCCCAGGGATGGCAGGATCGGCACTGTACACTCATAATTACTTAACACCAAGAATACCTTACCTCTATTTAAAAAAAAAAACTGACCAGATTTAGGACTAGAAAAATGTACATATATCCATGATGCTGAAAATCTGATACATATTTTCATTTTGCATCTGAAAGTCTACAATTATGCTTCATTTAAATATTCATAAAAAAGCACAGCGCTCAAAAATTTGAATATAAACAAGTTCATAGGAATAAAATCACATAAATAACGTGAAGAAAAACTGTGTCCATCCAAAAGGGAATTGAAACCTGCACAAAACATAATCACGTCACTCAATCTGGCCAGACCCTCTGGAAACCCTCCTCCTCACACCTCTTGCACTTTACTTTTGTCTAATCACCATGATGGGTGGCTCCATTTCCCACATACTAATGTAGCGCTACCCCCATAGGAGCTGCTGGATTTTGGGTCCCCCTGTTCCTGTAGAACAAAGCAACATGCATTTTCAACTCTCTTTCAGAGGCAATGAATCAGTCCATGGGTTTGTTTTTGTTGTTTTATTGGGGAAAACAACTTGGATAGAGTATAGGGATTATGGGATGCCCAACTTCACTTGAAGAAAAATAATGAGGACAACTTCCTTCTCTATGTAATCCAGAATGTGAACTTACACTTGACTGTATTCCCTCTGGAACAACAACAGTCTCTATGAACTTGGCAAAGAAATCCCTCTATACAGTAGCTCTGTTTCATAGTGTAGAATTTCAGCAGAATCTCACTTGCAGAAGTCCTATGTTCCCTTTCTTGAAAATACCAGCCCACCTGGCTGCTTCGTGGAATCTCCCAGGACAAGAGATTAGGTCACAGCTAGCTAACACAGTCCCGGAAAAGCTTGCTCAATATTACATCCGGCAACTTTAACCCTGTTTGACCCTGGGAATTGTAGAAGTATTCATATCAGAAATCCCTCTGTCTCAGAAAAGATGACTGTTCAGGCCTCCTGCTGTACAGGTCCTTCTTCGTAAGCCAGAGTGTCTTCCAACTAAGACATTGGGATAGTGGAGATCCCTAATCATCTTCCTCTCTCAGCTCTCAGCCTGGAGGCACAGCCCCTATTAACCCAGGGTCCTCCTCCCAGGCCATACAACTCAGCTTCCTCACTCCATCTTCCACCTGACTCCTTTCTCCAAGCTTCTAGAACCAGGGGGAGCTACCAGAGACCTGCCCTATAGAGCCCACCAGCCTGACCTAAAGTAACCAGACCCAATTACAGACTCACATTCTTTGCAGTGCGATTTGGGCCCATACATTTTGTATTAATGCAAATTGCACTGCAAAGTATGGATTTCGGTATCTGGAGCATTTTCATGAGTACAAGTATGCATGAAAATGCTCAGTATGGACACCGATACCAATACTGGTATCAGTGCATATCTAATTTAATGTAATGTCCACTTTACTTATCGACTTCACTTTTAACAGATCCCTTATCTCAAGACTTGGTGAACCTTTTGGAATTTGTTTGCCTGATTTCATTCAGTTTCCCCCAGTATTCCCTTCACTGAATAAAAGAAATGAGTGGGGTCACCCAGTGACGTCATTGACCAAATATGTCCATATTTGGTCAAAGACATCATTGATCAAAAATGAACATGTTCATATTTTCTCATTGACATCACCAGGTGAACCAGCCTCTTTGTTTGCTTCAGCTGCGGAGAAGCTAGGATTAATTTGTCCCACAGAAAGCGACAGGAGCGGCCAGGTCTCAGTGGGCAGCAGGGTTTTTATTATGCTGGTTTTCAGCCATCGTTCATCATGATTGATGTGGACCTGCATCTCTGGACAACTTGATTGACAATAGATGTACGTTGGGGGACTTTTCAATTTTTTTCTTAATAAAAAGACTTGTCAAGAATTGTGTTGTGTTTTTATTTGTACTTCACATGGGGGAGGTGGTATCTGGGGGCCGCCTAATCATTAAAGGGGGCTTCCAGATTCCGATAAGCCCTGTCTGTCTGCAGACCTCAACAACCATAGGGTCAGGGGATTGTGGGGAAAAAGCCCTTGTCCTCTTCAACATGGGGACAAAGTACTTACCTGGGAGGGGATCCAGGCCATGTGGTATGGACTGGGAGGGGAAAACTTGACCCCCCCTTTTTACTGGCTTGCCAGGCTGTATGCCTGGATAGTGGCCTGGTATGAATTTGGGGGGGGGGGCACTCGCCATTTTTTTGTTTTGTATTTTTTTTTGGTGTGGGGTTCCCTTAAAACCCATACCAGGCCTTTTTTTTGTTTGTTTTATTGTTGGGCTCTTCTGTTTACATTCTGCTGTCAGCCAGGAATCCTCTGCTGAGAGCAAGAGTAAGTCACTGGTTGTTAGGATGTTGGCAGATGCCAGCTCCTGACAACCAACACAAAATGCTGACAAAAACATCCCCAAACAGATGTACATGCATTTTGCATGCATTTTTGGTGTGTTTCCAATTAAGTCTATGGGGTCAAAATCACCACCATGCACCAAAGTTTCATTTAGCAAGCAAGTTTGAAAATGCCTTGCTAAGCTATTGCTAGACTTGCCAGGCTTCACAAGTTTGTTGCACAATTGCAGCAAGTCCACATTGCATGACTCCAGATCAACTTTCTTTGCAAACATTCTGCAAGTCTGCTGCAAGTTCTGGTTTCAATTATTTTGTGTAATAGTCATTCCACCACAGGGGTCACTGTGACTTGCAGAGCTCTTGCTGTAGACTCACCACTGCAACTTTGATCTTGCTGGAGACTTGTCATGCAAATTTGCTACAAATTGGAAAAGTGTCAACTAGAACTTGTGCTTCAAGTGCTCTGCAAGTGTACAACTTGCCAGTGAAAAGGTGCAGCAAGTAATAAGACTTGCAATTCAACACCTTGCTATTTGGGATAGGACCGGACCCTTTTCCAAAAACGTGCTGCATTGATGTAAATGGGCTCTATTGAAAACAATGTGATTTCCAATGTCTTAAGATCCTGTGTGACTCAAGTTGCATCTGAAATTGCACTAATGTAAACCAGGCTGAAGTCTGTTGCTTGTCCTGCACTAAAATGTAAAAAAACTAGGGCTGTGGAAATTAAAGATTAATTCCTCGATGAATTTTTTTTTGATCGATCAAAATTCTTTTGATCAGTAGTACTCACCTCTCCGCCGGCTTCCGGGTCTTCAGGGAGTTCCGTCGGAGATGCGGTGACGTTAAAGTTCTGATTGAACGTAGCGCGCACGGGGGAGGGGCTACGTATGAGGTCACCTGCTCCTGCCCTACAGATCTAACATGATTGTCGGCTTTACATGCTGTGTTTTTATCATCTTTATGTGAGTATGGAAAAACAAAAAGCTGCGCGTACCAGTGCTAAAAATTGAATGAGTGAGTAAGTGCACACACTGACTAGTGACCCAATTAGGGTGTGACTAGCTGAATACTGGTAGTATGTACTAGCCTGAATTAACAAACTTTGCTACAGACACCAGACAATGTTATGTGAGTAGTTTGTGTTTGAACACAAAAATTAAATATTGTACTTAAGCGGTGAGCACTTAGATCTTTTCTTTCTTTCCATGACCTGGCGTCCTTGCTGAGATCTAAGGAGATGCGAGAGAAGTTTATGGTCCGTGTTAACCCTTTTGATACCCGCTTGCATGACCACCTGTTTGCACAGGGGTCCATGCCATAAGGTGAGAGTGATTAGTTAGACCGGAGGTGGAGGGATTGTCACGCTACTGTGGAAAAAAAATTACTTACGTCAGTGCTACAGTTTGAATTTAAAACGTATTTGTGTCAACTGTGAAGTTAAGTCATGGATTGTGGAAACTAAACTAGTGTCGGGTGATTGTATTTAGTGTATACCACATTTACCACTGACTAATGCAGAGTTGCAATGCAAGGAGATCAGCTAAAAGTAGTTGGATCTGTATATGCATTATAATTATTTGAAATTAGTCGATTAATCGATTTTAAAAAATCGATTAATCGAAGACGAAAATTTTAATCAGTAACAGCCCTAAAAAAAAACTATTCCAATGGTTTTACATAATGCGGCAGCATCAACACATGTAGGGACCCAACATTAGAGGTGATTTTTCCCTTCAAAGCAAATACACTTTTGCACATTAGTACTGACTTGTATTCAAGTGTTTCTCCTCTCCCTTAGTTTCTCTCAGCTCTCACTCAGATAATGTAACCCCAGTGTTGGTGGGGAGGGGCAAACAAAGATGCTGTGCAGGTGATCAATACCCTTCTTATCAACACTGATGACATCACTGGTTGTTAGGATGCCCGTGGCTGGAAGGTTGAAATGGTACACAATAAAATCCTGTGGTTTTGAGTAACTAAAAGGCAGGCTTGATCCACCTGCTGGCTTGTATACATTTTTGGGCAATTTTTAGGCATTTTGCCAAGGCACCCCTGAAGAAACCTCAAGGCACCCCAGGGTGCCTGGGCACCCTGGTTGAAAAAGGCTAGTCTAGGGGATCTATTTTTGTAATTTATTGCTTGAAGAACTTTAACAAGAGAGGGGTTGGGGCATAGGATACCCCAAAACGCTTACACTTAGTGATTGGAGGACACTCTCCCCTTTGAGTAATTGTGGATGTTTGACAGTCTAATGCCTCACAGCTGAAGACCATGAGGATAGTCTCTTTGGCATCTGGTTATCTCATGCTGATGCGCAACTGCTGGTACCCAGTGCAATCTCCAGAACACTGTCACAGAGATCAGTTTAGGGTCTTTACACACACAAGTCCCCAGGATAGTTGCCACCTTTAAGCTTCCTCTGAATGTCATCCAGTGAGTGAGATGGTCCCTCCCCAGACCAGATCCCTTCTGGTGAGGTTCTGCAATCAGCTTCTAGCAAAGTCCATCCAGGACCTCAGCCTTGGCATAGTCAAGGCCTCTAGAACCACTTTATAGTCCATTGGCTGCCTGAGGGGAACGGCCCCTCCAGCTCTGGAACCGTCCTGGGGAGAATTAACCCAGCTCTCCAGTACTTCAGACTATGTATCACCATTCCAACCCCTTTCTGGACACTCCTCTCTAGGGATTGTCTTGATAAGTATTCAGGCTGGTTATTTTGAATCTCCCACCCTAAGCTCAGGAAACTTCAGGGGGCAGGGGGAAGCAATATAACTCCCAGCCTGTGAAACCCTGAAAAGACAAGGCCAATCAACTGCTTCTTTGATTACAGAAGGAGCCAAAAACTAAATTCACCTAGCATGCTTCACTAGGAGGGTACTATACCTCTTTTGGTCAATATGGGATCATGCAGGGGCTTTAAAGCCAGGACTTTGCCCCCACTCAAATACCATAATCTGGCTATATAAATTTGGCATACTACGTATAGCTAAAGTTACATGCAGTGTTATCACTCCATTATTACAATATCGATTCTGTCTCTTGTAATACAATACTGTTCTGCTTACATTATCATTGTAAGGTTTAGTAATGTGATCCTGACTGAGTTTATCAGCCAGCAAAGTATTATTATAATGCATGGGACTCCACTTGGATTTCTGTCCTATGCTCTATTTAATAAAGAAACAGACCTACTTGACAGTGGGGTCACATTCGCGGGTTATCAAGCTGGATAGTACTCAAGATCTTTATCTCAGTGTTTATAATTATGATTTAAAGTGATGACGCACAATGCACACACAAAGTGATACAGCATACTCAACACATTTGCATCATCATCATCAGGTTGTTATCTGTGGAGTAACTTACTAAGGCTGCATACCACAGTGTTCATTTGAGCAACGTGGCTCAAGATATGCTGAATTATTTTTAGTTTACCAGAGCTACATCTCTATATTAATTTACATCTGCCTTATGAGTTACGAAGATCACCCATCTTACAGTAAACAATACTTTGCTGAGTATGCTAGAAGCAAAGAAAATTCTGTGCAGAATATCCAAGCTTAGGTAATACTAAAGGGCATGCATTCATAATAGCATTTGCACTGCCTACACTGTTCTGCTGTTCTTCTTATATGGGTACAATGTTTTTTTACACATGACTAGTCAAAAAAGTGGTGATGATGATATTGGCACAGTATTCCCTGGCTTTGGAACATCCAAAAACTGGTTTATTGAATGTAAAAAATAAAAAAGTAAACTGGACCTTAAGTCAAAAAGTGAAGATTTGTTATCTTATAAAGAACATCTAGGAAAAGTAATTCTGCCTAAGCAGTACCTTGAAACAAGAATTCTTCCTGAAAAATACCACTGTACATCTTGTGCTTAGCCACGCCTGTTTCTCCAGCCTTAAGCCTAGTACACATGGGCAGAATGTCGGTCGGCATCTATTTTCTATTGAACTGGATGACATTTGGCCCATGTGTACTGCAGCCGGTCCGACAATAGATGGCTTCTACAGATCTACTGATCAGCTCCCGATCAGCGCTCTCAGCCAATGGCAGGGTGGGGCATCCTCTTTTCAGAAAACAATAGCATAGCAGGGGAGATCGCTTTACTAACGCTGCATAGTTAGTACAATGGCTCCTCCTGAGCTGTCAGTTTTTTTTCATTCAGCCCTGCTGGGTTGAACTAAAAAAAAAAAACTAGTAGTATGCACTAGGCTTTATAGCTATAGTGTGAGATTTGAAGTAAATGCTGCCCGTGACTTCAAGTTTTATGAGATTTGGTGACATCTCTACTGTGCTGCTTACTGTTCTACTTACTGAAGTGGGAGCTGAAGCCGAGGACCTGCAATGCAAGGATCTCTCTGCTTCTGCTTCTTTTATTCTGTACTTTTTCAACTTTCCCCACCAGCCTTTAGGGAAGCAGATCTGACATGGGAAAGCAGAGCCCTGCCTTGGCCAAGATAGACGCCATTTCAGGTTCAAACATTAATTTATCAATATTATCTACTTTAACCTCTGACCCTTTAGCTAAATCAGCCTCCAAAAATCTTTAGCCCTTAACTTAACCCTAAACCTAACCCTTAGGGCTCATTCACACCAATCAGGTTTATTGCGGTGCACTTACTGTAACATAAGTGCAGAATATGTGTTGCATTATTGCAACTCATTCATTTGAAATACCTGCCTAACACACCATAACAGAGGTGTACTTCTGTTATCTTGGTAAATAGAAAATGTGATAGTAAAAAATATGTGGACAAAGCTCTGAGAGGGAAAAAGAGAAATGGATTTAATGTTCACAGCGGCCGTTTTCTATCTGTGTAGCGTTCACTACTATTAACAAAAAAGAAAAATGGACAATCCGAAGTTTACTTTCAACCCTTCCATGTAAGGAATTCCCCTCTCCTGAAACTTGTGTTTTTCAAGCACAAAGTGTTACTATTATGGATTTCATTTTCAGAGCCACCTGTCTGTGAAATCTGGTATTGCTTGAGCTGGAGAAAGACTGCAAACCACATAATGCATTGAAGGCCAGCAGACACAGAAAAGGCACCTCCTGTTTTTACCCTGTACAATATTATTATTTATATATAATATATAGTGCCAACACTTTACAAAATAAAGGAAGATGGTACAGTTGCAATTGTGAAGATGAGCTATTTGTGCAATTAATATTTCTGTTGTTAGGTAATTTGAAGGATATACAGCAAACGTGGGTACGTGTAATTAAAGCGGAAGTAAACCCATCGATTAAAAAAAAAGGCATGCCGTGAATGCTAACTGCACATTGGCTGTGCTCTCAACCAAACAGTCAAACCATCCAATGGCTGGTGTCATAACGGATCACATGTGCAGCACTGTGGCAGTTGAAGATTAAACAGAGGCAAAGATGGCAGCTTCCTTGGCTGAAAACGATAGGGGGGTTTACTTCCACTTTAATCATGTCTATTTGTCATTTGTCTATTGGCAACAAATTCATATAATGTATGTACCCCATTTTTTTGTTTTAATTGCTCTAATGGAAGATTAGAGATATATTGCCATATAATTTATCCTTCGTAAAGCGGGGTTCCACTGCCTAAATAAAAAAAAAAATTGGTATAATGAAGAGCATTGACTTTTTAAATGTTAGTACTCCCTTGCTGCATTTTTTTAAGTAATTCCGAGGCAAGTTTTCTTCTTAAAAAAACAAATTAGATTCTGTCCTCTCGTCGGGTGTCATCTTGCCTGTGGGCATGTGAAGCCCACAGGCATCCTCTTCCTGGACACTGTGCGCCTAATGGACCAGCATGCACTGCCCATATCCCTGATCTCGCGCATGCGCAGTAATCGGAGCGCGGTTGTTCGCCGTTCATCTTTGGATATTGTCGGAATCTGTTTGTCATCCGTACTGCGCATGCACAGTACACGGCGGACACTATCCGACGGGGACAGTATTCGACAGGACACCGTCAACAGCTTACAACGGGGGGGCGCGGCTCTATCGAAATCCCGCGAGATCTCGCGGCAGGCCTCGGCAATGACTCCTGGGAATAATGACAGGAGCTCCCAGGAGTCATTGCAGGTGAAAAGGAAATTACGAAATAGCCGCAGTTGACCCGCCCATATCCGCAGATACGAGACAGGAAGCAGAGAAGGACATTGCTAAAAAAGGTACAGAAAAAAATATATATCTGTTTTTAACTAAACACATTCATGGCATTTGATTGAGCACAACATCTAAAATAGGGTGGAGCTCCGCTTTAAGGCTTTTTTTTTTTAAACAAAAAATTAGATATTGTGCAAAGGTAGCTGCCTGAGAAAATTTTAAAACAGTGAAAAACTTTGTTATATATACAATTCATTTTTGTATGCATATTCAAAAATATCAAGAATAGTGTAGCAATTGATTGCTGTGTGACACTAATGCTGCGTACACACGATCAGATTTTCATGACAACAAATGTTGGATGTGAGCTTGTTGGTGGAAATTCTGACCGTGTGTGTGCTCCATCGAACATTTGTTGTCGGACTTTCCGCCAACAAATGTTGGCTAGCAGGTTCTCAAATTTTCCGCCAACAAATTTTTGCTGTCGGACTTTACGATAGCGTGTACACAAGTCCGTCGCACAAAAGTCCACGCATGCTTGGAATGAATGCTCACCAAACACAACATTAGCAGAAGGAGCCCAAAGGGTGGCGCATAACTATTACATTTCCTTTTTATCGGCTCGCCGTATGTCTTGTGCGTCACTATGTTCGTAATTGTTGGCCAACATTTGTGTGACCGTGTGTATGCAAGACAAGTTGGAGCCAACAACCTTTGAACAAAATTCCACAGTTTTGTTGTCGGAAAGTCCGATTGTGTGTACGGGGCATTAGAAAAGGGCAGTATGTATAGAGAATGAGCTGGAATTCCCACTCAAGTTGTAGTATCAGAAAAAAGAAAGTTTTCTTGCAGTATTATGTCCAAACATATACAGAAAGATACTTTGTTAAAGGGTGTTTAAAATACACAAAGTATTACATTGACACCAATACTAAATCAATAAATGTAACAAATTGACAATTAATTAGTAAAGGTAATCATAAAATTCTAAAGGAAATTGTGCTGTAACTATGTGCTACATCCGATATTTCAGCAAGATATACAAAGTAGTTACTGTACCTGATATCAATAACACTAAAACAGTAAGTGTTATCCAATTGCCAACTACCTTATATACTCGAGTATAAGCTGAGTTTTTCAGCACATTTTTTTGTGCTGAAAATCCCCCCTCTGCTTATACTGGAGTTAATCACTTTTCTGCAGCAGAAAATGACATTTTCCGACCCGACTTTGGGGCCCCGTACCTCAGGGACACTGGGTGTTAGGTATTCAAACCAAGTGGAACTAGCACTACAACATATCCAAAGATGGGGTTCTTAGCACCAAGTGACCCCGAGATACAGGGCCCCAAATTCGGTCAACTGTGTCCATCTGCAGCAATGTTATTTCGGGACCCTTTGGGTCCAGCGACCCCAAATTTTGTCTGCAGCCAGGGGGCATCTAGGAACCCTTAACTACCAAGTTTGAAGTTTGGGGGACCTAAGGCTGCAAATGGGCACAGTGAGGCATGCAAATGGGCACAGTGAGGCTGCAAATGGGCATTGTTGACCCTCTTTTCCACTAACAGTAGCTGCGCATTTCTCATCCTAGGCTCATACTCGAGTCAATAAGTTTTCCCAGTTGTTTGTGGTAAAATTAGGTGCCTCGGCTTATATTCGGGTCGGCTTATTCTCGAGTATATACAGCAATTAAAGCGGTAGTAAACTCGCTTGGTTATTTTTACCTAAAGGTAACCCTATAAAGCTTACCTGAAGGTAAAATGAATATCGCCTAAACGTTCAGCGTTTAGGAGATATTCACCCTGGATGCAGCCAGTTACGTCAAAGGCGCATGCGCTCTGAAGGTCCAGCATACTGTGCCAGACCTTCAGAGCTTCATGCCGGAACCGAGTGCTCCCGCCCACATACGAGTGACATCATTGCGGTTCCGGCCAATCACATAGCTGGAGCGCGAACCTGGTAGACAGACCTGGGGAACATGTCAGCCTTCTGAGGGGTGACAGTGCAGCGCGATGCATACTAGCACATGATGCCGTTGCCTTGCAGGTGTTTTTTTTTCTTTTTACTACATTTGCAGTTTACAACCACTTTGCTAAAACCACCATTTGTGTAGGATGGCACAGTACACTTACAGAAAAAAAAAAAAGAAATAGCACAAAATATGCAAATATATTTATTTTTCTTTTCCATATAGAAATATACCATACCATACAACTCAAGAAGGGTCTTTCAGCGTAAATTGTACAATTCAACCGTCCTTCTGCCAGGGAGACCTATTTACATGCTTACTCTGGTTATCTCCACTGTAGCATTCATAAAATTGGTATGCTAAAATGAAAATGAATGGCCTTAATATAGGAAAGCAGTATGTGCCTAATGGCCAGGTATTTAGACGTTCACAAAAAAGTCATTACCTTTGCACCTGCCTAAGGCAGCAACAATTATCTCTCACCCTGCTCCCAGAGACCAGACATCAAAAGATAATTTTCTTGGCCCACTATTATTATTTGGTGACCTCACAAATCCATTCCTGAATATCACAACAACTGGCAGCTTAGTCTTACTATAGCTGTTGTTTCTTAGCAGTGCAAAAACAGTTCTTGCTTATAAGATTATTTAGAAGTTGCAATATGTCACAAATCATACCTCAGTTTATTGTAAACCTATCAAGATATATTTTATGAAAAAGAAAACATATACCAATATTGCATACATTTACATTGCTTTCTGAGAAAAAAAAAAATTCACCATTGCTTCACAATTACTTTTTGAACCTTTAACATTTAATAGTCAAATTGTAAAAAAGGGCCTGCCACTAAAGCCTCGTACACACGATCGGATTTTCCGCAGACAAAATGTGACTTTTGTCTGAAGGGCGTTGGCCAGGAACTTGTCTTGCATACAAACGGCACACAATTGTCGGCCAACAAACACGAATGTAGTGACGTACTACGTGGCTTTTCAGCTCTTTAGCGCCACCCTTTGGACACCTTCTGCTAATGTTGTGTTTGGTGAGCATTGATTCCGAGCATGCGTGTTTGTACTTTGGACTTTTGTCCAACGGACTTGTGTACACACGATTGGAAAATCCAACAACAGACCGTTGTCAGTGGAAAATTTTAAAGCCTGCCTTCCAACATTTGTCCGCAGAAAATTTGACAACAATTGTCCGATGGGGCGTACAAACGGTCGGACATTAGGCCAACAGTCTGTCAACACACAATTCCCGTCGGAAAATCCGATCGTATGTATGAGGCTTAAGTGAACTTGTAGATTCTGGACAAAGTTCACTAAAGCAGTGGTTCTTAACCACTAAGCTGTAACTTGCTGCTAGGCAATTCCCCCTCTCTCCTGCTGGGCCACAGAGGGACTAATGCTGGCCAATACGCTATTTGAAAAATTGGCTGAAATTCGGTAATTTAGACAGTTAGTAAATTTTTCGTGCCAGTTAATGGGCACAAAACGGATAATCCTTGGGACATTTTTTGAGCCGAAAAAACGAAGGACAAGTTTGGATATTTTCTGCCAAATGAACGATAAATTGAAAGGTTAATGTGTTTCCCGTCTAAACTATTTGCACTAGGTATATGTAAAAAAAAAAAAAAAAAAAATGCAATCATTTATGTCCAATGAACGATTTATTGGTCAGGATAGTGCATGATGGCACTATCTTTACACTCATGGTCGAATGTTCGTTTTTCAAAAAAGGGTTTTTCGTCGATTTTTCGTATAGAGTATGGCCAGCATTAATTAGAGTGGACTTTAAGGGGACACCTGCTGTATCACTGTTGCCAGGACCGCAGAGTTGCAATGGGCTCCCTGTGCTAGAACAAAGGCACTTCTAAGTGTAGTAATAAAACACTTTAATGACAAGGAAGGGTTAAAAACACAAGATGGAAGTGAAAAAAATGGCATATCAATGAATCCATAACATCCTCCTGGGAGTAAAGGCAATATTTCCAGCCCGACCAGCAGTGGTACACACTGTGTCCCTGATCCAAGATGGCGAGCCATGCTGTCAGGACAAACATGGAATCCAGGCAACTGGAAGTGACATCAGAGTGAGCGGTACATCTCTGGGAGCATGCCCAGTCGCTCCAATGATTGGTTTGAAGAATGAGGGACTGGGCATGCTTTGCTCACTTTGACGTCACTTTTAGTTTTCTGGATTCTATGCTGGTCCTGACAGCATGGCTCTCAAACTTGGATCAGACACACAGTGTTTACCACCACTGGTCAGCTGGAACTTCTACCAGCAGCTGCCTCTACTCCCAAGAGGCATTCCGCTGAACGTTATGGATTCATTGATATTCCTGTTTTTCACTTCCAACTGGTAAGTGTTTTTAACCCTTCCTTGTCATTAAAGTATTTTTATTACTGCACCTAGAAGCACCTTCTTCTCTGCTTTGTTTTTCCTATAGAGTGTGCTACCCTCTTCTGAAGTGCTTCTGTGGTGCATTAATCACATTTCAAGACCAAGTCATGTACAGTTTGTTAAAGTCACCTTGTTATCCAGAGCACCCTATTCTCCACTCTTCTTACCTGTGCTAGAAAGCTGAGGGTTCCAGCACCAAGCAATGCTTAATTAGGTGTCAAGAGGAGGCATTTTAGATTAATACCTCTCTTTATGTAGAGCAGCATAAGGGTTACCGTATGGAGGTATCCAGCAGCAGGGGCAACCAGTTCAGTGTAGCTGTACTTAGGCAACTGAAACTAGACTGTGTTCAAATCAAAGAGGACCTTCAACCGACCTCCCAATTTATTTATTTGTATGACCCCTCTTACCTGACAGTGGTATCTGCACATTTCAGATATTTACCCATCCAGTGGATCCAGCATTGTCCCACTAAAATCTTCTCACACCCCCAAGTTCAGTCTAACGTCATCAATGATGATACGTCATAGGCCCGCCCCCTTCTTCTTTCTTTGAATGGACAGCTATGTCTTTTCCGGGATATGTGACGTGTATATCCCGGGAAGCACAGCGGGCAGGATGCGTGTCAATCGCCTAAAGCAAATGATATGCATGGGGAGGAGAAGCCAGGAAAAAAAAGCCTGATACTTCTGCAGGATGGGAGGAGGGTGGAATAAAAGGAACTTGAGGAAGAGGGTGAAGACCGCTTTAAGTAAGATTTATTAATAATAAAAAACAAACCCATCCAGAACCAGCAACCAGAATGTCATCAAATTACAGATTAGACATTCTTATAGTATGTCAAAAAAAGTTATATTTTATTTCCATTATTTACACTTTCAAAATTACAGAAAACAAAAAAATGCGAAGTTTGGGCACCCTGCAGAATTTAAAGGCATGCACTGCCCCCTTTGCAAAGCTGAGACCTGCCAGTGTCATGGATTGTTCTCAATCATCATCTGGGAAGACCAGGTGATGTCAATCTCAAAATTTTTAAATGGCCAGACTCATCTGACCTTGCCCCAACAATCAGCACCATGGGTTCTTCTAAGCAGTTGTCTAGAAAACTGAAACTGAAAATAGTTGACGCTCACAAAGCTGGAGAAGGCTATAAGAAGATAGCAAAGCGTTTTCAGATGTCAATATCCTCTGTTCGGAATGTAATTAAGAAATGGCAGTCATCAGGAACAGTGGAAGTTAAAGCCAGATCTGGAAGACCAAGAAAAATATCAGACAGAACAGCTCGCAGGATTGTGAGAAAAGCAATTCAAAACCCACGTTTGACTGCACGATCCCTCCAAAAAGATCTGGCAGACACTAGAGTTGTGGTACACTATTCCACTATAAAGAGATACTTGTACAAATATGGTCTTCATGGAAGAGTCATCAGAAGAAAACCTCTTCTACGTCCTCACCACAAAAATCAGCTTTGCAAATGAACATATAGACAAGACGTCTTTAATATTGATTGGACCCTGGGCAAACATTTTAATGGGCCCCCCCCCAAACAAAAAGTTCTGTGGACCAATGAGGTTAAAATAGAACTTTTTGGCCGGAATGAGCAATGCAGGGACGGAGGGGTGGGTGCAGAGTGCAGGGACGGAGGGGTGGGTGCAGAGTGCAGGGACGGAGGGGTGGGTGCAGAGTGCAGGGACGGAGGGGTGGGTGCAGAGTGCAGGGAGGGTATGAGGGGTGGGTGCAGAGTGCAGGGAGGGTGTGAGGGGTGGATGCAGAGTGCAGGGAGGGTGTGAGGGGTGGAGGGGTGGGTGCAGAGTGCAGGGAGGGAGGGGTGGGTGTGTGAGGGGTGGGTGCAGAGTGCAGGGAGGGTGTGAGGGGTGGGTGCAGAGTGCAGGGAGGGTGTGAGGGGTGGGTGCAGAGTGCAGGGAGGGTGTGAGGGGTGGGGTGCAGAGTGCAGGGAGGGGTGTGAGGGGTGGGTGCAGGGGGTGAGGGGGTGGGTGCAGAGTGCAGGGGGTGAGGGGTGGGTGCAGGTGGTGAGGGTGAGTGCAGGTGGTGAGGGGTGAGTGCAGGGGGTGAGGAGTGGGTGCAGAGTGAAGGGAGGGGGTGAGGGGTGGGCGCAGAGTGCAGGTGGTGAGGGTGAGTGCAGGTGGTGAGGGGTGAGTGCAGGGGGTGAGGGGTGAGTGCAGAGTGCAGGGGGTGAGGAGTGGGTGCAGAGTGCAGGGGGTGAGGGGTGGGTGCAGGGGGTAAGGGGTGGGTGCAAAGTGCAGGGAGGGGTGAGGGGTGGGTGCAGAGTGCAGGTGGTGAGGGGTGGGTGCAGAGTGCAGGTGGTGAGGGGTGGGTGCAGAGTGCAGGTGGTGAGGGGTGAGTGCAGGGGGTGAGGGGTGAGTGCAGGGGGTGAGGGGTGAGTGCAGGGGGTGAGGGGTGAGTGCAGGGGGTGAGGGGTGAGTGCAGGGGGTGAGGGGTGAGTGCAGAGTGCAGGGGGTGAGGAGTGGGTGCAGAGTGCAGGGGGTGAGGGGTGGGTGCAGAGTGAAGGGAGGGGGTGAGGGGTGGGTGCAGGGGGTAAGGGGTGGGTGCAGAGTGAAGGGAGGGGGTGATGGGTGTGTGCAGAGTGAAGGGAGGGGGTGATGGGTGGGTGCAGAGTGAAGGGAGGGGGTGATGGGTGGGTGCAGAGTGCAGGTGGTGAGGGGTAAGTGCAGGGGGTGAGGGTTGGTGCAGAGTGCAGGGGGTGAGGGGTGGGTGCAGGGGGTGAGGGGTGGGTGCAGAGTGCAGGGGGTGAGGGGTGGGTGCAGAGTGCAGGGGTGAGGGGTGGGTGGAGAGTGCAGGGGGTGAGGGGTGGGTGCAGAGTGCAGGGGGTGAGGGGTGGGTGCAGAGTGCAGGTGGTGAGGGGTGGGTGCAGAGTGCAGGTGGTGAGGGGGTGGGTGCAGAGTGCAGGTGGTGAGGGGGTGGGTGCAGAGTGCAGGTGGTGAGGTAGGTGCAGAGTGCAGGTGGTGAGGGGTGGGTGCAGAGTGCAGGGGGTGAGGGGTGGGTGCAGAGTGCAGGGGGTGAGGGGTGGGTGCAGAGTGAAGGGAGGGGGTGAGGGGTGGGTGTAGAGTGCAGGTGGTGAGGGTGAGTGCAGGTGGTGAGGGTGGGTGCAGAGTGCAGGGGGTGAGAGGTGGGTGCAGGGGGTAAGGGGTGGTTGCAAAGTGCAGGGAGGGGTGAGGGGTGGGTGCAGAGTGAAGGGAGGGGGTGATGGGTGGGTGCAGAGTGCAGGTAGTGAGGGGTAAGTGCAGGGGGTGAGGGTTGGTGCAGAGTGCAGGGGGGTGAGGGGTGGGTGCAGAGTGCAGGGGGTGAGGTGGTAGCAGAGTGCAGGGGGGAGGGGTGGGTGCAGAGTGCAGGGGGTGAGTGCAGAGTGCAGGGGGTGAGGGGTGGGTGCAGAGTGCAGGGGGTGAGTGCAGAGTGCAGGGGGTGAGGGGTGGGTGCAGAGTGCAGGGGGTGAGTGCAGAGTGCAGGTGGAGAGGGGTGGGTGCAGAGTGCAGGTGGTGAGGGGTGGGTGCAGAGTGCAGGTGGTGAGGGGTGGGTGCAGAGTGCAGGTGGTGAGGGGTGGGTGCAGGGGGTGAGGGTGGGTGCAGAGTGCAGGTGGTGAGGGGTGGGTGCAGAGTGCAGGTGGTGAGGGTACGTTTGGAGAAGAAAGGGCACAGAATTTAATGAAAAGAACCTCTGTCCAACTGTTAAGCATGGGGGTGGATCAATCATGCTTTGGGGTTGTATTGCAGCCAGTGGCACAGGGAACATTTCACGAGTAGAAGGAAAAATGGCTTCAATAAAATTTCAGCAAATTTTGTACGGTAACTTGATGCCATCTGTGAAAAAGCTGAAGTTAAAGAGAGGGTGGCTTCTACAAATGGATAATGATCCTAAACACACCTCAAAATCCACGGGGGATTACATCAAGAGGCGTAAACTGAAGGTTTTGCCATGGCCTTCACAATCTCCGGACCTCAACATTATTGAAAATCTATGTATAGACCTTAAAAGAGCAGTGCGTGACAGACAGCCCAGAGATCTCAAAGAACTGGAAGACTTTTGTAAGGAAGAATGGGCAAAGATACCTCAAACAAGAATTGAAAAACTCTTGGCTGGCTACAAAAAGTTACAAGCTGTGATACTTGCCAAAGGGGGGCAGTACAAGATATTAACTCTGCAGGGGGCCCAAAATTTTGCAGACGCCATTTTTTTGTTTTCTGTAATTTTGAAAGTGTAAATGATGGAAATAAAATCTAACTTTTTTTGACTTATTATAAGAATGTCTAATCTGTAATTTGATGCCATTTGGAGATTTTTCCATCTTTCCTTGGCTTCGTTATGCACATTAATACACATTTTTACCTGGGGTGCCCAAACTTTCAATCCCCACTGTATACATGAACCATAAACCAAGTGACAATATACCTAATCAGCAACTTAACTATAATACAATGCATACAAAATGGGGAATGCGGACAAACAGGGTAAGATAACAGCTGCAAGGAGATAGATAGGAAAGGCGGCCAGAACTGGGATCAAGAACAATGGGAGCAGTGGGAGCAGATATAATGTAACAGGGCATAGAATGCAAGTACTGGAACAGAATCACAGCAGAAATCAGGATCACAGTCAAGAGCAGCACATTCATGATTAGATAGACAGCACACAGGCAAAACAATGAGCCAGTGAAGGATGTTCGGGAAAGGGTTATATACTGTACGGAAGGTAGAGCTGCACAATTTTACCTAAAATGAGAATCACTATTTTCGTGCTTAGAATAAAGATTCTCACGGCATAACATCATCTTTCACATTATACAAAAAAATTGGGCTAACTTTATTGTTTAGTTTTTTTTTTTTATTCATTAAAGTGTATTTTTTCCTAAAAAAAATTGAGTTTGAATGACTGCTGCACAAATACAGTGTGTCATAAAATATTACAAACACTGCCATTTTATTTTCTAGGGTCTCTGCTAAAAAAAGATATATAATGTTTGGGGTTTCCAAGTAATTTCCTAGCAAAAATTACTGATTTTAACTTGTAAGCAACAAATATCAGAAAAAGGTTTAGTCTTTAAGTGGTTAAACTGACCTCATTTAGAGACCGAAGTTCATCCCTTTGATCTAAGAACAAAATGTTTACAATGTTTCTCTTTATCTCCGATGTTGAGATACACTTAGCAGACTGCCTGTATTTTTTTATTTATTTTTTGACAGCTGTCAGAAGTGAGCAGAGAACTTTCTTCACTTGATACATAGAATCGCAAAATGCTGTTTTAAGATCGGGAGGGAAGTAGAATCAATTTTTATTCTTTAACAATTAATTGTGCAGCTTTACTTTCCAGCAGCCAGCATCAGGTGAAGACTGATTATTGGGTTCAGCTGACTACTGGGAGACACCTGCTTGTGGCCTCCAGAACTGCACTTTTCTTCTCCTGGAACCACAGTGCCACCAGCCGGTGATCCAGGTCCTGACAAGCCGAAACAGACCTATCTCAGTAAAGGTGCAAACCAAGGAGTGACGTTGCAAGGTATACTGGATTCCTAAGACCAAAAAGTCAGTGCGGACTTGTGCATATGTGCGTGCACATTTCACACATGCTCATTTTTCCAAGCGAAGGGGCAATGTTAGATATACTAAGCCAGTTCACTATGAGCAGTTGCTGAATGATCTTCAGCTTCTTCCTGTGTTCCTGGGACCTGATCCGCTGTACCTGCTTACGTATGTATGACCCAGCTTGCCTTTGGACTTCACTTCTGTTCTTGCTTTAGCTCTAAGTAGTAGTTTACCTAACTACTCTGACCTTTGCCTGGTTACTGTACTTGTTGTGCCTACTGATTAGTTTCCTCGCTGCCCAGTTGTTGCTGACTGCTGCTCATTTCCTGGTCCTGTTTCCATCTCCTGCTTTGGTGCCAAGCTGCTCCTGCATCCTGTTCCAAGGAATGCGACTACCAGCTCTACCCACCTATGGAGTGGACATCACCAGCCAGCTACTACAGCATTTGTGCCACTCCTTGTTCTTTCACTCTCTATCTCCACCTTCAGGAGTGTTGGGTGGGAGGTGCAAGAGAGGCCTCCAAAACATTCCAGTCTTCACCAGGTGCATGATAGAAGTCCAATACTTTCCTGTTCTCAGCCATGTGACCCATCAGCCTGTCAGCCTCTCACCCAAGAAAGCTCTAAGCTCCCTGTTAGAACCCCAACCTTCTCCAGAGACTCCATCCCCTCACAGTTGATTGCAGCCCCCTTCAGATCCCTCTAGAACTTTTTATTTACTTTTTATTTATTTACAAGAGCATGGAGGGTTTTCGGAAGAAATTACTGGGCCCTAGTTTCATTAAGTTTGTGAATCACTGCACTGAAGTGTACTATAGTGTTTGAAACAGAAGGGACAGCATTCCCAACTGTAGACCCTCTGACAGTATTAAAACAAATGTAAATAGGCCTTGCTGGATTATAAGGAGGGATTCTTTATCCCCTTGTCACGTGTCATGCTATTTACTAATAGGTAGTTTAGCAGCTGTGATGACAGGTATCTTTTGAAGGGCTCATGTTGAACTGGTAAGGGATCCAAAGAATCCTGGTTAATTTCATTGAGAGGACAATTATTAATTTATTTTAAACATAGTAATACAAAAAATATTAAACAAAATACTGCAGTTGACTGAAACTCCAGGCTGGCAAATCTTTATAAATACTTTGAAGTATATTTTACAATGGGCAGTAAAGCCAAAGATATCTGGAATTGGGCTATTAAAATGAACAGTGACATTCCCATGAAAACTCTTTATATATAATCACCTAAAATAAGCAGGCAGAGACATAGGCCGCTACTATGTAACTATGTAACTGGTTCTCCCCCAAACAGTACAGAGCCCACCATCTACCCAAGCAACAGTCCATTCACTCCGGCTCCAATAAAACAGTCTAGGGGTTTGCTTTTTGTAATTTATTGCTTGTAGAACTTGTAACAGGAGAGGGCATGGAGTACTTCAAAATGGCTAGCAACTAGAGTTGAGCGGACACCTGGATGTTTGGGTTCGGCAGGTTCGGCCGAACTTCAGAAAAAAGTTCGGGCTCGGGACCGAACTTGACCCCGAACACCGAACCCCATTGAAGTCAATGGGGACCCGAACGGCTATAATAAAGTGTCGGCTTAGACTGCCTTTCCCGTGACGTGGGAAAAGCCATAGGGAGGTCCCCATGACGTCCCCATGCGTCAGAGGGGGGCGGGGTTACCAGGTGGCCCCGCCCTCCATTATAAAAGACCTGTCAGCCCAAGCGAAGCCTCACACACCGGGAGCCTCCCATTGCGAGGAGTGGCCCAAGAAGAGACCGACGCCCTGGAAGAAGATACCGGAGAGAAGCCTCAGAGACCGACGCCGTGGAAGAAGATACCGAAGAGAAGCCTCACCCAGCGGGAGCCTCCCATTGCACGGAGCGGGCCAGAAGAGACACCGATGCTGGACAAGAAGGCCAAGAAGAAGCGGATCGGAGGAGGAAGAAGAAGATGGAAGAAGAAGATGCCGGAAGGAGAAGATGAAGAAAGGAAGACCAGAAGAAAGAAGATTTAAATTTTTTATCATTTTTGACACTTTTTTGGTGAAATGGTAGGGGTACTTTTGTACCCCTTACCATTTCACACAGGGGGGGCGGGATCTGGGGGTCCCCTTGTTAAAGGGGGCTTCCAGATTCCGATAAGCCCCCCGCCCGCAGACCCCACAACCACCGGGCACGGTTGTGGGGATGAGTTCTAAGCACAGGAAACATGCGCCCCTTTACATGCATACTATAGACACCCCCCAGGTACGAAATTTAAAGGAATATTACACTTTTATTGTTTCACTTTAATCATTATTAAAATCACTGCTCCCGAAAAAACTGCAGTTTTTAAAAGTTTTTTTTGCATTGATACATGTCCCCTGGGGCAGGACCCAGGTCCCCAAACACTTTTTATGACTAACTTTTTAAAAATAAATGACTTCAATGACTGTTCTCTGTATTAAAAGCACTCGCGGCTATATGAATATCAATTCATATAGCCGCGAGTGCTTTTAAAAGACATTTTAAAAAGCAACATTAAATCCCCAAACACCGGACCCGAACCCGAACATACAGTCAATTGTTCGGGTTCGGGTCTGGGACCCGAACACCCTAAAGAACAGTTCGAGTTCGCTCAACCCTACTAGCAACATCAATTAGAGGGCAGTCTATACCCTTACACCTGGGGAGCATGATGTATCTTTCTGAACAGTCTCAATGCCTCACAGCTGGGGACCATGAGGCCAAGTATCTTTGGCACCTGGTTACCCTGCCCAATTGCACAGCTATAGGTAACCGGAGTAACTTCAGGAATACTGCAAAGTACAAAAAAACACTCTTCACAAAGTTCACAGTCCAGGACACGGCTGAGGACAGGGAAATGGCCAGTATCTGAGACCCTATAAGAACAGTCTTAGTCAGAGCAATGTCTAGAAACTTATATCCCAAAAACACACAGTCACCAGCAATCAGTACAAGGTCATTACTCACAAGGCCCCAGGATAACTGCTATCTCCCAGCATCCCTTGGACACCTCCCAATGAGTGATAAAAATCATTCTCAAGACCAGATACCTTTAGTGAATTCTTGCAGCCAGATCCAGGTCCCTTCTAGGTATAAAGTCCCAAAATCTCAGAGAGCAGCAGCACAATCCAAAGCTTGCCTCAGAGGGGCACCAGCGCCCTCTAAGGCTGGGAACTTCTCCTTGCTGGGGAAGACAATCTCTCTAGGGCTTCAAACTATTTATCCATGTCCCAAGCCACCATCTGGGCACCCCTCCCTAGGGATTGGCTAGGCCCTGATGAATATTGAGGCTGATTATTTGAATTTGCCATCCCTAAAATCTAGAAACTTCTCCCAGCAGCAGGGGGAAGCAGTCAAGATCCCAGCCTGAACAGACCAAAACAAACAAACAAACAACCTCTTCTCCTTTGATTACAGAAGGCACCAAAGACTAAATTTACCTAGCAGTCCAACTAGGAGGGTGCTACAATGGCATACCATTACAGGGTTAACTCCAAAAAAAAAAGAGCATAGAGATCTTAGTAAAATTAGGTAAATAGAAAGGGATGGCAATAAGCCAGTTTTAAGAAAGCCAAAGAAAGACAGATAAAGAGGCCTTTGGGTATAGACAGCAATCAAAGTTTTAAAAGTTAAGACAATGTAATCCCTATTTGAATTCTCCTACAACACCCCTAAAAAGCTGACTGGTGAAGTGTAAGCCCGCTATGTTTGGTATAAGATTTGAGTGAATGCCTGCAGTTTCTGTCACTTAAAGTATCTGAACCCAATCTCTTAAATCTCATATGCGGGGAAATCCCTCTCTTCCTTTACCTCTCTCAGGTCCCAGATCCACAACTATGAGCTGCCCAGGGGATTATGACTCTAAAGCATATTATTTCTGAAGGGAGGTTATCTTCCCAGCACTAAAGTCTAAACATTCTCTAGCCAATACTATGTACTTTTGATATCTGCAGTTGTGGCATGCAGTAAATGCTCAATTTCCTGAATGCCTACTTACTTCAAACATGATATGGAAGCCGCTATCTTCTCTCTACCTTTGTCTTACTGTAGCCTATGCCACTAAATTGACTCAGACCTATACATGGTGGAGGGAGGATATTCCTGAACTTTCTAAGGAGGACTTGGAAGACTTTATAACCACATATATTACTACTATGATACCTGCTAAAGACAGATTCATAAAACTGAAATTCCTCCACGAGGCCTATTATGCTCCTTGGAGACTGACTAATATTTACCCCACTGTGAGCCCTATGTGCACTAGGTGTATTTCTTTTACTGGTATGTTTATACATTTGGTGTGGTCCTGCTACCATATCTGTCCATTCTGGGAATTGGTTGCTGATGCTCTAAATAATATTTGTGATCTTGCCTTGCAACCGGATCTACTATTTCTCCTACTAGGCATAATGGAGGATGTGGTAGTAAGTGGACATGCTAAATTGTTAACTTTCATGAAATTTCAGTGGATTCATCTTGCTGGTATGATTTCATTGAAAGCAGGACATATTTGGTTTAAGTGTTTAGGTTTAGAAATGGACTTCAAAGTGCATATAAAACCTAACAATGAACTTCTCTTTTTGGTACTTTTTTAAATCTAGCATTGGAATTGTTTTGAAATTTTTGCGAACGGTTCAAAAATGCCTGTTGATCCTGCCCGAAATCTTGCAAGCTGATAACTTCCTTGTTATCTTGCCTATGCTGATTGTTTTAATTACTGTATTTTTCGCTTCATAAGACGCAATTTCCACCCCCCAAAAAATGAGGAAAAATGTCTGTGCGTCTTATGGAGCGAATATTGACCAGCAGAGCCGCTGAAAGGGGGATCGTCGCAGTGGCAGAATGATGCCCTGTGCAGCTTTCTGCACTCTAGCCTTTAGCAGCTAGAGGGAAAGAAACACTAGGTATTGTTGTGTAATTAATCCCCACAGGTATGGCATTCACATGTAAATTGCCCGCTATTTAAATGTAAATTGCGTGGGCATTTTTCTGTAAATTAGTGCAGCAACTTGCCGCGATTCATATGCAAATCACGACCCCTCCTCTGCATGCCGCCCACCTAGAGGATGTAAGCAGCATACAGATTATTATTAATTAATAATTAATATTAATTATTAAATATTTTAGTACACCATTTGGTTCGGAATATTTTCTTTCCTGTTTTCTTCGGTACCTAGGTGCGCCTTATGGTCAGGTGTGTCTGATGGAGTGAAAAATACGGTACATTGTTCTCAGCTATCGCTAAATAATACAGAAACTCACCCCTCTATTTTATGGGGAACAAGAGAGGGGCAGAGGTCTATAGTCATATGTTGTTTCTGGTGTCCTGATACAGAAGGGTGAGTATGTGTTTTCACCCTAGAAGAGGAAGAGTGTTACTTGCAGATAGAGGTTGACTGATATGGGTTTTTCTCTGGCCGATGCGATATTTAGAAATCTGGCGGATGACCGAGATGTGATGTCAATTTTTGTGGACCGATATGTTAGGCCGATTTTTTCTTTTTTCTTTTTTCCTTCATCTCATAAAATCTAACAGTTAAGTAATAAGAAGTGATACAGAAAATGTCTTAAATTAAACATTTATTAAACACAACAAGCCTCCAATCAGCGCACTTGTATGTATAATTTAGATTTAAAAAAAAAAAAAAATACATATATCTTAAATATTAAATACACAAAAACAGGTCAAAACTTTTGGACAAAAAATGGGCTAACTTTACTGTTTCGTTTTTTTTTTCGAATTCATTAAAGTGTATTTTTTCCCATAAAATTACGTTTGAAAGACCGCTGCGCAAATACCATGTGACATAAAATATTGCCCTGGTCTCTGCTAAAAATATATATATATATATATATAATGTTTGGGGGTTCTACGTGATTATTATGAATACTGGATTTTTACTGTCAGAAAAGATTTAGTCTGTAAATGGTTAAACTGAGATCTTCTACACACCGGAGTTAATTCCTTTGATAAGTAGAAACATTGTATCTCTTTGCTTCTTTTGCTCATCCTCCAGCTCTCGATCACGTATTGCCAGGTCCCCATTTCGCTACCTCTTAGTTCACCTTCATCCTGGCTTTGTTGATCTTTTCAACAAAGCGAGCCATACGCCACGCAGACCTGGCAACTATATCGGATGGACCACACAACTTAGCCTGACCCAAATAATAGCAAACCTTATAAGTTACAATAAATGAGGGCGCACATATTACCAAAATCTGACTGATTCCCACGCTCAAAGCGCTGAATAACCTGGTCATTAAGTCCCCATCGTACCGCTTCCATTGCCGCCCCAATCCGAAAGTAATGAGAAGAACAGTTGTCTGCACTCCAACCAGTGGACAACAGGCATTTCCTGAACACCACCCTAAACTGTAATCGAGACATTGCTGTCCATTCCGAATGCATAAAGAAAACTCCTGGAAGATTTGGAAAAAATCTGGAAGAAAAACCCCACAGCCCGGACAGGGCAAACTCGAGAAGAGGGAACCACCACAGCTCAACCCCTCCCCGACTGATCAGTGTTAGATTTTCTTAACAGAATACCCAATGTAATGAACAACCCTCACAACAATTGTTACGGCTTACCAATTCCCCCACCCAAAAAGCCCCAAAAAAAAAAAAGATAAAGGCCAGCACAAAGATGGCCCAGAACAAGGCAACTTTATAACTGGAAGAACCAAGTGTACATCATCATCCTTATGAGAACACCCCCCATCCTCATTCACCAGATCGCTCCATTCCTGACACACTCTGCAGTATGAGGATCAAGTTGATGCACATACTGAATGACAAATTGAGAACTTGGAAGAAGAAATTCAATGCTCCACATCTGCTTGGGGCATGGAATTCTGCGCTGCTCCGCTTCCAGTGCCCACTGACAGAATCTGTCCCACTGGAAACAAAACAAAGCATCAGCCAGGAGTTATCAACTCCTGGAACGTGCACAATTCCATGGAGAGTACAGTGGGAAAACAGTTCCCAAACAGCCAAATTACGCATCTAAACTAACCTCCCTCCATTCCACTGACCAACCAACTCTTAGCACTTTAATGACCCTGACATTAGGCTCCATAACCAGCAGTGCCTGCCAAGTCAGTGAACAGTTCTAGATCAAAATTTTAAATCATCTGCTCCAGCCAAAGGGAGAGACCATTTTAAGAAACAAGAAATGAATCCCACATTCGCAAGTCCTTACGCTGATCCTGCCCAATATAAGGATGTGGTGCCTTAATGCCAGCTGTAGCAGCTGCCAATCGTCTACAAAAAACGTGGCCCATGGGCATACTGAAACAAGCAAAATTCAAATTGCCTAAGAGAGATTGCAAAGCACAAAGTTGAATTTTTTATTTTTTTTGCATTGCCTGGTGACAGAAACCGTCTCTTTCAGATCTTCAAGTTTGTCCAAAGGTAAGCGACATTCCATTGCCACAGTGTTAATGGCAATACCCAGAAACCCCAACTCAGTGGCCGGCACTCCGTCTTGTCAGGGGACACACCAAAAAACTGGAAAACATGACTGACCTTGGCCAAAAGTGAAGCATAGATAGTACTACAAGAGGGTCCCTTGAGGGGCTTCCAGACTCAGAATTAAACGCTCAAAAGTCCTAGACCTCCTAGCACATGGGTGACTAGTAAAGGGCCCAGGAAAGACCTGCCTGGGCTCCTGCAATAAGTCTGATAGTTTGTCTTGTAGCCACTCAGGGCCTCTGGCCACAGCCACAGCTCTAAGGCCCCTTTCACACTGGGGCGGTTTGCAGGCGCTATTGCGCTAAAAATAGCGCCTGCAAACCGACCCGAAACAGCCGTTGCTGTGTCTTCAGTGTGAAAGCCCGAGGGCTTTCACACTGAAGCAGTGCGCTTGCAGGACGCTGAAAAATGTCCTGCAAGCCGCATCTTTGGTGCGCTGTAGGAGCGGTGTATTTACCGCTCCTAAAGCTCCCCTTCCCATTGAAAACAATGGGGCAGCACTCCGAATATAGCAACGCTTTACCGCCAGCGCACCCAGCGCCCCAGTGTGAAACTAGCCTAAGCTGGAACAGCATGTTGTCCAAGTCACCCACCCTTTGTTCTTCCTACAGGTGAAGTCCAGGAACAAAGAAAAAAACTGTCTGATGCCGTGATGAGCTATGACTGAGCTGTGACACAATCCGTTAGCAGAGTATTGAAATCATGCTGGAAGCTTGTTGTATGCAGTAATACGGCTTTACTTTCTTGGAGAAATATCAATGCATGTCTTTACAGAATGGAGAAACATGAACACAGGAACAAGGAGCATCCAAATAAAAGAGAGAGGATAGACAAACATCCTGTTATATCATAGATAACATAACTAGACACACCTTCTGCCTTGAACTCTTCAATCTGCTAAGCAGCCTGCATCATATCAAAATCACCCACTAATACTCCACCTCTTCTACAGGTCCCAGTCATGCTGGCCCTCCTCTTAGTTTCACTCAGCTCCAAGGCCATATACTGTACACAGGACATGGAAATGCAATTAGTTTAGTAAATATAAACTGCTAAATACCTTTTCTCATTAGCAGTATATAGCAATCTTGTGGCTTCTATCAGTTCCTGGTAAAGCTTGTATGAGGAGTTTTCATACTGCACTGAGATGTCCTATCAGGATCCAGGACCTATGACCTTCTGTCTGGACAGTGCTGATTGGTCCTGTGCTGATCACATGCACTCTCCTAAGAAAATAAAAACCTCTCTAGCAATACACACCAAACTGAGCATGTGCAGCCTGACTCCAAAGGCTCTGTACTATCTGGACCTGTTCTGAAGTCAGTGGATGAAGAGGAGGATCTGTGCACACAGGATCAAACAGCCGTTTTACACAATGCAGAGGATTAGCCCCTTAGATTACACAGTGAATATAACAAGCATGCTTTACTGCATATACAGGCTGATTTTACTGTTGTGGGTTTAGTAACACTTTAAGTTCCTTTTAGACAACTGACTGCTGACTGAATGCAAGAGGTACCACAAATCATTCAGTTCAGCATATTGTGGCACCTCCCTTTCTAACCTGAAAACTTCAGGATGGCTCTGATTGGATGTTATAGTTAGAAACTATATAGGCAACACATTCAGCTCTTGTTTCAAACATTATACAAGGCCCAAAGTAGTGGCAGACATTTATTTTCACAGGTTGAGAGTGTAGAAGCAATTGTTTAGACCTATGGATAGGGTTCAGTAAAAGAATTAGTAATGTTTACCTAAAAAACAATTAGCCAGTTACCAAAACTGGAGCACTTACCAAGTGCCATAATACATTATGATCTTTCTAAAACACATTAGCTTCAAAAGCAGCACATCCGTATCCCTGTCGCTAATTACATCCTGGATACACCCAGCTGTTTTCCAGCTGCAATTAAATTCAAAGCTCTAAGCATTGATGCCTCCAGCCAACAAGTCATTGTGTTGCTTGTTGATCCACCTTTTATCGTGGATTACCCAAGACACTTCAAACATCCGTAAGGATTGAATCTGTGCATTTCACTTGTGTACACAGATTCTCCTGAACACCACAAGTATGGGGAAGTATTGGGGAGAAAACAGAATGAAAGAATATGAGATAACACAAATAAAGGTTTTCTCACCTGAATGATAAGCACTGTGTCTATAAACTACACCCTGTACTATAAGCATTGCCAGCTATATTACAGACCATTGAAAACATATGGGGCAGAACAGTGGCTTAGTGGTTAGTACTCCTGGCCTTGAATTCCAGCCAGGACACTGTGTGGTTGATTTACTAAAACTGGAGAGTGCAAAATCTGGTGCAGCTCTGCATAAAACCAATCAGCTTCCAGGTTTTTTGACAGAGCTTAGTTGAACAAGCTGAAGTTATAAGCTGATTGGCTACCATGCACAGTTGCACCAGATTTTGCACTCTCCAGTTTTAGTAAATCTCCCCCTGTGCATGGAGTGTGCATCCTCCCCCTGTACTTGCGTGAGTTTCCTCCCACACGCTGAAGACATGCTGGTAGGTTGATTGGTTCCTGTCTAAATTGGCCCCTAGTATGTATTCATAGGGACCTTAACCCCTTCTAACCCAGCCCCATCACCCCTTTAACCTCCCTGGCGGTATGATTCTGTCTGGAATTTTGTGCTGAAAGTGGTACAATTATTTTGCATGGAAATTTGGCGTTTTTATATTGTAGGCATGCAATTCTTATGAATAACTCACTTAAATCTGTCCGAACCAGAGTCTAGTAGACATCCCGGGTATGATAGAGTTTGAAACACAAAATTATAAATTATAATATAATAAAAATATATATAAAAATGATTCAATAATGTAATCAAATCAAAAACACTGAAATTTGCTCAGTTGCAGAATAGTCGCTGTCATTAAATTTATTGTTTGATGATAAATTGTGATTCTAATTTTTTATCGGTGTTTTCTAGCTGGTCTAAAACCACTTTTGACATAAAGGGACACTTTTTGGTTGCTATGGACAATCTCCAGTTTCCAGGCAGAAAAAAAAAAATCTTTTTATTATATAAAATGACATGCAGGGCACTGGGCAGACCACTAGGGACAAAGGGGATGTGTATTTTTTGTATACAGTACTGTAATCTGTAAGATTACAGTACTGTATGTGTTTTGTGTTTCTAAACTTTTTTGAATTTGGTGCCGATCTCCGCTCCCGTGCGTTGGAACGTCGCAGGGAACGGAGATCAGCGGCACTCGGGCACTGTGTAAATCAAACGAGCAGACGGCTCGCTCACACAGCGGGGAGACACCACAGGATCCAGGGGATAAGGTAAGTACGGTAACTTCCCCCCTGTATCCTGCAACGCAAGCCCGAGTCTGGCTCGGGGTTACCGCTTTTGGTACTGAAGTTCCTACCCCAAGCCAGACTTGGGATTACCGCCTCGTAGCCTTGTGGCTCTTTTTGTCCAGAGGCAGGACGGACTTCCTGACCATGTGACCACCTGACTGGGAGCCTGTCCCACTGATTCACAATCAATACTAGAGACTGGGAGTTGTCTATGACAGCTCGGTCAGGCTCCATGCACACTGGCTTAAAAAAACTTGGCTTCTACAGGAGTTTTGTGTTCTGCCTGTAGCAGCTCAATGTTATCCTATGTGTCCGTGCACATTAGAACATTAAGGCTGGATTCACACCTACGCATTTTTAGTGCTTTTTGCATTTTGCAGATTTGCACTACAGTCCATTTAACATGGTTTCCTATGGAACACGTTCTGTAGTGCAAATCTGCAAAATGCAAAAAGCACTAAAAATGCATAGGTGTGAATCCAGCCTAAGAGGCATATTTTGAGTTTATAGTTTAGAGGCAGAAAAAAAAAACACCTCTTGGTTCGCGTTTCTGATTGGAGCTTCGAGGCAGGAAAAAACGTAAAAAACTCTACTAAACTCGTCTAAACTTTGTACAGATAATGCTCTATATAAGTGTTTTTTACTCCAGAGAGAACAGACGTCTTTTTGAGCTCAGTGTGCATGGAGCCTTACTGCGCTGGAAGTGTGCTCTCAGCAAAGAAACCTCAGACCACCCTCTTTGTCATTGCACATATGTGTTATGTGAACAACAAGAGCTTAAATTGTAAGCTCCCTAATGGCAGGGACTGATATGAATGTACAGTATGTAAAATGTTGGTGCTATATAAATGTCTGTAAAAAAGATATATTATTATTTGCTAACAGTTTTTTGTAGCTGTTGGGTATGTATTATCCATAGTTCTGATTCTGAAATGTTAAAGAATAAGTTCACCTTTTGTAACACGTTGCATGCTACACCCATATTCAGGGTGTAACGTGTAACTCAAATTTTTGCACGTTTGCTTGGCAGATGCAAAAGATAATAAAGGTGGTTTTCTTTCACAAATAGGGCTTTAGATTTTTTGACTTTATGTCATGTCATTGAATTATGTCATATTTGATATCATCAATGTAACAATGTGTCTCTTTTTCCATTCCATACTTGAAACATTGCACAATTTCACCCACCTCACTGAATCTGTACCCTGATCCACCAATCATTCACCTTTCAATCAGCTCCTGGCTAAAACATTCAACCTCCTCCACTGCTCCCTTCCACAGTCCCAGCAGCACCCCTATCCCCCCACCCCCACTCAGCTTCCTCCTTAACATTTCTTCCCCCAACTGTTCCCTCCCACAACTTCCCTTCCTTCCTTTCAAAGGACCCAGAGGCTTTGCAAGAAGTGAGCCTTGCTTTTTTCAAATCTGACCAAGCCTGAAACTCCTGCCCCCAGAAGGTAGAAATAAAAATAAGGGCTGCTGTTTTAAAGGATGGACGGCATTGACCATGGCCCCACTGACATCGCTGTAGGGTTGATTTACTAAAATTAGAGAGTGCAAAATCTGGTGCAGCTGTGTATGGTAGCCAATAAGCTTCTAACTTCAGCTTGTTCAATTAAGCTTTGACAAAAAAAAAAAGCTGGATGCTGATTGGTTTCTATGCAAAACCAGATTTTGCACTCTCCAGTTTTATTAAATCAACCCCTGTGTCTAGCTACAATGGTCCTTGTTGCCAGATGACCTTGAACTCTTGCCAGAGGACTCCTCTAAAACAGCTAGTTTTGACATCAAAATCATTCGACATCAGCATATCATTGTTTACCAAAATAAAGTTGAAGACAATAATGGCGTAATGTCCATAAGATACCCATCATTCCCTTTCAGAAAGTTGCTACCAACTTACATCTGTTTGACAATGCTTTGAATGTGGACTAGGGTATCTGAACTTGGAATTGATATCAACATTCTACTTGATATATACAGTAGTTCAACTGTGGACTTGGAGAACTAGAGGATGGTTGAGGGAACATCTGCTGTGTGGTTTATTGTTTAGACATATTGTTCACTGACAGTTGCTGTGGTTCTTCTCAATTTTTAATGGACATTATAAGCTGGCCACATGTACGGTTTCCTTGTATGTTACCACACATAGCACTCATAGGAAACAACTGGCAATGGTCAGCAGGGCAAAAAAGGAGAGTAGATCTCTTTAGCGGAGACACAGGCAGCATTAAAGCTAACAGAGGTTCTAACTCCTTACCACTCAATTCAAAACTAGAAAAAAGATACACTTTAATTCTAAAGTTTGACTGGAGCATACCTTTAATATCAATGTGACTTTTTTAAAGTACAGTAGAACCAGTCTTTTTCATCCGTCACAAAATAAATAACAAGGCAGACAGCCTTCTGTAATTACTAGTTACTTGGTAGTGTCTGCTTTGAATTCTTTAGAGTCACAAAAAAATGATGCAATCAATGAATGTGACTGAAAAGTGGTGTTCATTTTGACGTCAACTTTCGATTAGTTTTAGTCAAATGCCATTTTTGTTTTAGTTGTATTTTAGTCATCTGAATAGTTTTTTGTCCTATTTTAGTTGACCAAAATCTTCAGTACATTTTAGTTGACTAAAATCAAATTAGTTAAATTGTAATGTATTATTTAAGCATTTCTGTAGAATTGCCAAACTCATTATATACTCCTGGAGTAAAAACCTAATAATATGTTATTATTTATGGTATTAAGGTTTGAACATGCACTACAGACACAAATTTAGCCATTATATAATGTCTTTATAAAGAGAACCAAGTTTCATAAACAAACAAAAATATTGCTTTTTGTCAAACACAAGTGCAACTTTGAGGAAGTTCACCGCTCACAGGTAATTACCCCTCCTAGATTCAGCTGTCTCCACAATCGAGCAGGGTGCAGGCTCTGTTTGGAGTGATAGGAAAAATAAATAGCTGGATAGCAAAATTCACCTTTATTGTATAAAAATAGATATCAAAGCATCACAAATGGGCACACACTAACTGTACAGCGTCTGACGCGTTTCACACCAGGCACAGTGCTTAGTCATAGCTAGATGCTACATATACAAACAGAAGTGCAACTTTACCCCAAAAAACTCTAAACTCTATTGGCTGTAATGTCATTGCACATATTATCTGAATATATTACCAATATTAAATATTAAGAAAAAAACAAGAAAATACTTTTTCTTATTTTTTTTTCTTTCAGTGGCTTAGTAGATGCCCCATACCTATTCCTATAGGGTAGTGCAGTGGTAATTTTGATGTCAAATTTTGGTTTAGTTTTAGTCATAGTTTTTTTTTTACTAAAATGCCATTTTAGTTTTGGTCGTATTTTAGTCATTTGAATTGTTGTAGTTATAGTTGTGTGTTAGTCGACTAAAATAGTGTTAATTTAGTGGACGAAAATAACGAATAATGTTCAAATAACGAAATTAACGCTGCTAAAAAGTCCGAATTCCTTATCTCTGTACCTATAAAAGAACAGCAACTCCTAAAGTACTGAAGATAAAGCTCAGAATGGCAGTCAGGAAATTCTAAGTTCTATGTGGAGACGAGAATCCACATTTCTCTCATGACTGGAGATAATCTACTGTATATGCAAAAAAAAACATAAAATGTTATCTTAGCTGATATTTTCTTGGTGTGCAAACAGATTTGTAAAATTCAAAAATGTTTAATTCGAATGATGATCATTATTGAGTAAAACATAGACATTTGAATTGATAGTATTACAATGGGTGATGCTGTGCTGTTTCACCTCAAGTAAATGCCTGACAAATGACAGTCTGTCAAGCAGTAAATAAAGCCTGAGGTAATATAATAAAAATGTCTTGCCCACTGCTGAAGACTAAAAACAAATTGACAACTTGTAATCTGCTACCAGATGCTGCCTGACAATTCTCATAGAGAAATGGATAGTGACACACTAGGCGGTGTCACTGCAATCCCACAGCGAGCTTGTGCTTTGGGACAGGATATCAAAGAATGCATATTTTATATAAAAACTTCAGAAGCATATCTTAATTGGTGAACAAATGGGACGAAAGATTTATGTAATTAAAATGATTGTAAAGGTTTCCATTTTATTTTTTTTAAAGATTACAAACATGTTATATAACCTATACTATACTAACTAGCCCCCATTGATGCTACTTCCCCCCTCCCCCGCTGAGTGCCCACCATAGCAAGTCACTTGCTGTGGGGGCATTTGTGTGTGCTCAATAGACACACAGATTGCCCCCGCTCCCCCATCACTGGCTGTGATGGACAGATGTGAGAGCCAATTGCTTCTGCTGCTGTCTCTGGGCCAATGAGGAGGGAGTGAGCGGAGAGAGCCCCTCTGCCCTTATGCACATCGCTGGATCAAGATGGGGCCCAGGTAATTAGGGCTGGGGGGAGCTGCATGCAGAAGATGATTTACCTTAATGCAAAGAATGCATTAAAGTGAAAAAACCTCAGCCTGTACAATCACTTTAGGATTGTAAATGTGTGCTGAGCGCACACATGTTGCCCAATTGCGTTATTGTGATTGGATTAACTCGAGTTTGTAATTATAATTATTGGCATAAAGCCCTGGGCTGTCAGTGTACCTAGGCTACCTACTTGAGATTCTTATGGAACATACCGTTAGGTAGATGACAAGTCCATCAAATATATAGAACAGTGGAGGCACATCACTATTTCAAGCTGAAATATCAGGGGTTTAAACAGGGGGAATCTGTGACCAGACAGGGTGCCTAGGGTGTGCCCAGGAACCCCTGGCACACGCCTATGTATACTATATATATATATATACACATACATACACACACACACACACAGTACCAGTATATTTTCATGATGTATGCATTATTCTTCATGACATCGGCGAGGGGGCAACCAGATTGCTAAAGTGGAGAAGTAGCTTCTTGGGGCTGATTGCCCATATTGGAACTGAGGGGTAGCAAGCCTACTGGACTGAGGAATGAAGTAAATAAATCTGCCTATTACATACCCCTTTAAAACTAAATACTGTATGCATTAGTCGTTGTCCTGCTGATAACCAACAGGAAGTGGAGGAAAGTCTGCAACAAAAGGTACAGACAGAAATAATTATCTAACAGGAGTTTTAGCTTTCCCCTATGCAACTACCAAATACATTTTTATTTCTGGCTGTGTTTTTTACTGTTGGGGAGGACCCGGTTCACACTAGTACGATGACAGACACCGCCTGTGATTCGCACCACATTGCTGTGCAGATCACATGCGATGTCTGTGCATTGTGCAATGTGATTTCAGTCATACAAACTGTATGGCTGAAATCGCATCGCATTCGCATCAAAACGGTGCAGGATTCTTTTTTTGGTCCACACTGGAATCGGATCGCATGCGTGTGAAAACCAATTCCTGCACTGCGATCTGCAAACCGATCTGGGGGTGTCATTAACTTTACATTGACACCCCCAGCGTGAACCACTGTGCCATGCGGAAACCCGCACTGGATTTGCAGGGTTCCCGCATCGCACCAGTACGAACTCTGCCTTACTTGCACGTCCCCCACTATCAGTCTCCTCATCATCTATCCCCTGCCATCAGTCTCCCCCTCATCTGTCCCCGCCATCAGTGTCCCCCTCATCTGTCCCCCGCCATCAGTCTCCTCCTCATCTGTCCCCCGCCATCAGTCTCCTCCTCATCTGTCCCCCGCCATCAGTCTCCCCCACATCTGTCCCCCACAAATCAGTATCTCGCTCATCTGCCCCCCACCATCAGTCTCCCCCTCATCTGTCCCCCACCATAAGTGTCCCCCCACCATCAGAGTCCCCCTCATCTGTCCCCCACCATCGGTATACCCCTCATCTGTCCCTCGCCATCAGTGTTCCCTTCATCTGTCCCCCTCCATCAGTGTCCCCCTCATCTGTCCCCCGCCATCAGTGTCCCCCTCATCTGTCCCCCACCATCGGTATCCCCCTCATCTGTCACTCGCCATCAGTGTTCCCTTCATCTGCCCCCCCTTCATCAGTGTCCCCCTCATCTGTCCCCCATCATCAGTGTCCCCCTCATATATCCCCAGCCATCAGTGTCCCCCTCATCTGTCCCCCGCCATCAGTTTCCCCCTCATCACATACCACCACTCTGTTCCCTTCCAGCATTACAAACCTACCCAAGAGGCAGCATCCCAGCCAGCATCCAGCATGACAAGGAGAAGACGGGCTGTCAGAGCATTCCCTCCTTCGGGCTCTTTTAGGCATCAGAGCGGACGGAGGCCAATTGCCACCCAGTCCGACCCTGCCATGACTCCTCCCCGCCTCCCCCTCCTGTCTGTGTGCAGGAAAACATCACAGCCGAAGAGGTGGCAGGTTCAGCCACAAGCCACTGTATATGTGAGGCATCCGGAATCTCTCTCTGTCGGCTCCCTGTCAATTTACACAGCTATGCTTGCAATGTGTGGGGCACCCGTACAAGCTGCAGGGCGGGTGTTACTGGTGCACGTGGTAGTGCGTGTTTGTGGGAAAGCCACTGGAGCCAAGTGCTGGGAATTGTTCCAGTACTTGGCTCCACTCCGGGACAAAGCTTTCATTTGCCGTGACTTGCATTAAGTCCCGGGACAGTCCCGGCGAATACGGTACAGTTGGGAGGTATGTGTATCTAGTAGGCCTAGAGGGGATTTTTTAGAACCAAACCAGATTGGGAGCCTTCAGCCGTATAGGGAAATGCTATTGCTTGTATATACAGTATATAGCCTATGCTGTTCTTTAGTTAAAGTAAACACTTACATATACCCAGTAAAATGAGTAGCCTCAGGTGATAAGCAGAGATGAAACAAATCCTCTCACATAAGTTGTGCCTGTTTATCTGCATCCATCTATTCTCTACAGCCTCCTAAAACACACATTTTACACAGCAGCTCTCAGCTCCAGCTGGCAGGGGGCAGGGATCTGATATAACACACTGTAGAGCACACAGCAGGGAGCTGTCTTTAACCTGAGACCTCAGTGTTGGGGGGAACCACCCTCCACACAAACGTATATGGACATGTACACAGTTGAATCTGTCAATCACAGGCTGTGGGCTGAAACTCCCCACCCTATACTCCCTCCATCCTTTGGAGTCGGGACTAGCTGTCAGAAATGACTCATGCAGATATCACAGTAGGAAAGCAGCAGGCAGAAATCACACTCAGTGCCTTGGATTGAGGCAAATACACACTATAGATGGATGTGGTCCTAGGCGTGTGCACAGGGTGTGCCAAATGTGCCCCATGCACATTAGCATTATCGCTCTGTGTGCCAGCGGGAACATGGGAAAGATCTCTATTTTACCCACTCTGCCATAAGAGAAGTGCTTACGCACTTCTTTCATTGTGCCAGCAGGGAGATTGATCTCCCTTCCGTCACCATATACTGTATATGTAGAAACACATGTGTGCTTGAGCTTTAGGGTGCACCCCCTAATGCAATAGGTTGTGCACACCTATGATTTGCTTTGTTCATTTGTCATGACTTGAGGTGTACAACCACTTTCATTGTTTTTTCATTATGCTGCCACCTTGTGACTAAGGTTGGGCGAACAGCTCAGCCCAAGCATGAGTTCAGGTGGAACAATTTTTGACACTTCCTTTATTTAAAAAATTTAAAAAAACAGTGTCCCTTGATGTAAATCTATCATCAATCATGATGACGCCGCACAGCTGGAACTCGAAAAAGATAAAAAAAAAACACTTTGCACTCATTGAGGGCTGACCGCCGAAAGCCTCCTCTGCCATTTGACAGTTCGTATATAGGTAAGGGCAGACCCACCTGGCGCCCCTTACAAAATGGTGAAGGAGGCATTCGCCGGTCAGCTGTCAATGAGTGCAGAGCCTTTTTTTTTTCTTTCTTTTTCGGGTGCGGCGGGCAACGTGATTGACAATGGATTTACATTAGGGGGACGCTTTTTTAATTTTTTAATAGGAATTGTCAAACTGTCTCTGTGTTTTTTTTTACTTCTCAAAATTTTTTTGGTGAATGATTAGGGGAACTATCTACCCCATACTCATTCACATGGGGGGACGGAATTCAGATTCGGATAAGCCCCCTGCCCGCAGACACCCACAACCACAGCCCAGGGTTGTGGGGAAGAGACTCTTTTCCCCATCAACATGGGGAAAAAGTACTTTAGGGTGGGGGAGCAGAACCGCAAGTCAATTTAAATATGATTTGACTTGTTTTTTTTTTTTTCTTTAGAAATGTCATTTTTGCTGCAGCATGTTCTATACATGCTACAGATGCACTGCATTGCAGGCAGACTACGGGGATCCCCCCACCACTATATTTAAAGGAATTTTTCATTTTTATTGTTTCACTTTAAGCAGCATTAAAATCACTGCTCCTTTAAAAACGATTGTTTTTAAAAAAAATTGATTAATACATGTCCCCCAGGGCAGTACCTGGACCCCCATATCCCTTTTATGGCTAATTACTTGCATATAAGGGGCAAGTATTGGGCAATTTTGATTTCTCATGTTTGGCCCATAGACTTCAATGGAGTTTGCGGTTCGGGGCACAACTTTTGCCCTGTTCGGGGGTTCTGCTGCGAACCAAACGTGGGGGGGGGGATTTGCGGCTGGCCCATCACTACTTGTGACCATTGTTGGTATTGTCATTTTTTGTATTTGCTTCCCCTTTCCGTGTTGTAATTTTCATTTCCTCTTATGTGAGTTATCTTTATCCATCCCTACTAGGCACACATGGAAGCTAGGAAAAGCTAATATTCATTATGACCACTTTAAACACTTCTATCACATCTTATTGTATTGCCTCAGCTTTCTGCATGCAGTAATGACATTTGTACATTCTAAGTGTTTGATGAGTTCAGCTATCTGAGTAAGACTGTCTGCGGTGGATTTCTTTGCTGTATTCAGGCCAGGCATAGTGGTCTCAGTAAGGGGTAGTCACTATTACAAAATTTGGAGTCAGAATACAGAGTGATGCTATGTTACTAGTGTATATATATTTGTTTGTCTGTTGTTTTTATGTGTTTATAAATGAATGCTCAAAAAATATCTTATTTATGATTAATGTATCTGACAAATTAATAACCACTACTACTGAAAGGACAGTGGTTTTCAGCAGGAGTCAAATGCAGTAATAACACTGTAAATGTCTATCAAATAATGGAAAGCTGAAAAACTACACCCCCTAAAAAAAATGTTAGACATACACTGCTGCATCATCTATAATATTTTACTTTGCATAATAAACCCATAGCCAGTGATGTTTGTCTCTATTAAATTTGGGTTTAAAATTGTTCTGCTTTAGGCCATTTTTACACTGATACGTCATCTTCTTGATTCATGTGAACACCTGTACTCTTTTACTCTAGTATATTTAGGCCACTTCTCCCCATTTACAAATGTTTAGATGAAAAAACTTGTCTCTGTGTTAAAACAACCTGAAAAAAATCATATTTTTCAAAATGAAATAAATCAGATTGATGTGCCAAGGTATTTCTAATGCCCTGTACACACGACCGGTTTTCCCGTCGGAATAAACTCTGAAGGTTTTTCCGCTCAAGCTGTCTTGCATACACATGGTCACACCAAATTCCGACCATCAAGAATGCGGTGACGAACAACACGTATGACGGCACTATAAAAAGGAAGTTCAATAGCCACTGCGCCACCCTTTGGGCTCCTTCTGCTAATCACGTGTTTCTCGTGTTAGTAGAAGTTTGGTGAGAGACGATTCGCGCTTTTCAGACTCGTGCTTTTTCTACAAAAAGGACAGTTTTTTTGTGAGTAAGCAGGTACATTTCAAAAAGACAATGTCAAATTAACAAGGGACACCAACCTCCTTGAGGTTAAAAAATACAAGATAATAATGTTATTGTGGTAACTTGACACACAAAAAAAAAAAAATATATATGGAGATCAATAGAATTTTTTTTTTCAATAATCCCAAAAAAAGGAGGAGATCTTGATGAAAAAAAAAAAAAGATGACTATAAAAAATAATTCTAAACATTATTGTGGAGATCTGGCTTTAAAATGTGATCACGAGGAATAATAAAGAAATAAGTTTGTCAGAACTCTGTGTGAATATCAGCAGCAAAACCATTTCATTCTTCTAGCATTATAAAACACAAAAGAATGCGCTGCATTAAAAGATCACAGAATTTGCAGCGTGAGGAATGTGCTATCTCCATTATGAATGCTAGTTTTACCAGACCGAGTGCTTCCGTCTCGTACTTGCTTCAGAGCATTAGTGGTTTTTGGTGCGTCGGAACAGCATACAGACGATCAGTTTTTCCGATAGGAATTGTTTCCGTCGGAAAAATATAGTACATGTTCTCTATCTAAGTTTGTCTGAATTTTCAACTTTTTCTGTCAGAAATTCCGATCGTGTGTACGCGGCATTAAAGAGAAATCAGTTTGATGGCCTAATATGTACTGCTAGCATCTGCTGTCTCTGAGGCGGTCCTTAAAAATCTTACTGTTCTATAACAACACACATGTTATATATTTTCAATGTAACTTTTGAAGCCATTTGAAAAGACGCTCTTCCGAGTGCGCATGCGCGGAGTTCCGAAGATGGCCGCTTAGCCAGGAGCTCCGCTCTACCTCAGCCAAACGGAACCCATTACCAGCTTCACAGCACCCCAGAGCGGCGGGAAAAGAGACCGCGGAATCCACAAACGACGGGGAATCACCCCACATGATCAAGCCCGAGATTAGACGCAGCTTGGAGCCACAATTTGAGAGCCTGGATCCGGCCGGCGGATCCAAGATGGCGGCCGCGTCGAGGCAGCACCAGGCCTACACTGAGGGAAGACTTGAGGGGAGACAGGTAATAACTCCTACTACCCTCCACTACACACCGGTGACACAGGGTTACCCACAGCAGGACCTGTCTCCCTCACCAGCATCCACAGAAGCCCTAATAGGCCGTTCCATGGACGGACCCTCAGTCTCCCCTTCAGAGCTTCCCACTGCTCACCAAGCCATTCCTCTACACACTGATCCCTTGTCAGCGTCCCTCACTATGGATGAACTCTATTTGAAATTATCAGACTTACTTTCCCTAACAGCAGCCAAAATCACAGGAGAGCTTAAACAGGACTTTCAGAACTTAGGCACCAGAATTGACTACATTGAGCATAAGATGGAACAAACAGTTGCCATGACTAACCAAACCTCTGACCACCTACACACAGTACAAGATCAATTGGATATCGCCTTATCCAGAATTGACGATTTGGAAAATAGGTCAAGAAGGTACAACGTCAGGATCAGAGGACTCCCTGAATCCGTTACCAACATACCGGCTGCGGTACAAAATATGATTCAGGCCCTAATCCCAAATGTGCCTCAGCACCGCTTGGAACTAGACAGAGCTCATAGAGCACTGGGACCTCCCAGGAAAGATGGAACCCCAAGAGATGTCATCGCGAAACCGCACTTCTACGCCATCAAAGAAGAAGTGATGAGACAGGCACGCTCAGCTCCCAAAGTCTTATGTCTTGGTCACCCTGTACAATTATTTGCAGATCTCTCTCCTTCCACCATGCAACGCAGACGCTCACTAAAACCCCTGCTTCAGGTCCTTTCACAGAAAGACATCAAATACAAGTGGGCCTTCCCATTTGCAGTGAGATTCACAGATAGCGGAAAGTCTTATTCTTTCTCGACATTCCCTGAAGGCGAAAGACTGTTGCTGCGACTCAAACTCATCTCCCAAGAAACAGAAATGGAAGTGACCTCCAACTTGCCCGGATCTTCCAAGAGACCAACCCCGACGAGCCCGGTATCACCGCTGTGGAACAAAACCAAAATCAAGAAATCCAAGGAAAATGGCCCACCTTGATGACCACTAAAGGGACATGAACTGTCCTACGCCCCTTGGTCCTAATTTGATTCTGAGCTTCCTAGACTCAGATACCTGATTGCTGTTCATTTTGAACACAGGCTTTTTTTTTCTCTTTTTTTTGTTTTATTTTATATTTAATGTTTTTGATACATCTGGTCCCACAGGAGTTGGCCGGCCCTGGACCGGTCAATTCTGGGAATTTACACACCTACACGGTGAACGGGTGCCCCCCCTCCGCACCCCAATAAGGGGCGAACGGGGGGCACCTAATGCGAAAACATACATTGTTTCCCTGTCCGCATTTTATTTGCCTTTTTTTTCTAGACGGCTGTGATCCACTTACCTCCTACAATATTAGGGGGTTCCTTGGCTGAGGTAGGCTCCTTGTGCCTCCACCTCACCCTCTGGTTCCTATTGGTATCCGAGGGTGTGACTGTCTGTCCCCTTTGGGAGCAGACATCGTTACCTATACGGTAGTAGCCCCTAGGGGGTGTCTCCACCCCTGGGGACTGTTTTTCTTGTTAGGAGACAATTTTCTTTTCTTTCCCACTCTTCCCCCTTTTTCTTTTATTTTTCCTCTTCCCATGTCCCCCCCTGTGATTTGGTGCCTAATGAGATTTATCCTTTCAGAACAACCACCTTCATTGTTGGTTTCCAGCTCCCCAACGCCAGGAAGAGGTTATGCTAAGTCGAACAGCCAAGTAGACAGAAAACTTCCAAAGGTGAGTGACGAAGTATGCCGAGCTGCCGCTCCTCCCACACCTAATGGCTGACACACCACAACCACATCTCAAAATAGCCTCCCACAATGTGCAAGGCCTAAACTCACCAATCAAAAGGAGAAAATTATTTTCACACTACAAATCCCTTAAATTAGATATTTTGTTGATTCAGGAAACTCACTTCCCAATGCGGTACAGTCCCAAATTTATACATGCTCACTACCCTCACTTCTACTTTGCCAAGGTAGAGAACAAAACGAGAGGGGTCGCAATTTTTTTGTCGAAATCGTGTGGCTTTACTCTCTTATCTGAACACAGAGATGTGGAGGGGAGGTTCCTCTTGGTCAAGGGGACTATAGGAGGTCATATTTACTCCCTAGTATCCTATTACGCCCCAAACAAAGGTCAGGAACAGTTCTTTAAACGGATCCTAAACGAACTTTCTCCTCTATTAGAGGGCACGGTGATTTGGGGGGGAGATTCTAATATAGCATTCGATCAGGCAATGGATAAATCCAAACCGCCCAATACACAGCTCACCAGACCCACCAGGGCAAGTTTAAGGATAGCAAAACTTCTACATAACAGGGGCTTTATTGATGTGTGGAGAGAACTTAACCCCTCCAAAAGGGACTTCACTCACTATTCATACCCGCATGACACATACGCCAGGATTGACCATATTCTGGTCTTTCCAAACTCGCTACCAGCAATTCTTAAATCTCACATAAGTGATACGGTTCTCTCAGATCACTCATTAGTTATCATGCACATTCAATCCAGCATACACATGACGAAACAGGGACAATGGCGCCTAAACGAATCTATTCTCTCAGATCCAGTGCAAGTAATGGAATTAAGTAAGGCCCTAACTGAGTACTTCACCCTAAATGATGTGGAAGACATTTCGCCAGAAACGCTATGGTCAGCACACAAGGCTGTAATTAGGGGAAAGTTCATACAAATAGGTTCCAAGCTCAAGAAAGCACGCATGATACAGATAGATAGATTGGAAGACTCGTACAAATCTGCCAAAGCTCAACACAAACGTTGCCCCTCCCCATCCCTACTTGCCCACATTGAAAAGCTAAGACTGGAACTTAATCTAGCTCTTACGACGAAAGCCGAAAAATCTATCCGTTGGAGCTCGAACAAATTTTACACTCAGATGGGGAAGATAGGACCAATGCTAGCCAATAAATTATCTCCCAGAACAAAATTTTCCTCTTTCCCCAAAATCAGATTGGCAAATCACGGTTTAACGTCCAACCCCGCCAAAATCCTAGATGCCTTCCAAAAATTTTATGCAAAACTCTACAGTGCCCCCCCACAGTCCCCGAGTATCTCGATCTCTGAATTCATGGACAGTGTACCTATACCAAGATTAATAGACGAACACAGGGAAATCTTAGAAGCTCCTTTTTCGATAGAAGAAGTGACCTCAGTAATCAAAGGCCTCAGGATAGGGTCGGCACCCGGTCCGGACGGGTTATCGGCTCCCTATTATAAAACCTTCAGGGAACCCCTAGTCCCATATATGGTTAAATTTTTTAATCACTTAACTCAAGGCAACCCCCTAGACCCTCAACTCAACACGGCATACATTACAGTTATTCCTAAGCCTGATAAGAACCCAGAAGAGATAGGGAATTACCGACCCATCTCACTTATCAACTCTGATCTTAAAGTTCTCACAAAAATAATGGCGGTTCGCCTTTCGTCCTTTATTAACAAATATATACACAAAGACCAGGTGGGGTTCATTCCGGGCAGGCAAGGTCCCGACCAAATTAGAAGGGCGATAGATATTGTTTCTATTCTTCAATCTAACTGGGATGGGGGGCAAGCACAACAGGGACTACTGTTATCACTTGATCTCCAAAAGGCTTTTGACTCAGTATCATGGTCATACCTTTTCCCACTCCTGGAGAAATGGGGCTTCGGCCCCCGCTTTAGAGGGGTGTTCCAATCCCTATACTCACGCCCCAAAGCCCAAATACGTATACAGGGACATTATTCCAACCCCATACCCATTGCTAGAGGAACTAGACAAGGATGTCCGTTATCCCCGATTATTTTTGCCATTGCAATTGAAACTCTTGCCATAGCAATAAGAATCAACAATGACATCCAAGGGGTCAAATGTGGGGATCGTACTCACAAATGCGGCCTATTTGCAGACGACATGCTCTTATTTTTGACGTCTCCCATCACTTCCCTTCCAAACCTACTCAAAACACTCTCAGATTTCTCCGGGATATCAGGCTTAGGAATAAATTACTCTAAATCACAGGCACTGAATATCTCTCTTCCTCCCTCCACGGTTGCACTACTTCAAAATTCCTTTCAATTCCAATGGGGAACAGGCTATATCAAATACCTGGGGGTTTCCCTCACAGACAGGATAGAATCCCTTTACAATAAAAATTATCCCCCACTATTTCAAAAATTAACGGCCGATCTGAAAACATGGTCACAATATGAGCTTTCCTGGCTAGGTAGAATTAACTCCATTAAAATGACCCTGCTTCCTAGAATTCTTTATTTCTTTAGGTCTCTTCCAATACCCATTCGAAGAGATCATCTCATGACACTGCAAAGTAAAATCCTGAAATTCGTATGGGGGAAATCGGGATATAGAATCCCCCAACAAACTCTATATCTGCATAGGAAAAAGGGGGGACTGGGATTACCGTTTCTCCTTAAATACTATCAGGCAGCCAGACTGGCCCAATTATCTTCAGTCTACTCTTCTTCTGAAAAACCAGACTGGGTCTATATGGAGAGGCAAGCGGTACCCCAATACACCTTAGAATATCTATTATGGTGTCCACAAAAACGAAGGCCAGCAATTCTCTCACCTTCTCTATCTCAGTCCTTTGCCCTTTGGGACAGAATTCGTGATAATCCAAACCTAATCTCGGAAGCTAGACCTCTCTCCCACATCTTTGGCAACCCAAATTTCCCGCCTGGGATGGTAATTAAGACATTCCAGTGGTGGTTGGATAAGGGACTGTACCGCATTGGACACTATTTCACAAGTAAAGGACCTCTCACCCTAAGTTTTTGCACTCACAAACTAGAAATGCCAACCTCTGAAAAATCCAGATTTGATCAAATATCACACTTTTTACACGAGATTTGGACAGATAAACCTCTACCCCCCAAATTTACCGATTACGAACTGTGGTGTGGTCAGGCCGAGGGCCGGAGGGGCGGCATCTCGGTAATATATTCGTCGCTCACACAATCTTCCAGTAAATCCACTTATATGTCCAATTGGGAAAATGATCTCCAACAAGAATGGGACTTAGACACCTGGCACCAGGCGGGTTCTAAAGCCTTTAAGGGTATTCTTAATATTTCTTTAATGGAAGCAAACGTTAAAGTCCTCATGAGATGGTACATGACCCCATCTAGGTTAGCTGCGATGTACCCCTCGGCGGACCCTTGCTGTTTCAGGGGGTGTCAATTGAGGGGAACATTGGTACACATCTGGTGGGAATGCCCCAGAATAAGGCCACTATGGGCAAAAATATTTTCCTTAATCACCAAGGTCACAAACTGTTCAGTTCCTAGGACTGCAGCAGTTGCACTCTTGAATGCTAACATTCCGAACGTTTCCGGACCCAAGCGAAGATTGATTCACTTTATTCTATTGGGCGCCAAACTGACCATTGCAAGGGCCTGGAAGCGCCCTAAGATTGCCTTCAAAGCAATAGTCAGTAAGATCTCATGGATAATGACCCAGGAGAAGCTAGCCAGTATACTACTGGATACCTCTCAAAAATTTGAAGCTGTATGGGAACCATGGGCATCTCACTGCGGGATATCCCTCATTCCAGGGATCCTTTCGGATAATTCTCTGAATCCCAACTAATTTTAGGCACAACCACCCTTATTCCCCCTCATCCTTCTTTTATCTTTCCCTTCCTCTTATTTATTATTATTTATTTTTATATAGTTTTTACGATAGACAGGTTAGCACCAGCTACTTTCTAAGTTTAATTGAGGAAACTGTTTTAATACACAGGTGACAGTTGTCGTCATTTTCCTCACAGAGAGACCCTCACCCGTTGAGACGGGTCACTCGCCCCACTTTCTTCCAGTTCTGAATCCCTATTTACCATTAGAGATGAAATTCAGGGGAGATGGCCCAGGGCACAGTTTGATCCCAATTGGGGTGCCCTGGGCCAGCCCTTTCCATTCAATGTGAGAACAATCTTTAGAGGTTTCTATGCTAGAAGCAAATCTCCTATTAGGGGTTCAGTAAATCACCCCTCCCTTTGACACCTCGTCTCACCTGATTCTCAGTTATATGCTAGTTAATGTATCTCAAGATCAGTTTGGCTCGTTTTGACTTTTCTGACTATCGTGACATGTACGACAATGAGTGAATTTCTCTGTATACCCGAGTTATGTATTTTTTTTGTGCAAATTTAATAAAAACTTATTGAAAGAAAAGACGCTCTTCCTCTGTACATTATTTTTCTATTTTGAATTGGTACATGTCCCCCATGGCAGTGGCAGCTTCACTCCTTCAGCTTTTTTTTATTTATTTTTTTTATTTTGTTTACAGTAGTTTGCCTATTAGCCCTAAAATGGCCTGGATTTTATAACAAGATTCACCACCTATAAAACATCAATGAGATTCAGCATTAGGTTCGAGATTGCCAAATTTCAAACCGGATTCAACAAACCCTTGGCAAATTAAACCTGGGCAGATTTGACCATCTGAATCTTATTCGGTATCCTTATTTTGGCTTAGGGTATGTTTGCAGCACATTGCCATCAAATTTGGCTTTATAGCAGTTTTTTGTAACAATTTTTCAACCAGTTGTCTAAGGATAAACTAAGTTAAAGTGGTTGTCAACTCTTGAATATACCAACTGAAGTGACTAGCCTCCGGTCATACACAGAGATGTAACTAATCCTCCTATATAAGTTGTACCTGTTTAGTTTTTTTTGTTCTTTTTTAACAAGTAGACTGTTCATTAACAAGCATTGTAGAATCGTATCCAGTGCCAACAGAGATCAAACTACATAGTCAGAGGTAGATCCATTCCACAGAATTAAATGCTTCAAGGGAGGCTGCCACCCAAGAGCCAAGTTGTACCTGTTTATTAGCAGCCCTTTCTCCGCTAAAGCCATTCAAAGTCCAGAATTTACAAGAATTTCTCAGCTCCAGAAAGCAGGGGGTGGGGATCTGATGTCACACACTGCACAGCATAGAGCGAGGGGCTGAGTGAAATCTATGACTTTAGTGAGGGAAAGGACATACCCCCTTCTACACAGACTCAAAGGGAAACATGCGCAGGTGAAGCTGTCCCCCTGGATTGTCTGGTGTCAGCATAGACTGTCAGCAGTGATTCATACAGATATCAGAGGAATGAGAGAGGAGACAGAAATCACACTGGTGCTTTGGATGAAGGTAAGTACACACTATAAAAGGAAGTGCTTTTTTATTCTAAATTGACTGTTCTAGAGTGAAGACAGGATGTGGGTTAATGGCAGTATTATCAAGTGAAAATACATTTAAAAAATATATAAAAATGGAAAATGAATGCAGCTACCATATCTGAAGCTGCAATACTACAAATTTTTGTTTAAGGAGTTTACATTAATCACTTACACTTTAATTTTCTGGAGGACTGTTTATAAATGGCACTGTAGGAAACATGTAGGGGAGACCAGTGCGCCTTTTGAACTGCTTGTATTGAGCTATCGTTAGATAGTGCAGATCACAGACAAAAAATTAAAGTGAACCTGTCCTACTTGAACAAAGTACAGGTTCACGAAAATACATTGTATCTATATTGCTTGTACATACCAACAGTGCCAACATCTTTTTCATACTTTTCAACAAATATACATGTACACACACTTCCATATTACCTTTATGACCTAGTTAAAAATTATATTTTTTATAATCTTTCAGAAAAAAATATTTTAGTAACTAATTTTAACTGGTAAAGCATTACGGGGAGGTGAATTTCTCCTGGGACCAGCTGCTGGTGTACTTCTAGCTGCAGTGCTTAGTAAAAAAGAGTGATTAAATCACCCACCCCCCAACTATTTCCTCCAACAGTACCTTTAAGTTTTGCGTTGTAAGTGGAGGGAACAGTGTCAACATTCATAAGGACCAGAGATACGCCAATGAGAAAGCTGGTGCCTTGGATGCCTGCTGTCCCCTAGGTATGTGCCTAAGTGGCTTTTTGTTTGATCTTGCTTTGCTCTGCTAAAGTGGCTTGATCTCATATTATTATTATTATTATGCAGGATGTATACAGTGCCAACAGTTTGCGCAGTGCTTTACAACATGAAGGCAGACAGTACAGTTACAATACAATTCAATAGAGGAGGATTTAGAGGGCCCTGCTTGTTAGAGCTTACAATCTAGAAGGGAGGGTCAAATGATACAAAATGTAATAACTGTGGGGGGGTGAGCTAAAGGAGAAAAGGAAAATACAGTTGTTAGGTGGGGGCAGGATAGGCTTCTCTGAAGAGGAGAGTTTCAGGGATCAGAGAAGGAGATAATCGGACAGATTGGGGTAAGGAGTTCCATAGGATGGGAAAGGCTCTGGAAAAGTCCTGGAGGCGAGCATGGGAGGAGGCAATGAACGAGCAGAAGGTCTTGGGAGGAACGAGGAGAACAATTAGGTTGGTATTTTGAAACTAGGCTAGTGATGTAGCTAGGGGCTGAGTTGTGGATGGCTTTGTAAGTTGTTGTTAGTATTTTAAATTTAATTTGTTTGGTGAGCAGAAATCAATGGAGGGATTGACACAGATGAGTAGCAGACACAGAGCTATTGGTAAGGTGGATGAGTCTGGCAGCAGCATTCATGATGGACTGAAGGGGGAATAGCCTATCTAAAAGGTAAGTCAATGAGAAGGGGGTTGTGGTAGTTGAGGCTAGAGATGACCAGGAAGTGAATTAAGAGCTTTGTGGTGTCATTGGTTAGAAAGGGGCGTATTTTGGAGATGTTGTGGAGGTTGAGGAGGCAAGATTTGGACAGTGAATGGACGTGGGACTTAAAAGGATAGATCAGAGTTCAGGATTACGCCTAGAACCATGGCTTGCGGGGATCAGGGGAAGGGGCACGTGGGGGAGGAAAAATTAACAGTTCGGTTTTGGATAGATTGAGTTTGAGGAAAGTGGTGTGACATCCAGACTGATATATCTATATATAATTTCCTAGACACTCTGATGTATAATTCAGAGGGCGATATTTAATTAAGATTTTTTTTTTTCCTTTACTTATCCCAGTGAACTTGTGTTTACTTCTGTTCAGCTGTAACTGAAATTTAACAATTTGACTTCTTTGGGAGAAACAAGTAAATCAATCATGTCCCTGCCTTCCTCCTCCATGGAAAAAGATATTATGACATGACAGGCTGGACAATGTTTAGCATCTAAGGATGCAGTCAGAAACATAATCTCGGAAACATAATAATGTTATTGTGACAGAAGGACTTCTTTGATCCAACTATTTGATACACTATATGAACACGTTGAACATGAAGGTTTTATCAGGAATTCTTTATTTCAATCTACACAATACAATAATGGCTTTAAGGATCTCTTTAGGCCCCTAATGTCTCACTACTAGCAACATGACTTTTGCATGTGTGACAGGGCTAAAGCCCCATACACACGGTCGGATTTTCCGATGGATTCTGTCCTATCGGACAATGTTGTCGGAAATTCCGACCGTGTGTAGGCACCATCGGACAGTTTCCATCGGATTGTCCGACGGACAAAGTCCTATCTCCTGCTGGATAGATTTTTTGACAACAAAGTCCGATCACACCAAATCCGATCGTGTGTAGCGAATTCCGACGGACAAAGTGCTACGCATGCTCAGATCACATTACAAGACCAAAGCTATTGGCTACTAGCCTCTACGTAGTCCCGTCGTAGGCAACAAACGTCACCACGTTCAGAATGATCGGATTTTCTGACAACTTTGTCTGACCGTGTGTACGCAAAACCAACATCGGACAAAGTACGACGGACATGATCCGACGGACCTGGTCCTCGGATAATCTGCGCGTGTGTATGGGGCTTAAGTCTGATTTGTAAAATATAATTAAACTCCCTCTAAAACTTGGGGCAAACAAGGGATTTTTAATAGTTTTCTTTGTTCCCATTGGGGAGGTTTACTCTCTATATTTGTCCAGGTGACAACTGTGAAGTCACAGTAAACAGTAATGTAGACGCAATAAAAACGTTTTTTAGAGTCTCTGGCAGCTTATATGTCCCAGTTGTGTGCCTTTTAGGGACACTTCCCCTAATATGTTCCAGGATCTTTTTTACAAAGGCAAGAAATGAGAGTCTTCATGAGAGACCCAAAAAGCACCTGTCGGAGGTATTCGGAAGTAAAAAAAAAAATTAAAATAAAGTGGTTGTAAACTCTCCCCCACAACTTTGTCCCATGTAAATCAGCATAAAAAACCCTAATGAACACTGCTTGTAGATATCTCCTTACTTGCTTAGTATTGTTGTAATCCTTTTTGTTCTTTAGAATGACATCACTGAGCATGCCCATATCTCCCCTGATTTACTACTCACTCTGTGTACTTATCTATCTATTATCAGGACTTCCTATGGCACACAACACTGAAATCCCAGGAGACTGCAGAATCATTCAGAGCTTCCTCCTACACCCCATGTGACCATGTGACCTCACATTCAGTGTAAACCAGGGTATAGGACAGCATTACTGCAGTCTTATCAGCTGAAGCTGATAAGACTGACAAAGGCAAACACTAGATAATCAACACAAGTAAATACTATGAAATAAAACAAGTCAGCTATGAACAGGGAAGCAGGGTTGCCATAGAAATGTTGGATTGAGAAGGAGGCTTCGTTAACAGTACAGGAAGTGCTCAATGTAAGGGCGGAAATACACTCCACTGTGGACTCAGAAAACAATACTTAAGATGGCGCTGCCTAACCCCTGGAAACAAGTTTTTTAAAGTTTCTTTAAACAGTAAGTAATATGCGATTTGGGCTGGATTACAGTGGCTATAGTTTGATAATTACTTATTTTAATGGACTAAATGAAAAGAAGCATCAGAGTAGGAGAGTTTACTTCCTCTTTAAGTTTCTCTTTAATTGCATTTGTTGCTGTAACATGTCCCTTATATATAAATTCTCGAGATCCCCATTGAGAATGTAGTAGTTAACTAGCTGACTATGGGGCAACAAGTTATCAGTTCACCATCATTGGTCATTTTCCCACCAAAAAAGCGATGTGAATGGCTGGGGAGTGTAGGTGAATTAGAGAAGGCAAATGTTTCTAAATTTTCCTGCCCTAATAAACATGTGCATTAGTCTGTATTCATGCTGTATTAATGGCAATAATACTTGTTTTTGAAATTTGCCATTGAACAAAGATTCCCACGTGTTTTTAATGATGAACAAATAGTAACAAGCAGATCATTAATCAAGAGCAGGTTAAAGCGGAGCTGCACCCGCACAAAAAATACTGCAGCTGCTGACTTTTAACCACTTCCCGACCGGCCACTGCATATATACGTCAGCAGAATGGCACGGGCAGGCAAAATCACGTACCTGTACGTGATCGTGCATTTGCCTGCCCGTGGGTCGGGAGCGCTCCGCCAGCGGCGCGCTCGCGACCCGGTCGGGAGCTCCGTGACCACGGCCGCGGGACCAGCGGACCCGATCGCCGCTGGTATCCCGCGATCGGGTTACGGAGCTGAAGAACGGGGAGAGGTCTATGTAAACAAACCTCTCCCCGCGCTTCCTACACTGACTGTCAGTGATCGGCGGTTCCCTGTCATCGGGAACGCCGATCAATGACGTCAGACGTACAGCCACGCCCCCTGCTGTAAAAAAACACAACACTTAACACTGACTCCTCCCCGCCCCCTAGTGGTTAACCCCTTCATTACAACTGTCATTTACATAGGAATCAGTGCTATTTAAATAGCAGTGATTGCTGTATAAATGACAAATGTCCCAAAAATGTGTCAAAAATGTCCGATGTGTCCGCCATAATGTCGTAGTCACAATAAAAATCGCTGATCGCCGCCATTACTAATAAAAAAAAAATATTAATAAAAATGCTATAAAACTATCCCCTATTTTGTAAACGCTATAACTTTTGCGCAAACTAATCAATAATCGCTTATTGCGATTTTTTTTACCAAAAATATGTAGAGGAATACGTATCGGCCTAAACTGAGGAAAAAAATAGTTTTTTTATATATTTTTTGGGGATATTTATTATAGCAAAAAGTAAAAAATATTGCATTTTTTTCAAAATTGTCGCTCTATTTTTGTTTATAGTGCAAAAAATAAAAACCGCAGAGGCGATCAAATACCACCAAAAGAAAGCTCTATTTGTGGGAAAAAAAGGACGCCAATTTTGTTTGTGAGCCACGTCGCACGACCGCGCAATTGTCAGTTAAAGCGACGCAGTGCCGAATCGCAAAAAGGGGCCTGGTCCTTTGGCTGCCAATTGGTCCGGGGCTGAAGTGGTTAATAAATGGCCACTTACCTGTTCCTGGTTCCAGCGGTGTAGGCAGAATGTGACGAGAGACCGCTCGTCTCTCGCTGCCCCGCCGCCATCCTCTGTCAGGGAATCAGGAAGTGAAGACGCAACGTCTTCACTGCCCGGTTCCCTACTGCGCATGCGCGAGTTGTGCTGCGCGTCGCTATTGGTCCCCATTGTGTCCTGGGAACTGTGTGTTTCCCAAGACACAACGGGAACCCTCGGATATGGGCGGGCATCCTCGGATATGGGCGGGGCAGATACCTGTATTATACAAGTATCTGCACCCCCTCCCCACTGAAAGGTGCCAATTGAGGCACTGGAGGGGGGGAGGAATCCGATAAGCAGAAGTTGTGTGCACTGCAAACTCCTCTAGAGTTCAAGCTTGTCACAAGGAAACAATAGGGTATTGGCCACAAAATATAACCCAATCTGAAACGTTTCCATCTGAGAAAGTTCTGATGTATCATTCCTATTCTGCTGTACCCCATAAACATTCCAGCTGTGAACATGCTTGCTTATTTCTGGAGTATCAGATATCCATCTTCCAATATCCATGTTGGACAACTCATATAAGAATATTTCCATTTTCATATGAGCCCAGTTTTTACCTTCTTTTTAAAATAAAAATGCATAAGGACAGGTAACATTCCGATGTCAGGTAACAAAATTCAATTGCAAAAGTATGACGATAGACATTAAAAAAAATAGACAAGCAGACAGAGAGATAAGGCTCTATTTTCTAACAATGACAACAGTTGTTATCAATGACAACCAATAGGTACTGCAAAACACAAAAATGTAAATCACTATTTACCTTGCATCAAATTCAGTATTATTTAATACTTGTCATCTGCTGATTGTGAAATAACTGCTTTATAAAGCTACATTTACTCAATTTGCCTCTAAATTTTTCTCTAGAAAGATTATTAAAGTGACACTAAACCCTTTTTTTTTATTATTTAAATTCAGTCCAAACATACATATAATGTATTGTCTGCTTCCTTAAAAAATCTTCTTTCCTGGCTCCCTGGCCAGTCCCCAATCCCAGAGCCACACTCCGTACCTTCCTGTTTTTTGGGTGTCTTCCTTGCATAGTCGGCTGCAAAGGAGACACCCGTGCATGTGCACTTCCCACAAAGGCTGTGTGTGTTCACTAAAGCAGGCAGCACCTAGCAAGCCTTGTTAATGCTCCCTCACCCCAGCTGGCAGCAAAGGAGACACCCATGCATGCACACTCCCTGCCAGGGCTGTTTGTGACCATTGAAGAATACAGTGTTTAGCAAGCCATGCCCTTGCTCCTTCCTTTGAGCTTCTGACATACAGCTGCAAGAGCCAAACAAACCTTTACACTCACCTACCCTGGAACCTGGAAGCAGGTAAGGGGGTTGGGGAGGGATAATTATAATGGAGCAATTTTACCTTAACCACTTCAGCCCCAGAAGGATTTTCCCCCTTAACCACTTAAGCCCCAGACGAATTTGCAGCTAAAGGACCAGGCCCCTTTTTTCGATTCGGCACTGTGTCGCTTTAACTGACAATTGCACGGTCGTGCAAACAGGTTCCCAAACAAAATATCTAATGTGGATTAAACAATAAAATGTGCCCCACAAGGCAGTGTCCTTAATATTAAGAACTTGCACTGCCCCCAGGAACCGTGATGTCCCCTTAAGGTTAACAGTCTCTAGCAACACAATATCCTAGGAGTGATGGTAAGAACAAAAATGAGCTGTTCAACAATGTCCAAGTAGAGACATATCTGGAAGGAATGGTAGTAAAGGAGATGATCCTGGTGTTTAAAGGTAGACAGATAAGGCACCCCGGTGATTTGGAAATAACGGCAATAGTGACCACTGTGCCCGACACCCTTACACGATGGCTGCTTACCAGAGAGCAGAGATAGGAAGGCTCTGCTAATATATTAGATGACCAATGGCTGCGGTTCCTCCTGTTTTCCTGTGATAACAGTCGATACTCCAGGTGATATGGATATAAGGGACCGCTTGTTCACATGGGGTCCATATGGGAAGTGGAGGCAAAAAAAGGAGCCCATAGCGTAAATCCGATAATAAACAATTTATTAAAACAAATAAGAAGCACTTACATTTATCCAAATGTTATAGGTGCATGTAAAAAATGCCGGCCGGCAATTGTGGGAGCCCGTCCTCCTCTTAGTCGTATGGTGGCGTCACTGCGTGCCCTCCCAGACCAGTTTCGACAAATGTGTCTTTCTCAATGGGGAACGACATTAGATATTATTGTATGTTTTTCTTTTTGGCGCAGCTTTTTTTCTTTAACAGACGATCAGTGACAGTGTCACTAGGAAGCATGGGGAGAGGTTTGTTTACACTTACCTCTCCCCGTTCTTCAGCTCTGTGACCTGATCGTGGGACAAAGGCGGCGATCGGGTCCATGGGTCCCGCGGCCACGGTCACGGAGCTCAGGACCGGGTCGCGAGAGCACCGCTGGCGGCGCGCGCGACCCATGGCCGTGCTCTTAAAGAGCAACGTACCTGTACGTTGATGTGCCCAGCCGTGCCATTCTGCCGACGTAAATGTGCAGGAGGTGGTCCTTAAGTGGTTAATGACCAGGCCATTTTTTACACTGTAAATACTCAGTGTACACACTGTACACTGTAAAAACTCAATACACTGCGTTGCTTTAACTGACAATTGCGCGGTCGTGAGACGCTGTACCCAAACAAAATTGACGTCCTTATTTTCCCACAAATAGAGTATTTTTTTGGTGGTATTTGATCACCTCTGCGTTTTTTATTTTTTCCTTTCTATAAATAAAAAAAAAGAGCGACAATTTTGCTATAATACATATTCAAAAATGTTTTATAAAAAAATGTATTTATTCATCAGTTTAGGTATATATATATATATATATATATATATATATATATATATATATATATATATATATATATATATTCTTCTACATATTTTTGGTAAAAAATAAATACATCGCAATAGGCGTATATAGATTGGTTTGCACAAAAGTTATCGTATCTACAAACTACAGCATAGATTTAGGGATTTTTTTTTTACGTCAATCTGCGTTTTTAAGTGGGACTGCGACATTGCGGCGGACAAATTTGACCCCAAATGACACTTTTTGTGTTCAGTCTCTTTTTATAAATTTTTTCAATATTTATACAAATACATACATGTAAATTCTAACACAAGCATAAAATTGGATATCACTCTATATAGCCAATTTGAAATTATTCATGTCTTATTCATTTTATTTTTAGCTTTCCATTTCTATTTCTATCTTGAACTTCATGTTACCCATATATCATTCATACCTCATACACATTTCAACAACACTTTTACAAAATCCTACAAGGCAAAAAAAAAAAAAGGGGGGGGGGGGGGGGGAGGATACAGCCCCATCTTTAACTACTTGCTTACTGGGCACTTAAACCCCCCTCCTGCCCAGACCAAGTTTCTGTTGCACTTTGAATGACAATTGCGCGGTCATACAACACTGTACCTAAATTACATTTTTATTATTTTTTCCCCCACAAATAGAGCTTTCTTATGGTGGTATTTGATCACCTCTGCGGTTTTGATTTTTTGCTAAAAAAAATGTAAAAAGACGGAATTAAAAAAAAAAATTATAATAATATTTTTTTTATATTTTGTTATAAAATTTTGCAATCATGTAATGTTTCTTCTACATTGATGTACGCTGATAAGGCTGCATTGATGGGCACCAATAGGCTGCACTGATGGGCAATGATGGGCTGCACTGATGGGCACCGATAGGACGGCACTGGTGGGCACTGATAGGCGGCACTGGTGGGCACTGAGAGGTGACACTGAGAGGTGGCACTGATTGGTGGCACTGAAGGGCATTGATAGGTGGCATTGGTGGGCACTGAGAAGTGGCCCTAATAGGTGGCACTGATAGGTGGCACTGATAGGTGGCAGTGATGGGCACTGATAGGTGGCAGTGATGGGCACTGATCGACACTGGTAGGTTACACTGATAGGCAGCACTGCTAGGTGGCACTGATGAGGCACTGATTGGCCCTACTGGTGGGCATTGATAGGTGGCACTCATGGGCATTGATAGGTGGCACTGGTGGGCACTGGCAGGTGGCAATGGTAGGTGGCACTGGCAGGTGGCAATGGTAGGTGGCACTGGCAGGGGGTACTGATTGGCACAGAGGAGGCAGAGGAGGAGGCAGCTGTGCCTCCTTCCTCTTTGGGACCGATGTCCCTTGAACATAAGCTGGTGATTGTCTTTTTTTCTCCTCACGCTGTCAGCGTGAGGAGAAAAAAAAACGATTACCGAACTTTGGTTTACACATGTGATCAGCTGTCATTGGCTGATAGCTGATCACGAGGTAAGGGGCCGGGATCGGTCTCAGTGGCTCGGTAATCACAGCGCATGCAGGGCGCGCGCAAAGGGGAGGATGTCCTATGACGGCCTCCTGGAAATTCAGGTCCACGCTATAGCCATCATTCAGCTATAGCGCGGACGGCAAGTGGATAAATATAATTTGATAGATAATGAGGTCTGACATTTTTCCCATTGTTGCCATATTTTTAAGTTTAAATTATTTAAACCCTCCTCAAAATTATACATTTGCTCCATTGATTGCATTTCATTCATCTCACAAACCCTTGTTATGATTGTTGGACTTTTTGCTTTTCTCCAATTTCGAGCTATTATTGTTCTAGCGGCTGTGACCATATGGCGAAGGATATCCGCTCCAATAGCTTTCATTGATCCAGGAAAAAATTTAAATATGATTGACAATTGCGAGGTCGTTCGACACTGTACCCAAACAAAGTTGACGGCCTTTTTTCCCCCACAAATAGAGCTTTCTTTTGGTTATTTTTGATCAACTCTGCAGTTTTTATTATAGTAATTTTATTTTTGCTCTATAAACAAACAAAGAGCGACAATTTTGAAAAAATAAATACTTTTTTTTTAACTTGTTTTGCTATAATACATACACAAAAAAAACCCAAAATGTATTCATCAGTTTAGGCCGATATATATTCTTCTACGTATTTTTGGTAAAAAAAAAAAAAAAAAAAAAAAAACGCAATAGGTGTATATTGACCTTGTTTACACTGGCAGATCCCTGGTCTGCCTCTGTACTAGGCGATCACAGGTCACCGGTGGACATTGAGTCCGCCTGTCCAGCAGGAACGCTCCTGCAGCGTGCAGAGGGAGCAAGAGCGCGCCGGTGGCGGCACGTACCTGCCTGCAACTGCGCTTGCGTGAGCCACCCTACAGGTACGGCAAATCTTGCAGCACTGCCGACCTTCTGCAATATATCTGTGTGAGCTGGTCATCAAGTGGTTATGGCTTTGAATGTATTAAGATAAAAAAAAATTAATAACACTGAGGCCTATTTTAAACTTGTGGTTGCATCACAAACTTATCGCGATAAAGGCACGCTGAAAAATATATAAATCATCCCTTAACATCATTGGTTGTGTTAACCAAAAATATATACACCAGACTGAAAAAGTCCAATTCTTTTAATAAATCATCCCTCCCCTGTCTGCCTATAATTGATATTAATAATTGATAGTTCTTAGTTATAGCTTTTTAGAACCCAAAGGTCTACCAATATAGTTGGATAAAGTAATAGTACTCAATTTGCCACATAGAGCAATAAGGGTTTATTCAGAAATCACTGATGATGGGCAGTGAACCACATCTGCACACAATGAGGGTTATTTTCTAAAACTAGGGAGTGCAAAATCTGGTGCAGCTCTGCATAGAAACCATTTATCTTCCAGGTTTTATTGCCAAAGTTTATTTGCACAAGCTGAAGTTAGAAGCTACAATGCAGAGCTGCACCAGATTTTGCACTCTCCAGTTTTAGTAAATCAACCCCAGTGTGTAAATGGGGGGTATTGTTCCGTTTCACTTTAGTCAATGATAATATTTAGATATCCTGCATAAAGCAGTTTTAGTGTCCTTTACATACAGTAGAGTGCAATGATAGGATCTTCCTAGGACACTGACCGTTGTTCCCAAAGCGCTCTTTGAAAAGTGTAGGGTTTTATGACCTGCATTTTTCAGCTCAGACATATTGGAACTTTGCGTGGGAAACTCCTTTACTGGGTATGGGGGGTTCAAACTGGCTTTATGCCCTGTACACGCGGTTGGACATTCCAACGACAAAATTTGTCTGATTTTTTCTGACGGATTTTGGCCCAAACTTGTCTTGCATACACACGGTCGCACAAAGTTGTCGGAAAATCCGATTGTTCAGAACGAGGTGACGTAGAACACGTACGACGGGACTAGAAATAGGCCGTAGCCATAAGCTTTCGTCTCGTAATTTATTCTGAGCACGCGTGGCACTTTGTCCGTTGGAATTGTCTACACACGATCGGAATATGGTCGGAAAATTTTAGATCCAGCTCTCAAACTTTGTGTGTCGGAAGTTCCGAGGGAAAAAGTCAGATGGAGCCCACACACGATCGGATTTTCCGACAACACGATCCGATCGCACATTTTCCGTCGGAAAGTCTGACCGTGTGTACAGGGCATAAGAGTGATATAATAAATAAAATAATATAAAATAAATTCATTCAGCTTAAACTACAATGTACTCCTCTAACTGCTCTAAAAAAAAAGCTATCAAGGGAAGGTTGACCCCAAAAATGAGTATAACTTCCCAATTAAAAAGGAATTAACTTTGCTTTAACTGGAAAACTTGTCTGCTGAAAAACTTATACAGGAAATGCTAATGTAAATTTTTTCTTTCTTTCATACATTGAATATAATTTACAAGGCTTTAAAAAAAAAACATAATAATAGGAGATGGTCAACACACCAAATTTAGATCTACATGGAAAGTTTACTGAAATCCATATCAGCAGAAAAGTTACACCAACATTTCGAGGGAACGGCAACCCTGTTTATCAAAGTGACAAGCAGAGCTTTTAAAATAAACCTGTCATGAGTAAAATACAGAAGCTACCACTGCCGACCTCCTTCTGAAAATGCTAATTACCTGGCTTACATGCTGACCTTCAGGGGTTCAATCATTTCTGAGTCACCGACCTAGAACAAGTATATATATGGTGTAAGTCAGGTAAAAGTCACAAGTACTTACCGTATTTGCATACTTGTTCAGGGCCACTGACTCAAGGTATTGACAAAATCATATAAGCAAGAGAGCCAGACATTTAGCATTTTTACAGGGAGAGGTCAGGTGTGATTGACTTTTTGCTTTCTCAATGATAGGTTTCCTTGTCAGAAAAAAAACATAGTAAACGGATAGTAGGTTATGAAGAAAAATTGAGTTATAGAAATTGAGCATGAAGGGCTTGAAGTCCTATGAGAATTCAGTGGAAATGTTTAGCTGTGTAGCCTATTAACCAATAGTGTCAAATAGTCAAGTGTTACTTGCAACATTTTAAAAGTATACGGCGTAATCATTAAGTAGTAAGTGCATACAGGGGCGATCAAAATGGCACCGCTCCTCACAAAAAAAGCCCCATCATGCAGGAAGATTTTTCCTTTTTCCTTACGATCCATGCAGGAAAAAATGCTGCACAATAACATATTGTGATACTAAACATGATCTAAGCACTATTTGGGTCACTCAAAATACACCGTCAATTTTTTAAACAACAATTAAGTTTTACAACTAACATAAGTATTAAATCCAAGAGGTCAGATATACTATATTACTCATGCCGCGTACACACGGTCGGAATTTTCGATGGGAGCTTTTCATCGGATTTTCCGACCGTGTGTATGCCCATCAGTCTTTTTCTGTCGGAATTTCCGACGGATTTTGGATTGAGAACCTGTTCTTAATTTTTCGGATTTTCCAATCGTGCGTATGCAATTCCGACACGCAAAATTCCGACGCATGCTCGGAAACTATTCAACGCATGCTCGGAAGCATTAAAATTCCTTTTTATAGTCCAGTCGAACGTGTTGTATGCCGTGGTATTATTGACCGTTGGAATTTGGTGTGACCGTGTGTAGGCAAGACAGTTTGAGCGAAATTCCATCGGAATTCCGACGGGAAAACCATCAGAGCTTTTTCCGACGAGAATTCCGACCATGTGTACGCGGCATTAGTTTGCTCTATAAATGTATACACATGGACGAGCTTCTTGGGAAGTATAAAGGACCTTAGCATTGCTTGCATAGGGGATTCTGAGTAATAACAAACATATTAGTCTTCCTATGCCATATAAAATCAAAAGAATTGTATGGCTCTTCAAAAAGCAATAAGGAACACGAATGATCTAAAACAATTGCAAATTACAGTGGTCCACATCAACCAATCAAGATTCTTATTTCGTTTGTGTGACTAAACTGACTTAAAGCTGACTCAAAGCTGATCAAAGGGCAGCTGGTATGGGTACCTGCACATAAATTCTCAAAGGCCACATAATAGGTCAGTTTTGAATAAGGATATCATAATTACCAAAACGTTCAAAGAATAAAAAAAGAAAAAAAAATGTAGGTCCTACCCATTATACTGCAGACATATATCACTAGTAGGTTGAAGGTGATAAAAAATTGACTTTGACCGGGATGTGGTTTCTGGGAAGCATTGGATCTAATTATCACTTAACATGGCAGCCCCAGATGTGGGAGGGGGCTTTCTTTATTTCCCAGGGATAAGGCCTGCTTTTGAATGTCAGCAAAAAAATTTTTTTACTATATGCACCATATATTTCTTATAAGTTTACAGATCTTTAACAAAAAAGGTTCAGCTCTATAAAAACAGCAATATAAATACAAATGGATTAATAGAGAAATCCATGACAGCATAGGTTACTCATATCCAAAAAGGCTTAAAGTTCACACAACAGAAAAACTGTAAAATCAGCACTGCCAACTCATGTAACAGATGCCAAAAAAAAAGAAGAAATGAGGTTGGCACTCACCTTGATATGTGTGGATCTGGGTAGTATGGCAAAGCTGTACAGGATTCAAAATTCATTTTCTTCTGCTTCTTTTGGTTTAAAGACAGAAATAAATATCTAGTAGAGATGTACATGAAGATATTAGGTTTAGTGGCATCTGCTAGGAGTGATAAAAGTTTTTGACATTTGTCAATAGGCGGGCCTTGTCACTGCGTCAGCCAATGAAATCCTTCTAGTGACAGAGGAATTGATTCTCACCAACTGGACAGCCTCATGTATTTATTTGTTTTGCTTGGTGTCTGAACCAGTCTTGGCACACACATCACTTTCAAAAGCTAAAGGAGATTGTCGTGGAGGAACTATGTAAACTGCTCATTCATTGGTCAATTGGTGGATGACTTGGAGGCTTAATTTCAGGAGTTCAATCCGTTGATTAGTTTGCACTATATGACTGGTCTTCCTGCACTGCTGAGACTGTGAATTCTAGCTGCAGCCCTATCTGATTTAGAAGTCACTAGTATGCTAATACGTTCAACGGGGGAATTTTTCTGTGTCCTTTAATACCCATCAACCGTTTGCTGTGGTCACAGTTTCAGTGCAGGAAGCAAAATGCAGGGAAATTCCTTCACATTAAAGAAAGTATGCGTGTCTCCCCCAACAATGATGTGTACTATATACGGCAGTGATCTTTTTTTAGTTCTTTTTTTTTTTTATTGTGAAGAAATAATATATTCTTAATGGTTCTTCAAGTATTGATTTATCTGTAATAAAAAAAAAAAATAAAAACATTTTTTTTTTTATCAATGGCATAAATTAAACAAAAAAAATTCTGAAATGCAAAAATGACACTTACATGTGTTGGATGGCAGGTCGGTTCTGAACTCCTGACACTTGGCATGTTTCTGAATTTGTAGTTGTACATCTACTGAGAGGCAATAAGCTACACTGATTAGGCACTGTGTGCCTTCTCTAACTCGGTTCCTACACAAACTCCCACCCAAACAGCATGCTGTAAGCCGATCTGGGTTTTGTGGTTTTGAAGAATGAAAGGAAATATGAATCAGGTTCTAATTTAAAATAGATTCCTAGAAGAAAAAAAAAAAAATAGGATCAGTGTATCTATGCAATTGAACTGTTACCTCCCTATAATAAGGCGCTGACCCAGTGGCTTCATACCTACCGTGTACCTGCATGATGACAACATCAGCACATGCCATAGTCATGAAACATGTTAGAGTACTGCAAATCATTTATGTCGTGTACAGTGCGCCATGTGGAAATTCCTTCACTCCGCTGTCCATGTGCCAGAGTGGTCAGAATGCTATTTAAAACTTGACATTCTCCACCCACAGACAGCTTGATAGTCCTGAACATCTGTGAATTGTGAATCCTATAAACTTGAAGTTTTGAGCAGCCGCCAGCTAAAATACTTTGGATGACAATATGGGTAGACTGCAAGACAATATGGGGTGCACACAAAGGAGATCCATTTCAAAATTAATTATAGAATCAGTAATTGATTTCAGAACTCTTGGACACAACCTTCAATCATGCACTGAAGGTAATGCATATTTGTTTCTACTGTATATGAGAGTGCTTGTCCTTGTTTGTATTTATTATACTGCTGATCAGCCAATAATTTGTGATTTTTATGCTATCACCCATTCAACACCAAACACCGATTTCATTCATTCTGAATGACAGATCCTTAAAGTGATATTAACAGCAATAATAAAAAAAAAAAAAAAAAAGTGTGTATATATATATATATATATATATATATATATATATATATATATATATATATAAACACTCACACACATACACACACAATACATTAAATAAAAATAAATATAATTATATATATATATATATATATATATATATATATTTATATGAATATTTATTTACTTATATATATATATATATATATATATATATATATATATATATATTATATATATAAAAAAATATATATATATATATATATATATATAAATATATATATGTATATATATATATATACACACACATATACACACACAATAAATAAATAAATATTATATAAATATATATATATATATATATATATATATATATATAAATATATAATATATATATATATATATATATATATATATATATACATATACACATACATATACACACACACACACACACACACATACATACATACACATATATACATGTTATACTTACTTGCTTTGTGCAATGGTCTTGCACAGAGCAGCCCCAATCCTCTTTTTTGGGTCCCCCCGCCAGCACTCCTGGCCACTCACTCCTGCCGAGTGCTCACAGAGCAAGCAGCTTGCAATGGGGGCACACAAGCAGGCTCTCTCTCGAGCCGCTGCTCTACGTGTTCATTCACACACACAGAGACACAGCTCGACCCTGCCCCCCCCCCCCCTCTCCTCATCTGCTCACTGGCTGTGATTGATAGGAGTGGGAGCCAATGACAGAGGCTCTCGTGCACATCGCTGGATCGCAATGGGGCTCAGGTAAGTATAATACACACGGTCGGACTTTCCGGCAGAAAAAGTCAGACGAAATCTTTTCATCGGATATTACAATCGTGTGTGGGCCTCATCTGACTTTTTTTTTTTCAAAAATTCTGACGGACTTCACCTCCGTAACATCTCGGAAATTCGCCCCTTTTTGACAAATGAAACCACCAAGCTCCTCATTCACTTCCTTGTTATCTCTCGCCTTGACTATTGCAACGCCCTTCTCATTGGCCTGCCTCTCCATAGTCTATCCCCTCTTCAGTCTATCATGAATGCTGCTGCCAGACTTATCCACCTTACCAACCGTTCAGTGTCTGCCAACCCTCTCCTCCAATCCCTACACTGGCTCCCAATCACCCAGCGAATTAAATTCAAAATACTAACCACAACCTACAAAGCCATCCACAACTCTGCCCCGAGCTACATTGCCAATCTTGTCTCCAAACATATCCCTAACCATCCTCTCCGCTCTTCTCAAGACCTCCTCCTGTCAAGCTCTCTCATTTCCTCCTTCCATGCTCGTCTCCAGGATTTCTCCAGAGCCTCTCCCATCCTCTGGAACTCGCTGCCTCAACCTGTCCAGCTATCCCCTACTCTAGCCACCTTCAGGCGATCCCTGAAAACTCATCTCTTCAGGGAAGCCTATCACGTCTCCAACTAATCTTTTACCACTTCCATCAGCTCATTCCCCACAGTTACAATCTTTTTGTACCACCTACCCCACCCTATTAGATTGTAAGCTCTTCTGAGCAGGGCCCTCTTAATCCTCCTGTATTTTATTGTATTATAACTGTATCGTCTCCCTTTTATATTGTAAAGCGCTGCGTAAACTGTTGGTGCTATATAAATCCTGTAATAAATAAATAAATAAATAAATAGAACATGTTTTCAATATTTCCGAAGGAATCAATTCCTATTGGGAAAACCGCTCTTCTGTATGCTGTTCCGACGGACCAAAAACGACGCATACTCGGAAGCAAGTACGAGACGGCAGCTATTGGCTACTGGCTATTGAACTTTTTTTTTAACCTTTTTTCAGTCCCCTCGTACATGTTGTACGTCACTGCATTCTAGACAGTCAGACTTGGGTGTGATCGTGTGTAGGCAAGACAGTTTCAGCGGAACTCCGTCGGAAATCCGTCAGAGTTTATTCCGACGGAAAAAAACGGTCACGTGTACGTGGCATAAGTATATGCAAGAAGATAAAAAACCTTGAGCCTTTAGAACCATTTTAAACCATTTAACACTGGCAGGGGTGCTTACAATGATTATCTTGTATTTATTCATGTAAAACCTTTATCCCAAAAGAAAAATATACTGCTTGCTGTAACTGTTTATAAAGTGTGAGCTAGAGTTTGGCTTCAATTTGTCAATGTATTCAAATCTGCTAGTATATTCAATACTCCCCTCCCCCAGACTGAAAATGCTGTTGTCTGCTGTTCCCCTTCATCCAGAGTGGAGGCACTCTAATACAGGTGTTACCGGTCAGATCACCAGGGAAAAAGAAAGGGAAAAATGCCTAAAATAAAGAAAACTGATGCAGCCACCATATCTAATGATTGGAAAGCTGCAATATACTACATCTTTGCTTTTGTGCTTAATAATGCTTTAATTAGTTGTTATCTAATAAGGGATATGAGATGTTAGGGTTGTTTTAATAAATCACAGTTATGAAATTACTGCATTACTTTAGAGAATATTTAATAAATAACGTTGATGCGTTTCAAATGTTTAGAAGGTGCAAAATGTGTTGTATTGAAGATAAGCAGATAAATTACATCCATTTAAAATTACTTCAGGCCCATCAGTACAACAGAACACCAACCAATGAGCCCAAATAGCAACCTTTTTTAGTTTTGTTTTCTTTCTTTTGTTATTTTCTGCGTAGTGTTAGTCTTGTCAACCTCCTGCCTCTATTCTTTCTTAGGCAAGAATTACATTAGCCGGGCTCCAGCAGCCTCCAGGGATTTCTATGCCAGATATCACAGGAGGTTTCACCCTACACTCTGTGGTTGTAAGAGAGTGGACCCAGTGGCACATCATCAAGGGGCCAGCAATCTGAACCCCTGCAATAGTTTCAAGTTTCAATAAACTCACCTTCCAACTTGCATAATATTGGACACCGAGAGCTTCTTTCTACCTAACTTTCCAAGTCTACAAACAATCTGAACCCAGCAGAGACAGCCATCTCCCAAAGATGCCAGGAAAGAAGATGGCACTACAGGACCCGTCATGCAACAGCTGAGCAGCAGATGAAAGTGGGACAATGCTGGATTTGCTAGGCAGGCAAGTGTGTGAATTGGGGATATCCCAGCAAAACATGAGAGAAGGGGTGAAAAGTAAAATAACCCCTGTGGGAGAGGTGCAGGGGTGAAGTTTCTCTTTGAGTGATAAAAGCCTGAAAAAAAGAAAACAAGGTAACAAATTGAAACAAATTCAGCCACCATATTTGAGGACTGGTAAGTTACACTATATTAACTTTTTTTTCTTGGATTTAGATATGCTTTAGCGGAGCTTGCGAGCCAGGCCTTCTTGAACACATCAATGCCTGACCTCACAAATGCGCTTCTGGAAGAATGGCCAAACATTCCCATAGACACTATCCTAAACCTTATGGACAGCCTTCCCAGAAGAGCAAAAACTGTTATAGCTGAAAACGGTGGGCCAACTCAATATTGAACCCTACGGACTAAGACTGGGATGCCATTAAAGTTTATGTGCGTGTAAAGGCGGGCATCCAAATACTTTTGGTAAAATAGTGTGTGTATGTATGTATATATATATATATATATATACACATACAGCATCTCACAAAAGTGAGTACACCCCTCACATTTGTGTAAATCTTTTCTTCTACCTTTTCATGTGACAACACTGAAGAAATTACACTTTGCTACAATGTAAAGTAGTGAGTGTACAGCTTGTATAACAGTGTAAATTTGCTGTACCCTCAAAATAAATCAACACACAGCCATTAATGTCTAAACCGCTGGCAACAAAAGTGAGTAAACCCCTAAGTGAAAATGTCCAAATTGGGCCCATTGGCCATTTTCCATCCCCGGTGTCATGTGACTCGTTAGTGTTACAAGGTCTCAGGTGTGAATGGGGAGCAGGTGTGTTAAATTTGGTGGTATCGCTCTCATTCTCTCATACTGGTCACTAGAAGTTCAACATGGCACTCTCTGAGGATCTGAAAAAAAAATTGTTGCTCTACATAAAGATAGCCTAGGCTATAGGAAGATTGTCAAGACCCTGAAACTGAGCTGCAGCTTGGTGGCCAAGACAATAACAGGACAGGTCTGATATGGAAATTAAGGGAAACTCTGCGCCAAATTTAAAAAAAAATGGCGTAGAGGTCCCCCCCAAAATCCATATCAGACCCTTCAGGTCTGGTATGGATTTTAAGGTGAACCCTGCACCAAAATTTAAAAAAGAAATGGCGTAGGCCCCCCAAAATCCATACCAGACCTTTATCTGAGCACACAACCTGGCAGGCTGCAGGAAAAGAGGGGGGATGAGAGAGCCTCACCCCGCGAACTGTACCAGGCCACATAAGGTAACACCGACAGCTCTGGTGCCCATCTGTGCTGAGCACAAACTTGTGGACCAGAGCCCTAGGACGTAAAGGGGCGAGAAGCTGAAGTCTGGTACGACCTAAGTAAGAATGTTGCATTCTGTAGTTTGTGACGTATGCTCGACCTACTAACGCTTGCACTGCCAGCAAGCTCAACGTTTACTGACCTTGTCTGCGTAAGTGAAGGGTCGCCCTTCGAAAACAGAGTGTAATGCGAAGAAACGTGTGACAGTAACTAACTCCCTATGAGCAGCCCAAATCGTGTATGTGAAGAAAACAAGGTAACAAATTGAAACAAATTCAGCCACCATATTTGAGGACTGGTAAGTTACACTATATTAACTTTTTTTTCTTGGATTTAGATATGCTTTAGCGGAGCTTGCGAGCCAGGCCTTCTTGAACACATCAATGCCTGACCTCACAAATGCGCTTCTGGAAGAATGGCCAAACATTCCCATAGACACTATCCTAAACCTTATGGACAGCCTTCCCAGAAGAGCAAAAACTGTTATAGCTGAAAACGGTGGGCCAACTCAATATTGAACCCTACGGACTAAGACTGGGATGCCATTAAAGTTTATGTGCGTGTAAAGGCGGGCATCCAAATACTTTTGGTAAAATAGTGTGTGTATGTATGTATATATATATATATATATATACACATACAGCATCTCACAAAAGTGAGTACACCCCTCACATTTGTGTAAATCTTTTCTTCTACCTTTTCATGTGACAACACTGAAGAAATTACACTTTGCTACAATGTAAAGTAGTGAGTGTACAGCTTGTATAACAGTGTAAATTTGCTGTACCCTCAAAATAAATCAACACACAGCCATTAATGTCTAAACCGCTGGCAACAAAAGTGAGTAAACCCCTAAGTGAAAATGTCCAAATTGGGCCCATTGGCCATTTTCCATCCCCGGTGTCATGTGACTCGTTAGTGTTACAAGGTCTCAGGTGTGAATGGGGAGCAGGTGTGTTAAATTTGGTGGTATCGCTCTCATTCTCTCATACTGGTCACTAGAAGTTCAACATGGCACTCTCTGAGGATCTGAAAAAAAAATTGTTGCTCTACATAAAGATAGCCTAGGCTATAGGAAGATTGTCAAGACCCTGAAACTGAGCTGCAGCTTGGTGGCCAAGACAATAACAGGACAGGTTCCACTCAGAACAGGCCTCGCCATGGTCGACCAAAGAAGTTAAGTGCACGTGCTCAGCATCATATCCAGAGGTTGTCTTTGGGAAATAGTCGTATGAGTGCTGCCAGCATTGCTGCAGAGGTTGAAGTGTTGGGGGGTCAGCCTGTCAGTGCTCAAACCATATACCAGACATGACATCAAATTGGTCTGCATTCGTCCCAGAAGGAAGCCCCTTCTAAAGATGATGAACAAGAAAACCTGTAAACAGGTTGCTGAAGACAAGCAGACTAAGGACATGGAGTACTGGAACCATGTCCTGTGGTCTGATGAGACCAAGATAAACTTATTTGGTTCAAATGGTGTCAAGTGTGTTTGGTGGCAACCAGGTGAGGAGTACAAAGACAAATGTGTCTTGTCTGCAGTCAAGCATGGTGGTGAGAGTGTCATGGTCTGGGGCTGCATGAGTGCTGCCGGCACTGGGGAGTTACAGTTCATTGAGGGAACCATGAATGCCTAGATGTGACATACTGTGACATACTGAAGCAGAGCATAAACCTCTCCCTTCAGAGACTGGGCTGCAGGGCAGTATTCCAACATGATAATGACCCTAAACACACCTTGAAGACGACCACTGCCTTGCTAAAGAAGCTGAGGGTAAAGGTGATGGACTGGCCAAACAGGTCTCCAGACCTAAACCCTATTGAGCATTAGGGATGAGCCAAACACCCTCTGTTTCGGTCTGCAGCAGAACATGCGAACAGGCAAAACATTTGGCAGAGCACACAAACCCTGTTAAAGTCTATGGGACACGAACATAAATAATCAAAAGTGCTAATTTTAAAGGCATATATGCAAGTTGTTGTCATAAAAAGTGTTTGGGGACCTGGGTCCTGCCCCAGGGGACATGTATCAATGCAAAAGATTTTTTTTTAAAACTGCCATTTTTCCGGGAGCATAGATTTTTTTAATGCTTAAAGTGAAACAATAAAAATGAAATATTCCTTTAAATATCATGCCTGGGGGGTGTCTATAGTATGCCTGCAAAGTGACACATTTTTCCCGTGTTTAGAACAGTACCACAGCAAAATTACATTTCTAAAGGAAAAATTGTCATTTAAAACTGATCGCGGCTGTAATGAATTGTCGGGTCTCGGCAATATAGATAAAACTCATTGAAAAAAAACAACACAGGGTCCTCCCCCCCAGTCCATTACCAGAGCCAAAATTTAAAAAAAATAGCGTGGGGGTCCCCCTAAAAAATCCATACCAGGTCCTTCAGGTCTGATATGGAAATTAAGGGAAACTCTGCGCCAAATTTAAAAAAAAAATGGCGTAGAGGTCCCCCCCAAAATCCATATCAGACCCTTCAGGTCTGGTATGGATTTTAAGGTGAACCCTGCACCAAAATTTAAAAAAGAAATGGCGTAGGCCCCCCAAAATCCATACCAGACCTTTATCTGAGCACACAACCTGGCAGGCTGCAGGAAAAGAGGGGGGATGAGAGAGCCTCACCCCGCGAACTGTACCAGGCCACATAAGGTAACACCGACAGCTCTGGTGCCCATCTGTGCTGAGCACAAACTTGTGGACCAGAGCCCTAGGACGTAAAGGGGCGAGAAGCTGAAGTCTGGTACGACCTAAGTAAGAATGTTGCATTCTGTAGTTTGTGACGTATGCTCGACCTACTAACGCTTGCACTGCCAGCAAGCTCAACGTTTACTGACCTTGTCTGCGTAAGTGAAGGGTCGCCCTTCGAAAACAGAGTGTAATGCGAAGAAACGTGTGACAGTAACTAACTCCCTATGAGCAGCCCAAATCGTGTATGTGAAGTGAACGTAATGAAAGGGTGCTGTAGGATGATGTGAGGGTGGAACCTGTGTACTGCACACCTGACTCAACGCCCTAGTTGCAAAGTCCTGGTTGGGGTCGAGAAACCTAGACCGAGAACCTGTAGGAAAGGTGACATAAAAAAACAGGTTTTACCCTGGCATGGAATGCATCCTGACCCATCCCCTAACATGTGATTGAGCCCCCTGGGTGAAGATGCAGACCCTATGCTTGTTGTGTGTGTTTTTTTTTTTTTATGTAAGTTTTTTTGTTTTTATTTTCTTTTTTTTATATATTTATTTTTTTAAATGAAAGGGTTTTTTTTTCTACCTGAGAAAAGAATGTCTAACCTGGTACAGGATGGAATGACCTGAACTCGACTGACCAAATGGAGAACAGACAGAAACGGTGAGTGGCCGATATGCCACTGGAGACAATGAGTGGCCAGATTGTGTGCCACTGGAGACGTGCTTGCAACGATTGTAAGAAAGTAGCCTCATCAGGGAGGCGAAAATAAGGAGAGCAGAGAAATTGGAGCATGTGGGGATGAGCCATGGTCGTGTGCAATCGTGGGTTGTGATGGTATGTTTGTGGAAATGAACGAATCGTGCCAACATAAGTTAGAGTTATGTAGTAGGAGTATCGTATGCATTTCTGAATAAGTGCAAAACGTGCGCATGAATGATCTGAGTAATGATAGGTTGCTTGTGGCAGGTGCCTCACGAGAGAGACGGAGCTGCAGGAAACTTGCGGTGTGCGTGATAGATGAAAATTACTTGTATCATGCAGAGAATTTGAATCATATCGCCAGCAAGACTAGACTAAAATCGGGCTGGAGGATGTATGAATGGCCCTGATTCGAATCATTGTGCCGCAGACGCGACTAGATTCGAATAGGGATGTAGAGTGTGTAAATGACCTGTCAGAGTATACGAAGCCGAGTATCGGTTGAGTTATGAGTACATACGAGCGTACGATTTGGATTGGTCCGAGTAACGACTAGTAGCTTATGGCAGATGCCTCACGATAGAGACCGAACTGTAATAAGCTGCGTGATAGATGGAATTGTGATGTGTGGTGCTGAGGATAGGAATCGCTGTGCCGCCAGCGCGACTGGATACGAATCGGGCTGTAGGGTACATATATCGGCCTAAAGGCTATTGTGAGGTCTGTCACTGGTCTAATGCGGTGTTACAATGTGGTGGTTTTGCAGGGGACCTGTGCGTGGCTTGTGGGAGTAACGAATATTGTATGGTGGCGACAGAGTATGAGTTAGTGCTGTCTGAGCCGCTCAATGTCAGAATACGACTGGCAATGACTCTGAGGTTTTTAACGAAACTACGAACGATTCCGTATGTGGTACGCCAATGTGACTGGGATTCGAATCGGGCTGTCGTAGATTGTTAGGGTGCCACCCCCCTCCAAAACCGAACACATACCAACCACCCAGCACCCAAGGCTTAATCAAAATGTAGATAAGGCACCAAGTGAGTCTAATTGCCACCTCAATCAGCCACAGAACCTGTGCAATTAATACATGTTCAGCTCCAAGGGATGAAGCTGCAACCCCATAGACTGTGAATCCTACAATCAGTGAACCCTGTGGCTAGTGATGTCGGACAGCAACAGACAGCGGCTCGGAGGCTTGGATCTATGAACAAATTGTATGTTCGTAAAAGGGGTGACAAACAACGCAGAGGGAACCTATGAATCTACTATGCCTGTGCCAAATGATGTCGGGACACGACCGATAAGGAGTCGGAGGCAGCTAACTATGAAAGGGATGCGGGATAGAAAATGAATCGCAGCATTGCGTATGATATGAAAGGTTTGAATCCTACCTGCAACAGCGAGCAAGAATGGCTGACGAAGACCACGAACGGAGAAGCCGCAACACACTGAAATCTACAGATACAGGTAAGTGTGCTGTTTAATACCCTCCCGGACTCCTCCTCTCATAAATCCAGGCCACCATAATGACCTTGTGTGTGTGTGTATATATATATATATATATATATATATATATATATATACACACATACATACATACATACATATACACACACACACACTGCTCAAAAAAATTTAAGGAACAATTTGCTGGATATCTATACTGATATGGACTGGGTAATGTGTTAGGAACGAAAGGATGCCACATCATTTGATGAAAATGAAAATTATCATCCTACAGAGGGCTGAATTCAAAGTGAAAAAATCATGCAGCAGGCTAGTCCATTTTGCTGAAATTTCATTGGTGCTCAGTAGTTTGTATGGCCCCCACGTGCTTATATGCATGCTTGACAACGTTAGGGCATGCTTCTAATGAGACAATGGATGGTGTCCTGGGCTATTTTCTTTCCAGATCTGGACCAGGGTATCACTGAGCTCCTGAACAAACTGAGGTGCAACCTGGCAGCGTCGGACGAACCAAAACATAATGTCCCAGAGGTGCTCTATTGAATTTAAGTCAGACGAGCGTGGGAGCCATTTAATGGCATCAATTCCTTCATCCTCCAGGAACTGACTGCATACTTTGTCACATGAGAGCATGCATTGTCGTGCACCAGGAGGAACTCAGGACCCACTTCACCAGTGTAGGGTCTGACAATGGGTCCAAGGATTTCATCCAGATACATATCTCTGCCCCTGTGGAAGACCGATAGAGTCGAAACGCGTCGGGCCTGCTGTCTCACACCCCTCATATTGCCGACCCATTTTTATATTTTCTCGAGATTTCATCCATTTTGTATATTTGTCACATGAATATGTGAATAAATCTATATCCGTTTGACCTGCACCATCGGAGTTGTCTCCATTTTTATCCCATTTCCTCGGTCCTTGGGATCATCCCCGTGACCATCGGATGCCCGGATGCCGAGTATGCCTTGCTATTGCTGACAGATCCAGTGTCCCGCCTTGGAAGCTGCTTGGGTTCCAGTCCGCGGTGGTCTCCCCCTGACCCCTAGATGCAAGACCCTCCATCTCTAAGCTTGTCTGATGTGGATGCCGTACGGTACCCACATCCAACACTTCTGGTAAGAGTACATACGCCTCACAGCGACATCAGTCAAGCTTGTTTTACCTTGTTCCTTCACCTTGAGCTGATTTGAGGGACTCATCCGTTGATGTTATCACATATATGAACTTTATCATTTTTGTCTCCACTGGGGTCACTTCCAGTAATATCATTCACATTTTTGGTTCACATCATTAATGTTTGTTTTAGAATGTTGTAATATACATCTACCTATAGTGCATGTACTAGCGCTACAATTTTTGGATTTGTAGTCTTTAGATCTTGAAGGCTCAGTGGGCCTCTTCTATGAACTCTGATCTTTAGTTCTTTCCTTAAATTTTCTATTGGATTCAAGTCCGGTGATTTGCTGGGCCATTCTAGTCGCTTTATTTTCTTTCTTTTAAACCAATTGAGAGTTTTTCTGTGGCTTTGTGTTTGGGATCATTGTCTTGCTTAAATGTCCACCCTCGTTTCATCTTCATCATCCTGGTAGATGGCAGCAGATTTTTATCAAGAATGTCTTCGTACATTTTTCCATTCATCCTTCCTTCAATGACATGAAGTTTTCCAGTATCGTATGCTGAAAAACAGCCTCACACCATGATGTTCCCACCTCCAAACTTCACTGTTGGCATGGGGGTGTTTTTGGGGTTATGTGCAATGCCATTTGGTTTCCAAACATGGTGTGTATTATGGCATCCAAAAAGTTCAATTTTGGTCTCATCCGACCAGACTATATTCTCCCAGTATTTCACAGGCTTCTCTAAATGTTGGCAGCAAACTTTAAACGAGCTTGCGATGAATCACATCATATTATTATTTTCTAAATTCTCAATTCAGAAACAGACTTTCAAGGGGACAGCTAATAAAGATAAGAAATTATCATAATTTAAGTATTACACTATGTGAAAACTATCTGTTTTTCATGCATACCATATGATGTGATTCATTGCATGCTTTGTAGCTTAATTTGGATGCCTGACATACCCTGTTTACCATCCGGTGGAATCCTCCTTATATCCATTTTTCTACTCTCCTTGAGGAAAGCCATACAGTGCCTTGCAAAAGTATTCACCCCCTTGGCATTTTTCATGTTTTGTTACCTCACAACCTGGAATTAACATGGATTGTTTGAGGATTTACATCATTTAATTTACAGAACATGCCCACAACTTTGACAATGTTTTTTTTTTTTTTTTATTGTGAAGCAAACAACAAATAGGACAAAATAACTGAAAAAGTCAATGTGCATAACTATTCACCCCACTAAAGTCAATACTTTGTAGAACCACCTTTTGCAGCTGTCGCTTTGGATAAGTCTCTATGAGTTTGCCACATCTTACCACTGGGATTGTTTCCCATTGCTCCTTGCAAAACTGCTCCAGCTCCTTCAAGTTGGATGGTTTGCGCTTGTGAACAGCAATCTAAGTCTGACCACATATTTTCTATTGGATTGAGGTCTGGGCTTTGACTAGGCCATTCCAACACATTTACATGTTTCCCCTTAAACCACTCAAGTGTTGCTTTAGCAGTATGTTTGGGGTCATTGTCCTGCTGGAAGGTGAACCTCCGTCCTAGCCTCAAATCACACAGAGTGGTACAGGTTTTGCTCAAGAATATCCCTGTATTTAGCACCATCCATCTTTCCCTCAACTCTGACCAGTTTTCCAGTCCTGACTGCTGAAAAACATCCCCACAGCATGATGCTGCCACCACCATGTTTCACTGTGGGGATGGTGTTCTTTGGGTGATGTGATGTGTTGGGTTTGCATCAGACATAGCGTTTTCTTTGATGGCCAAAAAGTTACATTTTAGTCTCATCAGTCCAGAGAACCTTCCTCCATACATTTTGGGAGTCTCCCACATGCCTTTTCGCAAACTCAAAACGTGCAATTTTGTTTTTTGCTAAAAGTAATGGCTTTCTTCTGGCCACTCTGCCATAAAGCCCAACTCTATTATTATATATAGGCTTATTGTCGTCCTATGTACAGATACACCAGTCTCTGTTGTGGAACTCTGCAGCTCCTCCATGGTTACCTTAGGTCTCTGTGCTGCCTCTCTGATTAATGCCCTCCTTGCCCAGTCCATGAGTTTTGGTGTACGGTCGTCTCTTGGCAGGTTTCCTGTTGTGCCACGTTCACCATCATTTCAGCTCTGAGGCTATGATACATAACAGCTAAGGTAGACTGAAAGTGACCATCCAACAACACATTAGGTATTTCACTTGGTATTTTAAATTGGTTGTCCACTTACACTTAACCAGAACCAGGCATTGTCTACAAAGAAGACACAGCTGTACTCGGTAAAAATTAAATTATCATTTTACATTTTTCACTTACCGAAAATACCTTTAAAAGGGGCTTTTCTCTTTTATCAAGAAACAAGGAAATCCTTTTCAGGAAGACCTCTACAGCTCAGAATTTATTTTCACTTCACGTATTCTAGACTTATAAGGGATTCTGCTTTGGTAGGAAAGTAGAATGTGTTCACAGCTGTCTTTAACACACAAGATATAACTAAATCCTCTACTAGATAGTAATACACCTACACATGTACTTTACATGTCTCTTGGCAGGTTTGCTGTTGTGCCATGTTCTTTCCATTTGGTTATGATAGATTTGATGGTGCTCCTAGGGATCATCAAAGATTTGGATATTTTTTTATAACCTAACCCTTTACTTCTCAACAACATTGTCCCTTACTTGTTTGGAGAGTTCCTTGGTCTTCATGGCAGTGTTTGGTTAGTGGTGCCTCTTGCTTAGGTGTTGCAGCCTCTGGGGCCTTTCAAAAAGGTATATATATGTAATGACAGATCATGTGACACATAGATTGCACACAGGGGGACATCATTTCACTAATTATGTGACTTCTGAAGGTAATCGGTTGTACAAGAGCTTTTTATGGGCTTCATAACAAAGGGGGTGAATACATACGCACATGCCAATTATCAGTTTTTTTATTTCTGAAAATAGTTTTATGTATATATTTTTCCTAATTTTACTTCACCAACTTAGACTATTGTGTTCTGATCCATCACATATAATTCAGATTAAAAAAACATTGAAATAAATGCTGTAATGTAACAAAATAGGTAAAAAGCCGGGGGGGGGTGAATACTTTTGCAAGGCACTGTATATACCACTGGTGTTTCATTCTGATACTGGAACCCAATTTAATTGTAATTTCTTTCTTTCTTTCTTTTCTTTGATTTCATTTCTGATCAAATTTGAATTCTTATTAAACCATTTGCAGCCACCAACAAGGATGCAGGAGATGGCCTGCTTTCCTGCTAAAGAAAGATGCAATATCCTTTTTCCTTGCTTTGGCTCTGAGGCTATGATACATAACAGCTAAAGTAGAATGGAGTGACCATCCAACAACACATTAGGTATTTCACTTGATATTTTAAGTTGGTTGTCCACTTACACTTAACCAGAACCAGGCATTGTCTACAAAGAAGACACAGCTGTACTCGGTAAAAATTAGAATATCATTTTATATTTTTCACTTACCCAAAATACCTTTGAAAGGGGCTTTTCTCTTTTATCAAGAAACAAGGAAATCCTTTTCAGGAAGACCTCTACAGCTCAGAATTTATTTTCACTTCACGTACTCTAGACTTATAAGGGATTCTGCTTTGGAAGGAAAGTAGAATGTGTTCACAGCTGTCTTTAACACACAAGATATAACTCAATCCTTTACTAGATAGTAATACACCTACACATGTACTTTATATCTTAGTATTAATCAGTCTTCATAAACACCCTACTGTCAACTTTGCAGCCTCTGTGCATACCATATGAAGAACATAATATTTTGTTCAAAATAAAACTGAGAGTCGATTATGAGCTAATGAACGGGCAGATTGGACAATAAGCTTGTGACTGCTTTTGATGAGAAATGATCAACAGAATCTTAAAGTGGTTGTAAACCTTAAACATGAAATATGAACAAAGCATGTTGTTCTATACAGTGTACTTGCCTCTATCCAAAGCACTGAGTGTGATTTCTCTCTGTTGCCTCATTCCTCTGTCATCTGCATGATTCACTTATGACCACACCAAGAGATAAAAAGGTAACGGGAGCTCCAGCACACTGCCTGTGGCTGACAGCCTCAGCTGTGCCTGTTCCCTGTGTACTGTGAGGAGAGGGTGTGTCATTTTCCTCCAATCAGCTCTCAGAGCTGTTTCACTAGTTACTTCACTAGGTATATTTAACCATTTTAAAATGGTTACTTATTTATTGAATAACAAACAATAAAATATTTCCAGTTGTGACATACTTTCATGGGCAGAATAGAGGTAGTACTTTTGAAGCTCTGACTTCTGGGTTTAAACCCTGCCAAGCTCACGTTTCCAACTGTGATTTGCTATGACTGGAGAGTTTAAGCAGCAAGAACCAAATTTATACCTTTTTAAATGTATATATGAACTTGGGGACATTGTATCTGGGTAGGAATGGTGGAACACTATAAGCCATGGATCATAAAAAGACACTCACGTTTGTCCATGCCCACTGTTTGGCCACACCCACAGTTTAGCCACACCCGCATTTGTTCAACGCGGCCGCTGCCCCCTCATACTCCCAGCAGTAGCACAACATCCCCCCAAAAATGTGTCTGGATCTGCCCCTGAGCCTTTCCTTTATGCATGAGCATCACAGCCCTATTCATCCTTATGTGCAAGCCGTAATGCAATGGCTTGAGGCCACTATGGGTATGGCTTTACTATGGGATAAATTGGGCTACAATGTGCATGCACAGGACAAAGTGGCCCCTTTTAGTAGTGGAACTACGGCCATCAGATTACAGTAAGTATGTGTGAAGGTTAGAGTGTATTAGGTTAGGACAGGGAAAGGATAAATTCAGTTCGCTTTAAAGGGCATTTGTCCTATAAAAACAATTTGAATCAAATATTTTGGTTCAAATTATAGGTTTAACAAAGTGAGTATATCAGATGTGCGGTTTAAATATGCTGTTACTACCTAATCTATTTTCATTTATTCAACTACTAAAATTACATGTACGTTAGCAAAAGGTAAGGCATTAAACCAAAACACCTTTTTTTTGGTTATTTCTGTGTGCTGTGGGGAAATTGGAGGAATTTCCCACTTGCCACCTGTTTTGTTTAGAGACGGGGAAGTCCCGATGAAGAGTTCAGTAAAATACCAATATGCAATATAGTTTAAAAAAAAGCAGTAGATAGAACTTATTTATTTTTAAACTTCATTATTTCTTCAAGATACTGCATAGGCCTAGGGGTATTGTAGATTAAAGCAGAAGAATATATTTTCTTTTATTGGCCTTATTCAAAACAGTCAAAGAGCAATGTGCTAGGTGCAATGACCCATAGCAGCTGGTCAGAATTATTTTTTCACCTTATTCACGTAAAGTGTTACTTATCCCACAACAGCAAAATCAGTTTGTATAAGAAGTAAAGCATGCTTGTTATACTCATTGTGGAACCTAAGGGGTTAATCCTCTGCATTGTGTAAAAAGGCTGGTTGATCATGTCTTCTCTGATCCTCCCCTTTTTCCACAGTTCCCAAACCATCTCCTGATAGAACAGAGCCTTGGGGACAAGCTGCACATGCTCAGTTTGTTTTGTATTGCTAGAGATTTTTTTTTTTTTGGGGGGGGGGGGGGGTGCATGTGATCAGCACAGGGCCAATCAGCACTGTCCAGACAGAGGGTCAGGGGTCAGAGTAGAATGAAAACTCCTCCTACAAGCTTTAACCAGACACTGATAGAAGTCACAGGACTGCTCTGCTGATGAGAAAGGGTATTTAGCAATTTATATTTACTAAAAAACTATTGCATTTTCATGTTCTGTGTACTGTGGATATGAATGCAGGGTCCTCGGATTAGTAAAACGTTAAGATTTAGTTGACGTTTGGGGCCATGTTTCATGTTACACCCATATTTAGAATGTAACATTAACCATGATTGCATTACCCAACCCTCAAAATGCCTCCCAACTTACATGAATTGCGGGTAGCTTCTCTTTGCAGCCTTCTGTCTGTGTTTGTAATTCCTCCCACACAGCCAAGTCTTCAACTACCACCATTGCAGAGAGACTTATAGGGGTTGATTTACTAAAGGCAAATAGACTGTGCACTTTTGCAAGTGCAGTTGGTCCAGAGCTTAGTAAATGAGAGAATATTCCTTCACTTTGCAAAGAATACCCAATCTCATGCAAGAAAAATAAAAAAAAACTGAATGTTTACGTGCACATGACTAAATGATGGAAGTCAGCAGAGCTTCCTCTCATTTTTTAAGCTTTGGAGCAACTTCTCTTGCAGAGTGCAACTACAAGAGAAGTTGCTCCAAAGCTGCAAAGTGCATAGTCTATTGGCCTTTAGTAAATCAACCCCCGTAGATCTCAATGGAGCATAAGTGCAGTGACCTCACGCTTGTAGTCAATTATTTACTTCCTCCAGCCCTGTAACGATAGGTTGGTACCTCCGTGTGGACCTTGGGCTGGGATGTAAATAATGCAGGCGTCTGCATTGCAGCTGTGAAGCACTGGCCATGGTTGCAATGTTCTGCAGGCCTCAATGCAATAAATTAATAAATGCACATTTTTATTTTATGTGGTTGCATTTATTAATTGTTTTCAAAAGGAAGAACAGTGGCGGTGCGTCCATAAGGGCGCACGGGCGCTGCCCCCTGTCTCCAGCCACTCCTCTAGCACCAATAGATAGATTCATGCATTGAATGAATCTATCTATGGCCACCCTATTCAGATGCCTTGCCCCTTTTCGGGCGCCTGAATTACAGTGGCATGTTTCTTTTTGAAGCACCTGTTTAGAGCCATAGGCAAAAAATGACACTCAGCTGTGTTAGAAAAGCGAATGAATATTCGCTTTCCAAACGCTAAACTGCCTCTCCGCCAATCAGGTGCTCAGATCTGTTATCCGCCCCCCAATTGCTGAAATAGCAGCGCTGTGATTGGACGCCTATCAGGAGTCCAATCATAGCAGAGGATGGGAAGAGAGGATGGGAGAAGACATCGAGTAGCTGTCCCACCGCCATCGATACAGGGTAAGTACAGATGGCATTTGATATGACACACTGGTAGCATTTGATGGGGCAAAGTGAGGCTGCATTTAATGGGGCACAGCGAGTCTGCATTTGATGGGGCACAGTGAGGCTGCATTTGATGGGCACAGTGGCTGCATTTGATGGGCACAGTGACTGTATATGATGTCACTGTTGCTGCATATGATGTGCACAGTGGCTGCATATGATGGGCACAGTGGCTGCATTCGATGCTGCACAATGGCTGCATTTGATGGGGCACAGTGGCTGCATAAGATGGGCACAGTGGCTGCATAAGATGGGCACAGAGGATGTATTTGATGGGGCACAGTGGCAGCATTTGATATTGCACAGTGGCAGCATTTGATAGGGTTTTTTTTCAGAATTTTTCAGTTTGTTTGCACGCCCCAAAAAATGTTGAGCACCAGCCATCACTGAGGAAGACTAATGCTGGCCATACACTAGCTGAAAAATAGTTTGAAAATCTGTCATTTGGACCGTTTGTGCACTTTTCGTCCAGTTAATGAGCACAAATACAAAATTGATGTTAACTTTTCAGAGCCGAAAAATCAAAGGAACAGGTTGGAAAATTCTGCTGAATGGACGATAAATTGAAAGTTTAACTACTTGCTTACTGGGCACATATACCCCCTTTCTGCCCAGGCCAATTTTTTGCTTTCAGCGCTATCGCACTTTGAATGACAATTGCGCTGTCATGCAACACTGCACCCAAACGAAATTTGTATAATTTTTTTCACACAAATAGAGCTTTCTTCTGGTTGTATTTAATCACCACTGGGTTTTTTATTTTTATTTTTTTTTCAAAGGGGTTTTTTATTTTTTGCTAAACAAGCCAAAAAAAATGTTAAAACGGAAAGTTTTCATAGCTTGTTATAAAATTTTGCAAACAGGTAATTTTTCTCCCCTCATTGATGTGCGCTGATGAGGCTGCACTCATGGGCACTGATGAGGCTGCACTGATAAGCACTGATAAGGTGGCACTGATGGGCACTGATAGGCAGAACTGATGGGCACTGATGGGCAGAACTGATGGGCACTGATGGGCACTGATTAGGAGGTACTGATGAGGCAGTACTGGTGGGCACTGATCAGGAGGCGCTGATGAGGCTGCACTGATAGGTGGCACTGACTGGCACTAATAGGTGGCACTAATGGGCACTGATAGGTAGCACTGATGGGCACTGATGTGTGGCACTGATAAGCACTGGTAGGGTGCACTGATGGACACTGATTGGCAGCACTGCCGTGATCGGCCTTTTACTCCAATCTTTGATCAGCCAAGTCCCAAGGAAACAGTGATCACGGAGCATGCTGCTCGCGCGCCACAGGGGGTGTGTGCGGGTAGCGCGAGCACGAGAGGACGTCCATGTATGCCCTCCCGGCAATCTAAGCCCGCACTGTAGCCATCTTTTGGCTATAGCGTGGGCATCAAGTGGTTAATGTGTTTCTCGCCCGTTAAAAATGGAACTGTTTGCACTGTGCATATGTGACAAAACGCATGAAAAACTGATTAATTTATGTCCACTGAATAATTTATTGATCGAAATTCAGTCATTACATGATTGCACTATAGTTTGCTCCTACGGCCGAGTGTTTGTTATTTGAAAATGTGCTTGAACGATTTTTGCCTCTGGGTGCAGTAGTTTTAAACAGTGCAATTTATTATGAGCATGTGTTTTAACAACTCACATTTTGGCAGTTATTTCAGGCATGTAGTAAAAAAGTGTCCAGCAGGTATCATCAGATCAGTCTCCTCTGTGCATGGGTGTCATCCTCCTCGATTAGGTGTCTCCATAGACCGCTATGATAGAAAAGCCGGCAGCGGTGGGGGAGTTTCCTCAGCCCCACCGCTGCCGGCTTTTCTATCATAGCGGTCTATGGAGACACCTAATCGAGGAGGATGACACCCATGCACAGAGGAGACTGATCTGATGATACCTGCTGGACACTTTTTTACTACTTGCCTGAAATAACTGCCAAAATGTGAGTTGTTAAAACACATGCTCATAATAAATTGCACTGTTTAAAACTACTGCACCCAGAGGCGCCCCTCTCTTTGCTTTTTCCTTCTAGTTACTTGGAACCTGGTTTCAGTTCCTCACCGGAGGCAGCCCTGTGTTGTGGACTTTGTCATTATCCCCCAGCTTCTTGCTACCACCCCACCCATCTAGGATTCCCCTCTCATCCCCCCCCCCTCCCCTCCCCCCCATTTTCTCTCCTAAACAGCACAACAAAGTACATCCTTTTAAATGTATTACTGTGGACTCTATTGCATAATATGCCAGAACAGCCAGTAATCTTTTTCGCCATGAGTTTTTTCTAACAATACAATTGACTATTTGCGCATTTACTTGTATAATTGAACGATTTTTGGTATAGTGTATGGCCAGCATAAGTCTTTAAAGCTGTGTCGTGCTGAACGCTACCCATTCAACTACTTAAGGCTGTGCCGCAACTGTGTGTGGGTTTTTATGGGTTAAAACAGGCATTGAGGAGGCAACATAATGCCTCCCCAGTGCCTATCAAATGCCTGCTGAAGAGCAGGGGTGTACAAATGCTGCGATGCTACTGTCCCATGGCGGTGCAGGTTTTTAGGGGTTAAAATAAGCAGGGAGGAGGCGACATAACAGTGGATTCATGGTGGACTGCTCTTTGGAGTGCCAACGCTTAAGGCACTCTAATTCCTCTTGTACCAAGTTGTAATGTAACTGCAATACCTGCCTTAATTTTTTTTAAGCACTGCCCAAACTGTTGGCGCTATATAAATCCTGTATAATAACATAATAATAAATGAGCCCAGAGAGGATTTCCCTTACTTTGGAGTGAAGTCCTCTATCTTTCTGTTGTGCTCCAGGAAGAGGAAATAAAGGGAAATATATAGCTATATCAGCTTCAGCCCTGTGTAATAGAGTTTATGGTATAAAGAAAGTGAAAGTGGAATAAAACCCTAACCCTATAATTATTCTTAAAAAATTTCCCTCCCACCTCCTCCTTCCTGTTCTGACTAACTGTATAAAAAGATCTGTATATTATTATCTGCTCTGGTCCAGTCACGTGATCCTGTGAAAGGGATTGCCCAACAACAGCTGTGAACTCTGCAAGCCGTGACATCACGCATAGGCTCCCTCGGCCCAGCCGTTGTCGGCGCCCCCCCCCCCCCTCTCCACTGCAGCAGCAGCACACTAATACAGGTTAGCTGGAGCTGCAGAATCACGTGACCAGACTGGAATGGATAAAAATACAGTGAGGGAGAAAAGTATTTGATTCCCTGCTGATTTTGTACATTTGCCCACTGACAAAGAAATGATCAGCCTATAATTTTAAAGGTAGGTAGGTGAGAGACAGAATAACAACAAAAATATCAGAAAAACGCATTTCAAAAATGTATAAATTGATTTGCATTTTAATTAGTGAAATAAGTATTTGATCCCTTATCAATCAGCAATATTTCTGGCTCCCAGGTGTCTTTTATACAGATAACAAGCTGAGATTAGGAGCACTCTCCTAAAGTGAGTGCTCTTAATCTCAGCTTGTTACCTGTATAAAAGACACCTGTCCACAGGAGCAATTAATAAATCAGATTCCAATCTCTCCACCATGGGCAAGACCAAAGAGCTGTCCAAGGATGTCAGAGACAAGATTGTACACCTACACAAGGCTGGAATGGGCTACAAGACCATCGCCAAGCAGCTTGGTGAGAGGGTGACAACAGTTGGTGCGATTATTCGCAAATGGAAGAAACACAAAATAACTGTCAATCTCGCTCGGTCTGAGGCTCCATGCATCATCTCACCTTGTAGGGTTTTAATGATCATGAGAACTGTGTGAGGAATCAGCCCAGAACTACACGGGAGAATTTTGTCAATGATCTCAACGCAGCTGGGGCCAAAGTCACCAAGAAAACAATTGGTAACCCACTACGCCGTGAAGGACTGAAATCCTGCAGCGCCAGCAAGGTCCCCCTGCTCCAGAAAGCACATGTATAGGCCTGTCTGAAGTTTGCTAATGAACATCTGAATGATTCAGAGGAGAACTGGGTGAAAGTGTTGTGGTCAGATGAGACCAAAACCAAACTCTTTGGCAGCAACTCAACTCGCCGTGTTTGGAGGAGGAGGAATGTTGCCTATGACCCCAAGAACACCTTCCCCCGACGTCAAACATGGAGGTGGAAACATTATGCTTTGGGGTGTTTTTCTGTTAAGGGGACAAGACAACTTTACCGCATCAAAGTGACGATGGACGGGACCATATACTCTCAAATCTTGGGCGAGAACCTCCTTCCCCCAGCCAGAGCATTAAAAATGGGTCATGGATGGGTATTCCAGCATGACAATGACCCAAAACACACGGCCAAGGCAACAAAGGAATGGCTCAAGAGGAAGTACATTAAGGTCCTGGAGTGGCCTAGCCAGTCTTCAGACCTTAATCCCATAGAAAATATGTGGAGGGAGCTGAACATTTGAGTTACCAAACATCAGCCTCAAAACCCTAAGGATTTGGAGAGGATCTGCAAAAAGGAATGAGACAAAATTCCTCCTGAGATGTGTGCAAACCTGGTGGCCAACTACTGTACAAGAAATGTCTGACCTCTGTGGTGCCAACAAAGGTTTTGCCACCAAGTACTAAGTCATGTTTTGGAAAGGGGTCAAATACTTATTTCACTTATTAAAATGCAAATTAACATATAACTTTTTTTAAATGAGTTTTTCTGGGTATTTATGTTGTTATTCTGTCTCTCACTGTTAAAATAAACCATTAAAAATATAGACTGGTCATTTTTTTTGTCAGTGGGCAGATGTACAAATTCAGCAGGGGATCAAATACTTTTTTCCCTCACTGTAAGCACACACATCTTTTTTATACAGATTAGGCAGGATGTGTAGGAAGACGGGGGAATTTTAAGAATAGTTATAGTTAGGTTTTCTTTTCACTTTAAGCTGGCCATACATGTGGGAAGATTACCTACAGTGTGAATTGTCTGTACTAATCAGGTAGTTGGCTTGCCCAGGCTGGGGAAAGGGTTACCTTTTAGCACCACAGTTCCTGGGCTTTTTGGTCTTGGCCCATCCTTCCACCCGGTGTCATACATAAATATGTGGAAGGTTCGGAGTGCGAAAGGAACTTGAGAGCGAGGAAACACCACAGTACATTGAACCTGGGAATCCAAGCATCAGCATGTAATCAGCACAAGATGCTGGTGTTCTGGTGGACACTACCAGTTATTGGGGATCGCTAGCATTAGACTAGCACCTGTAAAGGTATGCCTGGGCAGCCACCTCCATTAGTCAGTTTAAAGTCTGGACTTTGTTATGCTTGCTGTCTGTTCTGCCGTACGAAGTTGCAGTGAAAGTTGTTAGACTACTCTAAGCCTGGTCTGAAGTCATTCAAAGGGGTGCAAGATGGTCTCTGGTGTATCAGAAGAACAGGGTCAGTAAAGCACATATGGGGTATGAAGCAAAGCCACTACAAAAGATTAATTCGGCAAGACAAGTAGGAGGAGTGCAGTTGCTATGGGTAGCCAGTAACTAGTGCAAGGTGTGTTACATCCATTCATGAAGTGTGCTACCTGGTGTAGGTGACAGGTCCTCCGGTAACGAGAGGATCAATGTTCTTGTTCTGTCCCTAGAGATCAGTTTCCCAAAAGTAACTGGGACTGAACCTGTTGTATGAAGACTTCATGTACATAGCTGCTTGGTATGGGAGAGTGAAATGTACTAATTAAGTGCACGCATGAAGTCTAAGTTAGGTGCATGGCAGGACCCCCTTCTGTAACTGGGTGAGAGGTGGCAGATGTAGACTGGACTGGTGGAGAGGGCATGGACTCAGTGGTGTCTGCAACATACGAGACACACGGTCGGAATTTCCGATGGAAACAGTCCGATGGGAGCTTTTCATCGGATTTTCCGACCGTGTGTATGCCCATCGGTCTTTTTCTGTCGGAATTTCCGACTGACTTTGAATTGAGAACCTGTTCTCAATTTTTCTGACGGAAAACCTTTCTATCGGATTTTCCGATCGTGTGTATGCAATTCCGACACGCAAAATTCCGACGCATGCTCGGAAACAATTTGACGCATGCTCGGAAGCATTAAACTTCCCTTTTTATAGTGCTGTCGAACGTGTTTTATGCCGCTGTGTTACAGACCGTCGGAATTTGGTGTGACCGTGTGTAGGCAAGACAGTTTGAGCTAAATTCCGTTGGAATTCCGACGGGAAAACCATCAGAGCTTTTTCCGACGAGAATTCCGACCGTGTGTACGCGGCATTACAGAAGGACACTTTTATTGCTGTACACTGTCTACGGCTCATCTCCAAGCTGGGGATCCACCATAATGTTTGATTTTCACATGAACGCGGTCCCCGCTTGGCCCTGAGCATTAATGAGTGCGCTCATGCACAAAGAGACCACCACGTGCAGGGCGAGTGATCCCACCCACACTACTACTTTATACTTATAGCGTTTGAACTTGATATTGCTAGTTTAGACCCTGAACCGTTCCAGTGGAAAAAGAGACATTAAAGACAGAACAATTATATAAAATAGCAGCTTTATCCTTAAAAGCAGGCGTTGTCACAGTTCTCACGAAAAAAAAAAAAAAAAAAAAAAAAACTTCTGTAGTTCAATAATGGGGTGAATAATGTTATTAAGCCTTGAAATGCACCTGACACAATGAATTACCATTTTCTGATTCAGTTGTGTATAAAAACACACGTCTGGCTTGTAATTTGTACCAGAAACAATTTGATTTTCACTTCTCATTGTCATTTTCTAGCTGGGATGTCACGCTCACAAGCTCGCAGCCAGTGCGTTGGGAGGAGTTCCCCGGGAGAAGAAAAGAAAGCTGATCCTTGTCTGTGGACTCCGGAGACAGGGAATTTCACAAGTTCCTTTTCTGTTTATAATACACAGTCATCTCAACATCTCCTATTTGATGTTTAAAAGAAAACACAAGCAAAGCTTGACAGACTAAATAGAAAATGTGTTCTATGCTCAGTCGCTCATGCAAGAAGAAGGATGTTTGATTTTTTTTTTTATTTTTTTTTTTCTGCTGCGCAATTGATATTAAGTTTGAATCAGCATTTCCTCATGACTGTAATATTTTCCAAAATCCATTTTTTTTTTCTGACAAAGTACAGTGTTGCAATAACTCATTAATTCAATACATGATGTGCCTCCACAACCTATAAAAATGACAGAGAGGTACATTCGTGTGATGGGAAGGTGGTTATTATAAAAGGCGGTTATGCAAACTAGTGGATGTTTTTATTTCCTGCACTGCTACACCCCAGTACATCCCTGGCCTCGCCTTGCTCAGGAATCCTGAATAATCACTGAATCATAAGAGTTTGCACCAAGCTGCAGTCTGTTTCCATAGACACCAGGAAAAATGACAAAAGGTTTGAAGATGTTTCCACAAACACTCAAAGTGTAACACCCAACCGTCTTTCATTTAAAGCAGAACGCCAGGAATGACCAAAAGGAGTCACTCTCTCAGCCCTAACGCCATTTATAGATTTTTTTTTAAAGAACGCAAAACATTCTCTGACTGGACAGGGTGGAGAGGAGGGATGGTGAAGCTGATTTTGTACATGACCGTGCCCGAAGGAATGTGCATGCACATAATCGTCTGGAAGATCATGTTCGTGACCTTGCCCAATGATATGCGTTCTTGCACCAGTACACAGAATCCGGGCTGAAAGCACACCAACATGGCTTTACAAATTGGGCACTGATGTTTTGGCACCCAGTGGCCTATTTAAGAATTAGGCCCCCTCTCTCCTCTCCACCCCCTATATGCAGTGCATGCATTCCATTAATCTATCTATGGCCGCCGCTGCCTATTAGAGCCATAGGCTCTAATAGGCTTCAAAATAGCGTGGGCTCGGGTCGCAGAGGATGCCGATACCGATTACCCATACTTTTTTTTTTAAAGTCATGTGACAGTGGCACTAATATGCAGCACTGATGGGCAATGATGAGGCATGGACTGTGTCAGTAGTTTTTTTTTTTTTTTTTTTTTTTTTATTTTTTTTTACAATTATTACTTTTTATTATTTTTTTACAATTTATTAAGACATTTTTATACAATGCTTTATTTTATTTTTTTGTGGGGGGTGGAGCGGACGATCACACAGTGGGGGAACAGAGGAGGATGGGGGGAGAAACCAAAGGAGCACACAGAGGGGAAACAGAGGAGGATGGGGGGGGGGCAGGAGGAGGACACTGAGGGGAGTCAGAGGGGGATACAGGGGACACTCTGGAACGATCGGTGTGGCGGCTGGGGCAGTTATACTCACTGATCTCCCTGTGTGGCTTTCATTAAAGCAGCTGAAAGCCACCCGTGCCAGAGGAGCACACGGAAGGGGAACAGAGGAAGACGGGGAGGGGGGCGGAGGAGCACACGGAGGGGGAACAGAGGAGGACAGAGGGGGGGCGGAGGAGCACACGGAGGGGGAACGGAGGAGGAAAGAGGGGAACTGGAGGAGCACAGAGGTGGACACAGAGGGGAGCCGGAGGAGGATACATGGGACACTCAGGAATGATGTTGTGGCAGAGGGTAGTTATATGGCTTTCATTAAAGCAGCTGAAAGCCGCGGAGGGGAGAGGAGGAGAAGCGGCTGTCAGCTGCTTTAATGAAAGCCACACAGGGAGATCGGTGACTATAACTTCCACCGCCGCCACACCCATCTTTCCTGAGTGTCCAGGTATCGGACTAGGCATCGGGAGCATTTGCACGAGTACAAGTATTATCACCGATACCAATACTAGCATCGGTTAGGACAGAACCCAGCAACTGTGCCTGTGCCAGTTTTCCAGCTCGGATGCCATAGCGCTGGGGAGAGGCTCTGAGAAGAGCCTTTCATGATAATTGAAGTGCTTACAAGAGCCATTGCCCCAACAAATTGGCCATTGAGACCGCCTCCATCGCCAAACCCTCCACCCGGCACTAAATCCCCACACACACACCGCCCCCCCCCCCCCCCCGGCCCTTGGCAACATTTTCTTTCACAATACCGGTCCCTAGTACCATAAGGGATGGGAACTACTGGTATAGTGCCTTGAAAAAGTATTCATACCCCTTGGTATTTTCCACATTTTGTCATATTACAACCAAAAACCTAAATCTATTTTATTGGGATTTTATGTGATAGACCAACACAAAGTGGCACATAATTGTGAAGTGGAAGGAAAATGATAAATGGTTTTCAAAATATTTTACAAATAAATATCTGAAAAAGTGTGGCATGCATTTGTATTCAGTCCCCTTTACTCTGATTCCCCTAACTAAAATCTAGTGGAACCAATTGCTTTTAGAAGTCACCTAATTAGTAAATAGAGTTCACCTGTGTGTAATTTAATCTCAGTATAAATACAGCTGTTCTCTGAAGCCCATAGAGGTTTGTTAGAGAACCTTAGTGAACAAACAGCATCATGAAAGTCAAGGAACACACCAGACAGAGATGAAGTTGTGGAGAATTTTAAAGCAGGGTTAGGTTCTAAAAAAAATTCCCAAGCTTTAAATCTCTCACGGAACACTGTTCAATCCATTATCTGAAAATAGAAAGAGTATAGGCATAACTGCAAACCTACCAAGACATGGCCGTCTACCTAAACTGACAGGCTGGGCAAGGAGAGCATTACTCAGAGAAGCAGCCAAGAGGTCCATGCTAACTCTGGAGGAACTGCAGAGATCCACAGCTCAGGTGAGAGAATCTGTTTATAGGACAACTATTAGTCGTGCACTCCACAAATCTGGCCTTTATGGAAGAGTGTCAAGAAGAAAGCCATTGTTGAAAGAAATCCATAAGAAGTCCCATTTACAGTTTGCAACAAGCCATGTGGGGGACACAGCAATCATGTGGAAGAAGGTGAGACCAAAATTGAACTTTTTGACTTGAAAGCAAAACGCTATGTGTGGCAGAAAAATACCACGGCACATCACCCTGAACACACAATCCCTATTGTGAAACATGCTGGTGGAAGCATCATGTTGTGGGGATGCTTTTCTTCAGCAGGGACAGGGAAGCTGGTCAGAGTTGATGGGAAGATGGATGGAGCCAAATACAGGGCAATCTTAGAAGAAAACCTGTAATGCCCCATACACACGGGCAGAATTTCTGTCAGAAAAATCTTGGATGGTTTTTCAGACGGAATTCCGCTCAAGCTTGGCTTGCATACACACGGTCACACAAAAGTTCTTTGAACTTTCGACCGTCAAGAACACTGTGATATACAACACTACGACGAGCCGAAAAAAAAAAAAAATGAAAAGTTCAATGCTTCCGAGCATGCGTCGAATTGTTTCTGAGCATGTGTAGGAATTTTGCGCATCGGAATTGGTACAGACAATCGGAATTTCCGATCGGAACCTTTTCCGACCGAAAAATAGAGAACCTGCTCTCAAACTTTTGCTGGCGGGAACTCCGCCAGCAAAAGTCTGATGGAGCATACACACGGCCGGAATTTCCGACCAAAAGTTCACATCGGACTTTTGCTGGCGGAATTTCCGCTCATGTGTACGGGGTATTAGAGTCTGTAAAAGACTTGAGACTGGGGTTAACCTTCCAGCAAGACAACGACCCAAAACATACAGCCAGATGGAATGGTTTATATCAAAGCATATTCATGTGTTAAAATGGTCCAGTAAAAGTCCAGACCTAAATCCAATTGAGAATCTGTATCAAGACTTGAAAAATTCTGTTCACATACACTCTCCATCCAATCTGATAGAGCATAAGCTATTTTGCAAAGAATAATGGGCAAAATTGCACTCTCTAGAGACTAAGGATGAGCTCAGGCGTGTTCGTAAACAGCACGTGCAGAGCCCGCCAGGAAGTCGGCACTGCGGAGCCCTAATTACAAGCAGTGAGACATTGTCCCGATGCGCGTCTGCAGCTGTAATTGCAGTGAAAGGTGGTTCTACAAAGTATTGACTCAGGGGGGCTGAATACAAATGCACGCCACACTTTTCACATATTTATTTGTAAATAACAATAACAATAATGTGCCACTTTGTGTTGGTCTATCACATAAAATGCCAATAAAATACATTTACATTTTTGGTTGTAACATGACATTTATGTAGAAAATTTCAAGGGCTATGATTACGTTTTCAAGGCACTGTATATATCATCAAAAACAAAGGGTGGGAGGTTGTTTCTTTATGCTGACCGGAGGGGACTGCTGAGTGCCATTGTCTGCATAGTGACACTTTCTTTGTGCAATATTGATCTGATGCAAGTGGCTTCCTGTCCTCCATCCTAGATGATGATCCCAGCAGTTAAAGTGGACTACAATTATCCTTCCTTGGAGATTGCCTGGTCCTAGCATTAAAGGGAACATGCTTCTGTTGCCCTTTGTATATTAAGGTCTATGCGCAGTAAAGGCTGAGAAGTTCACCTTTTCGGGCAGAATTGCACTTTTCATAATATACAATGCTTTTGTAATATCATTTCTGGCATAGCCATCCCAATGTTATTATCGCTCACTAACCTCATCCACAAAAGCATTGAAATTTAATGTTATTTTCTGAGTTTTAAAACATTCTTTCTGGCTGCATCACTTCCTGTAGGTCAGTTCCCATCACGCTCTGTGTTTTTGCATCACAGAAAAGGTTGTGATAGGGCACGTATTACCAGTCTGGACCACACCTCCCTCATTACTATACCGTCACCTACTTCTTCACTTAAGGTGACCATACACATTACAATCTGATTGTACAATTTTTAGATCTCCCATTAGCAATGTAGTGCACGGGCCTGCCTAATTTGATACAAATTGATAGATTGTTCAGGTGGGTCCTTCTGTTCCATAGTTCTAGAAAAAAGAAATAGAAAATTATACAGAGATTGTACAATCAGATTGCATAGTGTATGGCCATCTTTATTCAAGTACATAGCATTTTTGACCTTGCTCTTTGGTGCATCTGCAGCGTGTTTCTAAAATGCATCTCAAAAGATACATTTTCTGTGCTGTTTGCCATGCGTTTGGAAACACACAGATGTAAATGGAGCCTCATTGTTCTTGTGTAAACGCACCAATTTCACTTTCAGTCCCCATTCACATCTAGAGTAGTGCGGGTGCATGTTTTTTGGCTCATTTTTCCCCATGACACTTATAGCACAGCCCATTGATTTCCATGGGCTGTCCTACACATGACAAAGTAGCTCATGGGACATTTTTGTGTGGTGCATGTTTGTTTACTGTACATTTTGCTGTGTTTGTCACCCCTTTTTTAATGTGGCAAAATGTGTATTTGCTTTGCCAATTAACAATTAATGGCACTGAAAGCGCAACTAGTTAATTTTAGGTGTATACAGGTGGCCATACATTATACAATCAGTCTCTGTATAATTTCCTTTAGATTTACTAAAACTATGGAATAGGAGGCGACACCATCTATCCAATCACTCTGTATCCAATCAGACAGGCCCTTGCAATACAACAAGGGTGTCCAACCCACTGCCCCCAGAGAGTTTAGCATGTGGACATAGCAAACATTGCAGCTGTGGCAGCCTACATTGACAAGCCAGGCAAATTCACGTGTGGAGAGATACCAGGGATGCTATGAAAACTTAGTTGATGGGCGAAGGGTGTGTGCTAATGAGGTCAGCTGGAAATCACCTTTTTGTGTCTTACTGGTTTTTCCATCCCAAATCTATACAGTATACCAGGGAGTTTCTGAAGCTTTCTAAGAAATACAGCAAGGGCTAAGAATCAAAGAAAGCTTTTATTTTTCTGACACAGAGGTACATTAAAGGTATATTTGTACATAGGCTGGAATTTAGAAAAAAAAAACACCTCTAAAATAATATTTTGTTGCTTTGCAGCCTGAAAAGAAGACAGACACAGTTTTTTGTTTTATCCAGCTGTGTTAACTAGTGCAACTTATAACATCCAAGTGAAAGATATACCATCAACATCTCAGAAAAAAATAAGAAAAATTAAAAAACAGAATCACTGAGTTGGAAAAAGGATCACCCCCTCATGTCATTTATTTGTTGGACCACATTTTGCTTTAATTACAGCCTTTAGTCAAGGGGGTGAATACTTTTGCAAGGCACTGTACATTTATATGATTTTTTTCATATCTGGTGCTTGCAGCTTTGCAGCTTTGCAGCTTAATAGGAGCAAAGTTTGGAAGAGATATTATAAACAACATATTCACAAGGATTTTTTTTATTGCTCCCTGTTTCGCCACTTGAGAGATTCACCATCTTTATTTGTCCTGGTGACTTTTGTAGATCCCCTTACTCCTAGGCAGCAGTGGAAATCTACTACTGTACTGGACTCTTTGTGAGGTGGAGGAAATTGGGCACCAGTCACTTTAGGAATTTATTAAGCACAGTAAACTGAGGGACAGAGTGGTAAGTGCACAGGATACCCAATGTATGATCAAATATGCAGACTGCCGACTCTTCAGACTGTAGCACTCGTACCTCTGGCAATAGCTTCTCGCTGGCTACGGGACACTCTTCAGCGTTGAAGTTCTCACCCCTGGTACACTAATCTAGGTAGTTCAGAGTTCCTAGGCCTCCTACCTAGGCCTCTCTGGCAAAGTCCCTCCCCAGCATGCACCACTGGCAATAAACCGTTTTATCTTCTTGCGTTGGTGCTTGGGACACTTTCCAACAGCAGATATGAGAAAACAATAAAGCTTAGGGAAAGCCTGACAAAAGAAGAACTATAACAATTAGAGCACAGGCAGACAACAGCCCAACAGCACTAAATTTAGGCTAGAGATACTACTGCTTAGGGGAGAGTCCTTACACAAACATTATTCAGGGGCGATTTCAGAGATATCTGCGCGAATTGCTGCACAGCTGTCAATGGAAATCGCACCCCCCAAATCGCCAAAAGTAGTATAGAAACTACTTTTGGGAATCGGTGCAGCGCGGCAAATGCTGCATCGCACCGGTTAGGACGGTGCCGTTGCTGGCAATTGCCGCCAATTTGTCATGCGATTTGAAATGTCAAATTGCATGCCAAATCGCATCAATGTGAACCAGGGCTAAGGGCCTCAAGAAATGAGATAGGCCATCAGTGCATCAGGTGTGATCAATTTTCAATAATTTTCACCATAGCTTGTAGACTATATAACTTTCACACAGACTAAATAATATCCACTAATTTGGGTTATTTTTACCCAAGATATGTAGCAGTATATATTTTGGCCCAAATGAACAAAAAATACTTATTTGCAAAATGTTATAATAGAAACAAAAAAAAAGTGGGATTTTTTTTCAAAATTTTTGCTATTTTTTCACTTATATTGCAAAAAATAAAAAAAAACAGTGATGATTAAATACCACCAAAAGAAAGCTCTATTTGTGTGAAAAAATTCTAAACATTTTGTTTGGGTACAGTGTTGTATGACTGAGTAATTGTCATTCAAACTGCAAGAGCACTGAAAGCTGAAAATTGGTCTGGGCACGAAGAGGGTATAAGTGCCCTGTATTGAAGTGATTAAACCCAAAGCCAGAAATATAAGATATTACAGCTTACCAGTCATTAGATGTGGTGGCTGCCTTATGCCGTGTGCACACAGTCAGACATTCAGACAGAAAAAGTCAGATGGGAGATTTTCATCGTATATTCCAACCTTGTGTAGGCCCCATCTGACTTTTTCCATCGAAAATTCAGACGAACTTAGATAGAGAACATTTTCTATATTTTTCCGATGGAACTAATTACTATCGGATAAACTGCTCGTCTGTATGCTGTTCCGACACACCAAAAACGACGCATGCTCTGAAGCAAGTATGAGACGGAAGCTATTGGCTACTGACTATTGAACTTCTGTTATCTGGTACCATCGTAGTGTTGTATGTCACCGCGTTCTTGGCGGTCGGACTTTGGTGTGACCATGTGTATGCAAGACAGCTTGAGCGGAATTCTGTCGGAATTCCGTCTGAGAAACCTTCAGAGTTTATTCCGATGGCAAAACCACTCGTGTGTACGCGGCATAAGTTTTATTTTTTTTTCAGGCTTTTTTTTTCCTCTTTTTTCAACTGATCTGATCAGTAACAAAGCTCCAGTGTCCCCATTTTGGATGAAGTAGCACAGGGGACATAACAGACAGCAGCTATGACAGTCTTGGGGGAAGGAAGTGTTATGCCGCGTACACACGTGTGGACTTGTGCCGGCGGACTTAGTCCAGCGGACAATCCCGCCGGACTTTCCAGCTGGGTCCGCTGGACTTTCCGAGCGTGTGGACTTGCCCACACACGCACGGACTTCTCCGGCGGATAATCCGCCGGCCAAAAGTCCGCGGTACTTTTGAAAATGAACGGACTTGCCCACACACGGAGCAGTCCATTCATTTAGAACGTAACTTCAGGTTACGTAGCTAGCGTAGGCAGTAAATGCCGCCGCGCTAGCTCCGTGACCTGGCATGGATTTAAAGGGACTCCCCACGCCGAAAAAACGGCGTGGGGGTTCCCCCCAAATCCATGTCAGACCCTTATCCGAGCACGCAGCCTGGCAGGCCAGGAAAGGGGTGGGGACGAACGAGCGCCCCCCCCCTCCTGAGCCGTACCAGGCCGCGTGCCCTCAACATGGGGGGTGCCCTGGGGAAAGGGGGGCCGTGTGGCCCCCCCACCCCAAAGCACCTTGTCCCCATGTTGATGAGGACAAGGGCCTCTTCCCGACAACCCTGGCCGTTGGTTGTCGGGGTCTGCGGGCGGGGGCTTATCGGAATCTGGGAGCCCCCTTTAATAAGGGGGCCCCCAGATACCGGCCCCCCACCCTATGTGAATGAGTATGGGGTACGATGTACCCCTACCCATTCGCCTAAGGTGTAAAATGTAAAGTACAAAAACACACACACTTTTGAAAAAATAGTTTATTGCACTGCTCCGGGGGTCTTCTTCCGTCTTGGGGGTCTTCTCGACGGACTCCTCCGCTCTCTTCTGCTCTTTTACCTAGCTCTTTCACGAGCGGAGGAGGCCGGCTACTTTCTTCGTCGTCGTCGCCGCCGTCGTCTGGGGGTCTCGATCCGCCTTCGGGGGTCTTCCGGGGTCTCTTCTGTTCTTGCGGCGGTCGTCGTCTTCCGCGCCGCCGGCGCCTTCTTCTTCTTGTTCTTCTTCTTGTTCTTCTTCTTCCGATGTTGACCCGTCGCTGTCTCTGCCCGGAATGCCAGAGCCGTGCTGTGCTGGAACAGAAGAGACCCCCGGAAGACCCCCGAAGGCGGATCGAGACCCCCAGACGACGGCGGCGACGACGAAGAAGGTAGCCGGACTTCCCCCGCTCGGTAAAAGAGCTAGGTAAATGGCGGGGGAGTCCGGCGAGAAGACCCCCAAGACGGAAGAAGACCCCCGGAGCAGTGTAATAAACTATTTTTTCAAAAGTGTGGGTGTTTTTTTTACTTTACATTTTACACCTTAGGTGAATGGGTAGGGGTACATCGTACCCCATACTCATTCACATAGGGTGGGGGGGCCGGGATCTGAGGGCCCCCTTATAAAAGGGGGCTCTCAGATTCCGATAAGCCCCGCCCGCAGACCCCGACAACCAACGGCCAGGGTTGTCGGGAAGAGGCCCTTGTCCTCATCAACATGGGGACAAGGTGCTTTGGGGTGGGGGGGCCGCACGGCCCCCCTTTCCCCAGGGCACCCCCCATGTTGAGGGCACGCGGCCTGGTACGGCTCAGGAGGGGGGGGCGCTCGTTCGTCCCCACCCCTTTCCTGGCCTGCCAGGCTGCGTGCTCGGATAAGGGTCTGACATGGATTTGGGGGGAACCCCCACGCCGTTTTTCGGCGTGGGGAGTCCCTTTAAATTCATGCCAGCTTACGGAGCTAGCGCGGCGGCATTTACTGCCTACGCTAGCTACGTAACCTGAAGTCACGTGCTAAATGAACGGACTTGCCGATGAGCGGCAAGTCCGTTCATTTCAAAAGTCCCGCGGACTTGCCTACTAACGGCGGGATTGTCCGCCGGACTGCCAAGTCCAGCGGATAATTTTAAAACCAAACTTAAAACTTTGGTCCGCCGGACTTTGGCGCCAAAAAGTCCGCCGGCGCCCACACACGAGGGGATTATCCGCTGGACTTCAGTCCAGAGGATAATCCCGCGGGATTGTCCCTTCGTGTGTACACGGCCTTAGATGGACTAGCAGATTTAAAACCACTAACAAACTGAAGTTGAACTCCCGCTCACACTTTTTAATCAGTTACAGCAAACTGTTTGATACATTTGGAAGAGAGCTTATTCTTTTAAAAAAAACTTTGGATAGATCACCAGATGCAAATAGAAGAAAGAAAGCCAAAAAAAGAAAAGCAATGCAGCCATCACATCTAAGAATTGGTAAGCTGCAATATATTAAATGTTTACTTTTGGGTTTAATACCACTTTAAGGAGGTAATTTCCAGAGCCTAAATAAAGCACTCTGTGCTGCATAATGCAATACTCCACAATGGTACCCATATTTCCCTGTGGGATGTCGGCGTTATGCCTATAAAAGTCAGATTTTGCACATAGGATCCCTGGGCTCCAGGGAGCTGTGTGATAGTATTTCAAGCTACTTGGTGTGCATACGGACATCTGGATATAACTTCTTTCAGACACTGACCTTAATTTCATTACCATAAGACATTTTGTCTGCTGGCAGCATAAGCTTTAATTACACATAAGTTACTCAGAGGGCATTTGCAAGCCGGCGTACATGTGAAAAGCATAACATAGGTAAAATATCTCTCTTATTCAGTAAGCTCTTAAATAAGAAGATGAGGTAAACGCACAGACTGATATGTAGTTACCAGGAGATTGTTTACTTGAAGGTACAGAATGTGGTCTGATTTGTCAGTTCAGGCAACAGCATCAGCCAATCAGGCCTCTTCTGTAATGAAAGCTGCTGATGTACCGTATTAAAAATCTGTTGTCCATGACCTGCGTTTTTTTTTTTAGTACTTCTGAAAGTGTACACTGTAAATTATGTCACCAGATAGGTGATAAATATATCAACTCTAGCTACCATTAACTTGAGCCTTTCTAAATGACACTGACATTGCACATGAACGATCTGCTTCTATTTTGGTAAGATTAAACAAGAACTACAAATAAAGGGAGCTCAAACTGTGGATGATTCTATTCTGTGGCAAATGATTTTATTTAAATTTTTTTTTATGATTATTTGTGTACTTGCAGTGTTAGCAAGTTGCAATTTTTTCACACAACACAAGAGTTAAAGTGTATGTCAAAATGTAAAAAAATTCAGTACATCCCTGCGATACATACACATTTGCCTGTGTTTGTGTATTTTTAAATGCTGAAAATACATATTAATAAAAATAATTAAAACAGAAAATACAGAGAAATATCTGTTAAGTTTTAACATTTGCAGGAAAAAAAAAAATGCACATATTTCGTAAAAAAAAAAAAATGCATTTGTTACTTTTTCCCGCGGGAGCCTGCAAAGCATTGCACCCGTGATTAGTGGATCACTAGTGCAATATCAGGCTTCTGCAGATAAGACCTAAAGCTTTCTGATTTTTTTCTTTTTTATTTGTTCATTTGTTTTAGCCTAGAAAGCAAAAAGGATTTGCTTAGTGTATTGCATTTTTTTTCTTTCTGCCATTAAAGTGGACCCTGCCCACCCTTTTCACAACACATCCGCTCACTGTATATATACGTCATTTTTTTGAAGAGGGATATCTCAGCAGCTGCTGCCACAACCGAGGTATCCCTCTTCACAGTGAGCGGTCCCCTTTCCGATAATGGTGGTCATCGCGGCGGATTCGCCGCGAGATCACCGTTATCGGCGGCGGGAGAGGTGCCCCCCCTCCTGCCGCTCTCCCATGCCTTCCGCCACTTACCGGAACCGTCGGCAGCGGCGGAGGCGATCGGATCCATTCCCTGCCTGTGTATAGAGATGAGTGACGCTACGATGGCCGCCACTCATCTCTATACCATAGTAGGGCGGAAGCGACGTCAAAAACGTCACTTCCGCCCATACGTCTTAAAGGGGAATTTACAAATGTCATTTTTTTAAATGACATTTTTTTTTTTTTTTCTTTGAAGTCCAAATATGAGATCTGAGGACTTTTTGACCCCAGATCTCATATTTAAGAGGACCTGTCATGCGTTTTTCTATTACAAGGGATGTTTACATTCCTGGTAATAGGAATAAAAGTGATCAATTTTTTTTTTTTTTAAACAGTGTAAAAAATAAATACAATTAAGTAAAATAAATAAGAAAAAACAAAAAAAAATTTTTTTAAACACCCCGTCCCGACGAGCTCGCGCACAAAAGCGAACGCATACGTGAGCAGCGCCCGCATATGAAAACGGTAGTCAAACCACACATGTGATGTATCGCCGCGATCGTTAGAGCGAGAGCAACAATTCTAGCCATAGACCTCCTCTGTAACTCAAAAAATGCAACTTGTAGATTTTTTTAAATGTCGCTTATGGAGATTTTTGAGGGTAAAAGTTTGACGCCATTCCACGAACGGCCGCAATTTTGAAGCGTGACATTTTGGGTATCAATTTACTCGGTGTAACATTATATTTCACAATCCAAAAAAAAATTGGGCTAATTTTACTGTTATCTTATTTTTTTATTCAAAAAAGTGACTTTTTTCCAAAAAAAGTGCGCTTGTAAGACCGCTGCGCAAATACGGTGTAAAAAAAAGTATTGCAACGACTGCCATTTTATTCTCTAGGGTGTTAGAAAAAAAACAATATATAATGTTTGGGGGTTCTAAGTCATTTTCTAGCAAAAAAAACTGTTTTAAACATGTAAACACCTAAAATCCAAAACGAGGCTGGTCTGGAAGTGGTTAATATTGGAAGCATATTAAAATTCCTATGGATGCCTATCTTCATTAATGTTTAGGCCATCAGAATTCTTTTGTTCTGTCCGCCCCATGCCAGAAAGCCTGTGAAACCATTAAAAAAAAAAAATCCATGATACTGGAGGCTTCTTTTTCCTAGTTCTCTGTGCAGAAAAAAAAATAAAGAATGTACTATTTCCCAAGATTTCTCCAAATTTTGTGAGATTCTGAGAAATACTAGAAATACTACAATAATTTTTTTTTTCCTCTTGGGATCTTGCAAACTAACCACGATCTCTGTGGAAGGGAATGCTGATGCAGCCTTCACCAGTGCCTCAGGAAAAAGCAGAATTAAAATAAAAAGATGGTTATTTTTGAAGAAATTATGACATTTTGCAATACAACTGTAATGTGCTTCTTGCAGAACTACATGAGAATTCGTTTTGAATGTTTTGAGGGAATGGTCTGCTTTATATAAGTGGTATTGTTTGTTTTTCACATTTTCTTCATATCATATTATATGAAAGTGAGACCTAGAACTAAGGCAAGAACTAGAACTGATTTCTAAGGCACATTTTCTTACTGCTAAACAACTTTTTTTTTTACTGAAAATTCAGTTATTTTCCTTGTCTGCTTAGTGTTATACACTTGAGGATGATAAATCTGGAAACAGAAAGGAAAGTGAAGCATGTCAAGAGAGATGATTTACTAAAGCAGTAGAGAATATTGACTTAAGCCGGCCAAGCATGAGTCAAATTCCGAAAGAATTTTTTTTAGAAAGTCTTAACTAAGAATTTTCGCACCATTTGTGGGCTGCAGCAATGGTCGATTTTTGTGCAGCCATCGAATTTAAGTGATGGAGCATGTTGACATTTTTTTGAAAAATAAATGATTTTCTAATCAATGATGGGAGAATGATGCAGGATATATAATTGAAAAATAAATGCGCATAAAAATAAAATTCCTGGAAAGAAAAAAAAATAGATTACCGGCCACGAAAATTATTTTCTGTAGCAATATGAGGTGAAATTGAAGGCTTGGTTGGTCAAATTTCGAAATCAATGGTGGTACCATCAGATCACAAAACGCACAAATTTTCAGATTTTATTTAGTAAAATGCCAAGTGAATAAAATTTTTGTTCACATACCCAATTACGTGCAAGGCAAAAGGTGCAAATTCCCCTACACACAATTGGATGTTCATAGTGACCACTTTCTTTAATTCCCTAAATGGTATGAATATTCTCTTCTGTACTTGTTAATCACCTTTAAAGTGATTGTAAGGGTTTGTTTAAAAAGAAAATAACAAACATAAGGTACATACCTCCACTGTGCAGCTCGTTTTGCACAGACTGGCCCCGAACCCGACGGGTCTCGCAGCTCCTTCCCACATCAGGTAACCCCCTAGGAGAAGCGCTCTCCCAGGGGGTTACTTTGCGGGTGTGCTCCAGAGTCCATCAATCGGCGTCCATAGCCGCCGAATGTATGCCTCGGCCCCACCACCCGCGTCATTGGATTTGATTGACAGCAGTGGAACCAATGGCTGGGCTGTTATCAATCTATCCAATCAAGAGCAGAGAACCCCAGGGCAGAGGGATGGCACTTCCCCGCCGGGTCAAGTTCCAGGGCTCAGGTAAGTAAAACGGGGGGCCGGTAAGTGACCGGGCCGGGGGGGTGGTCACTGCCAGGTGTTTTTTCACCTTAATGCATAGTATGCATTAAGGTGAAAAAACACAAGGGTTTACAACCCTTTTAAAGTATACAAAGTAGAAATCAGTCATACATACCAGGTAAAAAGCCATTTCTTCACATCTTCCCAATTTCCTTGCTGGTTGTCTTTTAGAGATCATGAGGTTATTTATAAAACTGGAAACTATTAGCAATCAGAGGTCTACTTTATATCCTACAGTTAATGGGTAGCTATGGAACCCTGAACTGCATTGTATATTATGTCATTAAAATATGCAGATTGAAATATCCATAAATTGACTGACTCATGTTGCTAAAACAGTTGACCCTAGGGTCCTCAATATTTTGCAGGCTAAGGACACTGGCTGTTTTTGTACCAGTATTATTTTTTTAGTCATAGGCTTATGACATAATTATATCAAAAAATCTGTGCTTTTAAAGCAAGACATATTCAATAAACAGTTCAAAAGGCCAAGTATAAAGTATACTAACCAATGGCAACCAATCTAAACCCACTTTACTGATATCAAGCCAGTGTAAGGTGTACTGCTATTGGCTGCTGGAGGTAGGGCCCTTTACACCTAGTTATTTGCTCTGTGCACTAATTTATTTGATAAGCCCAAGGGTGTGATGATTTACATGTGCCTGGGGCAGCACACACCTTAACCACTGCTCTGGCAGCACTTGCTGGCACTTGTACTTTCCCATACCTAAATATTACTGAAGTGTCTATTGCTGGTGCTGAGATGATAAGTGCTTGTGATGTGGCATAATTAATGCCCGTATTTTCATTCTATGGTTGAATATTTATGTTCAGTGATGGGGGACAGGGGCAGTACGTTCATAAATATTTTATGCTTTCTTACTCATGATAAACTAGTTTGGTTCCTTGTGAAGAATTAGATTCTCTACTTGATCAGCAAATTATAAAGTGAAAATAAACCTGCTTCTAAATGCTTATGTCTGCCTAGATGTTATGGTGCTCTTTGATAAATGAACCATGAGAGTGGCCGGCTGCTACAATCCTTGATGACAACTCAAACTGTGTCTGATGACTATCTCACAGCATTTTAAAACAAACACCAGCTCTTCTTTCAGCACACATCACAAAACCAATAACACCATTTAGGATATATGCTGAAGGATTAAAATGCATATTTTAAGGTGCTGATGATATGAAAGGATATGAAAGTCTTCTATATTAAAGGTCAGGGCAGGTGTCACAAATAAGTGCCTGGTAGGTTTTATTGTTCTGTGCTTTTTTTCAGTTTTATTCAAAAACTAAGCCTAGTGCAATTAAATTATACTGAATATTTGACACTGTGATGGATTTATATGTTGTATAAAGCCTTAAGTGCCCACAAGTTCTGTGGATGTGATTCTTACATTTACTGCATCGTCACATTTTTTTTTTTGCAAACTCAATTGTATTATCACTTTGTTGTGGCGCTATTTATAAAGCTATAGAATTTGTACTTTTAGAACTAAAGGGTATGTAAACCCTAACAATGAACCTTTCCTGTTTTGGTCCTTTTTAGTCTGTTAAACATACAGTTGAAAAGGTTTCACTATATATATATTTGTTAAGTGCAAACAAAATACCTGTTGAGCTAAAAAATACTTTCAGCAGATCATTTCCTATGCTCATTTCCTGTACTGCACTCTTATCAAATACATTGTTCTCAACTATGTCTGTGACCTATAGTATCCCCCCTATTCTTTGTTTTGAAGAAGAGGGCATGGTTTCTGTAGTCCTGTCCTAAGGTGACAACTCTGCTTCTGATACAGTATGGTAAATGAGTATTGTTAAGATAAAAGAAAACCAATGCAGCATGGGTACTCAACCTGTGGCCTTCCAGCTGCTGCAGAACTGAAAGTCCCATGAGGCATTGCAAGTCTGACAGTTACAAGTATGACTCCCAAAGGCAGAGGCATGATGGGACTTGTAGTTTCGCAACAGCTGTAGGGCCATAGGTTGAGCACCCATGCAATACAGCAAATATATCTAAAGGCTAGTAAGCTGAAATATGTTTCTAAACTGTGTTTCTTTGATTTAGAGAATATACTGTATACTATCTAATCATAGAGTTTCATTAATTAATAGGGATTATTCAGCACTTTCTGCATTTACTCACAAAAAATATGTATATTACATGAGTCAGTAATTAAAGAGTGAGTTGACAACCATTGATCCTTATTACCACATCTATAAAGCAGAAATGTGGAAGCTGTGCCCTAAAAGTCAAGCAGAGGACATATAATTAATCACCATTATTTTCTGTAGGCCCCCAGAAGCTGATATTTTCGCCATCATTGACTTAGCATGCCTTATTTCGCATTGCGTCTCTGTTTAAAGTCAACCATCTTGATGGAGGACAGATCTTTGATTCCTAATGTCGCGTACACACGATCGGAATTCTCGTCGGTAAAAGCTCTGATGGTTTTCCCGTCGGAATTCCGACGGAATTTCGCTCAAACTGTCTTGCCTACACACGGTCACACCAAATTCCGACGGTCAATAACACCACGACATACAACACATTCAATGGTACTATAAAAGGGAAGTTTAATGCTTCCAAGCATGCATCGAATTGTTTCCGAGCATGCGTCGGAATTTTGCGTGTCAGAATTACATACACACGATCAAAAAATCCGATAGAAAGGTTTTTGGTCAGAAAAATTAAGAACAGGTTCTCAATCCGAAGTCCGTCGGAAATGCCAACAGAAAAAGACCGATGGAAAATCCGATGAAAACCTCCCATTGGACTGTTTCCATCGGACATTCCGACCGTATACGCGGCATTAGAGTTTCCCCTGATGATGAAGGATCTGTTGACTGGTGGGGTTATTTTTTAAAAGCAGTAGCAAAGGTGCACAGATGGGTGGAACAGAAGCAGGGAGAATCTTACACTACAAGTCTTCAGGAGTAGTTTTCTCTCCAACAAGCAACACAGTAGTGACATGACCAAATCTCGCTCAAAATATATTAGAACTAGTAGACAGAGGCAGCAATCCCCTAGATTATCATATTCTGCAAATATACATAAAAATCTCAAGACACTGGAGTGCACTGCTATTTTCAAGAGAAATTCAGGACACATTTTCAGGTTACCTCTTGGGCACAATTAACATTTATAGACATCCTCTACAAGATAGCAGATCCAAAAGTTTTGAGTTCAAGTCCACCAGTAAATCTGACATAGCATAAAAAAGTACCCAAGTTAACATCACAGGTCTTGTGCAGGTACCTTGCAGCATCTGCAAGTATCTGTTTCAATCTTCAGATTGCTTTCTTTGTTCATGTGGAGACCTTCTGGGCCATAGGTAGCCTCAAATTATGATCAAGGCAACATTATGTACTAATTTCAGCTGCTCTGAAACAGTTTTTATCACAGAAATGACCAAACAGATCAATGCTACTTAACTATATAAATTCTACTGAAATTGTATTACTTAAATTGATGACCTTAGGTTGACTTGATTGGTTCCTTAATCTTTTTTACTTGGCAATCAGTTGAAAGTTGATGATATACTTCCTGGTTATAAGCCCTTTCCCTGTCATTCAGATTTCAAACAGCAGATCTCCAGGGACCAGGTGAGATTTTGACAGGGGACAGTAAAATGACCAGTCTTATCTGACTTCTCAATGACGCAGATGATTTCCATGGTAAAGGAGGTACTTTCAGACACTACAAGATGCCCACACTTCAGAATTATTTTAAGCAGGGCTGGGGCAAGGGGGATCATAAACGGCATGTGCCCTTGGCGTAGCATCTCTATTTAGAGAGGGGAACACGCTGGAAGCTTCAGCCGCTCCCTTCTCCCTGCGCCTTACTTATTTGTCAGCAGGACTTTCTATTTGCTGGAAGTCGCCTCCAACACTGAGCCTGTGCTTACTGCTGTAACTTGTTTTAATAAGTGGTTCCTGTGTCGGCTTCTGTGTTTACAATAAGTAACAGTACACCTCCTGCCTTAATAGCATAGCCAAGCCTTGTGGCAGCTGGGGGAATACCTTTATAGTGGGAGGTTAAGGGAGGAGTTTTGTAGTGGGGGGGGGAGGCAAGAACTATTTATGGGTGGGTGGATTATGGAGGAAAAGCTTTGTAGTGCTGAGGAGGGGGTTGCAGGTACAGCTCTGTACTGGTGAACTCCTCTGCCTTGCATGATATGCCTTCTTGAGCCCTGTGCCCTGCAATTGATGCACTGCTAAGCCCTGTACTCTGTGTGATACACACTTCTGAGTGCTTTACCTTGCATGATATGCACTCATGGGTCCTTCCCAAAATGACACCTCCAACATGGGGACATTTTTTCTCCCATGCAGGGATATTTTTCCTTTCAGTGACACCATTGATGCAGGGACATTTTTCTCATTCCAGTGACACCACCGATCCAGGGACATTTTTTCTTCCATTCACACCATCGATACAGGGAAATGTTTTCCTTCAAGTCACCCCACCGATGGAAGGGCATCTATTCCTTCCAATGACACCACCCACTCAAGGACTTTTTTTCCATAATTGTGCACCAATTTTAAACTCTTCAGTACACTGCAGTGTAACCCAAACAATGGTACTCAACCCATACCACAAACATTACATTCATTTTGATATGTGTTACTATTAGAGTTGAGCGGACACCTGGATGTGCGGGTTCAGCAGGTTCGGCCGAACTTCAGAAAAAAGTTCGGGTTCGGGACCGAACTTGACCCGAACTTGACCCCGAACACCGAACCCCATTGAAGTCAATGGGGACCCGAACGGCTATAATAAAGTGTCGGCTCCCGTCCTCCTTAATACAGAGAACAGTCATTGAAGTCATTTATTTTTAAAAAGTTAGTCATAAAAAGTGTTTGGGGACCTGGGTCCTGCCCCAGGGGACATGTATCAATGCAAAAAAAACGTTTAAAAACTGCAGTTTTTTCGGGAGCAGTGATTTTAATAATGATTAAAGTGAAACAATAAATGTGTAATATTCCTTTAAATTTCGTACCTGGGGGGTGTCTATAGTATGCATGTAAAGGGGCGCATGTTTCCCGTGCTTAGAACTGTCTCTGCAAAAAGTGTCATTTTTGCAGAAAAGAAAGCTATTTAAAATCACTCGCGGCTAATGTGTATTGTCGACTCCCGTAATACAGAGAACAGTCATTCATTGAAAGCCATTCATAAAAAAAAAAGTAATTGATAAAAAAATAAAAAAAACAAAAAATAAAAAGCGTAGGGGTCCCCCCAAATTCAATAACCAGGCCCTTCAGGTCTGGGATGGATATTAAGGGGGGCCCCAGCCAAAAAAAAAAAAAAAATGGCGTAGGGTCCCCCTCAAAATCCATACCAGACCCTTGAGGTCTGGGATGGATTTTAAGGGGAAACCCAGCCAAAAAAAATGGCGTGGGGTCCCCCTCAAAATCCATACTAGACCCTTATCCGAGCACGCAACCTGGCAGGCCGCAGGAAAAGAGGGGGGACGAGAGCGGCCCCCCCTCCCGCCTGAACCGTACCAGGCCACATGCCCTCAACATTGGGAGGATGCTTTGGGGGTCTAAGACCCACAAAGCACCTTGTCCCCATGTTGATGAGGACAAGGGCCTCATCCCCACAACCGTGACCGGTGGTTGTCGGGGTCTGCGGGCAGGGGGCTTATCGGAATCTGGAAGCCCCCTTTAACAAGGGGACCCCCAGATCCCGCCCCCCCCTGTGTGAAATGGTAAGGGGGTACAAAAGTACCCCTACCATTTCACCAAAAAAGTGTCAAAAATTGTAAAAATTACAGGAGACGGTCTTTGACAATTCCTTTATTAAAATCTTCTTTCTTCTTTCTTCTGGTCTTCCTTTCTTCATCTTCTCCTTCCGGCATCTTCTTCTTCCATCTTCTTCTTCCTCCGATCCGCTTCTTCTTGGCCTTCTCGTCCAGCATCGGTGTCTCTTCTGGGCCGCTCCGCGCAATGGGAGGCTCCCGCTGGGTGAGGCTTCTCTTCGGTATCTTCTTCCACAGCGCCGGTAACTTCTTCCAGGGTGCCGGTCTCTTCTTGGGCCACTCCTCGCAATGGGAGGCTCCCGGTGTGTGAGACTTCGCTTGGGCTGACAGTTCTTTTATAACGGAGGGTGGGGCCACCTGGTAACCCCGCCCCCTCTGACGCATGGGAACGTCATGGGGACTTCCCTATGGCTTTCCCCGTGACGTGGGGAAAGCCATAGAGAAGTCCCCATGACGTCCCCATTCGTCAGAGGGGGGCAGGGTTACCAGGTGGCCCCACCCTCCGTTATAAAAGAACTGTCAGCCCAAGCGAAGCCTCACACACCGGGAGCCTCCCATTGCGAGGAGTGGCCCAAGAAGAGACCGACGCCCTGGAAGAAGATACCGGAGAGAAGCCTTAGAGACCGACGCCGTGGAAGAAGATACCGAAGAGAAGCCTCACCCAGCGGGAGCCTCCCATTGCGCGGAGCGGCCCAGAAGAGACACCGATGCTGGACGAGAAGGCCAAGAAGAAGCGGATCGGAGGAAGAAGAAGATGGAAGAAGATGCCGGAAGGAGAAGATGAAGAAAGGAAGACCAGAAGAAAGAAGAAAGAAGATTTTAATAAAGGAATTGTCAAAGACCGTCTCCTGTCATTTTTACAATTTTTGACACTTTTTTGGTGAAATGGTAGGGGTACTTTTGTACCCCCTTACCATTTCACACAGGGGGGGGCCGGAATCTGGGGGTCCCCTTGTTAAAGGGGGCTTCCAGATTCCGATAAGCCCCCCGCCCGCAGACCCCCACAACCACCGGGCACGGTTGTGGGGATGAGGCCCTTGTCCTCATCAACATGGGGACAAGGTGCTTTGGGGGTCTTAGACCCCCAAAGCATCCTCCCAATGTTGAGGGCATGTGGCCTGGTACGGTTCAGGCGGGAGGGGGGCGCTCTCGTCCCCCCTCTTTTCCTGCGGCCTGCCAGGTTGCGTACTCGGATAAGGGTCTGGTATGGATTTTGAGGGGGACCCCACGCCATTCTTTTTGGCTGGGTTTCCCCTTAAAATCCATCCCAGACCTCATGGGTCTGGCATGGATTTTGAGGGGGACCCTACGCCATTTTTTTTTTGGCTGGGGTCCCCCTTAATATCCATCCCAGACCTGAAGGGCCTGGTTATTGAATTTGGGGGGACCCTTACGCTTTTTTTTTTTTTGTTTGTTTATCAATTACTTTTTTTTTATGAATGACTTTCAATGAATGACTGTTCTCTGTATTACGGGACCCGACAGTACACATTAGCCGCGAGTGATTTTAAATAGCTTTCTTTTCTGCAAAAATGACACTTTTTGCAGAGACAGTTCTAAGCACTGGAAACATGCGCCCCTTTACATGCATACTATAGACACCCCCCAGGTACGAAATTTTAAGGAATATTACACTTTTATTGTTTCAATTTAATCATTATTAAAATCACTGCTCCCGAAAAAATGTCAGTTTTTAAACGTTTTTTTTGCATTGATACATGTCCCCTGGGGCAGGACCCAGGTCCCCAAACACTTTTTTATGACTAACTTTTTAAAAATAAATGACTTCAATGACTGTTCTCTGTATTAAAAGCACTCGCGGCTATATGAATATCAATTCATATAGCCGCGAGTGCGTTTAAAAGACATTTTAAAAAGCAACATTAAATCCCCGAACACCAGACCCGAACCCGAACATACAGTCAATTGTTCGGGTTCGGGTCCGGGACCCGAACACCCTAAAGTCCGGTACGGACCCGAACTTTACAGTTCGGGTTCGCTCAACCCTAGTTACTATTGGTCCTGTCCCTTTCTCCTTCTCCACATGAGGAGGGAGGGGGTACAGTTTACTATCTTTGCCCAAGAGGGGGCACAGTTTCCTATCTTTGCCCTGGGCACTGGAAGACCATGTCTCAGCAATGATCTTAATGTTAGGTATTTGTTTATTCCATGACTGGTTCCTTTAACGACTACAGTGATAAATTGCTGCAAAAATATAAGTAAACCTGTCATCAGGCAAATAAGGGACTGCCATTGACCTCTGAAATGCTAGCTGCTTAGCTGTGATTATGACGTCCTTGATTCAATACTTTAAGTATCATACTGAGAACATATGTGCATGTGAGGATAGTCCAAAAGACTATGTGCATTTTTCCAGGTTAATTACTCAAATTACTGAAGTAAGAGTTATACAAAAAGGCAACTAGAACTTTCAGAAGAAGAAATCAACATTTGCAGCTTCTTTCTCTCATGATTTATTCATTTTAAACATTATCTGCATCACCATCTGAAGATGAACTCTAAAGTTGTGGCTTCCATTGTTCTATGACTGCACTATACTGCACAGTGATCTGTTTTTAAGCAACACCTAAATCTTGGAATTGGTTAAAGCACAACTTATTTTTTCGCTAGTTTAAATCAGCTAAATATATTTCAGGTACATCCAAACAACAGGTGTTCAAAGTCTTAAGATGGCCATACAATGCCCAAATTTCATCTGCTTCCTGATGAATTGGACAAAACAATTTTAGTGGGTGGCCCTGAAGGCCCTCTCCAGCCTGACATCCTTCAATTGAATGAGAAATTGTATGACTAACAGCAGCTGTGTCTGATGAATTGGCTGCTATTAAAATTCAATAGCCCAGTAGAGGGATTTGTCCATCCATGCTACATAGCTTGGATGGCAGAGTCTGTTATATTGTGTATGGCCAAACTTGCCGTCAATAAAAAAAAAAAGAAAAATAGCCACAAAAATAGTCCCCTGTAAGCATGCTGCGGAAACATGTTCTCAGTGTGAAAGCAATGCTCTCTCTGTTGAGGTCCAACACTTGGGCTGAGTTCTCTAATCAGCAGGGACCCCACTTTGCTTTGTTGATTAAAGAGCTATAGCTCTGACTTGGCACAGGGTGTGCTAGACCTCTACAGAAGGACCACACAAGGAGCAATGGTCCTCCTCTGCTGCATACTGGCAGAAGACAGGCTTTTATTCTCAGACTGTGGCTGTTCTCTAAACAAACTGTAACATTTTGCACGCTTTTGTTTAGATGCACGTGAAATATATGTAGCTGATTTAAACTGAAAGTTTGTTTGGGTTTGAAGCAGAACTAAACCCTCCTCTCCTTTACAGCCAAGAAATCTGCCATCATGGCCTCTGTTGATGTGCAGTTGCCATGGTTCTGCACATATAATCAGTTATGACACCAGTAATTAGATGGTTTGATAGTTTGGATGGGATAAAACCAAATGTGACAGTTATCATTTATGGCTTGCCTTTAACTGTTTCAGAAACTGTTGAATCATTGGGTTTAGTTCTGCGTTAATATATTTGGTTGAAATACTCTGCAGTTGACACTTGTTATTTATTGGTATAACCTTCAGAATATATCAATCTCTGCTGAGTTGAAGCATCAGGTAAATGCACTAAATAGAGGAAGAAAAAAGCCAATGCTAAAAAGTGAGTTAATTTAAGATAAATATGATTTTATCCCTTTCTTTTGTTTGAATGTTTTTACTCAGCTCTCAGTCTTCAGGTTATATGTAATTAAAGAAATCCTTGCGTGCGTATTAAAATTCCACACAGCTCTGCCTTTTTATACAGTACAGTTTTATGCCACTCCCAAAGCTGTTCTAATGTTTACTGTACTTGTGGAAAGGTCATTGATTGGGAATTTCTTTTATTTTCTTCCATAAATTAAAGAACTGGATTTATTCACAAAACATCACCGACCCAAGGGCTTTTGGCAGTTGGTTGACTATGCAGACAAAGGAGAAGCTTAACTTGTGGTGTAGACAACTTTAGATCGAATAGTCAGTCAACTATAACAGTATTTTATGAATACTTAATGTTAATAGGATTCTGTTTGAATATCCAATATTATCAGCAGTGTACAGATCCAATCTAAAAAAAAAAAAAAAAAAAAAAAAAGACTGTTAGAGCTGTACACTTTCTAAAAACAGTCTAAAAGCAGATCACTAAAGCTTGCCAGTGCTGTGGGTGGCAACTCCAATTTGTACACTCTTTCAGAGCTAGATCCACCAATGATATTCAATGCTTCTGGGTATGTCTGATGCTGCATGCCACAGGCCTTTTTTTCCCATCAAAAAGCCCTCCTGTCTGCTAAAAGCTTCATACCCACTGACATCCTCCATGCTCTCAGCGATGAAGGCATGGGTCATGGCCCAGGGAAGGCGATTGCCTAGCTCAACCAGACTTTCCCCTAATACCCCGCTGTGGAGGAACCCTAATTTAACTCACTTTTTTGGTTACCTAGAGCCAGTGGTATGGACCAAATATGGTATCAAAACCTTACTCCACATTGTATCAAACGGTACTTTATTGTCATTTGATGGATTAAAACTAAAATATCATCTGCCAAACTCACACTTTTTCAGGTACATTCAACTGCGGCATGCTTTTTGCTCGCAATTTGGTGGGGAGCCCCTTGACCTTGAGCCCGGTGACCTAGAGGTACTAACTCGCTGTGAATCACTGCAAAAAACTGTTTCCTGCCCATATAAATACCTATTCCATGAGACGGCCCTCCTGTTGGGGCCTTGCAGGAGAGCTTGGGAGGCTATATCACCGGGGCTGGACAGAGACGATTGGGACGATATATAGATTGATTCATTACAAATTCCTACACAGAATTTACCTCACCCAGGCTAGACTGGTAAAGATGTTTGGGAATCAGCACTCCCTGTGCTGGAGATGCGCTGCACCCTTAGCTAACTTGCCTCCTGTATAAGGTCGGTCACCTCAATTTTTATCCCTATGTCCATCGAAGTATGTCTTCTACACTTAGTGGAGCCCCTGGCCACTACCAGGGCCATACGGACCCTTCTAAAGCCCCATACACACGCTCGGACTATCCGAGGACCAGGTCCGTCGGATCATGTCCGTCATACTTTGTCCGATGTTGGTTTTGCGTACACACGGTCGGACAAAGTTGTCGGAAAATCCGATCATTCTGAACGTGGTGACGTTTGTTGCCTACGACGGGACTACGTAGAGGCTAGTAGCCAATAGCTTTGGTCTTGTAATGTGATCTGAGCATGCGTAGCACTTTGTCCGTCGGACAACCGTACACACGATCGGATTTGGTGTGATCGGACCGTGTTGTTGGAAAATCTATCCAGCAGGAGATAGGACTTTGTCCGTCGGACAATCCGACGTACACTGTCCGATGGTGCATACACACGGTCTGATTTTTCAACAACATTGTCCGATCGGACAGAATCCATGCAAAAATCCGACCGTGTGTATGGGGCTTTACCCTGTTACTGTTTTACGCTAAAAAGTGCATTATCCTTTCATGGAAGAGCTCTGTGTCACCGACCTTGGAGTCTTGCAAAACATTGGTCAACAAGGTAGTACCCTTTTACAAGGCTACATACTTGAACAGAGGGGCTCTGAACAAATTTGAGAAGGTTTGGGGGGGGGGGTGGCTTCCATGGACACAGTATCAGATTAACCACACTGGGACATAACCTAAGATCCTTTGTAGATAAGATAACACGGAAGGGCGATTGTCTTGAAGGGCTGGAAGATTAGTGAGTGATTGAAAAATGCGCACACTGCACAGTTGGTGATGGGTTACTCTCCTTAATTAAACCATGTCACTATGGGGCGGGGGGGAGTGGGGGGTCGAGAGCGTAACCATTCCATGGAGGACATCTGATAGAATGCTGGGGAGCCGGGGAATTGTATCCTTGTGTCCATTGCTTCTGGCTGGAGGTAGGAACGTTTGTGTACCTGTCTGGGCAAAGTTAGGGGGGGGGTACCCCAAGTTTCTGTGAGAACTTTTATGTTGTATTGTTTTCTGTAGTGTACCGGCAAGTTTGTGGCTGGTTGCAGCCCACGTTGTGTGGCTTGTTATAATACGTATTGTATAAAACAAAATAAAAATAGTTTTCAAAAAAAAAAAGCCCTCCTGTCTTCAAAAGAACCTTGTGTGGCACCATGTGAATTTCAGATGTTCACATATGCAGGTACAGAATGTGTTTTGCTCTAAATTATTACAAATAGTTCAGTAAATATGCCATAGCAGGCAAAGTAATAGGATCATTTAAAAAGCACAGTGACCATATTGTATTTACTTTCCAGTTCTCCCTGCTTCAAGGTTTACTGCCCCCTAAACTCCTCGGTAAGTATAAAACTTGTAAAGATTTATGCAAACTCCCCTTGCGGGTGAGACACCAAATTCTGTATAATGGAGGGCATATAGAAATGTCATACATTTTACCATGCAAAGAAGTACCAGATATTTCCAACAATGGATCAGGGTGAGATGGGGAGATGGAGAAGATTAGTAAAGCATGATTGCTGTACTAAATACAAAATGACAATGTGTCAATGTTGTTTCCATATAAAATAATAAAAAGGATTTGATTAAAAAAAAAATACAAAATTACACTCTTACTTTGCTGTAATGGTTCAGATAATGATCTAATACTAGCACTGTACAACAGACACAATACTATACTTTCAAAATTACATCTAACCCCCCTCCACCCCAATCCGCCAAAAGACTCTCATGATGCTTGAAGTTTTCATGTAATAAATTAAGTTTCTGAAATCCAGTATATCCTTACACACACAACAATGATCAGCCCAGAGACTGCTTTATAAAGTACCAAGTATGGCCTCATGGTAGGTAAGAATGCCCATTCTCCAAAAAAATAGGTTTTTCATTAGCTCTGGAAGTGTCCTTTGGGGATCTGAGGTGTCATAAACCAATGCTATGGTACTTTATGGTGTTGACACAACAATGATAGCATTAGCTATATTATATTATCTGTCTGGAAAGAAAATATATCAAAAACGTTAAAAAAAATGCTTAGGTAAATATGAAATATCACTGACTAAATATTACTAATGAATATTCAATACAGTATTTACCTGTTAAGCCAACAGACTGAGCTCTAGGCTCCTTTTTACAGGTTTATAAAAATACCCTTAACTGATTTACTTAAAAGAAGCTTTTATTTATAACTCAAAGTTCAAGTTTAAATTACATTGTTATTAAACTCACTATATTTGGTCTCCCACAGTACACAGAACATGGAAATGCAATTATTTTAGTAAATATAAACTGCTAAATACCTTTTCTCATCAGTAGTACAGTGGTGTGAAAAAGTGTTTGCCCCCTTCCTCATTTCCTGTTCCTTTGCATGTTTGTCACACTTAAGTGTTTCGGAACATCAAACCAATTTAAACAATAGTCAAGGACAACACAAGTAAACACAAAATGCAATTTGTAAATGAAGGTGTTTATTATTAAAGGTGAAAAAAATCCAAACCATCATGGCCCTGTGTGAAAAAGTGATTGCCCCCCTTGTTAAAACATACTATAACTGTGGTTGTCCACACCTGAGTTCAATTTCTCTAGCCACACCCAGGCCTGATTATTGCCACACCTGTTCACAATCAAGGCATCACTTAAATAGGAGCTGCTTGACACAGTAAGGTCCACCAGAAGATCCTTAAAAGCTACACATCATGCCGAATCCCAAAGAAATTCAGGAACAATTAAGAAAGAAAGTAATTGAGATCTATCAGTCTGGAAAGGGTTATAAAGCCATTTCCAAAGCTTTGGGAATCCAGCGAACCACAGTGAGAGCCATTATCCACAAATGGCGAAGACATGGAACAGTGGTGAACCTTCCCAGGAGTGGCCGGCCGCCCAAAATTACCCCAAGAGCGCAGCGACGACTCATCCAAGAGGTCACAAAAGACCCCACAACAACGTCCAAGGAACTGCAGGCCTCACTTGCCTCAGTTAAGGTCAGCGTTCATGCCTCCACCATCAGGAAAAGACTGGGCAAAAATGGCCTGCATGGCAGAGTTCCAAGGAGAAAACCACTGCTGAGCAAAAAGAACATCAAAGCTCGTCTCAATTTCTCCACAACACATCTTGATGATCCCCAAGACTTTTGGGACAACATTCTGTGGACCGATGAGACAAAAGTGGAACTCTTTGGAAGGTGTGTGTCCAAGTATATCTGGCGTAGAAGGAACACTGCATTTCAGAAAAAGAACATTATACCAACAGTAAAATATGGTGGTGGTAGTGTGATGGTCTGGGGCTGTTTTGCTGCTTCAGGACCTGGAAGACTTGCTGTGATAAAAGGAACTATGAATTCTGCTGTCTACCAAGAGATCCTGAAGGAGAATGTCCGACCATCTGTTCGCGTACTCAAGCTGAAACGAACTTGGGTTCTGCAGCAGGACAATGATCCTAAACACACCAGCAAGTCCACCACCGAATGGCTGAAGAAAAACAAAATGAAGACTTTGGAGTGGCCTAGCCAAAGTCCTGACCTGAATCCTATTGAGATGTTGTGGTATGACCTTAAAAAGGCCGTTCATGCTCGAAAACCCTCTAATGTAACTGAATTAGGACAATTCTGCAAAGATGAGTGGGCCAAAATTCCTCCAGGACGCTGTAAAAGCCTCATTGCACGTTATCGCAAACGCTTGGTTGCAGTTGTTGCTGCTAAGGGTGGCCCAACCAGTTATTAGGTTTAGGGGGCAATCACTTTTTCACACAGGGCCATGATGGTTTGGATTTTTTTTCACCTTTAATAATAAACACCTTCATTTACAAATTGCATTTTGTGTTTACTTGTGTTGTCCTTGACTATTGTTTAAATTGGTTTGATGTTCCGAAACACTTAAGTGTGACAAACATGCAAAGGAACAGGAAATGAGGAAGGGGGCAAACACTTTTTCACACCACTGTATATAGCAGTCTTGTGACATCTATCAGTCTCCGGCTAAGCACTGGTTAAGGCTTGTAGGAGGAGTTTTCATTCTCCTTTGACTGTCCTATGAGACTAAAATGCAAGCCATTGGTAGCCACTGCAGTTGAACAGAAGTTGATTTACTGATCGACTTCTGTTTAACCACCCTGTCGAATAAAAGCAACTCAATTGGCTGTAGCCGCTGATCTGTGTATTCTGACCATGGGGAAGTCTCCCCATTGTCAGATAACAATAGAGCAGTGGGAAGGATTCTCCATCCACCTTAAATACAGTATATGGATGGGGGAATCAGTTCAGTTTTTTTCATTGAGCCTACTGAACAAAAAAACTGAACCATGTATGGACAACTTTAGTCAGAGGAGTCATTTATTCATGCCTCCTCCCTCCCCACACCCATCTCTATAAAGATCTGTACAGACTTTCAATTAGAGAGAAACACTATAAAAGGAAACAGCTTCTGCTGTGCACACTCTATGAAAAACGTATAATACTTTCTAGCATAAAAAATATAGATGCACCCTGTATATAATGTTATTTGTAAATACTGGTTTTATATAAATAGTAAAAAATATTTAAAACAAAACATATAACCAAAAAAATTAAATAAAATAAAATTGAACAAAAATCATTGGTGTTTTCATTTAAACATGTGTAACCTGAAACTGGCATAGACTTTAAACTGCTGTTTCTCATAAACAAGGGTAGAGAGGGTATTTAACCCCTTCCCAGAGACCCTTAAACTGGGTCTTTAAGCTGAGGGGTGGGACCGATTTCCACATCTCTTGATCATTGTGCTTGGCTGTCACAGTGGTCACATGTTTGGGAGCCTGTCCCATCAGTTCCTTAACATATCCAGAGGCCAGGAGTTGTCTGTGACACAGTAAGCTTAGCACAGAAACCTCAGCAACCATAGACACATATGCACAGCATTTGGGCATAGTCCACCCTCCTTGCCATCCCGCATACATGCTTTGTGGTCAGCAACGTTAATAGATGTGTATAATTCTCCTATAGATCTGGAGTCTTTATTTCAAGCTCAAGTTAAATTTCTAAGTCTCTAGTTAAGCATGAAGGAAAACACTGTTATGTAAATTTCCTACTTCGGTTGCCTAAAAATGCTTTAGTATCAGCAGAGAGCCATACATCAGATAGAGAATTCAGCTTTGATTAGGCTTTAAAAGTGGAAAAATTAGAAAAATTAGGCATGAAGCTGTGTGCAGTCCATTGTAGATACTTGTGATTTAAAAAGGGGGGGGGGGGGGGGGTGGCAATTAGTAGGACAGTGCACCAAAGCCTTAAATATATGTGAACCCTCACCTTGTAAAACAAATTCAAAATTTAAATTTGTGTGTGTGTGTGTGTGTGTGTGTGCATATTTATATATATATATATATATATATATATATATTGTGATGACTTGGGGTATCTTAGCTCATTGGTAGCACTAAACAGTGAGTCTATTCTGCGTCAGAAGTTTGTTTTAGGGCTTTTTCTGCCCACTTTTATTGAAAGCAAAAGTAAAACATCACATAATAGTCTTCCCATGCAGGGGACACCTGGCTTATTAGTGTGCCTGTTTTCTGCCAAAATAAACTGTGGCATGGGTTCGCCTCTCTACAGTATATATATATATATATATATATATACTGAGCAAAATTATAAATGCAACACTTTTGTGTTTGCCCCTATTTATCATGAGCTGAACGCAAAGATCTACAACTTTTTCTGTGTACACATATTTCTCTCAAATATTGTTCATAAATCTAAATCTGTGTTAGTGAGCACTTGCTGAGATAATCCATCCACCTAACAGGTGGGGCATATCAAGATGCTGATTAGACAGCAGTATTATTGTACAGGTGTGCCTTAGGCTGGGCACAATAAAAGGCCACTCTAAAATTAGCAGTTTTATCACACAGCACAATGCCACAGAAGTCGCAAGTTTTCAGGGAGCGTGCAATTGGCATGCTGACTGCAGGAATGGCCACCAGAGCTGTTGCCCTTGAATTGAATGTTCATTTCTCTACCATAAGCCATCTCAAAAGGTGTTTCAGAGAATTTGGCAGTACATCCAACCGGCTTCACAACTGATGACCACATGTAACCACACCAGCCCAGGACCTCCACATCCAGCATCTTCACCTCCAAGATCATCTGAGAGCTGCTGCAACAATTGATTTGCATAACCCAAGAATTTCTGCACAAACTGTCAGAAAACCATCTCAGGGAAGCTAATCTGCATGCTCATCATCCTCATCGGGGTCTCGACCTGTCTGCAGTTTGTCATCATAACCGTTTTGAGTGGGTAAATGCTCACATTCGATGGTTTCTAGCATTTTGGAGAGGTGTTCTCTTCACGGATGAATCCCGGTTTTCACTGTACAGGGCAGATGGCAGACAGCATGTATGGCGTCCTGTGGGTGAGCAGTTTGCGGATGTCAACGTTGTGGATTGAGAGGCCCATGGCGGCAGTAAGGTTATGGAATGGGCAGGCGTATGCTATGGACAACGAACACAGGTGCATTTTATTGATGGCATTTTAAATGCACAGAGATACTGTGACGAGATCCTGAGGCCCATTGTTGTGCCATTCATCCACAACCATCACCTCATATTGCAGCATGATAATGCACTGCCCTATGTTGCAAGGATCTGTACACAATTCCTGGAAGCTAAAAACATCCCAGTTCATGCATGGCCAGCATACTCACTGGACATGTCACCCATTGAGCATGTTTGGAATGCTCTGGATCAGCGTATACGACAGTGTGTTCCAGTTCCTGACAATATCCAGCAACTTCACACAGCCATTGAAGAGGAATAGACCAACATTCCACAGGATACAATCAACAACCTGATCAACTTTATGCGAAGGAGATGTGCTGCACATGAGGCAAATGGTGGTCACACCAGATACTAACTGGTTTTCGGACCCCGACCCCCTAATACAGTAAAACTGCAAATTGAGTGGCCTTTTATTGTGGCCAGCATAAGGCACACCTGTGCAATAATCATACTGTCTAATCAGAGTCTTGATATGCCACTCCTGTGAGGTGGATGGATTATCTCGGCAAAGGTGAAGTACTCACTAATACAGATTTAGGCAGATTTGTGAACAATATTTTTTGTACATAGAAAAAGTCTAGATCTTTGCGTTCAGCTGGTGATAAATAGGGGCAAACACAAAAGTGTTGCGTTTGTAATTTTGCTCAGTGTGTGTGTGTGTATATATATATATGTATATATATATATATATATATATATATATATATATATCATTATAAATACCGTCTTTCCTTTTTGTTATAAGTGCTCACATAATCTCTGTTCTCAGCTACATAAGGGACTTAAAGAGGTGGGGGTGGACAAACAGCAGTACCCCAATCTTCCCAGTGAATGACTGTGCAGGGCAGGGGGGGGGGGGACAAATCTGACCATTTGAGGACAGGCAGGCTGTTCCCCCAGCACATCTAGAAAACTGACCACACTGGGATAGATGTACTCTCATGCCTAGCATGGTCAGTTAATAGGAAAGCAGGGGGAATGGCAGGAACACCAGGTATTTTACACAAAGGAAGCAAAGTGAAGAGAACAGGATACTTTTTAACACAAGTACAACAGACACATATCATTCATGAATATGAAATGTTGAGATAACATAGTTACATAGTAGGTGAGGCTGAAAAAAAGACACAAGTCCATCAAGTCCAACCTATGTGTGTGATTATATGTCAGTATTACATTGTATATCCCTGTATGTTACCGTTGTTCAGGTGCTTATCTAATAGTTTCTTGAAACTATCGATGCTCCCCGCTGAGACCACCACCTGTGGAAGGGAATTCCATATCCTTGTGGCTCTTACAGTAAAGAACCCTCTACGTAGTTTAAGGTTAAACCTCTTTTCTTCTAATTTTAATGAGTGGCATGTGTCTTGTTAAACCCTCTTCCGCAAAAAAGTTTTAGCCCTATTGTGGGGTCACCAGTATGGTATTTGTATATTGAAATCATATCCCCTCTCAAGCGTCTTTTTTCCAGAGAGAATATGTTCAGTGCTCGCAACCTTTCTTCATAACTAATATCCTCCAGACCCTTTATTAGCTTTGTTGCCCTTCTTTGTACTCGCTCCATTTCCAGTACATCCTTCCTGAGGACTGGTGCCCAGAACTGGACAGCATACTCCAGGTGCGGCCTTGTAGATTGGGAGAATTATTGCTTTATCTTTGGAGTTAATCCCCTTTTTAATGCATGCCAATATTCTGTTTGCTTTGTTAGCAGCAGCTTGGCATTGCATGCCATTGCTGAGCCTATCATCTACTAGGACCCCCAGGTCCTTTTCCATCCTAGATTCCCCCAGAGGTTCTCCCCTCGGTGTATAGATTGCATTCATATTTTTGCCACGCAAATGCATTATTTTACATTTTTCTACATTAAACCTAATTTGCCATGTAGTTGCCCACCCCATTAATTTGTTGAACAATATGTTGTTTAACATATTCTTTAAATAGCATGGTTAATTATAATATATTTTGTCTTCTGCCTTATATATTTGTTAAAAAGTTGAAGATGACGAATAATATACCCACTATCATGTTACACATGCATTTTTGTTTGTTTACCTTTTGTATTTTCCTCACTCCATAGCTAGGAGATGCTGTATGTAGTTAGTCCCACCATTCTGTATCATGCTTAGTCTCCATTCATCACATGTGCTGTATTCTGCTGGAAATAGACACACTATGATTTTTTGACCTATGTGATGTGTATCTGTTATGATCTGCACAAGTTTTGGATTAAAGCTTTCTACAATCTGCATGATGTCACTTGGATGGAGTCACTGTCTGTCGTGCTACTAGTCTGTAAGATAAAGTAGAACCATTGGCAAAACGTTTTAGTGCCAGGGAGGATTATAATGCCTGTCAAAAAAAAAAATCTCCATCTGTGGCCCATTGCAGAGATTTGCCTTCACTTCCTGTCCCATAGCCAAACAGGAAGTGAGAGGAAATCCCTGCAAATAAAGGGAATCTTCCAAATCTTTCAGATATTTATTTGTAAAAAAATGTTGAAAGCCATTTATCATTTTCCTTCAACTTTTACAATCATGTGCCACTTTGTGTTGGTCTATCACATAAAATCCCAATAAAATACATTTATGTTTTTGGTTGTAACATGTCAAAATGTGGACAATTTCAAGGGGTATGAATACTTTTTCAAGGCACTGTATTTGTGACATTCCAACTGATTTCTCCTATACAGACAGCCAATGAGCCCGCACTTACAGTATACTTCTTAACTACCCCAGTCATGACAGAAAGCCGATGTGTTTATTTAATAGAAATGCATATTTCAAAGTTTTAGCAGATTGTCTGTCATGATTCGATTCATTTGTTCTTACAACACATCAATCTTCTATGCATCAGCATGCACATATCTTCGACAATCGGTCAGATGTTACCAGTTGCCTTAAATAGCATGTTATTATTCAATTAGTCTGTGAACAGATATTTAACTGTCTGAGGTTGCATTCCGACAGTTGAGCAGCATGTTTTTGTTTGTCTTCTGTAAAATTAGCATGACTTTGGGGACCCCCAGGTGACCAAAACTAGTGTCCCCATTGGAATATTTCCCCTCTAATACTTTTCTGGGGACAACCCAAAATTTGGGATTTTCTTTAACTTTCACTTTCAATGATAATGGTTAACAGGAAAACGGGGGCACAGACAGCAATAAAAAGTGTTCTAATTCCTCTGCACTCTATCCAAAACTAAAAAAAGTTTTGCCTTTAGTTATACATTAAGTTATCTCACCACTGCTGGATCAATTAGAGTTAAAACTTTCAGTGCTAACGCCGGCCATACACAGGGCAATTTTTTTTCCGGCAACCATGGGTTGCAGGAAAGAAGTTAGCTTGATTCTCCCATCATCACAGACAGTGTAGATGCGGTAAAACCCCCCTGCCAGGCTTCTTCCAGCAGGGGGCGCCCCCCTGGGAGAAGATATTGATTATCACTAGCAGCTGTAGCAGCCCTGTACGATAATTGTAAGTGAATCCAGCAAGCTGGTTGTACCCATGTTGATCAATTGATCAACTTGATACATTCAGCCTGCCCATTAATGGTTCGAATCTTGACCGGTTCCTGCTGAACCGGACAAAATTTGAACTTTTTGTTTTTTTCTTTTTAGATCTTTATTTTTTTTTTCCTGCTGAACCGGACAAAATTTGAACTGTGTGTGGCCGGCCATAGATTGTTGAAACAGAATACTCACCACTCACAACACTCACACTCAAGGGAAACAATGGGCATTAATGAAACCTTTAAAAACATTAAGACTATGATCAAGGTTAGAAAGGACAGAAATAAAAAAAGCATGTACCTAATAAACAAGCATGGCTTGTCAAAAATCAGTTTGAGACAAGAAGAGAGGAGCACTCATGAAGGACCTACAGAGTTATGTTCAAAGAAAAAAAGTGACTGACCTTTTCCAAAGGATGAATAGTATTAATATAATTATTATTAGTTATATGAAAGGTGGAAATGCTGCTTCATATGTTTACCAGTGTTGTGAGTACAAAAAGACAAACATATAGTATGTACATTTACATTTTTCATAATTTTTCACTTTTATATTTTACATTTTTCATATTTTTATTTTGGTGAATAAGGTAATTGTGAGCATTGTGCTGTCGTTTGTGAGTGTACTTGTTTGCATAAATCCTGAGCAACCATCCTGTTCAATTATAGGACTTCATTCCTCCCTAGGCCAACAATCCTATGCTCCCACTTTCCTACTGTAGTGGACTAGCTATAGTGGCTAGCCTTTGTATTACACTTAGAAGCTCAGACATCATAGAGACACAAAGGGATTCATTTACTAAAGCTGGGGAATGCAAAATCAGGCTCACTTCTGCATAGTAACCAATCAGCTTCTAACCTCAGCTTGTTTAATTAAGCAATAAAACCTGGAAGCTGATTGGTTTCTATGCAGAAGTGAGCTTGATTTTGCACTCGCCAGCTTTAGCAAATATCCCCCAAAGGCTCAAAGGATCAGTTTGCCCACTCTTTGTCAGTGCACCTAGTACTGAAAAAAAACAAAAAAAAAAACACTTTAGGCCCCTTTCACACATGCCTTAAGTTTGTTTCATCAGTTCAGTCACATTCTTCAAAGAAAAAACAGATCAGTTTACATCAGGTTTTCTAGCAGTTTTTCATCAGTTTTTATGACAGTTCTTTACATCCACTTAACCACTTGAGTCAAATTTTTGGTTTACATTACAGCTGCACGATTCTGGATAAAATGAGAATCACAATTTTTTTGCTTAGAATAAAGATCACGATTCTCTCACAATTCTTGCGGCGTAACATCATCTTTCACATTATACAAAAAAATTGGGCTAACTTTACTGTTTCGGTTTTTTTAACCTCCCTGGCAGTATGATTATTTCAGATTTTAGGTGCTGAAAGTGGTACAATTATTTTGCATAGCAATTTGGCGTTTTATATTGTAGGCCTATAATTCTTAGAAATAACTCATTTAAATCTGTCCAAACAAGAGCCTAGTAGACATCCCGGGTATGATAAAGTTTGAAACACGAAATCGTAAATTATAATATAATAAATGTAGCGCTGGCTCCTGACGAGCATGCGCTATGTATTTTTGAAAATTAATATTCCTGAAACCACAGTGGGGTTTTAGGACAAATTCTTCTAAATTATGATTTTCGTACCAGTCTGGCTGGATTGCTCGATTGGTGTCACTGTCACCGCCGGCAAGTATGAGAACGCAGTTTAGCTGGGTGTATTGGATGCCACTCTTTCTCTCGGAACCAGCCCAGTGGGAGTGTTTATCCTGCTGTGCATTCTGGGAGGGGGTATTTAAGGTACTGAGATCACACGCTACGGGGTTCCGGTCCAGAAGATATCTGCTGTCTGTTTGGCCCTGGTCCTCCTGACCAGCCCTCAGGGCCCTCCCCTCCTGGAGTGCGGATCCATGCAATTCCAAGTCTCGGGGCTGGATAGCCTGAGGCGAAGCAGGGACAGGCCTGAATGGATATCAGGGCCTAATGGTTCAAGAGTGGTCCGGTGCCGTCTCATCTAAGGAGAGGCCCAACAACTGGAGGAGTATCCAGGGGAGGCCTTCAGGAGAAGGCCATGCACAAGGCTGGTTTCTCTGAAAGGGCCTGGAGGCTCAGTTGAAGGACACTTTATAGATATACACTCATACGGTATTGCCGGACTGGCTGAGAGATACTGGTACCATATGACCCTAGACGGAGACGAGGTGAAGAAGGTAATGGTAAGCCCAATATCATAAACAGAGTACTTACCGAGGCCAAGATGCCGAGAGCGGTTGCCCTTGCGACTCAGCGCCCACTACCCCTGAAGGTGGCACAGGGAGCGGTTGGCACCAAGAGGCACAAGCCATCTGCAGGACAGCGACTTGTTTGAAGGTCCAGAGGTGAGTATGAAGCGCTGAAGCAAGGAGAATCCGGGAGCAGGCTGAGGGTCAAGCACAGGAGACAAAAGGCAAAGTCCAGGTGCAGGCCGAGGGTCAAACACAGGTAACAAAGTCCAGAGGCAAGGTAACAGGGGGGCTGTAGCAAGGAGAATCCGGGAGCAGGCTGAGGGTCAAGCACAGGAGACAAGGGGCAAAGTCCAGGTACAGGCCGAGGGTCAAACACAGGAGATAGCAGAAATCCGAGAGGTAAGCCAGAGGTCAAGGGCAGGAGAGAGTCAGCGTAGTCAAGGCAATCCGGGTCACAACGGGTAGTCAACTTGTCACAGGAATGGGTACAGGTAATGCAGGAGAGCTGAGAGACGAACCAGCGTTTGTTTGAGGCCTGAGGCTCCCTTTTATAGGGCAGCAAGGGTCACGCCAAACGTGCGCTAGTGCACATGCGCGCCGCTCAGTGGAGCCGCGAGCGCGTGTGCGCCGTATATGTACATCTCTTTCCCTCTCCTGTCCCTCTCCTTGCACATACTGCCCCCCAAATGACAGCTCCAAAACCTAAGGGGTAAAAAAGCTGGCAATTACATTTGAAAGATGACAGTGACAGTCAGCGCCGACAAGTGAGGGATCCTCCATTTGTCAGTTTACATCCGTTTTTCTTCCAATCTGTTTTTTTGACGGATGAAAAATAGGGCTTTCATCTGTTCAAAAAAACGGACGTTGACGGAAGCGGATGAAAACGGATGAAAATAAGTGATCATCCGTTGTCATCCATTTTTTGATTGGAATGCATTGATGTCCATTTTACATCCATCAACGGATTGATGAAAAACGGACAAAACAGTCCGTATACGTGAAAGGTGCCTTAGGCCACATTCACGTGGCCTAAGAGTCCAGTGGATTCCTGCTGCAGGATTTACAGCTAGATGCAGATAGCTGCAGCTACTGAGCCCATACTAAGCAATGACAGGCTAATAGGGGCCACAGCTGTACATGGGTGTTTTGATATAATCGCACATGCAGCGATTATCTGACAGACAGATGATCAGACAGATGATCACCCCTGGATGCCAGCTTTTACATCTAGGGGCAATCATCTGTCCCTAGCTGCAGGTAATCGGTGCATGTGTAATTACATCTGAACACACAGCTATGGCCACTGACAGCCTGTCATTTGCTATAGTGGGCACATATTTGTCTAGAATCCTGGTGCCCAACCTGTAGCCCTTAGGCACATTTTGTGTGGCCTTCTGGGGCCGCTACAGACACTAATTTGTATGTGGGACATAAAGGGTAGGATATATTTGCATAAAGTGGAACTCTTCTAGAAAAAAACAAGAAAAAAAAATAGGTTTTGCTTTTGACTGTGTGTTTAAGAGATTTCACCATGGTTGCTAGGTTGGGGTACGATGTAAAGTCTTCTGAATGGGGACACAGACAGAAAAAAAGAAAGCATGTGAGAGTTCTAAATGCTAGAAATACACTTTAAACCACAAAGCCCATAGGATGATTGTACAGAATAACAAACTGCCCAGAAACATAACCTCACCTGTAGACATAAACTGTACATGAACTCAGAATATTTGGATAGAAAAGTGAGCAAACAAAGTATACACAATACTTTATACTGAACAAACTATAACATATTTATTACGGAAAACTGACGTTCTTGGCTGAGCAGCTTCAAAAGATCTGCACAGTGCTGGAACCATTGAAAAGTGGTATTAATAAATGTGTCTGAAATATAGCACCTGCTATTAGTTCACAATTAGGCTTGGCAGAATGAGACTGCATACAAAAATCTTCTGTAGGGATAACATTTGCCATGTAAAGGCAACATAATAAAAAAAACAATTAATCAGGTACAAGATTCCAAGACAGTGACAATTAGTGTAAAGTGAATTTTTGTTGACTCTTGGCAGTGTATGTCAATGTTTTGTACTGGTTACTTTTAAAAGGCTGTCCCATACTGCCTGACAGTTTTGTACTGGTGACTTTTTCAACAACAAAGAAGCAGTGCTCTATGGGTAAAAGCATAAATACATATAAGACATTGGTAAAAAGAAAAAGTTTGTTTATTGCACTTGAGAAAGGTGAACAACTGTCAATTATAAAAACTTGCGGAGGTTGCAAAAAACTGTCATAGGCGCGTATAGCCAGTATAGATACTAGTATTAAATGTTAAATAAACGGTACCACAATGATATCCGGGGAGGAAAGGGTTAACATCATCAAGTCGGCTTGTTTGTTAAACATGGAAAGAGATGTAATAAACCATGTGGGATACTGATGGAAGCCCGGTGGAAGGGGGGTGTGTTGTGTGACAGCTCTCTGCCTCAAGCTGGTGGTCAAGCTCAGCTGGTGTCCAGGATGGAGACCGCAATGGCGAAGGACACTTACAGGAAGATGTGAGATGCTGAAGCTGGTCACGGGAGTGAGCCACGCTGAGCGACAGACAGTGTGGTATAACATTCACCACTGGGAGATGGAACTGGGAGAGCCGAACAAACCCACTGGAGCCAGGCGCACTGGATGATGTCAGGACCACACCAGAAACAATGGCAAAAAGGAAGCCCATCTGTAGTGGTAAACCACAAGCTCTGGGTTGCCGTTGGGAGGGGGTGGAGATAACAAGCCTGGTGTATGTTGTTAACATAGCACCAGGCTTGTTATCTCCACCCCCTCCCCTTCAATGGGTTTAAATACTGTTGTTGCCACTTCCTCCATGACTTTGAAAAAGTACATGTGCGCGAAACATGTAAGCCACAGCAACCCAGAGCTTGCGGTTTACCACTACAGATGGGCTTCCCGTTTCTCCTTGTTTATGGCGCGGTACTAACGTCTTCCAGTGCGCCCGGCTCCAGTGGGTTTGTTCGGTTACAGTTAACACAACACAGATTAGACATTAGAGGAGAGTACTCACTTACTTCGACCCATGCCTAATACTATTAACAACAATAAGAAAAATGAAGATAAAAATAAAAACAAAAGTAAATATAAAAATAATAAACATAAACCAAAAAATGTACGTGCACATGGATATCATTCTGGCCCAATTCGGCCCTCGGAGCAGGAATCAGGTTTGGTTCTTGCCTTTGGTACATCTGCTACTAACATCTCACAACAACCGATATCTGTTCAGATTATATCTCCCACTACTTTACAAACCAGATCTTCTAGTACTGATCTCTTACTTATGGATCCAACAACACCATTAGAGCCATGTAGTGGGGCCTATCATATATCATCTAGTTTTGCAGTAACAACATCGAATAAATACAGTCCTTTATCCAGGGACCAGGATGTTTACATCAAAGAGGGGACTCGACCCAGGAATAATGGGCTGCCCATTTTTCCTGCCACTACCATTAATAATGCTAATGATACATCATTGGTGGATGAAAATGTTTTATTCCAATCTCCAAAGGGAGCTCTACAACCAAAGGAAAAAAGAAAACTAGATGAGGTGGAAGAGGAGTAACACAATCCAAGATCAGACAAAAAGGAGAGGATGGACACCATCTAGAAGATAGTACTATTAAGATTTACAATCTGTCCTCACATAACCTCACCCCGGCTGAATTTCGTTTATTGAAAAAGGGTCTTAGTTTCTCTCCCTCTATGGGACCTAACAAATTTGGCCTCTTCAAAGATCTAAATAAGTTTATTTGTTCTCTCACCTTGAAACGACATTATGCCAGGAATCAGATTACGAATAATCCCAGTGGGAACCCAATATCGGGGGTCATCAATGATGAGGTTTCTTCCCAACCCCAAGATGCCATCCTGCAGGTTTTAGAGGACTTGTGGTTGGAGGGCAATATAGAAAGCCAAAGTCATTGTCCATTTTTGGACCCAGATATCAAACACACTAGCTTTAAACCTCTGTCTATATTTAACCCTACACAATCCAAAGGTCCACACATCGAGACGTTCTACCAGGAAGTCTATAGGGACTTTGTACAGCTGTGTGATATCTCGGCTAAGCAGAGCTCTTTTAATCTAAGCATAGCTGAACATCAAGCCCTTAGAGACCTAACATCCAATAAAGACATTACAATGAGACAGACAGACAAAGGAGGCAGTCTGGTTGTTCAAAACAAATTTGACTATCTCCAAGAGGCCAATCGGCTATTAACCTATATCGACTAGACATGTGCACAACAAAAAAATTCGTTTATTTTCGTTTCGTTTTTTTTGTTTCCGAAAAAAATTTGTTTATTTTCGTTCCGTTTTTTTCGTTTCCATTGATTCGTAACGATTCGTAAATTCGTAAGTCGTCGGTGTTCGTATTCGTAACGATTCGTACATTCGTAAGAGTTATTTTTCGTTGATTCGTTAGTTTAATTTTTGTTTATTCGTTTATTCGAAATTCGGACGCATTCGTATTTATTCGTACATTCGTAACATTCGTAACATTCGTAGATTCGTAATCCGAGCATAATTCATACGTTTATGTAATGTGTATGCTATTATTACATTTTAATAATTTACGAATCGAAAAAAAAAGATAGGAATCGAAAAAAAAAGTTACGAATGTACGAATTTTTTTGTTCAATCCATTCGAAGCACGTTAAGCAGCACCATTGTAAGGGACACAGAAAATTACCAATCAAAAAAAAAAAAAAGGTACGAATGTACAAATTTTTTCGTTAATTTTCGTTGTTCCTGTTTTCGTTTTTCGGATTTTCTTCATTCGTACATTCGTTGTTTCTAATTAGTTTTTTTCGGATTTTCGTTGTTTTTCGGATTCGTTCGATTCTAATGATTCGTTATTCGGATTCGTTCGATTCGAACGATTCGTTCATTCGTACGAAAACGAACGAACGAAAAAAAGAAAAAAAACGAAAAAAAACTAAACGAATTGCACATGTCTAATATCGACACCTATTTAAATCTTTCCTCTGATCCCCTTGCCCAATATCAGTTGGAGCTTGTCACCCTGGTCGAATCGGCCTGGAGAGAGGGGGTGCTAAACAAGAAATAGAAATGTTTTTTGCTCCCTAAAGTGTGCAGTACCCCTTATTTTTATCACTTCACCAAGGTGCACAAAGCCTTGGTGGACCCTCCAGGTAGCCGATTGTTGCCAGTAGCAACAGCTTCACCAGTGGTCTGTCAGTTTATATAGACTTTTTACTATAGCCCATAGTTTGCCAACTGTCATCGTATATCAGGGACTCCAGTCATGTCATCAATATCTTACAAGCTTATTTTTGGCAAGAGAGATAATTGTGGGCCTCCCTGAATGTTGCCTCACTGTACATATCCATACCCCACGAGGTTGGAATTGCCGCTGTGCAATACTTTCTCACTAAAAACGGAGAGTTGAATTCTATACAATCTGAGATCTTGCTCAAAAGCATAGATTTCTGTTTACGGCATAATTACCGTATTTCTCGGCTCTGCTCACAGTCACGCCCAGTCCCGCCATTGGACCTGTGTTATGTCCATCATAGGGCGGTACTGGGCAGGACTGCGAGAGGAGCCGAGAGGAGCCAAGATACACAGGACCGGCTCTGTGTATCTCGGCAGCGCCCTATTTAAACATGAAGTAACACTGACAAGGCTGCAATGTCACTGACAAGGCTGCAAATGACACTGACAAGGCTGCAAATGACACTGGACAAGGCTGCAGATGACACTGACAAGGCTGCAAAGGACACTGGACAAGGCTGAAAATGACACTGGACAAGGCTGCAAATGACGCTGACAAGGCTGCAAATGACACTGGACAATGCTGCAGATGGACACTGATAAAGCTGCATTGATGGGCATTTAAATGTAAGTTTTTTTCTTTAAAATGTTTTTTTACCTTGAAATTCCCTCCTAAACTTGGGGTACGTGTTATACACCGGCGCGTGTTATACGGCGATAAGTACATACAGTATTTTACTTTTTTGAATCAATTTTATCTCCAACGTAAGGGAACAGCTATGGGGGCAAATTTTGCCCCAGTGTACGCTAATCTCACTATGGGGTACTGGGAGGAGAGGCATGTCTGGGCCAACAACCCCCTCTCTGCTTACATTGTCTTTTATGGACGCTACATCAACGATGTCCTGCTCATTTGGAGTGGGGGCCAAGATATATTTTACTCCTTTGTTGCCTACTGCAATACCAACACACTGGGGTTAGTGTTCACACACATGCTTGACCCTACGGAGTTCGTTTTTCTAGACCTGGTTTTATCTCACGATCAAAATAATATTATCACTCGCAATCATACAAAACCCACATGTGGTAACTCATATCTTCAATCAGAAAGCTGCCACCATCCAACCTGGAAGAAAAATATTCCCAACAGACAATTGCATAGATTAATAATAAATTGTGCAAGATTGGAAGATTATACTCTACAGCGTGAAATTTATGCAAAGAAAGTTTGAAGAGAAGGGCTATCCTAGGAATCTAGTCCAAAATTCTTTCTTTTCAAATATGAATAAGCAACCAAAAATTAAAGAGAACATCATTAAAAAACAGTACAAGCTAGATTTGTGTTGACTTTCAACACTAAATATAGGACCATCTTGAAAATTATCTATAAACATTATAATATCTTGAAGTTGGACCAACATTTGGCTCCCCTGTTACCTCCTAAGCCACAAATAACTTTTAGAGAATCAGGCACCATAAAAAAAATCATTGCCCCGAGCAAGTTAGAAAAATCCAACAAAAGACCTCTGCTTGATATTAGGGCCTATTTTGACAATAGAACAGGTATTTTTCAATGCCAGAAAAGAGGTTGCCTTACTTGCCAATCCATCACTCATGGATGTTCAAAGATTGTTACCAACAAAGGCACTTCTTGTCAGATCAAGCAGTTCATCACGTGTTTGACTGAATTTGTTGTTTACATCCTGCAGTGCCCCTGCAACCTCTTTTATGTGGGTCGTACGATACGTACCCTTCGCACTAGAGTAGGCGAGCACCATAGGTTTATTAAAAAGGGTTTTGATAAACACAGCGTCCCACGCCATTTCCTCCAGGCACATAACAAAGACTTTAGATGCCTGGAGGTTTTGGCGATTGAGGCTATCCCTAAGGGCACGCTCACCGACAACGAGAGGTTTTCCCTTCTTTGTAGGAGGGAAACGTTTTGAATTTATCTGTTGGGTTCCCTTTCGCCTGAGGGCCTTAATGAAGAACTTGATTTTCTTAGTATCATGTGATATTAGGCTTGATATTCTGACAATTTTTTTACACAGAGTCCTGCAGTACTACTGATAAACTCATATTAATAGAGTTGTCCTAATAATAACCTTATGCTTGTATGTTCATATGCAATGTGTTAATAGATATAAATATATATAGATCCATACATGCAGTCTCTTTCTTTTCCTCATCAAATGTATATTTACTCAGTATTTATAATCCCTTGTCACCATCATTGTTTAAATCATGTATCATCTTCTTTGATTTTGGATATTAGATTTATTCCTATATTCCCCCCCCCCCCTTTTTGATTAGGAACTATATGATATTCCTCAGTGTCTTATTGTCCATATCAATCTTTCATCATTTATTTTGATTTTTATATTTTTATTTTTCAACCATGAATCCATTTTATTTTTAATTTTTTATTATTATTTTTATTTTTGTTCATACAATTCATTGATTACATTTTTTAATATATGTATATTAAATAGTTTTCTATTATATTCATCATCTGTGAGTAAAGTAGGCTCATATGCATTTCGCACCTTCTAAAGTTTTTATTTTATTTTAAGCTATAGGGTCGAGAGGTGTTAACAACATACGCCAGGCTTGTTAACTCCACCCCATCCCCTTCAATGGGTTTAAATACTGTTGTTGCTGCTTCCTCTGTCACTTTGAAAAAGGGCATGCGTGCAAAACATGTAAGCCACGGCAACCCAGAGCTTGAGGTTTACCACTACAGACAGGCTTCCTGTTTCCCCTTGTTTCCTGCATGGACCTGACATCATCCAATGCACCTGGCTCCAGTGGGTTTGTTTGGTTCTCTCGGTTCCATCTCCCAGTGGTGGATGTTATACCACACTGTCTGTGGCTCAGCGTGGCTCACCCCTGCGACCAGCTTCAGCATGTCGCAGCTTCCTGTAAGTGTCCTTTCACTATTGTGGTCTCCATCCTGGACACCAGCAGAGCTTGAACACCAGCTTGAGGCAGAGGGCTGTCACACAACACACCCCGCCCCCTTCCACTGGGCTTCCATTGTTATTCCACATGGTTTATTACATCTCTTTCCATGCTTAACCAACAAGCCGACTGGATGATGTTAACCCTTCCCTACCCGAATGTCATTGTGGTACTGTTTATTTAACATTTTATACTAGTATCTATACTGGCTATATGCTCCTATGACAGTTTTTTGCAACCTCTGCAAGTTTTTATAATTGACAGTTATTGTTCACCTTTCTCAAGTGCAATAAACAAACGTTTTACTTAACCAATGGCTTATAAGTATGTATGCTTTTACCCATAGAGCGCTGCTTCTTTGTTTTTTGTCCCCTGTTTTTTGTCCCTTGTTATCCATTTTCCAGTGGTTGGCAGCTGCACTGGGTTCTAGACCATTCCCCATCTCTCCTGGCATTTACATCCATATATATGGCTGACAGCTCCTAGCACTTAAGGAACTTTGTGTTTGTTTTGGTGACTTTTAAAGGCTGTTCTATACAGTACTGCATTACATGTCGTCCTGTTCTTCCCTGAGCAGGATGGAGAGGTTGGGTATTAATGTATAATGCGGTATAATGCGGTTTTCTCAGTGCACTGGCGCTGTGATAAGTAGCTAGTGCCTCTGTCCCTCCAACAAAGCCATAATAAATGGTGTCAATCTCTTGCACCTGTACTCTATAATTAATTGATTCAATTACATTATAGAGAATACACCAGGGAATATGACACTGACGTTGTGCTTTGAAATGTCTGGGAAAGTCAATGGAAGCAGGAATTGTTGTGGCGATACCTCACCTCTAAAGGCCTCAAATAATATATTGAACCAAAATGTATTAATTCGATTCGCCAGTCATGCCAAAAACAGTTCTGAGAAGATGTGGCTTTTAATAGTCTATTCAAACGTGAAGTTTGTTAATATGTTAAATAAATGGAAACAAAATATGTCAAAGTGCAATGTGCATAAACAAACGGCAAGCGTTTTAAAAAACCCTTAAGCCCCATACACACGGTCGGACTTTTTCATGGATTTGGTCCGATCGGACAAGGTTGTTGAAAAATCAGACCGTGTGTATGCACCATCGGACAGTGTTCGTCGGTTTGTCCGTCGGACAAAGTCTTATCTCCTGCTGGAAAGATTTGCCGTCAACCCGGTCCGATCACACCAAATCCGAGCGTGTGTACGCTTGTCCGACGGACAAAGTGCTACGCATGCTCAGAAGAAATTCTGTGACGGAAGCGCTCGGTCAGGTAAAACTACCTTTCCTAATCGACACAGCACATTCGTCACGCTGCAATGTTAAAATGTCTTTAATGCAGCGCATTCTCTTTTTCTTTACAATGCAACAAGAATGACATCTTTTAGCTGCTCCTATTCACCTGCACTTCTCACAAACTTACTTCTTTATTACTTTGCAGCATTTATACACTACATGTTTATTTTTACTGTGAACGGAAAAGAATCTTTGTTATTTTTTTACCATGATTTGTCTTTTTTTTTTTTTTTTTGGGGAATACATACAGTGGTGTGAAAAAGTGTTTGCCCCCTTCCTCATTTCCTGTTCCTTTGCATGTTTGTCACACTTAAGTGTCTCGGAACATCAAACCAATTTAAACAATAGTCAAGGACAACACAAGTAAACACAAAATGCAATTTGTAAATGAAGGTGTTTATTATTAAAGGTGAAAAAAAATCCAAACCATCATGGCCCTGTGTGAAAAAGTGATTGCCCCCTAAACCTAATAACTGGTTGGGCCACCCTTAGCAGCAACAACTGCAACCAAGCGTTTGCGATAACGTGCAATGAGGCTTTTACAGCGTCCTGGAGGAATTTTGGCCCACTCATCTTTGCAGAATTGTCCTAATTCAGTTACATTAGAGGGTTTTCGAGCATGAACGGCCTTTTTAAGGTCATACCACAACATCTCAATAGGATTCAGGTCAGGACTTTGGCTAGGCCACTCCAAAGTCTTCATTTTGTTTTTCTTCAGCCATTCGGTGGTGGACTTGCTGGTGTGTTTAGGATCATTGTCCTGCTGCAGAACCCAAGTTCGTTTCAGCTTGAGTACACGAACAGATGGTCGGACATTCTCCTTCAGGATCTCTTGGTAGACAGCAGAATTCATAGTTCCTTTTATCACGGCAAGTCTTCCAGGTCCTGAAGCAGCAAAACAGCCCCAGACCATCACACTACCACCACCATATTTTACTGTTGGTATAATGTTCTTTTTCTGAAATGCAGTGTTCCTTCTACGCCAGATATACTTGGACACACACCTTCCAAAGAGTTCCACTTTTGTCTCATCGGTCCACAGAATGTTGTCCCAAAAGGCTTGGGGATCATCAAGATGTGTTGTGGAGAAATTGAGACGAGCTTTGATGTTCTTTTTTCTCAGCAGTGGTTTTCTCCTTGGAACTCTGCCATGCAGGCCATTTTTGCCCAGTCTTTTCCTGATGGTGGAGGCATGAACGCTGACCTTAACTGAGGCAAGTGAGGCCTGCAGTTCCTTGGACGTTGTTGTGGGGTCTTTTGTGACCTCTTGGATGAGTCGTCGCTGCGCTCTTGGGGTAATTTTGGGCGGCCGGCCACTCCTGGGAAGGTTCACCACTGTTCCATGTCTTCGCCATTTGTGGATAATGGCTCTCACTGTGGTTCGCTGGATTCCCAAAGCTTTGGAAATGGCTTTATAACCCTTTCCAGACTGATAGATCTCAATTACTTTCTTTCTCAATTGTTCCTGAATTTCTTTGGGTCTCGACATGATGTGTAGCTTTTAAGGATCTTCTGGTGGACCTTACTGTGTCAAGCAGCTCCTATTTAAGTGATGCCTTGATTGTGAACAGGTGTGGCAATAATCAGGCCTGGTGTGGCTAGAGAAATTGAACTCAGGTGTGGACAACCACAGTTATAGTATGTTTTAACAAGGGGGGCAATCACTTTTTCACACAGGGCCATGATGGTTTGGATTTTTTTTCACCTTTAATAATAAACACCTTCATTTACAAATTGCATTTTGTGTTTACTTGTGTTGTCCTTGACTATTGTTTAAATTGGTTTGATGTTCCGAAACACTTAAGTGTGACAACATGCAAAGGAACAGGAAATGAGGAAGGGGGCAAACACTTTTTCACACCACTGTATTTGAATGTTTTTTATTTATTTTTTTGAGGGGGGTTGTGTGTCTCAAATTACCAAAAACACATTATTAACATTTGTATTTCTTGCTTAAATTTACTAGGAGGTTGTTTGTTGTTGGTGCCCCTTGTTAATTCTACTTTAGGATTAGTGAAATGTACCTGCTTACTCAAAGAAAAACTGTCATTGTAGCAAAGTAAAACCCAATAGTCAATGATTATTTCAAATCAAAAAAACTTTTATTTAGGTCACACCAACAAACCAAAGAGGAACGCAGCCATGGTGAAACTTGGGGAATTTGCAAAGTCTTGGCCCCCCACGGCAACCATCATTGTTCAAGCGTAGAAAATTGGGGGCCTGAGGAGTACGTATATTAAGGGGAGTGCAATCTGGTCGTGAAGTCCAAAGTATCCGGAACTGCAGCAGATGCCATCTAGGTCCCCAGGCTCTGGTACTACAAGAGGCTCCATCTTCTCTCAGACCAGACTGATTCCAGGTCGTCACTCTCAGGTCTTCCTTCCACGCTTCCTTCCACGTTGTGGCTGTCGTGCTGGTGGGGTGGCAGAAGGAGGAGGAGGCGGAGCATGGTAACTATGGCAAACATGTGTGACTGGGGTCATCTCCCCAGCCCTACCCTTATTTAGGACATGGAGGATGAGCCCCTCACACATGTTGCGTTGCCCCACCTCCATACCCATCATTTTTGTGACAACCACCGAGCCAAAGGTCTCCTCGTCGGCGGGTGTGGCATGTAGGGAGTCTGAAGCCTCTCTGATCATGCGGAGCGCTGACTGTGCCGCATAACCCCCCCTTCTCGCCCTTTTGTACGGAGGGCGGAGGGGAGGGGTTTGGGTGTCAGTCAGGCTCCGCGGCCTAGCCCCCTCTTGGCTGCCACTACCCAGCTGGTGGCTGCCACTAACCCCTGCCTCCTCCTGACTGCCACCTTCCACAGCCACCTCCTGGCTGAGGTCTTCCTGTGTATGAAAAAGGGACATAGTTTCAGTTATTTGTTCATCAAACACACACAATTCTCATCTAGTGACTGGTGCAAAATGTTTACAAATAGAAAACCATACAATTCTCAGCCCTGCAGTTTAGATTCTGGCCCCAAATGTCTCCCACACCACTGTCTGTTGATATGTCAAACACGTTAGGAACTAAGCAATTGGGGATCCTGAATTAAGTGAACATCATTCATTATTCCCATAAATGGTAACAAAACTACTATACCTGGAACAAGCTGGGCTCCTCCACCTCTTCCAGACTGGAAGGCCCAGGTTGCTCCTCGGAAGCCTCATCAGGGGTGGGCTGCGCGCAAGGAAGCGTGGAAGGAGGAGTTGAGGTTGGCTCCGTGACATCAGCCTGGTCTTTCAGAAAATGGAGACTCTGATAGTACCAGAGCTTGGGCACATAGACCTCATCTGCTGAAGTTGCAGTTTCCTCAGACTTCACGACCTTCTTCCGCTCCCTGATATACGCACTCCTCAGGCTGCCAATTTTCTTTCTTATATCATCAACAGTTGCCGTGGGGAACCTTGGCTTGACAAATTCCACAAGTTCCTCCAGGGCTGCGTGCCTCTTTGGTTTGTTGGTGTAATGTGGGTGTATACCCTGCCACAATATGGGAAAATCCCTGTATTTGGCAATGAAGAGGGGGAGAAAACTCATGTCGTTGAATCCCTTCATATCAATCTCTGCAAGACACAACACCACACAAAACCCTATAAATTATGTCAGGCTAAACTCTCCTAATCTTCTCCATAAAGAAGCCTCAAGTTCAAATCAGTCTAGGCTAGTTATGTACCAACGTCAAATTGTACCTTCGTTTGTAGCGATCGTCTCGTGTGAGTTTTCTCTCCCCTCGTCTCCCAGATCGTGGCTACGACACAGGCGTGTGACGTTTTATATACAGTGCGCATGCTTCAAACTCCGCCCGCCCCTGACGATCTTTCTCGTCTATTCCCAACCCCTTCTCTTTACGGCGCAGTGGGGAGAGCACATGGCGGGGACACAGCAGGTGCGCCACAAATATCCCACCAACGAGGAGGAGGACGAGGAAAGTCCGGAGGCAGAAACGTCCCGATCCCGGAGCCTGAAATTCAAGGCCTCCAATATGTCATTTGGAGAAATGTTGGAGATGGTGGACATATTAAAGAGGAGCGACTATGATGGGAAGTATGGGCCTTACCTCAACCCCAATGTCCGCAAGGCCAAGATCATGTCTAAAGTTGTGAGGAGGCTGTACAATCATTTTGGGGTACAACGATCCAAGGAGCAACTGAGGAAACGCTGGTCAGACCTGAAACTGAGGGAGGCCGATCAGTACAGAAAGATCAAGCGAATTCTTCTAAAAAGTAAGTAGTTGTGTTTTGTGTTTGATTTCTTGCTTGCATACTGCTCCATTGTGGTTTGATTTTTACAAAGTTGGACATTCCAAAATGGCCACTTTCAGGTTCGTCTGTGCATTCGATCGTACTCAGCCTCGATCTTTCTGCCACTGTCATGGTCGTGTGTGTGTCCATTCGATCGTACGCAACCTCGATCGTTCGGCCACTTATAATACGATGTTTGGTGTTTTTTTGGGGGAAAGGAAGTTTGTTCTCACTAGAAATGTCATCAAGAATGTAAAGCCAATTTATTCCATGTAAAGGAGAGGTCACCCAGTAGCTGTTTACCCATCTGGACTCTAGAGCACTAGTGCTGGGACACCCAAACCCCCTTTTTATTAGGCTTTTCCACACATGTGCTCCAGTGGATACTAGAGGGGGGTCTCCATCACACAAACTTCTACCAAAAAGCTAGTCAGTTTAGCACCTTTACAAAGTGACTACATTCATTTAGTTGACATTTGTAACTGGCCAAACTAAAATAGTGTCCGTCACTTTCAAGCAATGTTTGTCATTTCCTATTTCTGCCCTCAATAGCTTGTGTTGCTAAATCTTCCTTTTGGACATTCTCATAGGGGAGCGAAAACTTGGGCCGTCTGAGGAAACCCCCAAACCAACACCTCCCAAAAAAGGGGAAAGAGCAGAAGCAGAGGAGGAGGAGGAGGAGGAAGGAGAGATCATCGAACTTGGAGAAATTGTCACCACAACAGGTGAGTGTGGGAGAACACAGCTACTGGTAAGCTAATCCATGTATGGCTGCCTCATTTCCAACACCCCATTTTTGTTTGTTTGTGGTTTTTAGGTGACGTGGATGTTGTGGAAGAAAAATCGCACTTTACCACAGAGAGTGCCCACGTACTCATCGGAGAGATAATGGTCTGCAATCGAGATCTAGATTACATAAAGCAAAACATCAATGATGTTCAACAAAAATTGAAGAACATCATTGATGTTTTAGGAAAAATATGAAAACGCACCAAGTAATTAACACACATTTGTGCCAGCTTCTGAACACATTTGCAACTTAAAAACTGTGTGAAATTTGGAACATGCACACATTGTGTCCACATTTGCTAGCTCCCATCATGGTGGATGAATGCCAACGTTTTTTTGGGGGTGCAAACACTTTACGAACTACGAAAGTGGTTGTGGTGAAGGGGTTGCACCCCCAAAAAACGTCCATTCATCCCCATGATGGAAAATGGCACTTTTGAAGCTTCTAGGCATGTGTTTTACCATCTAATGTCCATTTTCAGACCCAAATTGTGTGCATGTTCTAAATTTCCACTTTCCGGGGGTGACCCCCCCATGTGATGAAGGCAAGATCAAACACACTTTGAACATATAGTCATGTCTGATCTTGTCTTCACTTTACAAAGTTGAACTTTCCGAGTTCATAGGTTCTGTTTTGCTCCATGCCTGGTTTTACCAATTGCGGAATGTTTGTAAACACTGTTGTAAATAAACAAGATGTTGTCAGTTTTGGCGTGAAGATTGTAAACGCACTTGGGAATGTTTTCCTAGTAAACTTTTTTAGTTTTCTAAATGTGTGGCTTCTTTATTTAAAAAACACAATGCATTATGTATGTAAAATGTAAAGGATATGGGGGGCAATGGGTGTTATTTACTAAAGGCAAATCCACTTTGCACTCCAATTTTCTTTCCCTGGGAACTTTTTCAATGCACTTGTAGAGCATAGCGGATTTGACTTATGTAAATGACACCCACAGTGCTTTGTACGAAAACACGGAGCACAGCATTTTTGAGAATACACACATGTCAGACCTGGTGCTGAAAAGGAGTATTTTGGGTGTCAGTTATGCAGGACAAACCTTCTCTAGACCAAAGATTAGGTAGCAAACACACAACATGAGAATAATCTTTTTGGGAAGAAGAGACTGTTACCTCCTTTTGCCCAGAAAGTGCATTCCCACTGTCGAAGGCAAAGGGAAAAAATGTCAAGGTAAAATAAGATAAAAAGAAGACTGAAATGACAAGAAATCATAGGTTGGTTAAAATATCTGATTTATTAAAAAATGCCTCTCACACATCGTCAGGCAGAGCAATGGCCCCCCTACCCACAAAGTACTCCATATATTGGTCCCGGACCACACGGGCATTTAGAGGGGGCAAGCCTGGACGTGCCACTCGAAGGGCTGTGAGTTCCGCATTTGGAGGGCCCTCCACATCTGGGCCAACAGGCACCACATAGTTCCTGTTATGTCTTTTGAGGAAGTTGTGCAATATGCAACAGGCAAGAACTATGTGGTTCAGTTTGTATTCCGCCAAGTTAAATGCCGTCAGGAACAGGCGGAAGCGGCTGGCCAGGATGCCAAAAGTGTTCTCCACCACTCTTCTGGCTCTGGACAGCCTGTAGTTGAAGACCCTCTGGTCCGGGGTGAGGGTCCTCATCGGGAACGGCCTCATCACATGGGGAGTCAACGCAAACGCTTCATCTGCGACAAAGACGAAGGGGAGTCCTTCGGCATTCTCCTCTGGAGGTGGCAAGCACAGACTGCCACTTTGGAGACGCCAGTAGAACTCCGTGTGCGTAATGGCCCCACCATCCGATATCCGGCCGTTCATCCCCACGTCCACATACATAAACTCGTATGTTGCCGACACCACCGCCAACATCACTACACTATTAAACCCTTTATAATTATAATAGTAGGACCCCGAGTTGGGCGGTGGGACGATGCGGACGTGTTTCCCATCAATTGCCCCTCCGCAGTTAGGAAAGTCCCAACGGCTGGCAAAGTGGGAGGCCACAGTCTGCCATTCCTGTGGCGTGGAAGGGAACTGTGGAGTGAAACAAGAAAAAAAAATTAGTCACTTTGCACCTAAACATTGCAAGCAGATTAGACAATCAACATCTTGGAACAAGAGCATTGTATAAAATTTGAGGCTGGAAAGTATTTGCACAGAAAAGTAGAGGCTCCCCTTCACAGATTACTCACCCCCCCATCAATCCCCCCACTTCTGATGGGACATTGGCAATAACTAGGGTTTTGGGGGGGGGGGGGGTGGTGGACAGGTAACCCTCTGCACTTCATTGATTGGCAAATGGCTCAAAAATGTGGGCTAGTTTGCCCAGACCCTCTGTACTTAACACTATTGGCAGGCCACAGGAAAGATAAAAAAACATTTCAACCCCCCCCCCCCCCCCCAAAAAAGGCAGGCACAGTGTGACATTATTAAATTACCAAGCAAGCTAATAGGAGGGAAAGAAGACAAAAAAATAGGAAATGGGAAGTATGGAGGCAGCCCCTTGCACTACATGCTTTGCTGAATTCATCCCTAAAGATGCGCACTATAAAGAGGTAGGTATATAGTGTGTATGGACCTTGGGAAAGCCAGCAGATAAAGGATTGGTACCATCTGACAGAGCAGTTGGGGGAGGGGGTTCCTAATGAGTTTGCCCCCCCCCCACCAAAAAAAAAAAAAAGGGGGCTCTACATGAAGTAAACCACACAGCAAACATTTGTGCATATTTTAGGGGGTGTTTTGGGGCAAACAATACTATGCAGCAGACAAAAGACATTGCTTAAGTGACTAGGCCATAGGTGTCTATTGGGCCAGAAGAGCATGCTGGGGAGGTAAGTGAAGGGAAAAATGCATGAAGGAGAAAAGGGGCACAGCATATTAGAACATATTGCAATCATGGTAATTAGGGAAGGAGGTCAAAAATACAAGACATTAGCAAACAGAGCATACATAGAAGGGAATAGTAAAGTAGAAATGTTACCTTAATATAGTCCTCCTGCAGGACCTGAATGATGGCAGAACAGGTCTCTGGAATAATGATTCCCAGGGCCTGGGGAGAGATACCTGAAGAGAACTTCAAATCCTGAAGACTTCTCCCTGTCGCCAAGTACCTCAACATGGCAACAAGCCTCTGCTCCGGAGTAATGGCTTGTCTCATGCAGGTATCCTGCCGGCTGATAAAGGGGGTCAGCAAAGCCAAAAGACGGTGAAAATCGGGGTCCGTCATCCTGAGAAAGTTCCTGAAATCATCAGGATTATTCTCCCGGATCTCACGAAGCAAAGGCATGTGCGAGAACTGGTCACGCTGAAGCAACCAATTTTTGGTCCACATACTCCTCGTCACTCTGTTCATGGACGGGTCTTGGGTCAAAGCTAAAAGCCCGACACCAATTCCGCGTACAGCACGAACTCGGCGACGAGTACGCACGGGAAACATCGCTCAGAAGGTCACAAAAGGTCGGCTGGTCAGAACGGACAAACAGAAAGCAACGATAAACAGCAAGGCCTGAAAGAACGAAATGAATACCAGCAACGAGCAGACAATAAGCAGTGCAAATCAAAGCGTCCTATATCAAGATATAGGCCGCAATGACCAACAAATGCGAACTGACTACACGCACTAATAAACAGATACGCACGACAAGCACAAACTGAAGAGCAGTAACGATCTAAGTCAGAAAACTGAGAAGCGCGAATCTTAAGTCACCAAACTTCCACTAACTCTCGATAAACACGGGATCAGCAGAAGGAGCCCAACGGGTGCCTGACGTGGTGCTGAACTTCCCTTTTGTAATCTCGTGGACGACGACTTACGTCACGACGTTCTTGCAGACCGGATATTCCGACAACGTAGTCCGACCGTGTGTACGCAACACCAACATCGGACCAAGTACGTCGGACAAAATCCGACCGACCTGGTCCGCGGATTGTCCGAGCGTGTGTATGGGGCTTTACACTGCTTGAAATCTATTTAGTTTCTATGAATCAGGCTCACAGCTCTGATATTTGACAGAAGGACTGAGTTGTTCGAGATTAGGTGTGGGCTGGTGGAAGTTCATGTAGACTGATCAGACTCAATCAGATCAAATGAAAATTTCACAGTAGTCAATACTTAAAACATATTTGCCAGGGCCAGATCTAGCCTGCCTGGTCTGGGGGTGCAGTAAAAAAAAGTCAGGGGGCATACTGTTAACACTGTGTGAGTAATTGACAGTCTGTCTCAGATGCAGGGACCCAGTATTCCCTTGTTCATTCGGCATTTCTGTACCCCAAATCACAATCCGGAGGTAATATCTGACAGGTAGTACAGAGGCAACTTAGGAAGTGAACAGGGAACACTAGTATGTATTGTCATTATTGTCATTATACTAGGATGAATAAAAATAACATGTGTCCCCTGTAAACCTGTAATATCTCTATTTCTGATTTATTAATCACAAAATATGATATGGGTTAAATAAGAGTTCTCTTGAGAAGATTTGGAAGCTTGAAACATAATACCATTTATTAGAGTAAAGTTTAACAGGTCTAGGTAACACACAGAAAATACAATTTATAGTTTTAAGCAAGGGAGTAAATGTTTGGTTAAAACACAAGATTACATAGAAAATACAATTTATAGTTTTAAGCAAGGGAGTAAAGGTTAGGTTAAAACACAAGATTACATAGAAAATATTTATAGCAAACAGACATTAATTATAGTAGGTATACCTATAAGTGCTGGGAGATGATCTGATAAATTACCTATCTTATGATTCCAGGGCCCATGGTCAGTGTTCATCTGCCTATGATGGTGTGTGTCTTGCTAATAAAGTGCAGCCTCTCATTGACTTGCACAGGGCCACCCTGATTGGTTAGCCCTCTCCTCCCTCCGGGCGTATCTCTTCCCTGATTGGTCAATTTCCTTATAACTTAATTTCCCATCAATAGCACATTTAACATGCTAGCGTTAATTAGTTTGAAGGGGACTTAATTAAGGAGAAGTTCTTTTCGTGAATGGGGCACTTAACTATGCGCAGTCATAGCTGGGTTATCCTGAACAAGTCAAAAAGAAATATGCTAAGCACATAAGACACCTTTTGAGATGGATAAATAGTTGATTAGCACGGAAGAGTACAAAGACCTTTATCAGCTAATGAATTCGGTGTCGTCCCGACTACACACAGGGCCTGGGCCTTTGAATATTAGATAGAAGACAGGGCATCGTCCCACCCCACATTTAGCATACCTAGACACAAAAGGAACTGTTAATTGGATTAGATTTTCCCAGAGACAAAGTCCTCCAGCCAAGTTTAACCCTTAACAGAGAAACCTTCTAGAAGCTAAAATCATATTATATATACATCTATATACAAATATTCCCCGTTGCTAATGGAGATTACTCATAAACCCCTCATAAAGGCAACACCCCTGTGTTCCTACTAGAGCCCCAGTTTACTTTAGGGTCCTCATCAGAGTCCCCGTTTACACCATGGCCCCCATCTGAGTGCCCCCTTACATCAATTCCCCCCTAAGAATGCCCATCTAAATTAACTATCCCTATCAGAGTGCCCCTTACATCAACTGTTCCCATCAGAGTGTCACCTTCCATTATTGTCCTCATCAGACTGGCTCATGGATTGGTGCACTCTTAGAGACCTGGGTGGGGGTGCACAACCAAAATCTTGGAGAGCACGGCCCACCTCAGCACCCCTCCCCTCTAGATCTGGGCATGATATTTGCCATTAAAAAATATGGGTGATGCCAAACGTTGTCCTCCTTTGGAAATATTAGTTGCCTGCCTGCCTCTAGCTTCAGTTTTCTCTGACTCCTTGACCTGGACAATTACTTAGCAATTGAATTCAGAGCTCCTGGTCTGCATGCTTATTTCAAGTAAATAAATCTATGTAACCGTATTTAAAGTTATTAAAGCTGAACTTGAGGCAAACAGCTAAATGCACAGATTAAATACATTTAAGGGAATTGTTTTACCTGCCAATAGACTTGTATATCTATCTATACAGTTCTGAAATTTACGCACAGCACTAGTAAGAAGGAAAACCCTATTTTGTAGTAGTCAGCCAATTTCCTATAAGGCCAGGAAATCAAGACCCTGCCCACTGGGGGCACATCAGACAGGAAAATGCTGGAGAGAAAAAAAGCCATATAATCACACCTACCAACTTAATGAGATGAACAATAGGGACACCTTCTAATGTAAAACATGAAGGAAAAGAATGTAGGAAAAGAACAAACCCCTGTCAATGCACCAGTTACGTGGACCTTGATGACTTGATATGCCATAAATTATTGGTTTAAAACAAAAGTGGTTTTTCAGGACTACTTTTTCTTTATACTAGCTTTTTAAACTAGCAAATTCAATAACTAAGTGGTTGGATGTACAATTTACTGTAGAATAACACTTCTGGTAGCTAAATAATACATTCCTTTATAGAGCTCTATAAATCAGTCCAAAAAAAGGAACAATGAGGAGGAAAGAGGAATTGAGAGATTTGGTTCCACAAGAGGGACAGTCCCTCCAAATTAGGGCCAGTTGGGAGGGAGCTATGATATATAGTAATTACAAGGCTGTTCTCTAGGGTTCTGTAGGGGTTTTCTACTAGATAAAGAAAAAGGCTCCCATTTGTCTCTACATAGCCTCCCATTTGACCCTAGGGTCTTCCGCTCTATCTGGAAAAGCTGTGCCATTGTTTTTGTCACTTATAGATAAAAACCTGCTGTCCCTAATGTTAAATACAAACCTAGCAAAAGCTGCTGGGAGGATTCACAAAACTCCCTGTAGATGGGGAAATTTGACAGTTTATTTGGGTGACTGTGGTTTGCATATAACATTAACTACTTCTCTTGGTGCTCCAATGATAAATAAGTCCATATATATAATAATAACTATAAAAAAGAAAACTGCGCTGGATGCAAACCTAATAACTCTAGAAACAACTCAAAGTGAAATACACACAAAAAAAAATATGTAAAAAGTAAGCTGTGCTCTTAATGACGCCACCGCGCTGTTTACGTCCCGATTGTACGGGCGTTTGTATTGTTGCTGGCTGGCTTCATTTTTTATTGGAATTCTGTATACGCTTTGTAAGCGATACTGCTTTTTTATTAATAAACAACCATCTGGTTTTACCCATGGCAATTTTTTTGAGCTAACATCGCCTCTTACATTGTGTGTGGGCCTGCAAGCTGTTCCTCTAACCACCTCCCGGATTAACGGCTTACTGTGTCATATGGCTTGACCCAACACCTGAAATTCTTGGAGGAAAAGGCCCTGGCTGGGTATTAGCCACAAATGTCTAAACTTGTGCAGCTGGTTGGCGTACACTCTGTGTTGTGGTGGATTCACTCTGTTCGTTTCATAAAGTCACAAGAATTTCACTAAACTTTTGCTGTTTGTCCATTTTTCTCTGGAAGATCTTTTAAGGTTTCAATGTTCACTGGAGGACTTTACATAAGTAATGCCCCGTACACACGAGCAGATTTTCCAATGGAAAAAAACTTGGATGGTTTTTCCGACGGAATTCCGCTCAAGCTTGGCTTGCATACACAGTCACACAAAAGTTCTATGAGCTTTTTACCGCCAAGAACGCAGTGACATACGACTCTACGACAGGCCGAGAAAATGAAATGCAATGCTTCCGAGCATGCGTCAAATTGTTTCCGAGCATGCGTAGGAATTTTGCGCGTTGGAATTTGTACAGACGATTGGAATTTCGGATCGGAAATTTTTCCGACCGAAAAATAGAGAACATGCTCTCAATGTTTTGTTGGCGGGAATTCCGCCAGCAAAATTCCGATGGAGCATACACACGGTCGGAATTTCCGACCAAAAGCTCTCATCAGACTTTTGCTGGTGTAATTTCCGATCGTGTGTACGGGGCATTACACGACTCACTGTTTAGGACTTATTTTCTAATATGATTTTTTTCATTTATTTATCTTTTTTTTTGTTTGTACATTTGATTAATATGTCGCTTTTAGAGTGCGGCTTACTTTTTTTTAATATAATAATAAACACATAACTGTTCAAACATGTGCTTGTTATGCACTTCACAAAGTAAGACTAATCAGGGAAGATTTTTGTCTTCCTCGTAATGATATATTTAATACCAAAAAGCCCCTAACTACCCAGAAGCTATGGTGAGCTTCTCTGGTCTGACCTGCTTTACAGAAACAGGGTGTTACATCACACATTTGACACACTAGATCTCACTTGAAACTGAGCTTAATCTCTTCATTAAAATATTAGCCTCAGACACCGAAGGAATACTGACCAGTCTTAAATGATCCCTTAATATTACTGACATGAAACAGTAATATACAGTACTTTCTTGTATATGAAGCATTGTGGTGCAAAAAATATAAATGATATATATATATATTAAGTGGGGGGGGGGGGTCCAATGGGGAGGGATACCTAGTGCCAGCCCTGAAATCGATCCTGAGAACACACATTTTTAGAATTTTCTCTTGTAATGCCTTGTACACATGAGCAGAATTTCCGACAGAAAAAGTCTGACGGGAGCTTTTCATCGTATATTCCGATCGTGTGTTTGCCCCATCTGACTTTTTACGTCGAAAGGAAGCAGCTACAGGAACAGTTTTTTTTTCTTTTGGGATAAAGGTTTGCATGAATAAATAAAAGATGATCATTTTAATCACCCTGGACAGTTTTAAGGAATATGTAAACCAAACATTTCATGTTCCAGATATGTGCCTGCTATACCATGCACTTGTATCCTGTGATCTTTGTATTGCTTTCTTTGTGTGAAATCCCTGGTGTTGGCAAGTTTCAGGTTCATGGGCACAGTAATCGTTCATAGTAAACATTGTTCATTCGCCCACTAATACAATGTTTTTGTCATATGCGGGTTAACATACTTTTGTTCGTGCCTATTTGTATTAAAATAAGTTTAGTACATTGTTGTCTAGATGGGTTTGTACCTAAAATGAAATGCACTAGATTCAGTGTAAGGAGAGGACACTCAGCAGCTGTTTACACATCTGGACGCAAGAGCACTAGTGTGGGACACCAGAACACCCTTTTTAGGGTGTTTGACACAGGTGCTGTAGTGGATACTAGGGGTCTCTCCATATGTGAAACTTTAATAACAAAAAAGTTAAGTATTCCAGCATCAGAAATTGAAAAAAAACATGTTTTCAGCTTGGAACTCTGCCAAAACAGACAATAGTACGACACGACAAGCAATGTTTCATATTCCTATTTTTTGCCTCAAATATCTGTGTGCTAAGTATACCTTTTTTTTATTCACATAGGGGAGAAAAGAATCGGGACATCTGAGGACACCACAAACCCCACTACTTATGAAGAAGGGGAAATCCCCACACCCCATGAAGAAGATGTGGAGGGAGAGGTTCATGAAGCGAAATAGTGACCACAACAGGTCAGTGTCTGAGACCACAGCTTCAGGTAATAGATGTATGCCTGCATATTTATATTTTTAATACATGGTGTGTTTTTTTTATTTTTAGGTGATGTGGATGTTGTGGAAGAAGAAACTAATTTCAACAGTGCAAGTGCACAGATCCTCATCGGTGAGATCATGGTGTGCCATCATGATTTAGAGATGATCAAGTAAAATATCACTGATGTCCAAAAAAAATGACCAACATCATTGATGTTTTAGGTAGAATCTAAAAACAACAAAAAAATTGTAAAGTTGCTTGCTGTATTTTATATATTTTTAAAAAAATGTAAGTAATTTGAAAGCCAAATTTTGAAGATGCACACAGTGTGTCAACATGTGCTATCTGCAATCACGGGATATCAATGTATGCGTTTTGTGGGTGCAACCCCTTCCTTGCAACTAAAGTAGATGAGAGGAAGGGGTTGCACCCCCCGAAACACGTCCATTGATCCCCCATGATGGGAGCTAGCACATGTTGACATTAGGCATGGGATCAGGAGGGAAATCCACATTTTGACTCCCAATTTGTGTGCATCTTCAAAATGTGGCTTTTACAGGGGTGACATCACCCCATCTGATGAAGGCAAAATCAACAAAGTTTTGACATACTAATGTCTTATATTGCCTTCACTTTATCAAAGTTGAACTTTGTAAGTTCCTGAGTTGTGTATGTTATGGTTTTTAGCCAAAAAAAGGCTATATCTACTGTCAAACATAAATGTTACCAAACCAATGTTGGTTTGTTAAAAAACCCTTTTATAACACACATGTGAATGTGCTTGGAGTAAAATGTTTTATACTCAACAATGCATGGGTTCTTATTTTAATGCTCAATACCAGTTTTTGGAGTAAGTTGGTGTAGTTACAGTGGCAATGGGGTTAATTTACTAAAGGCAAATCCACTTTGCACTACAAGTGCACTTGCAATGCACTTTTAGTGCAAAGTGGATTTGCCTTTAGTAAATAACCCCCACAGTGCTCTAAAATTTGCCCCAATCAGGCTATTTTAGGGACTACAAGCAATTAATTCATGGAGTTGAAAAGGATGATTATTTTTATCATTAATGCATTACATACATTAACAACAAAAACAAGGTGTGTGTGTAGCAGATCCATAGCACAACATAATAGCTGAAGAAGAGATTGTCACCTGTATCAAATAAGTTACGTTTACACTATTGAAGAAAATGGCCAAAAATAAAAGGCCATTGAAGAACCTAGGAGACAGATAAGAAACACAAGCAGTAAATCTAATGAAATATGAGTTCAGTTTCTACATTTTTTTTTATTTTAAACATGTTTAGAGATTCTCTGGCATATCAATGGCCCCCCACCCGCAAAGTACTCTAGATACTTTTGGTGAACTTCGTGGGCGCTTTGGGGGGAAAGCCAGGACGGCCAGGTTCAAGAGCTGTCAGGGTTCTTTGATCCGGTAATAAGCCGGCCCCAGTCCCATCTGAGGCCACATAGTCTGATGCATTTTTTTGCAAAAAGTTATGTAATATGCAGCATGCAAGAACGATGTGATTGATTTTATATTCCGCCATGTTGATAGCTGTGAGAAATAGGCAGAACCGGCTGGCCATTATTCCAAAGGCATTTTCCACCACTCTTTTGGCTCTGGCCAGCTGGTAAATAAAAACCCTCTGGTCCGGGGTTAGGGTCCTCATCGGGAATGGCCGCAGAAGATGGTCCCCCAGCCATATTATCTTCAGGAGGTGGCAACTTCAAGCTGCCATTCTGGAGCCATCTGAAGAACTCCGTCTGGGAGATGACTCCACCATCCAACATCCGGCCATTTTTCCACACGTCCACATACAGGAACTCGTAAATTGCTGACACCACCGCCAACAACATAATACTATTATACCCCTTATAATTATAATAGTATGAGTCCCACTGCTGGGCAAACTGGGAGGCCACAGTCTGCCATTCTTGTGGGTTTGAAGGAAACTGTGGAGTCAAACAAGAAAAAAATATTGTACTTTTGCACATAACATTGCAAGCAGATTAGACACAAACATTCTTGGCCAACATAAGTATAACATTTCTTTTTTTTTTTATAAATTCTTTATTTTCATTTCACAGGTGCATAATTGTACATCTTAACAAACATATTTACCTCATTAACATCTTCCCTTTCTATTTTAAATCAAAATATGAACACTAATTCTCCTCTGTATTGTCTTCCAGTTTGACACTTAGTGTTCTCCACTAATCAGAGAGGCAACAGTATAACATTTCTTGAAATTAGTATTTAAAGAAAAAAGTATAAGGTCCGCTTATCAGATTCCTTTTTTGGACAGGTAACCGTCTCCACTTCATTGAGACCTGAATGCACAAATAATGTGTGTTACTTTGGCCAGCCCCTCCTTACTTACACTATTGGCAGCCCACTGGACAGGTAAGAAGTGTCACTCTAAAAATATGAATACAGACTGTACAATTGAAGCACATTTTTACATTCTGCAATTACCTATCAAGATAATAGGAGAACAAAACTTGAAACAGTACCATTTGAAAGTATTCAGGCAGGCCCTTGCACTACATGCTTTGGTGAATTCATCCATAAATATGAACACAAAAGAGGTAGCTATAGTGTATATGGGTTTGGCAAAGTCAGCAGATAGAGTATTGGTATAGGCTGACTTAACTATGGGGGAAGGAGGGTTCCAAATTAGTTTGGACCCCAAAAAAAGCCTCTTGCACTCTGCCTGAATTTAAGGACAACAATAAAACTTTAGGCTATTGAACTTCCTTTTTATAGTCTCGTCATACGTGTTGTACGTCACTGCGTTCTTGATGTTCGGAATTTCCAACAACATTTGTGTGACCGTGCGTATGCAAGACAAGTTTGAGCCAACATCCGTCGGAAAAAAATCCACGGTTTTGTTGTCGAAAAATTCCAAACGCGGTAGAAGACTCTCTAATACTTCTTAAAACTCTTTAGGATTAAAAAAAGTGTAGTACTGATACAAATTATTATACAGATTATTATGATGCTCCTGTGTACATTTCATGAAACCGTATTTATGATTTTCAAAGGAGGTCTGTATTAAATTGTTTCTAAATCTTTTATCTATAAACTTTATTTCAAAAGGTCCAAAAGGTCCAAAAATTAGTCCAAACGGTCCCAGCTTTTTACAGAAAAAGATTAAGCTACTTGGTGATTGGTTAGGAAAGAGCCTTCAACTTAAATTCATGGTATCTGTTACGAGCTGACAGAGGGTGCAGGACCCCGAGAAACTAGTTAGTCACAGGTTGCTTGAGATTTACCATGCCCAAAAGCCTAGTAGATCAGCAGTTTTTGAAATACTCAGACCAGCCCATCTAAGCCCAGTTAAGTCCTTTCTTCCCCATTCTGATGCTCGGTTTGAACTTCAGCAAGCCGTCTTCACCACATCTAGATGTTGAAATGCATTGAGTTGCTGCCATGTGTTGGCTGATTAGCAATTTGTGTTACCAAGCAATTGGACAGGTGTACCCAATAAAGTGGTCGGTGAGTGTGTATGTGTGTGTATAATATATATATATACTGAATATAGGAAAGTCAGTAAGAATAAACAAGGACGATTGTAGGTTAATTTGAGTTAGAGATTGACATCTCAATCCCTGCAACTGCTTAATAAGCTATATTGCCATGCCCACTACTTCAATTAGTAGCATTAGGGCAACGTAGTGTTATATCAGTCATTGAAAGAAGAGAAGAAGAGGGAGGGATGAACAGGTTCCTAGATAGTGATGTCATCCATCAATCAAGTAAACAGCTGCCGGCCCCAAGTGTAAAGTGAAGGCTGTACTGCTAATCCATTTGTTTTGCTTTCGCCACATTCTCCAGGCTAAGTGTCATGCTCCCAATATTAAGATATTTTGTCATACATGCTAAGTTCATTCACAAGCACAGCGACACACCAGAGCTGATACTGCTTTTTAAGTAAGAGTAGGGGAAGTCCAGATTTCTACAGCTAGCCACTATACAAATAATATAATCCAATTCACTGTCGACCTTGAAAAAGCAATGGCATGCACCTCATGGAGAATGTGTAGGAAGATGCCTTGACATTTATACTTTCTCAGTTCCTAGAGCAAAACAGAAAATAGTAACAATAGCATGTCTGTCATTGTCTTTTATAGTGTTAGCATTGCCAACAAAGTGAAAACAACCATTCTATAGAGCAGTCCAAAGTGTACGGAAAGTGGGCTAATACTTCACTAGGTTTGATTAGGTTTATTTGAATTATATGAGTTTATTTAAACAACAGTTTCAGGCTACAAGTGACATACTGCAACTGTGCTAAAGTCAGCAAGAGCATTCATTTTACCCAAATCTGTGGTCCCTACAAGGTGATTTCACACAGCTTCTCACATGTAGGATCACTAGATATGCTTGCGGAACCTGGCTCTGTGTAACTTGATCTCTTTTTATGTATCACCGATCAGATTCACACCTCCATGGCAGTTATAAATCCAGTTGGTGGCAGTGAGAAACAACTTAGATATACCTGGAAAGAAGAATAGAACCATGAACAGCTTGACATCTTCGTATGGTTTTGCACAACCTGAAACCTCAAGATTGACCCTGATACCCTCAGAAATGAAGAAAATTATGATATTTCATTCACAGCACCTATTACGGTGACAAGTGTATTTTATCAGACTACATGTTAGCTTGTCTGTTCAATATCTGCAACTCTATAGATTATATTTTGGATAGCTTGTTTGAACATATTTAATTCCTTTTGTCAGATGCCTCTAGTATAAACTGAAAGATTTTGCATAATGCTATGAACACAGATCTCTTACTGTTTATTGAGTTTGAAAACTATGGAGATGACTCTTTCACTGCCCTTGGCCCTCTCTGGACCCTATTCAACGGCTGTCTTTCCTTTCGCTATCATGGCATGTGGTGGGTGGCTGGGCCCTCAGGTCAAGATGGTATTTCATAACTATAATACATGTACAGTTAGGTCCATATATATTTGGACACAGGCACAATTTTACTGGTATTTAACAAACTATATTCAAGCTATATTTATATATTAGGTTTAATTTGAGGGTATGTACATCCAAATCGGAGTAAGGGTTTGGGAATTATAGCTCTTAAGAATAGCCATCCCCTTTTTCAAGGGACCCGAAGTAATTGGACAATTAAATCAAAAGCTGTTTAATGGCCAGGTGTGGGCTACTCCTTTGTTATTTCTTCATCAATTAAGCAGGTAAAAGGTCTGGAGTTGATTCTATGTGTGGAATTTGTATTTGGAACATTACTGTGAACCTACATCATGTGTTCAAATGAGCTGTCCATGCAAGTGAAATAGGAGATTGTAAGGCTTCAAAAATTAAACAAATCCATCAGAGAGATAGCAGCAACATAAGGAGTGGCCAAATTAACAGTTTTCTACATTCTGAGGAAAGAAGAATGCACTGGTGACCTCAGCATCATAAAAAGGCCTGGACATACACGGAAGACACCAGTGGTGGATGATCGCAGGATCCTCTCTATGGTAAAGAAAAACCTATGTTTACAACATCCAGACAAGTGAAGGACACTCTCCAGGAGGTGGGCGTATCATTGTCAAAGTCTACAATCAAGAGAAAACTTCACAAGAGCAAATACAGAGGGTTCACCACAAGGTGCAAACCATTCAAAAGCCTGAAGAATAGAAAAGCCAGAATAGATTTTGCCAAAAAAACATCTAAAAAAGCCAGACCAGTTCTGGAAAAGCAATCTTTGGATGGATGCAACTAAGATTAATCTGTACCAGAATGACGGGAAGAAAAAAGTATGAAGAAGGCTTGGAACAGCTCATGATCCAAAGCACACAACGTCATCTATAAAACATGGTGGAGGGAGTGTGATGGCATGGGCATGCATGGCTTCCAGTGGCACTGGGTCATTGGTGTTTATTGATGATGTGACAGAAGACAGAAGCAGCCAGATTAATTCTGCAGTGTTTACAGATATACTGTCAGCCCAAATTCAGCCAAATGCAGCAAAGATGGTTGGAGGACACTTCACAGTACAGATGGCGAATAATCCAAAACACACTGCAAAAGCAACCCAGGAACTGTTGAAGAAAAAGAAGTGGAATATTCTGCAATTACCGAGTCAATTACCTGATCTCAACCCAATTGAGCATGCATTTCACTTGTTGAAGGCAAAACTAAAGGCAGAAAAAAACACAAAGAACAACAGAAGACAGCTGCAGTTAAAACCTGGCAAAGCATCAGAAAGGAGGAAACCCAGTCTTCAGTAACGTCCATGGGTTCCAGATTTCAGGCAGTCATTGCCAGTAAAGGATACTCAACAAAATATTAAAAATTAACATTTTATTTATGATTATATTAATTTGTCCAATTACATTTGAGCCCCTGAAAACGGGGGGACTGTGTATAAAAATGGTTACAGTTTTTAAAATTTGTACTTGATATTTATGTTCAACCCCTTGAATTAAAGCTGAAAGTCTGCACTTCAAATTCGTTTGGATTGTTTCGTTTTAATTTTATTCTGGTGGCATACAGAGCCAAAAGTATGAAAATTGTGCCTATGTCCAAATATATATGGACCTAAATATATACTTTGTCTGAACAATTTTGATACAATACTAGACTGCCAGTTCCTGAAGAAGTGGAGCATTCCATGAAACTCGTCGGCCACAAAAAAAACATCTTTCACAATAGGTTACTAGACATTTACAATACAGGGGTGGGCACTTTACAATTGATTTTGGAACTGATTTGCAGTACATAGAAGTAATAGAAGTATGCCTGTATGACCATGAGTTCCCCCAAGGAACAAGAATGTTTGCATGATAGAAACCTTTGAAAGTAGGTTGTAGGTTGTAATAATGGGACTTGACAAGGCCAGGAAACTGGGCATGGAACTTGTAACATAATCTTTTTCATAATAAAATAATGAGAACATCTTTTCAGTGTCTGTGTCATCCCCCGCTGGGGTTCTAGGCACTGGCCACTACATCACTCCCTGGGCGTATATTACACTCTCGCTCCTTTCTTACACCCCTCTATTCTGTATTTTTAACTTCTCTTGAAAAGCAAGATATATTCACCCAAGTCTGCCTTCCAGATCCCTTGTCAGTGTAATTTCCAGGTGTGTGTGGTGGGCGCTAATCTAGTACTGCAAATGTGCCCGCACCAGCCGATCACCAAATGTACCCTCATGCTAATGTCACCACTGCAAAATCCTCTTCTTGTACTTACATCACCACTGCAGACTCCTTGTGTGAATCCTGAGATAACCCTGCTGCTCGACAGCCAATAGAAAGTGTACATGTCATCCAAGCCAGTGACGTGGACACCCAAAGATTCCTGTAAAAGAAGAAGAATATTTGGGCAGGGTTGGTGAAAATACAGGTGGTCTATCGCATCCCAAAATTGAATATAGTAGAATTTTGTAGGCCAAAGTGTGCATGAACACAGGCCAATACCCCTAGGGGATGCTTATGGTAAAGATAGACACTAATAGGGTGTATGCATTTCAAAAAAAGTAAATATTTATTCAAAGGGACACAAATAAATGCATATAAAACACAGAATTGTTTAGTATGTTACATAAGTATGAGAAAGCGTATACAGTTTTAGACCAAGTCAACAGCATGAACATACAAGAAATGTTGTGACAGAAAAAAACTTGCTTGATACACATATGATCAGGAAGATGCCAACATGTTTCGGACTTTAGTCCTTTTTCAAAGCAATTCGATATCCTTTGATTCACATCTATATTGTGTGAAAATCAGAAATTAATACATATAATAACAATCAATGCAGTCTTTTTTAACATTGCCAAATAGGCCGGTCTAGTGCATGAATTGTAAATATGGTACTCACATGTAATGCTAGTTTCAGAAAGTGCCACAAATATAGACCCAAATAGACCCAAATGACATAATTATCAGAGCTCTCAAATTTATACTTACTCACAACTTTTTTTCCTTCAACGGTCCCACTACCTCCAGGTACAGGGCGTCGCCATGGGCACATGTTGCGCACCGGCGTACGCGAACCTGTACCTGGGGGAGTGGGAACGTAAACTTTTTCTCGACGATGCTGCTAGCATCTATACCAAACATATAGCGACTTTTCGTTGTTACATTGATGATATTTTAATTCTGTGGCAGGGTCCTATTGACACATTACATCAATTCCTCTTATTTTTAAATACCTCCAACTCTCTAAATTTAAAATTTACCATGACTTTCAGCACCAGTTCCATTTCCTTCCTTGATTTAACATTTATCAAGGACGAAGATGGGCACCTGCAGAGCCACCTGTTCCGAAAACCGACAGCTGGCAACACCATTTTAGCTGCTTCCAGCTTTCATCCACAGCTATTACTTAATTCTATCCCATATGCTCAATATCTCCGTGCACGATGCAACTGCTCAAAGGATACCTCCTTTGAACACGAGGCTTCCGTCTTACGTAGTAGATTACGTGCACGGGGTTACAAAAACAGCGTCCTTAAAGACGCATACAAAAAAGCCAAATCTAAACCACGTTCTACTTTACTCTCTACAAAAAAAACCTCCACACCAACCAAATCCCCTCTCAGAATTATAACAAATTATTGTCAACAATACAATCAAATTACTCAAATACTTTCTAAACATTGGCATATCATTGCCACTGACAAATCCCTTTCACCCTTTGTTCTGCCACATCCTTTGATTACTTATCGACGCGCTCCATCCCTCCGAGATAAACTTACTACCAGTGAATACAAAGTCAATAATAGGCCCCAAAAGCAACTTAAAGGCACTTTTCCATGTGGCAACTGCAGTTACTGCAAGTACCTCTCCAAATCTAACATACATAATGTTCTGCCAAACGGTCAACGGTTTTTCCCCCAACACTATGTGAATTGTCGATCCATTGGTATTGTGTACTTACTTGAATGTGAATGTGGATGCTTCTATGTGGGTAAGACCAAATTACCTTTTTGGAAGCGTATATATGGCCATATCTGCAGCATCAATAAACGAGACCCTGATTTGCCTCTGGGACGACACTGCATGATTGTCCATCATGACGCTATCCCCAAAATTTCCTTTAAAGCTCTAGATCATATCCCACCCCCTAATTGAGGTGGTGATTACAACAAAGCTTTATTACAAAGCGAACTTCGATGGATTTTCCACTTAAATGCCACCCTACCTCCTGGGCTTAATGAGGCTTTCAATTTCAAACCATACCTTGAGGGATTTGAATCTGGAGTCTGCGAACTTGACCTTTGACCTCATATTTCCCACATACACGCATCCAACATAACTAATTATTTGTATGAATATTTATAATTGAATGTGCATAGAATGTCATGAGGCACTCATGTTTATCCCCACCGTACATGCCTTGTATGTTATAATAACTCTTTTCTTGACATTGTTGCCACAGTATTGAAAATTGCTGTGTCACACTGTCCTTGGTTCACATGAATGCTTGTTTCTTTGCCACTTTTGACATATTAGTTTGCTTACTTAAATACTTTTTCTTTAAACATTAACCAATTGGCTTGCTCTATTTTAGGCTTGTTGCCCGGCTCGGGTAAGACCAGGTTCACATGCGCTAAATTCCCTAGTGCGCATGCGCCTCTCTCCGCTCCTGTCAGATATTTTCCATCTGTCTGCCTTCCTGTTTGCGTTCCATCTGAAGCGCAGCACGATGAGCGGCAGTCTATGCCCGCGTCGGTGACGTCACGACGCTGTACGCGACCCCTCCCCTATGGGCGTGCTCGCGCCCAGCGCCGCCTCGTCAGAGGTCCTTTGGGGATTACACTGAGTGCGCCACGGCGCCTTCCCCTCACACACAGCCTACCCAATCAGCTTCTAATGCGGAACACTGACGCTTTCCACCCAGCTGATTGTAATCATTTGACCTTTTTTTAAACCAAGCGCCAAAATAGGCTCACACATGCTGCTGACTCCTTGGCGTTCACTGACCTTTCATATCAGGCTCCCTAATACTCAGGTAACAAGACTCAAACGCTAGTGTCTTTAAACTATAGCTATTTTGCTTCAGTCTCTTAAAATGATACCCTATTATATTCTATTTTCATTACAGAAATACATACTGCTTGGCCAGTTTGTTACAAGATACGGGCTAACAGCCCCATTCCTGTATAGGACCTTGCAACTGCCTGGAATTGTCGCAGCCAGCCTTCCACCTTTATGGCAATCTTTACTTTGTTTTTACTCTCCCTACCAATCCCTTCAAATGCATATCTTCCACACCAATTGATTTGGGTCTATATTTGTGGCACTTTCTGAAACTAGCATTACATGTGAGTACCATATTTACAATTCATGCACTAGACCGGCCTATTTGGCAATGTTAAAAAAGACTGCATTGATTGTTATTATATGTATTAATTTCTGATTGAATCAAAGGATATCTAATTGCCTTGAAAAAGGACTAAAGTCCGAAACATGTTGGCATCTTCCTGATCATATGTGTATCAAGCAAGTTTTTTTCTGTCACAACATTTCTTGTATGTTCATGCTGTTGACTTGGTCTAAAACTGTATACGCTTTCTCATACTTATGTAACATACTAAACAATTCTGTGTTTTATATGCATTTATTTGTGTCCCTTTGAATAAATATTTACTTTTTTTGAAATGCATACACCCTATTAGTGTCTATCTTTACCCTAAGCATCCCCTAGGGGTATTGGCCTGTGTTCATGCACACTTTGGCCTACAAAATTCTACTATATTCCTGTAAAAGAAAGGAGATGGAGTGCCACTTGACCCTGAGTAAAGTGACAGTGATTAGTTAGAGGGGAGTGGGGGTAGAGGAAGCCTGTAGATCAGCGTAACCTGTTGACACCCACGTAGCATATAAGTTTGGTGGCAAAAGGGCGTACTTTAACACCTATATGCCACACATAAGCCTCACTGGGCAGATAATGTTTCTGTGCTCAGAGCTCACTGTGTGCTCTCAGCACAGAGACTGAGCTGTCAAAGACAGCTCCCGGTCCCCACTGACAATTGTAGCTGGCAGGACTGACTGCAGATTATGTGACCACTGTGACAGCCAATCACAAAGGACACATGATCGCCACTGGCGGAAGGGGGGCAGGAAGGGGGTAGGCAAAACAGCTTTTGTTTTAGCACAGGTTACAGCAACATGTGTCAATGCACATGTCCAAGTGTGTTTTGGTGCCATTCCTTGTTAATGACACCTCAAAACACTCTAAGCTAGCAGACAATGCACCCACACTGCAGCAAACCTGAGAAGCAAGTGGTGTTTTATTGTGCTTTTTGCTATACTCCTAGCCTCTGCATTTTATCAGCTATGTTGTATGTTACATATTCCTGACTATGTTCTGAGTTTTATATCTGTCTGTGAAACTTGTGGCACTATAAATAAAGAGTATTTTGTGGGTACAAGGACTGCAGCCTATGTGTGCAGTGAACACTCTGAGTAGAGTCTATAAAGCCACGCCCAATATTCCACATAGTGTAGCCACAACCACTTCTTGCTGTAGCGTGCTGCATGTTTCACAGGTCTTTGCATGACAAAATGTCCCTCTCTCTTAAGTTTTGAAATTGGTAGTATTAGTTTGCATTCCTACTGGTGCATGGTATGCCTGTGGTCTTAAGGTCACTAGTGGTCTAGCTACAGCATGCTATTGGGGCGCAATTTGGTACTGACATAGGGTTGAAGTCCTTGATTCATTTTTTTAATCACATGTCTGTGGTGATTTCTTATAACAGATTCATATCCAGGTGCTACTCTATGCTGCTTACCATTTTCCTGAAAGTTTTTCCCTCTAGGGCAGCGAGTAGGTGGGAGAGAGGCGTGGGAATGTTTGAGGAGGATCAATGGGAGGAAGCCCTACAAGCAGCACCAGTTTGTTCTCTTACTGTAACACAACGTCTTTCACAGTGGTATATCTCCGTATTTAAAATGGACTAAGAGAGGACCTGGTGTGTATAAGATCCTCTTGGGACCATGGTGATCTAATTCACCTCTTGTGTCGGTGGGCAAAAATACACCTTTACTGGGCAAGTGTTTTTAATACCATTATTAAGGCATTTAATGTTAACATTCGGGTAGATGCTAAACCATGCTTATTAGATTTTCAGATGATCTTCCAATTGAAGATATCCCTAAACTGGCCATAGCTAGAGTCCCATACCAAGCTCGCAAAATAATCCTGAAACACTGGAAGTCAGCCGACCTGCCTTCTTTAAAAGAGTGGATTACCCAAACAGGGGCTACACTCCCTCAGGAAAAGTAAATTTTTCAACACAGAGCTTGCCCCAGTAAATTTGATAAATTGTGGTCCCTCATGGCTGGCTTTCTCCAGGTGATTTTGTGTTGAATAGAATACTTTAGTACAATGTTTGTTGTATATGAACAGACCAACTTTTTTTCATTGAGTTGTCATTATTGACCCATGCTGTGATGCTGATATTGCTCAATAAAAATCTTTGAGATAGAAAAAAAAAAGAAAGTCACTAGTGGTCTCCGCTCCTACTACCCAGATCCCAATGAGGCAAGGTAGAATAGTGATATAGTAGTAATAGTAAAATAAGAAAAATAATGGTATTTATTATTTTTTTTATTACCGTACGTAAGTGATAAAGCTCTGCATACTGCTATAACGTTGCTTTTAAATAAGAGAGGTAAATATACACTTTAAAACCAAGTACATTGTCACCTATTATTTCTTATTTTGTTAGCTTTAATAAGGAAAACTTCTATGCTTTTTTTCTTAAAGTAATTATGATTATGCAACCAACACCTGCCACATTAATCCCTAACATATAAGGTTAGAAAGGATGGCCTTGAAAAGAAATGGGTGTGGAAATTAGAGTAAGTGTGAACAGATTTAAACTCCTATTGCAGAATGCTTCGTAGGTGTCGTAAACTCTCGAAACAACCTCCCTGGAAGTGAGGACACACACCGAAAAGAGAATTTGACTCACATGTAAATAAATATGAAAACAGGGGGAGGGCTAAAATGTGGGGGCATAGGGATACATTTGAGAGAGATGTCATACAAATCTCTTGCTAAAGGTGTGATTTATTTTAAATGTCATTACATATTTGAGTCAGATATTTATGTAGGAAGGAACTGTGGGTGCTAAATAGGTCAATTTGATGTCGTTTTGCCTTGGTAGTCCTTAGCAATTAGCCTAAAACATATTTGACCATTGTGTAAAATTTTTGATATAATATCTTAAATCTTAAGGTATTCACTCTGAGCATTTATTATACTTATAAGCATTACTCGATTTGTGATGTTTACTTTGATGTTTGCAATTATGATTTAAAAAACAAATATAAAAAAAGATGCCTTTTTGATATGCTGCTACCTACAGTATATAGTTAAATACACGAATGGACAATGGCTTGAAATGCATGTTGCATTTGTCAAATAAATGCTAATAAAAGGAACTGGGCAATTTATGAAGTTGTGAATTAATGTGACATTCAGAAATCATAAAATAAAACAGAAAATGATTACCTTTAACATCAATGTAACCAGGTTTTCTAATGTAATATATACAGTATATATACAGTGATCTATACACACGAACAGCCATGTTTAAGTTACAGAGTTACAGCACAATGATACAATGAACATTAAATTGCTCCTATTAAATAATAACCCAACAACTTCAGGCATTCCTGCCCTTTAACCACTTCAGCCCCTGGAAGGTTTTACCCACTTCCTGACAGGGACATTATTTTAACTGACAATTGCATGGTCGTACGACGCTGTACCAAAATAAAATGGATGTCCCTTTTTCCCCACAAATAGAGCTTTCTTTTGGTGGTATTTGATCACCTCTGCGGTTTTTATTTTTTGCGCTATAAACAAAAAAAGACTGATAATTTTGAAAAAGAAACAATATTTTTTACTTTCTGCTATAATACATATACAAAAAAAAAATAAAAAAATAAATGAATTTCTTCATCAATTTAGGCCAATATGTACGGTATTCTGTTACATATTTTTGGTAAAAAAGTAAATCACAATAAGCATATATTATGTGCAAAGTGAGTACTAAAGCGCTGATAGGAGAATAAAAGTATTAAAAATGTTTTAGAAAACCAAATAAAATAGATAAGATGACCAAATGATATGCTGCACCATTAAAGTGTGTCCTACACTTAAAAGAATAAGCAAATAAGTACTAGAGAATAAATAGTGCGCAATATCAACCTTAGTCTATTTAGATCAGCAGGTGAGGTTAAAAGACAAATGTCATGGTATAATAAAATATATAAGTGCTTGCGTGACAATCCCAGGTGCACAAAAATATATATATAAACTTCAAGTTACAATGAGGTTGTGACCAATTTAATAAATAAATAAATACACAATGTGTTGAAAATAAATACAATGTGTTTTAAATAAATAAAGTGCTTCAAAATGTGAGTAAAAACAAGTATGTATTATAATGTGTCAAAGAAAGGAAATATCCAATTTATGCCAGTGATGCATATGGGGATATATAAATTCCAAAAGCCAATACAGGCTTGACCTGATGGATTAGCTAATTAATTGATGAATTAATGGGTAAACGGCCGCCAGTTAAATAATATATTAATCCCATAGGTGATAGCAGTCCATTAAATCAGTTAGATAATTAATGAAATAATTCTTCACATCCACTAATGATATCCGGGACACAATTAGAAATGCTTAGCACTATCACTTGGGCTCCTCCTCCCGACGCGTGTCATCGCGTCGGGAGGAGGAGCCCAAGTGATAGTGCTAAGCACAGCACAGCACAGTGAGGAGGAAAGGGCTGACAGCCCCCTATCTGAGCCTGACCATTAGCAGGATTTGAACGCGCAAACACCTACTGGGTACATGTGAGTTGTATAGCTGTAGGCAACCACCTAAAAGATCTTCTTTGTTTGATGGTTGAATAGAGCGCTGCGCAATGGTTTTTTGTTTGTGTCTTTTTCTCTTTTATATCATACCGGAGCAAGATATCAGGAGGAACCAAAAGGAAAAAAGCCCTACATTCCCAGCATAAAGGGAAGTTTCTTGTTTTCTCTCTCTCTTTTTTTTTTTTTTTCTCTAGCATTTCTAATTGTGTCCCGGATATCATTAGTGGATGTGAAGAGTTATTTCATTAATTATCTAACTGATTTAATGGACTGCTATCACCTATGGGATTAATATATTATTTAACTGGCGGCCGTTTACCCATTAATTCATCAATTAATTAGCTAATCCATCAGGTCAAGCCTGTATTGGCTTTTGGAATTTATATATCCCCATATGCATCACTGGCATAAATTGGATATTTCCTTTCTTTGACACATTATAATACATACTTGTTTTTACTCACATTTTGAAGCAATTTATTTATTTAAAACACATTGTATTTATTTTCAACACATTGTGTATTTATTTATTTATTAAATTGGTCACAACCTCATTGTAACTTGAAGTTTATATATATATTTTTGTGCACCTGGGATTGTCACGCAAGCACTTATATATTTTATTATACCATGACATTTGTCTTTTAACCTCACCTGCTGATCTAAATAGACTAAGGTTGATATTGCGCACTATTTATTCTCTAGTATTTATTTGAATAAGCATATATTGATTAGTTCAGGACTAATGTCCCTCTCACAGCCGCCGGTTATCGGCTCTGTTTACATCACACGATCAGCTGTCATTGGCTGACAGCTGATCATGTGGTAAGGGGTCGGGATCGACCCCTTACTCTGATCTGTGATCAGCCGAGTCTCACAGACTCGCTGATCACAGAGCGCGATGCGCGCCCTGCAGGGGGCGTGCAGGCCGCTCGAGCATGGGAGGATGTCTATGATGCCCTCCCGGCAAAGTAGGTCCATGCAGCAGCCGTCTTTTGGCTAAAGCACGGACAAGAAGAGGTTAAGGAAAGGGATCACTTTGATGTGGTTGACCAGTTTAAGGGGCCAATGCACACTGGTCTTAAAAAAACGCCTGTCCCCTGGCAGAACAAAATGCTCATATCAGAGAGCGTTTTTTGTACGGTTAAGAGCATTTAGGAGTGTTTAGGCACATTTAGCTTTTTTTCTGCCAGAAAACTCCTCTCAAGAATGCAATCTAGAAGGGTTTTTTCTGCCTATAAATGTTGAGCTTAAGGCTTCATGCACACTAGCGTTTTTTATAAGCTCAAAAAATGCTAGAGAAAAACGCTGGATGAAAAATGCTGATAATAGCATTTTTGTGCCAGCTTGTAGTAGCAGTTTAGTAGCTTTTAGGAGCATTTAGAAGCAATAGTATTTTATTATCTTTTTAACAGTACATGGAGAGAAAAAAAAAGCTGTTAGTAGCATTTATGCCGCGTACACATGGCCGGACTGTCCGATGAAAAGCTCCCATCGGACTTTTTCTGCCGGAAAGTCCGGCCGTGTGTACGCGGCATTAGAAGTGTTTAGGAGCGTCTAGGAGCATTCAGTGTTTTTTTTCCACTGGAAAAACACTCCAAAAAACTCTACCAAAACATTTTTTTTCTGCTCCTAGACCCTGAGAGCCTAAGGTAGTGTGCATGGACACATAGGATAACACTACAGAATTTAGCTTCTAGAAACAGAATAAAAATGCTAATAGCTTCTAAGAGCTTAAAAAAAAAACGTTAGTGGGCATGGAGCCTAAAACATGCCTCTAAACATTCTGGTGTGCATGGTCGCATAGGATAACATAAGCTGCTTCTACAGGCAAAAAATTCCTGTAGAAGCAGCACTTTTAAACCCAGCTTGCATGGACCCTAACTTCATGATTTATAGGAATAATTTGTTCTATGTTGTTTATTTGCAAATTACTATTTTAGTTTAATGTGACTTTTATTATACTATGGTAAAAGTAATATATTACAACTTTAAACTTGTGTGAAGGGCGGGGTGGTGTAAGATGGAATCATATCTTGTGAGCACAGTCTCTGATATTCATGCTCTTAAAGAGAGCATCAGATACACAATAAAAGCAGGGGGATTACTTGCAAATTATAAAGTGAATTGAGGAATCTCCTCGAGAGAGTGCTAAGCTAGGCGCTGCTCTTAGCAATCATGTCATTCCTTCTGGAAATCCCCCTTTTGCTCATAGGACAGGGAAACTGGCCATCTATAAATATATATATGACTGTTCAGATAGGTTGAAGGACACATGGAAAAAGTTGTTCATGTGAACTATAAGTGCATTCTGATTAGAGCCAAATTAAGACTGACCATAGTCCCATGTCAAGTCACAACCTTAGCCTGTCACCCTCAATCTCCTATCCTTCCATAGGGTCAATATCCACATTATTCTTCTTACTCTTTATGAATCTTTATTTATGGACCTAAACATATCACACTGCTTTAAACTAAAAAGAGCTTTCTTTTTGTGCATGTGCTGAGATGTGCTTCTGCTTAACACAAACGTTTTGTGGTATCATCAATTTCATCAGTGAAGGCTATGATTATTTTTCTAACAAAAAGTGATGATAATAGTGAAGTTAAATATTCTAGAGAAAAATCTCAATGTAGATCTAAACCCACTAATATCTCATATAAGCTTTAACATTGTAATGTAATTTCAAAACTTGTTTTTAGTCTTTTTCTTCATTCAAATAATGGAAAGGAGGACCCTCACCTTGCCAACATCCAATAATAATGAGAAAAAAATGGGAGAAGCTGAAACAGCTTCGCAAAACACGGATTTTGTAGGCACAGCATGAGGCAGTGTGTATAAAAAGTAACACACTTTATTTTGGATATACATTAAAATACAAGATCATAAAAAAAAAGGGAAAAGATTAAAAAGCACCCTCCAGTTACAAAGAGTCAACAGATACCCAGTCCTACAGTATGGACATAGAAATCGTGGTGTATAGTAGAATATATTGGAGTCCACCAATGAGGACAAAATTCAACAAAAGTATGCGAAATTGCTGCTAGTGTGTAGCTCCATACTCAAACTCCAATGTGTTTCACAAGATATACTTGCTTCTTCAGGACTGATTGAGTGGGTGCTGGGTGACTTCGGATGCAGAGGAGAGGATGATGATGACCAACAAAAGAAGACACACATGGGGCATCAAACAAAGGAAGGAGGGGACACGGGGAGAGCAAAAACTACCCAGGAGCGGAGGAACCCCTAATGACAGCCACAGGAGCCCACCAAATATATCAGGGCAGGCATATAAAGTTCATATTGCTGTATTACATGGCATGTTCCAAGAATCTGACTGGAGGTGGGTGAGTATAACGCAGCCACAAAGAGAAGTATTAGGAAGATAAGGTATCACATAGTAACAACCACAGGTCCACCACGAATGAGGTCCAACAGGGTACTTGCCTTTGGTATTCTGTATATAATAGAGTGACACCAAAAACCCAAATGATAGATATATGAACCTCCATGGCCCTTTAAGGCACACTGAACCTTACAGCCAGAGAATATGGGATCATCAACACCAGCTCCTGGGTCTGGTTCATTCAAATAATACTCCAGGGTATGCTATGAAGGTCATAATGTTCAGAGACTTCCTGTTATAGGGTGACAACTCTCTCTCAAATGTGCTCTGCCCCTGTCATATGGGCCCCTAGTGAAGACTACAAGCTGCCATGCTGAAACACATTACACAAGCATGGACCATCATTGTCACCATCAGCAAACCAATTCAGAGCACTGATGTGCATTTCGACAGGAAGACAATGAAAGAGGTTGGACAAGATCAGCAGAACTAAGATGGAAAAAGCGTAAAAAAAATAAAAAATTGAAAACTGGGTTTCCCCAAGGAAATGGATTTGTTCATGAAACACTGCACTTTGGCAAACTAAATGTCATCTAATTAGGGCTTACATCTACTTTAAGCTGAGTAATGTAGCTGAACGTGACACAGTTACAGCTAAACATACCAGTGCAACCAAACATTTTTACTACTGTCAATTACAAATCATTCTATTACACATTTGAAAATACGTAAATCAAAATCTCTGATACTGATTAAAAAAAGCAAGCAATAATCAGGTGCAGATTAAAATCATTAATGAGTATTCAATTACAGCCAATAGGACTTTAGTCAGGCTGACAGCTTTGCCATGCCCTTCCTCTTAATTATTTAGATGCCATATCTTATTATGCCTGATTATAATAGTAATGAAAGTGTTAGTTTACAATATATATACTGCTCAAAAATATGTGAATATGCAAAAGCTAACAGCTGTTGTCTCTTTATTATATTCAATCAGCAAACACAGTTAAACATATAATGTTACTAATATTAAATCAACATTATCTGTCAGGTATTGCATACTTGTCATATTATAAATTTTTACCTCAAACTCCAGCAACAGAAGTGTATAATGTAAACTAATAACTTTGCTTGTACTATATCTTTTGCTTTTGATCCACCATTGACGAGGCTATAGGAGTACATTAAGGCAATCACTGAGCTTTGCATGTTATATAAGACTTACCCCTAGATGAGTGATATAAATTCCACAAGGGTTATCACTTTTAGAGCCATGTATTACTGACACACACAGACATTATAATCGCACTAGGATATCCAATGATTAAATGATACGATTACTGTCAGGGCTACCACTAACTGTCCTACATGATTTGGGAGTTACAGGCACCATTATAACATACAAAAAAAAAAAAGAAAAATACAGAAATGTAAATGGCAGAAATGTGTTTAGCCCTCATAGGAATATAAAAAATGACACATTTTCCATAAATAATTGACATTGCCAGTCGAGCACAATGGGGTTGATTTACTAAAGGCAAATAGGTTGTTGACTTTGCAAGTGAAGTGTCTCATTACAAGGGAAGTTGCACTTTTGCATGGAAAATATCCCCCAGAGCTTAGTAAATGTGGATACATTTCACTTTACAAAGAATACGCAATCACGTGCAAGGAAAAAAATACAATTTAATTTATACTCGGGCCATGTGGGGGCTAATTCTCCCCCATCTCAAAGTGATCCGCGAGGCGGAGGCAACTTACCAATGGGGCCATCCCTTTCATCTAATTGTGCGGAAACAAGGGAATGAATTCTACCTCCATTCCCCTGGCCAGCTTCTGGAACTGTTTAGTTTCCTGGATAGACCTGCTGTCACCGTACCCAACTGGTTTGACTATCTGCTTAGCCAGGAGGCTTCTGGCCCACCTTTGTTGAGACCACAGAGGCTCAGACGACCTAGATCTCAAGCCTCTAGTCATGAGGCTCCCAGATCCACGCCGAACACTCCTGAGGCCTAAATGTCTAATTCTTCAGATGGACTGTTACCCAAGCAATTGGTGCTGTGGATCTTGCCTATTCGGACCTTCAGGTTTGAAACTACCTGACTGAGTCTGAAGTTCTTCTAGTGGAGCCACTGGCTTTGTTTCCTCTCAGCTGGTGTTGTTCTTGGGCCCTCTGACCTCACATTTCCCTTTTCAACTGTGTGGACTGTATCTCCAGAAACCATTAACTCCTTGGGCCTTTTTGGGACTGTATTTTAGTCCAAGCCTCGAAGGCTGGGTCATTCCGTTCTCATTATACGCCCCTATGTGAGGGTCAGAGACTCCAGAGACATGCCTTTATGGCTTTATGCCTCCCGGCCTTAGGGTGACATGCTTTGTCAGAAGTGTGGTCCCCCTGTTGCTTTGTCAGAAGTGTGGTCCCCCTGTTTGCCTCCTTTGCTGGTTGCCAACGGAAGGACCCTTGGTTTAAAGACTGCAGTCTGCGGGCTGGCTCCCTTCCCCATAATGTCTAGCTCTCCCAAGCCTGAATCGGCTACTAGTCCTCTTTTTCTCTGTGGCTCTTGCTAACGGAGGCACTGCAATCTGAATATAAGCTGACTGCATAGCTCCCTCCCCTTTTTTTTTATCCTTGACACTGCCACTCATCTGATTGTGGGGATACGGGGCCTATCTGGCGGACTCACTTTTCATTGAGAGATTATATTATTGAGTTTTCCATGTTAATGTTTTTGTCCTACTAGTTGGTAACATCGGGTGTACATTCCACTCCTAGTGTTTTGGGGTTTGGTGCGGGGACCTTACTCCCCCCTCTCACAATGCCGGGAGTTTTTTTGGTCTCCCCTGATACACCATCACAGCATCGTTTACGTTGTGTGGTCTCTTCTTTTTTGATGGCTCTACAATAGCTATTATATGTTTCTTGTTGCTCTTATTCTGTGCATCTCCGAATGTATTGTTTTTGCTGATTCTCATTATCTGTTTTTGTGCTGTTCCTAGTGCCTCTAGCACCGCCCAGATAGGGCGGACTCTTGCCTGGGTGCTTTTTGTGCTCTATTGAAGTCCTTAGTAAACTTCACTGCAAACTGATAATTTTTTTCTTTCCCTCTCCACTTCCCTGTTCTCCCTCTTTTTCTCCTCTCTTTATCCCCCTTTTTTTCTTTTTCTTCTTCTCCTCTCGCCTGGAGCCAACTGGTGGGAAATTTACCCCACACCTTTGTATAACCACATACTGGTCAGGGTGCACTATGGGTCTCTGCAAGGTCACCTCCCTTAATGTGAGAGGCCTCAATGCCTAAAAAATGCTCTCTGCTTTTGGCTGATTTGTGGAAAAGTCGAACCTATAAAGCTTTTTTACAGGAAACGCATTTCCGTGGAAATCGGGTTCCTAAATTGACCAACAGGGACTTTCCAACGGTGTATCACAGCCCTTCACCCATCTCAAAATCTAAGGGGATCAGCATCCTGGTGGCCAAATCGGTCCCTTGGACTTATGAGGCGATGCGGACAGATGCCCAGGGTTGCTTCCTCCTCCTTAAGGGGGAAGGTGTGTGTTCACCTTTGCCAATGTTTGTTTTCCAAATGTGGATCACCCGCAGTTTTTGCTAGCTCTCCTCCCTGAGCTTTTGGAGTTTGTGGAGGGGATGCTGGTTTTTGGGGGCGATCTCAATTTCACCATGGATCCTTTATTGGATGTATCTTGGAGCTCTTTTCATCTCCCCTTTTCTCGCCTCAAGTGCCTGAAAACGGATCTGCAGCTTCTGCATCCGATCGACCCTTGGTGGTTTTTACATCCTCAAGAGCATGATTACTCTTTCTTCTCATAGGTCCACCACACTTACTCTTGCCTTGATTATCTTTTGATCACGCATAAAGACCTATCCAGAATGGTATCTATTTGTATAGATGTAATTTCTCTCTCGGATCATGCACCTGTCCATCTGACCCTTCAGCTAGGCTACAGACTCCTCCATCGTGGAGGTTAAATGAGGCCCTCCTTTTGGAAGTGGTTCGCTCTGAGCTGCTGACCGCCTTGCGTGACTATTTTTAAATAAATTGTGCCTCTGTTGACAACCCATTGGTGGTCTGGGAGGCTCACAAGCTGGTTACAAGGAGTAAACTGATTAAAATAGGAGCCCGTCTTAAAAGGAAGAGGTCCCAATGTGCGGACGAGATTTTCACAAAGCTTAGAAAGTTCCCATAAGGCTAGTATTGCACGATCCACTTATCAGGACCTCCTTAAAGTTTGCGAGGAACTTCGCTCTCTCCTATATTACAAAACAAAGCAAAAGCTGGCCTGGGCTCATCATATCATGCATAAATCCTCCAACAACCCAGTTAAGTTGTTGGCACAGGCCTTTCCGTGGACTAAGTACTAAAACCTACATTTCTCATATTATTGGCTCCTCCAGGCAGAAGCTTACTACTTCTTTTGCAATGGCGGCAGAGTTTAAATCTTTTTATCAGAGTCTTTACAATCTAGGAAATTTCCCACTTATGGATCCTTCTACAGACGTGAGATTAACTATACAGTCATACCTTTCCTCCTCTGGCATGCCGTCACTTTCTAGTGTGGCTCAAGAGGAGTTGGAGGGACCCATTACAGCTGAGAAGCTAGAGGTAGCCCTGGCCAATTCTAAACCAAAAAAGTCCCCAGGCCCAGGTGGCCTTACTCCGACCTACTATAAACAATTTTTCGAGATGTTGTCCTCTCCCTTAGTCTCTGCCCTTAATTCTATTACGGAAGGGAAACCCTTCCCAATGGATGCCCTAAGAGCATACATTTCTCTGATCCCGAAGGAGGGGAAGGACCCCTTGTGGTGTAGGAATTATCGCCGGATCGCTCTCCTGAACACTGATTTGAAATTGTTTATGGAAAACTTGGCTAATAGACTGCTCCCCTATATTTCTAGTCTTATCCAGAGAGACCAGGCTCCTTCCCCCCTCCTCCTCCACTGTCTACCCCCTACCTCATGTATTTGGCTCCATTTTGTGGCAATACACCATCCAGTTTTTGACTTTCCATATGTATATTGACATAGTTTTTGCCCCCTCACCTGGGTCCATTGGCCAGTGGGATGTCATGCTTCCTGGCACATTACACTGTCTTACTATATGTAGTTGCACCATTAAACGCCTTTGAGTCTGCAATCTCCAAATGTTACCTATGACCATTTGTATCTTGTTTTATCATGCCTTTGGGCATTTTGGCCTAATCATGAGACTTCCTTTGATGCTTGATTGTGCTTTGTCTTTTATTCTATCTACGTGTTTGTAAATTGCAACTGCCTGGACAATAAAGGTATTACAAAAAAAAAAAAATAATGTTTGCTTAAATATGATTGGATGATGAAAGTTTGCAGAGCTTCAACTCATTTCCTAAGCTCTGGGGAAAATTCCTATTCAAAGTTCAACTTCCCTTGCATAGAGCAACTACCTTTTCAAAGTGAACAGTATGCCTTTAGTAAATCAACCCCAATGAATTTAGAGATAGGAAGAAGGAAAATTAAACACTTCAAACAACAGCCCCTGTGACTAAGCCCTGTGATCGGGTTGAAATGCGTTGGAGGTGTGACCTGAGAGGAGATGGGTTAAAGCTGCTTTTACTGCCCTCTACGCCCAGGCTGTTCTTTGGAGTGTGGCATTTAATTCTCCTTTATTCTACATGTGCACACTGCTCTCTTAACACCAGCACCAACAACCAACGTGAGTCACCAGAGTATTACAGGACCACTGCTTGGAGAGGCGCCTGAGGTCTACATAGTTCTTGGTTCCAATGAATTTAGATTGCAGTTTTCATTTTCCAGAATGCCTTTAGCAGTTATACTTATTTAATGTGCCTTATACCATACCATAAAACAAATCACTTACCAAGCACATGGGTTAGGTAATTGATTAGCCAATATGAACACTAGGTAAACAAATACTCTAGCAAATGGTTCCCTTAAGATCAAAAATCACAGCCTGAAATCTCTATACTTTAAATATTCTAAAACTGATGCTTAGATGAATGCTCACAAGCTTTCACCAGACTAAATTCAATTCCTTGTTTCATCTTCCCTTTTTCCAATGGTTTAACTGTAACCTTTAACCCTGCAATAACACTATCTACCCTATATTTCTCTTCCACTGTCCATGGTGCTGATAGGTCAACTGATGCCCTTCAACTTCTACCAGTAGCAAAACAACATCATCTGTTGCTTATGTAACATTATACTTAGAGCTCATTTGTAAAAATTTGCTTGGTATTGGCCTAGTGCCTGAACTATATTATCCTCTGGTATTTCTATTGAAGATATGGTTTATATACATTTTTTTGCATTAGAACATTTAAAAAAAAATAATCACTGATACACAATGAGGTTGGTAATTACTGTTATGTTGCAAGAAAACAAAATCATTTAAGCCAGTTATGAAAATAATTTCATGTTATGTATATGTATGTCATGCCTATGTATAATATAATTAACCTATTTCATATTATTTATCTTCTTCTTATACCAGTACAATCTATTAGTGGTCAGGACACATACTGTACAGTGAACAGTAACTCCAGTCCTTATGGGTTACCATTTTCACAGCCTGGCTGGCACAAGAACAGCATAACTAGACCTGCCATTTGGATTTGTTGAGCAGTGGATATAATAATTATTGGGATTATTATTGTATGTGGAAGCTATAACACACTGCCAATTTTCATTTTGAGATACCCAAGAAAATGTTTGATTCTTCAATCTGTATTAATTAAAAACAATTTAAAACCGGAACTAAAGGCATGCATTTGTTTGCAATAATGTTTATATACTGCACAAGTACAGAATAATATCATAGGCACAGGAAAGTATTTGTTACTGTGTTATAAAAAATGGTAGGTGGGGCCTAAGATGCAGCTTTACTGTGTTTCAGGAGCACATTTTGGACCCTCTGAACATCACTAATAAGCTTACCATACCCAGTACTGTGTAAAAGTCTAAGGCCAATGTGATAAAATGCTGTAAATTAAGAATGCTTTCAGAAATAGAAATGTTAATAGTTTATTTCTATCATTTAACAAATTGGAAAGTGAATGAACAGGGAATTGAAATTCAATTAGTATTTGCTGTGACCCCCCCCCCCCCCCCCCTTTTGGCTGCAAAACAGCGTCAATTCTTCTAGGTACACTGGCACGCAGTTTATGAAGGAACTTTCGAGGTAGGTAGTTCAAAATAATCTCGGAGAACTACCCACAGATCTTCTGTGGATATAGGCGACCTCAAGTCCTTCTGTCTCTTCATGTAAGCCCAGACAGACACAATGCTGTTGAGATCAAGGCTCTGTGGGGGACAAACCATCACTTTCAGGAATTCTTGTTTTTCTTAATGTTGCAGATAGTTCTTAATGACATTGGCTGTATGTTTGGGGTTGCTGTTCTGTTGCAGAATAATTTTGGGGCCAAGCACATGCCACTCAGATGGTAAGGCATTATGGATAAGTATCTACAGTACCTGTATTTCTCAGCATTGAGGACACCATTGATCCTGACTGAATCTCCAAATGTATTTGCAGAAATGCAGCCCCAAACTTGCAAGAAACCTCCACCATGCTTCACTGTTGCCTGCAGACACTCATTATTGTACCGCTTTTCCAGCCCGTCGGCAAACAAACTGCCTCCAGCTACAGCCAAAAATTGTAAATTTTGACTCATCAATCCAGAGCATCTGATGACATTGGAAGCAGATTGGAAGAGAAAAAGTTTCTCAATTCCCTGGACACCTCTTATACTACCTCTGGGGTCTGGATCAGGGAGTCATTACGCTTCCACATCCACTGTGTGGGGACAGGAGGTAACAAGTCAATGTCCAAAAAGACCAGGGCATGGTGAGTGAAAGCAATGGAGCCAATTGTGACAGACACTACCCTGGACAGCAATGATTGGGGTATCGTGAATTGGTCAATTATGGTGTAGGACTCGTGCGGGTGCGAGTAAAATGTGTAATCCCTTTGGGTCAGGTTCAATACCCTCCAGACGTCAACCAGATGGAAAGCATTGAAATTCTTATTTAGACGTTTTAGCACCACATAGGATATCTGAGAAGCACTCCTGAACACGTCAAGGGTCGGGTCCATGGTAAAGTTAATTTTTCCTGCCCAGGATCACTGCCCCCTCCGAATAGTCACTTAACTTGGTCAGAATAGGTTCCAGAAAGTCAATATGATTTGTGTTAGGGAGGTAGAGGTTCACCAAGGTGACCAATGAGCTACCCAAGTTTCCCTTCACCAACGACGCTCGTCCCTCCGCACCACTCCACTTATCCCGTACCACCCACAGAGTTGTGCTTTGAACCATGATATTCACTCCCTTTGATTTAGAGTCAGAGGAGCAGCTATAGTAGACTGTCTGGAAAAAGTGATCATGGAGTCTCGGTATTTTATCAGCATGGAAATGGGTCTCCTGGAGGAAGCATACATGGGCCTTCATATGTTTCAAGTTGGAAAGCACCATTGAGCGTTTCTCCCGGGTATTCAACTCCTTCACATTAATAGAGGCGAGACAAAGGGGACTGGTGGAATCAGGAAGAAAGAAAACAAAAAAAAGGGGGTGGGGGAAATGGGGGGCAGAGGAGGAAAAGAATGAAAGAAGTGGCTCGCAAACTAAACCACCAACAGGGTGCAACTCTTGGTGACCGCTACAATCCCTTTATCCTTCTGTAACCAACCCTTTATACTTTTAGTTTAGAAGTTATGATTTGCACTCTGCTTTATGTTAAGTAACCCAATATGATTGATCTCGCCCTGTGCAATTCCGGCCTCTCTGGCTGGAGCTGCACTGAGATATTAACTTACAAACGTGCTGTATGGGATTAAGGGGGATAAGCACCCTGCCCTCTAGGCATTCAGGTGCATGCATGCACTTATATATGTGTGTGTACATGTATATGCATGTACATATCTTTTTATTTTAGCCCCTCTCTAATCCCTCTGTGGATTTTTTGTTTCCATATCCTCCCCTTTACCTTTAATATTATTTCCGACCTCTAATAATTCATTATCATCATATCATTGTTATTCTTCATTCCCCAATTATTGTTTCTCTAATTCCCTCCCCCTTCTCAATATTTTCTATACATGGCCCCTAGGCCATTTGATCATTCCTTTTCCTATCAGTGTGAATATCTCTGGTGCCCCTTTGCTTGTGCTTATTTGTTTTTTTCTACAGAGTGATTGTTAGTATTGAGGCTATGTTAGCCCATTTGAATGGACTAGGTTTGTCCATAATCATGAATTTATTATTCCTTTAGTCTTTTCTTGTTTGATTTTGCTTCTAGCTTGTTCATTGTTTCTGGGCAGCCCGGGTGCTTACTCCTCCCAGTGGGGGATGCCTGGAGGTAGGTGGGGTTGTGGTCCACCGGGAGAATGGTTTAAGAGCCATGCCGTACGATCAATGTATCAATGAATGTGTTTTTGTAGTTATGTATATTGTGGGATAACTTGCTGTGTTAATTGTCTGTTTCTTTGCATTTATTATTAGTAGAGCCATTATCGTATACTGTCAATTACATACTCCCCTGAAGAAGCCAATGCTTGGCAAATCATGTAGGGATCGCTACCAGTAATTACCATTGACATATGGATACTTTGGCCAGTATTTATTACTCTGTATTTTATGCACCTATGAACTGTCATGTTTGATGTTTTTATGTAATAAAACGCAATTTTATATTATAAACAATTCTGTTTGTTATCATATGTTGGGCACTGTCATAATCCCTAGCTCCAAAGTTATATTTATACCTTATTAAATCAGGAATGAGGTGCCAGATCTATTGAGGTCACTCAACCCACACCCCATTACAACCTATGTGGGGAAAGTGTTTGTACACAGCAGAAGTCAGGAGCTCCCTATCCTGACCCAAGCTGCAAAAAAAACACAAGAAAAAAATAGAAACATACAATATCACCAGTAAAACAGAAATTATAATATAAAATGAGCTGACATGCCCGGCCACTCAAGCACACTGACCCTGAGCAGGCGTGCCAGGGCTCAGTGTGATCGGGCCTGGGAGCTTATCCTCATTGCTCTAATAACAACAGCAACAGGGGATCACAATATAAAACAGAACTAGGAATACAGTGTGACAGTCACTGAACAAATAAACATAATAACCCCAAATATAATTTGTCCATACTCTCCCACTCCGGGGGAAAGGCAGGGGGAGGAAGAATGGGATGGGGAGGGAAGAGGAATGGCAAAAGGGGGAAGAAAGAAGAATGGGGAAAAGGGGAAGGGGAAAAGGGGGAAGGGGGGCAGGGAGCGGGGGGAAAGGGGGGAACTGAGAAGAGGGAGGGAAAAGGTGTGTGATCATCTTGGGCGATATCAGCTGATGGGGGAGTGACCCAGAGATATACCTTAACTATAAGGTCTAAACAATTGAAAGGGCAACCCGGACAACCCCCGTCACCCCCCTCCCCCATGTTGGGACTTGGAGAGGAGAGAGCTGGATTGGTCGTTGGGTGGAGAACTGCCTTAAACCACCCCCACAAAATGTCCCCCTTTCAGTCCCATATAAATACCCAACAACTCCCCCACAAGCTGAGTCTGTGAGGGACCTACTAAAGGGGTCAAATAATCCGGTGCACCTGCTGTATAGAGAGATTGAGGTATGCCCCCACGCACGTGCAGTTATTTTTTTACCAAGTGGAAACCAAACAACAGTCTCAGGTTGCCGGTTCAGGGTTCACATCCAGGGAGCAGGTCCACTACTTGCAGTCCAGTGAACGAATCAGGATACGATCCTCTTGGGCCGCCAGGGCAGCTACCTGGTGGAGGGAGGGTGGGGGAGAGACAAACCAGGGGAACCGATTGTGTCCTGTAATGCAACTGCGAGGGGGGGGGTGTCCCTTTGTGGGCCTAGGTCACTCAAGGCAAACAAAGCGAAAAACTTGTTCAAGCTGCAGATCGCACAATAGGTATTCTACTCATGTGTGGTATCCCCGGGGTTCACGGCTTGGGATCCTGTGCTCTGCTCGTCATGCGATCACCCCGTCGTTGCCTTGATGAGCGGCAAGGCTGTCCCGATGGAGTCACCCGGGGAGCAGGACGCTGATCTCTGTCGGGCAAAGGGCGCAGCCAGTCCTGCAGTGGGATCACCTCGGTCCCCAGTAACGCAAACAAATCCAGATCAGAGTGGCGCTTCAGGGTAAACAATGAGCCTCCTTTGCGAACGATTAGCTGGAGGGGGAGCAATCAGCTGGAGGGGGAAAGATCAGCTGAAGGGGGGAACGATCAGCTGTAGGGGGAAGCCCCAGCGATATGGCAGCTCCGCCTGGTGCAGTGTCTCCAATAGGGGTCGCAGCATCGCTCTCCTCATGTCAGGAAATGTTCCATCCGCTGGTGATATCTGTCTTTTGGCATGCAGTACTGCAGTCCACCAGCAGGTGTCTCCTGGCAGTTTGGAACTGTCAGGAGAACTTTCCTCTGCTGTTATGTCATCATTTGGCTGCAGTACTAGCACCCACCAGCGGATGGATCCTGGCAGTGTGGGGCAGACAGCACCTCCTGCGCTCAGGTGTTACGTGAGGACAATTATTTCACTCTTATAAATACCCGGCAAGCCCATACATGCTTGCCTTGGTATCGCTCTCTCCAGGTGGCCCTGGCCGTGTTATCTGTACCTAAGCCTGTATCTGACCCGACCTGATCTCTCCCAATCCCAATCCCCATCCCATCCCATCCTGGACCTGTCCCTCCTGTCTCCTGCCTACCTTGGATCCCTGCTCTGCAGCCCATCCATCCGTCTTCTCCCTCTCCTGCTGGTTCACCATCCTTACCCATCTACTGACCCCCCTGTGTATGACCTCGGCCTGGCTTTTCGTTTACAATTCTGGTATTGCCCATTTATTGTATATATTATTTGTTTGTGGTTTGTGGTTGGTAGCGCACTGTTTGTTTTCACTTCTTGTCACTTATTTAAATAAACACTTATTATTTCACTTACATGTGTCTTGGGTTTCCTCTGTGCAGTCCACACAGTCTGGTCTACTAATTCCCTGATAGTATACCAAGGCCATCCCTGACCAGACGTGGCTGCATTGAGCAACCATCCTGGCTTGTTAGTCCGCCAATATGGATTACAATGAAATCCTTTATTATTCTCTGCTGGCAGAAGAGGATGGTGAATCTTGTTGTCAGATTTTAAAAGGATGGACTAGTGACCAGCTGATGGAAACCATCCGATCAGCTCATTCCCTGGTGGATCAAGGCTACATGTCATTTGAGGGTGTTCAGCACCTAATTCAATTATGTGCAAAGCCAGCCCTGTCATGTTTTCCAGAAGGAAGTGATGATTTCTCCCCCCCCCCCCTTCAATTATGGCCAAGTTGAATCTCTGGTATAGTTGTTAGAGGATGATCCAGCCTATTTCATTGAACATTATTCCTCTTGTTCACAGCAGGTGTTGACTGATTGCATCCATTCAGTGCAATCTCTAGTTAGTTAGGCTGTGTGTGAACCAGCGTTTGTTCAACCTGTGCTACAAGCATGGTCAGAACTCTTGTATTTAGCTAAGCCACAACATCCCAGCCCTGTCATTAATCACCTGCCTTCCCAAGTATCTATCTCCCCATTGCCTATGGCAACCTCAGCTACAGCCCAGTTTTCTCCGCTTTCTACCAAAAACTATTACCCAGTCGCCAAGTGTAGCACCTATCCTGCCTTCAGTCCACCTGCCTCTTCAACTCCACCTGTAACAGTCCCACAAAATCCTCCTCCAGCCACTGTTCCTTGGTCTTCATTTTGCCCAGAAACTGTCTTTTCTTACAGCCCTGCACCCACGTACAAAGCTGCAGTGGCTAAGCCAAAAAAGAAACGGAAGTTCTTTCCGACCCACACTATCCTGCCAGTAACTCAACCTGCCTCCACCCCAACCAACCTGTTCCAGCCTGACGTCCCAGTTCCTGCTAACCAGCTTGACGTCCCAGTTCCTGCTACCCAGCTTGACGTCCCAGTTCCTGCTACCCAGCTTGACGTCCCAGTTCCTGCTACCCAGCTTGACGTCCCAGTTCCTGCTACCCAGCTTGACGTCTCAGTTCCTGCTACTCAGCTTGACGTCCCAGTTCCTGCTACCCAGCTTGACGTCCCAGTGCCCGCCTTCCAGCCTGATGCCCCAGCCTTCCAGCTTGACATCCCAACCTTCCAGTCTGATGTCCTGGTGCCGGCCTTCCAGCCTGACGTCCCAGCCTTCCAGTCTGATGTCCTGGTGTCGGCCTTCCGGCCTGATGCCCTGCTGCCGGACTTCCAGTCTGATGTCCTAGCCCTCCAGCCTGACGTCCGAGCCTTCCAGTCTGATGTCCTGGTGCCAGGCTTCCAGCCTGATGTTCCAGCCTTCCAGCCTGATGTTCCAGCCTTCCAGCTTGACGTCCCTGCCTTCCAGTCTGATGACCCGCTGCCAGCTTTCCAGTCTGATGACCCGCTGCCAGCTTTCCAGCCTGATGACCCGCTGCCAGCTTTCCAGCCTGATGACCCGCTGCCAGCTTTCCAGCCTGATGACCCGCTGCCAGCTTTCCAGCCTGATGACCCGCTGCCAGCTTCCCAGTCTGCTGTCTCTGTGCCGGCCTTCCAGTCTGCTGTCTCGGTGCTGGCCTTCCAGTCTGCTGTCTCGGTGCTGGCCTTCCAGTCTGCTGTCTCGCTGCCAGCTTCCCTGTCTGATGGCCCGCTGCCAGCTTCCCTGTCTGATGGCCCGCTGCCAGCTTCCCAGTCTGATGACCCGCTGCCTGCCTCCCAGTCTGCTGTCTCGGTGCTGTCCGTCCAATCTGCTGTCTCGGTGCCGGCCTTCCAGTCTGCTGCCCAGGTGCCAGCCTTCCAGTTTGATGTGCCAGCTTCCCAGTCTGATGTGCCAGTCCCCAAAACTGATGTGCCAGTCCCCAAAACTGATGTGTCAGCTTCCCAGTCGGATGTGCCAGCTTGCCAGTCGGATGTGCTAGCTTGCCAGTCGGATGTGCCAGCTTCCCAGTCGGATGTGCCAGTCCTCAAATCTGATGTGCCAGTCCTCAAATCTGATGTGCCAGCTTGCCAGTCCGATGTGCCAGTCCTCAGGTCCGATGTGCCAATCCTCAGGTCCAATGTGCCAGCTTCCCGGTCTGATGTGCCAGCTTCCCGGTCTGATGTGCCAGCTTCCCGGTCTGATGTGCCAGCTTCCCGGTCTGATGTGCCAGCCTCCCGGTCTGATGTGCCAGCTTACCAGCCCGATGTGCCTGTTATCCAGCCTGCCCTTACGGTACTTGCTGTTCGGCCTAAGGTCCCAGTGTCTGCTGCCCAGCCTGATGAGTTCCTGTCTGCTGCCCAGCCCGATGAGTTCCTGTCTGCTGCCCAGCCCGATGTGCCTGCTGCCCAGCTTGATGTGCCTGTGCCTGCCGCCCAGCTTGATGTGCCTGCCGCCCAGCTTGATGTGCCTGCCGCCCAGCTTAATGTGCCTGCCGCCCCGTTTGATGTGCCTGCTGCCCCGCTTGATGTGCCTGCTGCCCCGCTTGATGTGCCTGCTGCCCCGCTTGATGTGCCTGCTGCCCCGCTTGATGTACCCATGCCGGATGCCCCGCTTGATGTGCCTGTTGCCAAGTTCAAGTTGCCTGCTGCCCAGCTTAAGAGTCCGGAGCCCACTGTCTGCCCTGAAGTGCCTGATGCCCAGCCTAAAGTACCCCTACCCATTGTTCTGCTTGATGCCTTAGACTTTGGACAACTACAACCAGTTGGAGCGTCCAGAGGCCGCTCCTTTGAGGGGGGGGTACTGTCAGGAAATGTTCCATCCGCTGGTGATATCTGTCTTTTGGCATGAAGTACTGCAGTCCACCAGCAGGTGTCTCCTGGCAGTTTGGAACTGTCAGGAGAACTTTCCCCTGCTGTTATGTCATCATTTGGCTGCAGTACTAGCACCCACCAGCGGATGGATCCTGGCAGTGTGGGGCAAACAGCACCTCCTGCGCTCAGGTCTTACGTGAGGACAATTATTTCACTCTTATAAATACCCGGCAAGCCCATACATGCTTGCCTTGGTATCGCTCTCTCCAGGTGGCCCTGGCCGTGTTATCTGTACCTGAGCCTGTATCTGACCTGACCTGATCTCTCCCAATCCCCATTCCCATCCCATCCTGGACCTGTCCCTCCTGTCTCCTGCCTACCTTGGATCCCTGCTCTGCAGCCCATCCATCCGTCTTCTCCCTCTCCTGCTGGTTCTCCATCCTTACCCATCTACTGACCCCCCTGTGTATGACCTCGGCCTGGCTTTTCGTTTACGATTCTGGTATTGCCCATTTATTGTATATATTATTTGTTTGTGGTTGGTAGCGCACTGTTTGTTTTCACTTCTTGTCACTTATTTAAATAAACACTTATTATTTCACTTACATGTGTCTTGGGTTTCCTCTGTGCAGTCCACACAGTGTGGTCTACTAATTCCCTGATACCTCAGCAGGGTTGTCCGAGACACATCCGGGAACAGAGAAATAGAAGCTCCATCGAATTCTACAGGGCCCTTCTGCCGTACAGCTCTCATGATCTGCTCCTTCTGGGTGTATCGGTGTAGGTGGCAGATTACATCTCTAGGACGCTCCGGATCCACTGGCTTGGGACCGAGCACCCTGTGCACCCTATCAAACTTCAGTTTGGCCAGAGGGTCTGACTCAAGGATTCTGTGCAGGATCGCCCGGACGGTCACTAATAGGTTCTCTGGGCCAGTCGCCTCCGGCAACCCCCGGATCCTCAGGGTGTTCTGGCGGCTCCGGTTCTCCAGGTCCTCCGCTTGAAGCTGCACCTCCACCAACTGGTCTTGGTGGATTGATTGTGTCCGCTCCAGATGGGTAATGCAGACCTCCAGGGCGCTCACTGAAGACTCCCCCCTGGTCAGTCTGCAATCCAAGCAGCTCACCTCTGTTCTAATCTGTTGGAAGTCTCTGCGGTGTTACTCCTCTACCATCTGCACCAGAGCTTCAATATCTGATTTAGTGGGGAGAGCCCACAGCAGGGCCCTGATATCCACATCATCCCATGAAAGCTGAGTAGAGAGCCCAGGGCTCTGAGGGGAGCTTGGCGAGGGGTCCAGGAGAGCCGGCAATCCCGCCAAAGAACCGGGTATTGGGTACTGTGAGGACACCATTAGCAGGGGGAGTGAGGATGAAGGCCCAGGGTTGCCACGTGTCTCCTCAGTCAGAGCCTCCTGAATGGGTCTGGGGAGCTCTTGGAAAAAAGAGCTGATCTGAGCCGCAGGCACTGCTTTTGAGATCCCCTGGTCTTCCGCCGCTTACTGTAGCTCATGGCTGGGGAAGGAACGACTGGGAAAGGGCATATCAGCCTTGATAAATGGGTCGGGAATCGGGAGCTCTAGGAAAGAGCGTCTTCGCTCCGCCATGTCTAAGACACGCCCCGTGTTTTTGATATAATAAAGTTTGACTTTTTGTTCTTGCACAGTGGGCTGTGTATTTCCTTTCCCCTTCTCCCTATCCCCTTAATGACATTGGAGTTGGTTGAGCCCAAACAGGGTTTTTATTATGAGTTTTTAATGATATGATACTGACAGCTCCCACTCCAATCCTTTTCCCCCTCTCTCTCCTTTTTTCAGTATTTATTTGTATTCTTAACTGGCATCAGGGTTTTGCACCTTGAGGGATCCTTATTTTTAGTTCTCTATATAGTGGGTACAAATGCGTAGCATTCAACCTGGAAGAGAAGTGGCAGCAAAGACTGGAGGAGGCCATAGAGTAAACTGCTGAATCATAAAGAGCACGTATACTGGTGTTTTCTGCCCTTGGAAGGGGAGAAGAGAAGGAGAGAGAGGAAAATCTCCAAGCCATAGACTAGGTATGTAACTTCTGCTTAAACATTCAAAATTGCAGCCGTTTATCTATTAAAGTAATGTATATTCAAAATAAACAAAAGCATAGCATCCCATAAAAAATTGTGCAGTTGATTTACTAAAGGAATGGGGACTGTTCACTTTACAATATGAATGTTCACTGAGCTGTGTTCATGTCAATCAACCAATCGTGTGCTAGCAAAATCAGTTTTTTTAAACTTTCCTTGTACATGTAAGGCCCCTTTCACACGGGCGACTCCATGGGGTGGAATCCACTTGCTCAGCTGGGGATCTCTTCGCTGATCGGTGCATATCATACACCCTATACTGGGACTTCCCTCAAACCCCTGCATATCTATTCTCCAAAAACCCCTTGGAGACACAGTCCCACTCTCCTCTGCCTGTCCATTTCTATCCGATGCCATCCGATCCACCAGACGGATGGGGAATAGGACCACCATCCGTCTGTTTTTGGCAGACAGGATCAGAGCGGATTGTAGTGGGTGTCAGCAGACATGTGTCTGCTGACATCCGCCGTCCATAGAAAAGACTGGAGGGTCCAATACGATCTAAACAAGCAATTCAATTAGTGTCAACTCAGTCCCTCAGGCAGTCCCTTGAATACAGTACATAGCTGATGGTAAATTTAAAGGAGACTGTACATTTGGATTGTATAGTGTATGGTCAGTCCAACACTGTCAAGCAGACAGACATGCTGGGCAAATTGGGGGAAGATAAACACTGGACACATCTCTTTGCACCCTTGCTGCAAATCAGTAATGTAAAAAGTAAGTCACACTTTTTGGAGGCTACAGGTGAAAAATTGCATTGGCATTTATATATATAAATATATATTGGTTTGGTAAGATTAAAATTATAAATTATTCTCTTTTGTAAGCTCTAACTAGAGCTCTATTAGCTCTAAAATTTCAAGAGAAATTAGGCAATACCATCTATCACCTTTATTTACATATACCTCCCAAAGCACTATCCACTTCCTTATACTGTAGGTGGAGCTTACTTTGCTTAAGACCATATCAGCTTTGAGAAAGTCTATAGTTAAATAGGTATATTTTTTCTACTTTCTGTCAAAGTAATTTTACATTTTTTAGGATTTCACACAAGTTCACCTTAAGCAAACTGAAATTGTTTTCTGCTGATTAATACAAGCTAAAACTGTGTACAAGCAATAGCTAGTATTGAGATCGAGTTTCCATTCAGTGATCATCGAGTTAATGTTGACATCTGGTGAAACAGAAGCCTCAGCTGTTTCATAAATGACATCTCACAGGGTCAAATGTATCTCTTCTCAAATACATCTGTTGCTAGTTTGTCAGAAACAAAAGTTGCAAAGTATATAAAAGAATAAAGCAAATGAGAATTTGCTACCTAAAGTAAACCTATTACTAACCCTGACCCATCAAACTGCTAGCATGGACACCACCAGTGCATTCTGTTTCTCACACCATTGTTCCATGGCACCCCCAAAACCCCAAGAGCCTGCAGTATGCATTCTAAAATTTAGGAATGCTGGTGCTTAAGCAACCCTAGACTACAGCCAAGAATACAGTGCAGGAGACCTCTAAATAGGTTGTTGTGGCCCTGCATAGTTTTAGAAAAGACAGTGGGAGCCACATCCTAGTCACAATAAATAGTGGGCCTCAGCAACCTTTATAAAGTATAACAACATTCAATTGTTGGCTGTTTATGGTTATGCCTCATACCAACATTGTTAAAAATTGGATCTTGCCTACTTTAGCCACGTGGAGTTTGGGGGCTTTCAGAGCTCTCAGCAGCAGTGGTTTCAGAAGATGAAGGCATCAGTCAGCACTTGGTGGTACCTTATCTTCTATTCAATGTATAGTTTGCTTCAATAAAAAAAAAAAAAAAAAAAAAAAAATCAGTTTACTGACGCATGCTCGAAAACAATTTGACGCATGCTCAGAAGCATTAAACTTCCCTTTTATAGTGCAGTCGAACGTTTTTTAAGGCGTGGTGTTATTGACCGTCGGAATTTGGTGTGACCATGTGTAGGCAAGACTGTTTGAGCGAAATTCCGTCGGAATTCCGATGGGAAAACCATCAGAGCTTTTTCCGATGAGAATTCCGACCGTGTGTACGCGGCATAAGTCCATTCACCCACCAACCATGTCAGTAATGCCACCCACCTGCTGTGTGATGTAAGACTGCCCACTGCCTGCCTGCTCTGCGATAATCTTGGCCATGCCCACTCACTATGTATGATGTAAATCACACCCACCTCCTTACTAAAGGAATAGGAGCTTAGAGGAGGCATGGTCACACAACTGACCATGGAGGATACAGTCATACTGTGGATCAGCACACTGTCCAATAACTCCCAACAGTAATCACAGGGACACAAACTGACCACAGCAGCATGGATCTCCTTCAGTACTTACCATGGTCAGTTTGAAACAGGGACCCAGGGGAGCTGGCAGGATCACCATGTTTTTTAAAAGTGGTAGAATAAATAAAAAGTTAAGAAGCTAGATTTAAAAATGTATATGCGCACTCATTTATTTAATCTTACTTTGTGGGGTAACACATACTTTAGAACCACCACGAGATAGCTAGCAGAGTAAGAATTTACAAATCCCAATAGAACCCAAGGCATGATGGTGTACTGTGACCTTCAGTCTCCCCCCAACTCCCTGCCCCCCCCCCCATTTTCTTTTTTTCTCCCCTTTTTGGTCCTCTATTCTTTCTTAGCCCCCTTGTACAGGGTGTAAGAGAGGCCCCTTTTTGTTTTTGTTACTTAAAGTAGAACTATAGGCAAAACTTTTTTTTTGTTATAAACCCCAATTTTTTTTTTTTTTTGCCTTATGTGTACCATTGTGGAGATTTCCCTTAATTTCCTATCCCACAGCCAAACAGGAAATTAAAGGAAATCCCTACAAATTAAGGGAATTCCTTGTGGACCCTCAAGTCACCAGAACTAGTGTCCCCATTGGAACATTTCCCCTCTATTACTTTTCTGGGGACAGCCCAAAATTTGGGGTTTTCTTTTACTTTAACTTTCAATGTTAATGGTCAACAAGACAAATAGAGAGAGTGGGTCTCCCTAATTGGGGCACAGACAGCAATAAAAACTGACAAGTGTTCCAATCCCTCGCCCCTCTATACAAATCTAAAAAAAAAAATTGCCTTTAGTTATACTTTAACCGCTTCCCGACCGCCTCATGTAGATATACGTCAACACAATGGCACGGGCAGGCAAAAGCACGTACCTGTACGTCCCCTTTAATTTGCCTGCCCGGGGGGCGTGCGCGCGACCCGGTCGGGAGCTCCGTGACCACGGCCGCGGGACCAGCGGACCCGATCGCCGCTGGTATCCCGCGATCGGGTTACGGAGCTGAAGAACGGGGAGAGGTCTATGTAAACAAACCTCTCCCCGCGCTTCCTACACTGACTGTCAGTGATCGGCGGTTCCCTGCCATCGGGAACGCCGATCAATGACGTCAGACGTACAGCCACGCCCCCCCTACTGTAAAAAAAAACACAACACGTCACACTGACTCCTCCCCGCCCCCTAGTGGTTAACCCCCTAACTACAACTGTCATTTACATAGGAATCAGTGCTATTTAAATAGCAGTGATTGCTGTATAAATGACAAATGTCCCAAAAATGTGTCAAAAATGTCCGATGTGTCCGCCAAAATGTCGCAGTCACAATAAAAATCGCTGATCGCCGCCATTACTAATAAAAAAAAAATATTAATAAAAATGCTATAAAACTATCCCCTATTTTGTAAACGCTATAACTTTTGCGCAAACTAATCAATAATCGCTAATTGCGATTTTTTTTTACCAAAAATATGTAGAAGAATACGTATCGGCCTAAACTGAGGAAAAAAAATGTTTTTTTATATATTTTTTGGGGATATTTATTATAGCAAAAAGTAAAAAATATTGCATTTTTTTCAAAATTGTCGCTCTATTTTTGTTTATAGCGCAAAAAATAAAAACCGCAGGGGCGATCAAATACCACCAAAAGAAAGCTCTATTTGTGGGAAAAAAAGGACGCCAATTTTGTTTTGGAGCCACGTCGCACGACCGCGCAATTGTCAGTTAAAGCGACGCAGTGCCGAATTGCAAAAAGGGGCCTGGTCCTTTGGCTGCCAATTGGTCCGGGGCTGAAGTGGTTAAGGACATTTAACTTGGGGTAATAATTCAGTCTGTGATGTAGTCCATGCTTATTGTAAGGTTCTAGGGGGTACAGTAATAACTATCAATAGTGATACTTTGATCCAGATGATCTGGGTTGTTATTTCTGCTCTTTACTATTGGGCCTGTACAAGCTGCCTGGTCCGTCAGTTGTGTTCTGTTGCCCAGAAGTCCCTTAATTTCACTTGGAATGTCTTGTCTTACATAATTATAGTATTGAAACACCACATTTATGTCTGGAGTATAGTTGTTTGTACCTGTTTAGTATTGCACAATGTACTTAATAAAAGAAAAAAAAAAGAATTTACAAATCCATGTATAATATAAAGGAGCTGCTAGCAATTAAAATGTGAAGGTCATTTCAAACGTTTTTTTTCATATGCAGGAATAAAATTCATCAGGAGATGTAACTAAAAGTACAATCTTTTATGAGTATGCATACATTTGTTGCATGATACCTATTAGTCTGTGTATAAAATATTTCAACTATGTCTCTCTGTGTATGTGTCTGCTGTGTTGTCTCTGTATTTCTGTGCTTGTACAGATTTACACATTTTTATTTCAGTAGAGGAATGTGTACAATTGTATTGATTAGAATAAAGAGCAGCTACAATTTAAGTGGTGTTGCACAGAAAAAAAAAAAAAATTCCTTAAAATTCCTAAAAAAATATATTTTTTAAATCGCCTCTAAATGCCTGTTGCTAGGGGGTCCCTCGTAGTCTGCCTCCTTCAGTGCCTGGGCTGGTGACATCACTTCCCCTCGGCGCAGGAAGGGCTCAGCTCTGACCCCTCCCTCCTGTTAGTCATCTGAAGCCACAGCCGGGTGCCCACAGTTAGAATGCCGGCGCCGCTGAGTGGAGGGGGGAACGAGCGGGGCTTTGTTCCCCCGCAACGCTTGACCCTGGGACAGGTAAGTGTCCGATTATTAAAAGTCAGCAGCTGCAGAAATTGTAGCTGCTGACTTTTAATTTTTTTTTTTAAGGGTAACTCCTCTTTAACAAACCAGCCAGTGGATGGGTGAAATTAATCAGGACTGGTTTACAATATAATGGCAGCACAGTAATGTTGGAAACCATAGCTGTTATGGTAATAGGATTGTAAGCGGTATGCAACTATAACTAAAATATTTACCAAAATTAATTTGAAAACAGACCACTCACTTGGACGAATAACGGCCGTGGATTTATTAATGGTTTTTGCAAATTACAAATGAAACATAAGCAATAAATTATTTTAATAATCTAATTTTAAACTACAGAATATTTCAAACATGGCCCAGCCACTACGGCTCAGGCCTGATATATTCAGTACATGCAACAAACGTTATCTCCCCCCCCCCCTTACTCTTTCTTTAGTCATAAAGAGAAGGGGGTCCCACCTCATAAAAAGCCACAACAAGAAAAGGGGGGGGGTGGGGAGCTGTTCTGTTAATTCCTTCTAGTGACTGTCAAAAACCTATGTCCGGAGACCCTTTTTATAGGGGCCCCCAAAAATTCCAGAACCTTCCAGGGGGTCAGATGACCTTTTCTGACCAATGGTCAGACCCCCCTGGATTCTGTAATGTTCATGGGCATCGGCTGACCTTGCCGGCCTATCATAACTTCAGTATTAATTTCCACTACTTTGGGGAGCTAGAAACGGCCACCGCCACAATCCGATGAGGAAAGGGCCTTGAAACCGGCTTTCCCCCTTTTTTCCTTTACATTCCTTTCACGACGTGGCCGTTATTACATAGTTTCATTTGAGGGAATACTTAGTAATAAAAAAGACAAGCTAGTTTACTAAAGATTTAAATTTGTGCTGACGTTGACTGCTGGGATTCCCTCTTCTCTTTTTATATGAGGTTATCAGCAGTGCCAGATGACATTGATTTATAGAGAAGAATCAATAGTACACTAAGCACTATGCATATTTGTGTTACTCGATTTTCCATTTTTTGAGGCTAGAACCCCCCTCCTAAAAATAAAATATGCAATATTTTGGCTTCACCATCTTACAGTATCATATGAATGCACCATATAGATTCATTGTGTTGGAAACCATGTTCTTATACTCACATGTTTTAGTTTTAGACCATCAATCAGCCAGAATTATATAATCTAGATACTTACCATAGCCTGTCATAAACTGTATACTGTACTGGAAGATTCTGAAATCCAATACATTTACCAGTCACTGAAAGGGAGCACTAAAACAATGTGAGAAGATAAGAGATTTTAAAGCAAAATATGATGAAATAGGTAACAGTATTCACCTACTGAAGAAGCTCCATTTGGGGCGTAATACTTATACCTGCGAATGATGCCATCATGTTGCACATTTGAAGAAGGGTGGTGAACTGGAGTGTTTACATTTGTGATTCTGGTTTCTACCATTTTATGTGAGTGTTTTTATCCCTTTGGTTTGAATAAATAATATATAAAGTGAGCACTATCAGTCACTTTTTGTATTTTTTTATTCTTTTTTACAATTACATTTTTTTATTACCTTTTACAATGTTCTCTGTTTTCCCATCTATGGAGTGTGGTATATCCTTTCTGTCATAAAATATCTTCTTGGAAGAGTTTGCTGAGGAACCATCCTGCATATCCCCAGATCATTAGATCACTGCTTTTTTGATCCCAGACTGCAAAGCTGAGGATCTAATATTTCTGGTAAGTGGGGTCACCGAAGGGGGAGTCACCTCACTTTTTAAAGTTTTGGAGCACCATTGCACTTTTTACAGAAGCACCAAGCATTTCAGATTTTGTGTATATGTTTTTGTTGTTTTTTTATGTTAGAAACACATTGATGTATAAGGCACCATTTACTAGGATGTATATCGTTTGATATAGGCTGCTATCACTGTTTCTTACTTTATATCGCTTTAAGGTTTTAGCACCTTTGTGCAGCAGCTGCAGTCTCATTCTTATTTTCATTTGTATTTATTTTGATTTACCGTAACACATCAGCATGAGTTTTTGAATTAGATTTAAAGGTACTGGGTACTCCTTTAAGTACTTATTAGGATCTAGACAGCTGCTGCACTGGCCTCTCTGCAGAACAGACTGCTTCTGTCTTGGCTTGGAGTCTGCAGCTAAGCCTAGCTGAGACTAAGGCTGAGTGAAGTCCTGGAGCCTTCCTCCTCTCGCTCTTTCCTTTCTTGCTCTCATGCCTTTCTGCCCCAGGGGCAGACCCTCCAGCACAAGGGTCACTTCCAGGTGGCTGGAACCTGGACTCCGCTTCTAGACTACCAGGCTTCCGCATATTTATGGGCTACACCCCCCACCTTCAGGTCCTGCATTCCCAGGGATTGGTGGAAGCCAAATGAATATTCACAGTTGCTGCCCCTGTACCTCTGCCCACTATGTTCTGGAAGTTTCTACTGAGTTCCAGAAGACAGGGGAAGGTAACAAAGCCACAGCCTGTAAAGCACTGCCGAGTCTCCTAAATGCAATTAAGTCATGCTCTGCTGCCTACAGGGGTGCCCAAACTAAATTTACCTACACTACTGTAGCGCAACCCCTAAGGAGCCGCAAGTAGAAAGGGGTCCCCCACCCTGCACAGCCAGGCATACCGCATCTTCACAGAAAATTTGAGTCAGAAGAACAGTCCAGTGCTTTGTTTTTATGTTTTATTGAGGGGAGTAAACTTGGATAGGGATATTATGGGATGCCCACTGGACTTCAACAGTAGAACTCTTCATGGACACAACTATATACAGTCCTTATATAATTCTCCTCTGCCTTCTGCACAAAGCTTGATTGCAGAACTACAACTCCCAGGACCAGCTGACACTGTTTGGATGATCTGACAAAAAGGCTCAGTCGGATAGGTAGTAAAAGCCCTTTACAGGCAGGGACCGTGAGCCCCTTGCTTGTGTAGCAAAGTCCTAGTGCCCAGCTGTCCTCCTGTGGCTACTGATCCCAGCATCATCTCTTCAGGCACTGCCAGCCCACCTGGCTGCAGCTACCTTTTTCTCCAGCCCTCTTGGTTAAACTTCCACAGTCCTCCCAGACGGAATCTGCATCCATCTCAGACTGTTCTCACCCAGTTCTCTCAGGCTGCCTCCCAGTCCTCCCCGGCTGTATCACTCACCAGCCCACCTGGCTTTCTTCCTCCCAGGAGATTTGCCCAGCACAGGCTTGGTCGCTGAGCCTGAACAATGTTCCTACACTATAGAAAAATCTATTCTAGCACACTAGAGGGTGCTACACTAGCAACAGTGAGGGTGCTACACAAAGTACTGCATGAAATCTGATAGCTGATTGGAGGGAAGGGATACCCCCCACCCCCCAACAGGCTCACAGAGCTGAAGGATGTCATCTGCTGTGTAGTGGAGGGGGCAGGCTGTCTCGAGGGAGGCTGTGGTGTTGGCTTAATCTATAAGCAGTGAGTCATGCAGATAACAGAGAGAGGAGAGATCAGAGAGGAATCAGACTCAGTGCTTTAGATTCAGGCTAGTACACACTATAGAAGGATGTTGTTTGTTAATTTTTCATGTCTGAGGTTAACAAACACTTTAATGATATATTATTGAAAGCAAAGGTGTATTTTTTTTGTGTATTTTATATCTGCCTGGAGTTCAGCTTTAACACTTTCTTAGTCACTAACCAAAACTAAGCATGCATATCAGATATTCTGACTTCACTTGCTGTATTCTTGTTCTGTGTGACTGACTCAAAATGCATTGTAGCCCTAGATGGCCATCCAACTAGCATTGAAACATCAGAAAGAGGTCAACAGTGGCAAACAATATATATCATTTTTAGTAAAGGTTTCCTAAAAATGTGTTCGAGGATATAAGAGAGAAAGAAAAATGACAAGAGCATGTCTCCTGACCAGTGCAGAAATCATGTGAGAATATACAGTCTTTTGCGTCCGTTTAGAACAGTGGTCTCCAAACTACGACCCTGAAGCTGGATGCAGCCCATTGCTTGCCTTTACCTGGCCCTTGGGTCACTGTTCCTCCCACTGATACGAGACATTATTCCCCCCACTGACACCAACAATGGGGCATAATTCCTGCCACTGACATCAACTATGGGGCACTATTCCTCCCCCTAAAACTAAACATGGGGCAATGTTTACTCCCATTGATGCCAGGCCAGTTTATTTAAGTCTTTGTGCTAAAACAAAAAAACAAAAAACATGTTAAATGTTAAATAAGTATATTCCTTTTTCCTTCAGCATCAACGATTACATCTATATTTGCTCATGGAGGATTGAAGAAACAAACTAATTCTATGGGAAGGAATAACAGACAAGTCACAGTGCCACCTTGAGTTTAAAAGGAAAATGTTTCCTTGGTTTTACTTGAACTTGGATCCTTAATTGTCAGAGGAGAGGCATTGTATGTTCCTGAGCTGTGAACTCGTTCACCAGACTATTTATGATTAAAAAGATGTATCTGTTACAGATAGAGCTACAATGACATATGGAACAAAAATAATATTAAAGAAAAACTATAGGCAAAACTTTTTTTTTTCATTTTGGATAGAGCAAGGTAGGATCATAACCCCTGTCAGATTTTTTTTCGCCATCTGTGTCCAATTGCGAAGATTTCCCTACAATTTCTGTCCCATAGCCGAAAAGGAAGTGAGAGGAAATCCCTGCAAATTAAGGGAATTCCTTGGGGATCCCCAGGTCACTAGAACTAGTGTCCCATTGGAAGATTTTCCCTCTGTTACTTTTACTTTCACTTTCAATGATAATGGTAAACAGGGCAAATAGAGAGGGTGATTCTCCCTAACGGACTGCAATAAAAACTGACAGCTGTTCTAATCACTCCTCTCTCTGCCAAAACTTCCTTCCTTTAATTAGGTAGTTATTTAGCCTATAATGAGAACATATTATGTATTTTTGTTGCCTTTTTTAGGGATTGCATTTTTGATGCTGCCAGATATACAGTATACACATTTTTAAAAGTATAATGTTATTTATTGTAACATGTTACCTATCACTTAATAGACTTATGCTATGTCAGCACTATATCGTTCAGTATAAAAAGCAAGAGAACAGCAATTGGTATGGTATGTTAAAAGGTGCGTTAGCATTGCTTTGCCTGGAAGGCCTGTTTCTGTGGATTTCACAAGACTGCTCCACCCTTTCTGGAAATCATCATGATGCCATATGATAAATTCACCAGCACTTTCAATATTATGTAGCAATATCCTGTCACTTTGTACATTAAGTGAATAAAGATTTTATTTAATGTAAGGAATATATTACTTCAGTTTTAGGAATCAGAACCCAAGAATAATATAAAAATGGCAATGTTGTTGTCTTGTTCAGTTGTGGATTTTCCTGAACTTTTGGCTTATATGCAAATAACAATACAGTTAGTTAAAACTACGGCTGTCACTATAAAGTGGCTTAGTGCTTCGCAATTTTACCTTGCAGCAGTGGAGTCTCTGGTTCATATCCCAGTAGGTTCACCTGCTGTAACGAGTTTGTATTTTCTCTTTGTGCTTGTGTGGGCAGGGCTTAATGCATTCAGTACAGGACCCCAGATCAAGCTCTCGCTATTGCCCCCATTGGAGGGCAGAGGCTACGTCATGTGAAATCAGCGTTAAGGCAGAGCTATAAACTAAAAGCGAGTCTCCTCCATGAGCATATGTGTTGACTCTTTGTAATACGTGGCCAAATTCTACACTCGTGACACATATGCACTATGGACACAACTTTTGTTAGACTTCACCTCTCCCCAGGTGTGCAGCATTTCTGAGCTGGATTCTGTCTCCACCAACTCAACAGTCCCATTACCTCAAGCCCAGTGACCATGATCCACACGTTGCTATTGGATACAGGAAGCATACTTCTTATGAACCCATGATTGTTCTCCTCTTAAGGCCTCTATACAACCATCGTGACTACCAGGCTATGTCCCTAGGTATGTGGGGAGCCAGTTGCCAGCAAAAGGGCCAAGCATCAAATTGCCTTACCACCAGAGTTTCTGTCTCCCATGCCATGTCATCCGCTTCCTGGCTGGTTGGGTGCATAAACACTAGACACAAGTATGGTAGTCAATAGAAACAGCAATAAAGCCTCCTTAGGACAGCACCCTTGCTTGTTAGACCTTTGTACTGTATCGCCACAAACTACTTTTGCCCCTTCAAGAAGCCCTGCTCTTTTGGTACACCATGCATGCATCCCTTTAGTAACTTCAGACAACACAGTTACGGAACAACAATGTTTTTTTTACTAAAGTAGGTGACAGTAACAAAGAAACAGTTCTCCAAGACATCTCCAGCACACATTCCTAATAATGTTCTCTAATTGCCTCTGTTGTAGTGCCCCATGAGGTAGACATAGCTTGTTTAGGTAGTAAAGTTGATTACAAGTCCTTTGCAAGGGTCCATTATTGGCAGTAAGTCCATCATTTTGTAGCAACAGTCAATAACTGAAAGTAAATCCATAACTGGCAGCATAAATCCATAAAGCTGGGAGTAGAAGTCCATGCAATTCCCGACCTTTCGGCAACACACAAAGGGTGAAAAGTGCCTGAATTATGGCTACATAGTGACCTCCTGATCTGACACCTTGAACTCCAGGAACCATATATTTTCAGTATCTGACAAAAGTGAGTAAACATTTTTTTTCAGATTTTCTGATTAAAATACAAACGTGAGGTTGCATTTGCAATCATCAAAACTACAGGGAAGATAAGTAATAACTAATACTTATTCATTTATCTAATGCAGGGATGGCATAAAAGCTGTCTTTGAAATATAATACTTCAATTTTTTATATTAGGTTTTTGGATGTTTAGGAATTCCTATTGGTCTTCTGTGAAAATTTGTCATTGATAATTCAGGCTGATATCAAGTGAGTGTGATGTGCACCAAATCCAACAGCTAAAAATCAGCAATGATACACCATAACAAGATACAGTATCTCACAAAAGTGAGTACACTCCTTACATTTTTTGTAAATATTATATTTTATTATATCTTTTCATGTGACAACACTTAAGAAATTACAATGTAAAGTAGTGAGTGTACAACTTGTATAAAAGTGTAAATTTGCTGTCTCCTCAAAATAACAACACACAGTCATTAATGTCTAACAACAACAACTGGCAACAAAAGTGAATACACCGCTAAGTGAAAATGTCCAAATTGGGCCCAAAGTGTCAGTATTTTGTGTGGCCATCATTATTTTCCAGCACTGCCGCCCTCAATCCTCTTGGGCATGGAGTTTACCAGATCTTTACAGGTTGCCACTGGAGTCCTCTTCCAATCCTCCAAGACGACATCACAGAGCTGGTGGATGTTAGAGACCTTGCGCTCCACCGCCTTCTGTTTGAGGATGCCCCGCAGATGCTAAATAGGGTTTAGGTCTGGAGACATGCTTGGCCAGTCCATCATCTTTACCCTCAGCTTATTTAGCAAGGCAGTGGTTGTCTTGGGATATTCCCCTGAAGAGCGTGGGAACATTTGTTAAGCAGTGTTAACCCTTGCCCTCCAGGACCCACCACCTCAGCATAGCTAGCACAATTAACAAAATACCCAACTTGTCATTGTAATACACCAACAGGAACATTTACAAAGAAATACCAATAAAACATTTAACACAAATAATGCTACTTTAGAGCCACCTGCTTACACTTGTGTGGGTTTCCTCAACGTAATCCAGTTTCCTCCCACACTTCAAAGCCATGCTAGACATGTAGGTTAATTGGCTCCTTTATAAACTTACCTCAGAATGTGTATTTGAGATTAGGGGCCTTGTATTGTAAACTCCTTGAGGGCAGGGACTGATTTGAATGTACAGAATGTAAAATGTCTGTGTAAATTATTGGCACCATATAAATACCTGTAATACATACACTAACATGACACTATTCACAGTACACTACAGTGGCAGTGCATCCATTAGAGGTGCTCAGGCGCCGCCCCCTCTCTCCAGCCACCCCCTCTGTGTACTATTGCATGAATCTATCCAAGGCCACTGTAGCCACCCCCATTCAGGCGTTTGTCCCCTTTTTGGGCGCCTAAATTAGAGCAGCGGGGGGGTTTTTGAAGCACCTGATTAGAGCCATAGTCTCTAATAGGCTTCAAAATAGGTGCACTGCGAGCGCAAACCATTGCGTTCGCTGTGCACCTAGGTGTGTTAGCAAAGAAAATTAATATTTTCTTTGCTAACACAGAAACACCTCTCAGCCAATCAGGAGGTTTGGATTTAATACCTGATTGGCTGAAGGTAGAGGCGATCTCATTGGCCACCTAACAAAACAGAAAGAACACATGCACGGAGGACGCATATAGGACATGGAGCCATCGCCTCGCTACCCGTCCCACGGCTCGCCACCTAACTCACTGCCTGACCAACCACCATGATGGGGTAAGTGCCAGGCAGACAGCAGGTGGGGGGGGGGGCCACAAAGGCTGCAATTGATTGAGCACAGTTTGCTGCATTTGGAGGGCACAGTGGCTGCATATTATGGGCACAGAGGCTGCAATTGATGGGGCATAGTTGGCTGCATTTGATAAGCACAGAGGCCGCATATGATGGGCACAGGGGCTGCATATGATGGGCACAGTTCCCTGCATATGATGGGCACAGAGGCTGCAATTGATGGGCCCAGTTGGCTGCATTTTATGAGCACAAAGGCTGCATATGATGGGCACAGAGGCTGCATATGATGGGCACAGTTGGCTGCATATGCTGGGCAAAGTTGGCTGCATATTATGGGCACAGTGGGCTGCATATGATGGGCACAGTGGCTGCATAATATGGGCACAGTGGCTGCATATGATGGGCACAGTGGCTGCATATGATGGCCACAGTAGCTGCATTTGCTGGGCACGGTTGGCTGCGTATGATGGGCACAGTGGCTGCATTTGATGGCACAGTGGCTGCATATGATGGGCACAGTGGCTACATATGATGGGCACAGTGGCTACATATGATGGCACAGTGGCTACATATGATGGGCACAGTGGCTGCAATTGATGGCACAGTGAGGCTGCAATTGATGTTTTTGTTTTAGTATTTTTCAGAATTTTTCAGTTTGTTTGCGGCCCCCAAAAATTTTGAGCACCAGTCGCAATTGGTACACTATAAACTGAAGATTCTACACTTATCCAAACTGGTGGTCTTGGCAGATGCCCAATGGATTAATGCAGCAGAGAGTATGGAAGGGTAGGTATCATTACTAATCTGAATCAATAGTGTTGTGGTTAACACTGACTGTAGTCTATATGAAACAGCTCATAAACAGCTCATGTGCCAGCTCATAAACAGTATTACTTCACTGGGTTTAGTATAGTTTGATCATATGCATACACGAGTACTTAAGCTGTTAACGATTAATTGCTAACTCACTGCCTGACCAACCACCATGATGGGGTAAGTGCCAGGCAGACAGCAGGCAGGTGGGGGGCCACAAAGGCTGCAATTGATTGAGCACAGTTTGCTGCATTTGGAGGGCACAGTGGCTGCATATTATGGGCACAGAGGCTGCAATTGATGGGGCATAGTTGGCTGCATTTGATAAGCACAGAGGCCGCATATGATGGGCACAGAGGCTGCATATGATGGGCACAGTTGGCTGCATATGCTGGGCACAGTTGGCTGCATATTATGGGCACAGTTGGCTGCATATGATGGGCACAGTGGCTGCATAATATGGGCACAGTGGCTGCATATGATGGGCACAGTGGCTGCATATGATGGCCACAGTAGCTGCATTTGCTGGGCACGGTTGGCTGCGTATGATGGGCACAGTGGCTGCATTTGATGGCACAGTGGCTGCATATGATGGGCACAGTGGCTACATATGATGGGCACAGTGGCTACATATGATGGGCACAGTGGCTACATATGATGGGCACAGTGGCTGCAATTGATGGCACAGTGAGGCTGCAATTGATGTTTTTGTTTAAGTATTTTTCAGAATTTTTCAGTTTGTTTGCGCCCCCCAAAAAATTTGAGCACCAGCCACCATTGGTACACTATAAACTGAAGATTCTACACTTATTCAAACTGGTGGTCTTGGCAGATGCCCAATGGATTAATGCAGCAGAGAGTATGGAAGGGTAGGTATCATTACTAATCTGAATCAATAGTGTTGTGGTTAACACTGACTGTAGTCTATATGAAACAGCTCATAAACAGCTCATGTGCCAGCTCATAAACAGTATTACTTCACTGGGTTTAGTATAGTTTGATCATATGCATACACGAGCGCTTAAGCTGTTAAGCATTAATTGGAGTTGCTTGTGTGAGTTCATTTATATATTTTACTACACCCCTTCTGAATATTAGCATAAAGTATGAATGATGTATTAGCACTTTCTGTTCAGCCAAGTTGCCAATAGATACATTTAAATTCACATTTATTTTAAATATAGCAAAAAAAAAAAAGATATTCATAGAGTATAATGACACTAAGGGGTTCATTTACTAAGGACAAATAGGCTGTTCACTTTGCAAGGGAAATGCTCCCTTAGCTTAGTGAATGTGAGGAAAATTCATTTTGTCAAGAATACCTAATTACATGTGCTGATTTTTGGGTCTCCCAGGCCTTCTGCAGAGGATTCACATGGGGATGCAGGAACCTGGAGTATTATGTTGGCACAGGTTCACTTTAAAGTTCTAGTTCTCTCTGTCTCCTTCTCCTTTATTTTCTGTTTTTAATCATTCAGTAGCCGTGGGTTTAAATAACATGCAAGAGGTATAGCAGATAATCGTGAAGACTGCTGTCAGAATGCTCTTCCCTTGTCAGGATATGGCCATACCTAACTGGCTCTGTACGGTCTAATAAATTCTGCCCCACGGGTAGAGAGACAAAGACAGGTGTACTAAGCATCTTGATAGCTTGGAGCAAAGTGTCTCGTTCTTCTCAGAAAGGCCCCTTACGACCTCCAGATCCAAATATAATGATGGGTCAGATTTCGTAGATCTCAACCAGAGGAATTGACACCTCTTACAATTCAAACACACGATAGAGGTACAATTTCTATATTCAGTGTCTGGAGTTGTCAACAAATAATATTATAGTGATAAGTAATAAGCCACAGCTTTAGACTATAAATTCTTAATAAGAACTTGAGTTTTGAGTTCATATTAACCAGTTGTAGTACATTATCTCTTGTGATATTGATCTGAGGATGTTAGAAGCCAAATGTCTTTTAACTATTGTCATGACATGAAATCTGTCTTATCTGTCAGCTTGTTTTCCCAGGATTGTATGCAGGGCTGCTGTTAGAAATCATGGGGCCCCATACAGCCTACCTGACAGGGCCCCCCTCCGAAAATATCAAATGATATTATCGCTAAAATGCCACTGACTAGATGTTATGTATTGCAGCCGTGGCAGAAATAATATGCCCATTGAACAAAACTCAATCAGGTGAATATCACTGCTCTGCAAACGATAAGTACAAAGCATGTGGTTGTGGTGCGCTAGTGCAGATTTAAAGCAGGCGGTGAGGATATATACCTCCTCAACGCCTGTCAAATGCTCTCTGAAGGAAGGGGGCACATGGGGGGGGGGGCAAACATCAGGGGGGTGGTGGTGCAGATACCAAGAGAGCAAAGGGAGGAGAAGTCGGCAGCACTGTAGGGTGAGCCACAACAGTAAGCAATAAGGCAGTGCATCTGGCCCTCCTGCTCAGCAGGTGCCAGGCCTCCCATTTGAATTGAAGGGGCCCGGGCCCAGTACAAGGGGGCTGGCTGTACTGCCTTATCAGTGGCCCTGATTGTATGTGTATTATGTGTCAAATAAAATAGTCCTTGTAGTAGATGTAAACAAGAATCCCAGTAAACATCTATTGTATCTTATAGACGAACCCCAGGAATGTATGCACTTTTAAAAATGTGCTAGCTTATATGGGCTTAAAGCTGGATTCACATATATGTGGGTCACAACATGTGTTCTCTGACCCACAGGCCAAATGTGCTGCTCTTTAGCAGACGTGCAAGAGGGACATTGATTCTTAATATTACCCCCATGCATAGAAAAACATGGTGCGTTTTAGCGTGCATAAGCCATAGCACCATGCAGTTCCATACGGCCCCGTTTTCAATAAAAGGTTGATGACTTTTCCCCCACATTTCCTGCTGGCACAACTGCTGGCAAATGCAAATAGCACCACTCACACAAGTGTGAACCTAGCCATAGTCAAAGGAGGTGACTTATTTATATTATTTACAATTTACACTTTTACATGGCACTAGGAGTATAGTTTTTGTTATACTTCCAGTGCTCTGACAGCAGATAAAGCTCTGCTACAAAACAACCACTCTGCCCATAGCTCCTGTCTGTTGTCTGTTAACAGACTACTTTGTAATTTATAAATGAGTTCACATAAAACAAAATGCCCGTGACTAGAAAGGAAGAGAGGAGTGAGTCTATTACTCTTTGATGATAAAGCATGTGTCACTGCTAAATGTATCTGACAAAAGCTTTTTTTTTAAAAAAAATTGAAATGAATCAGATTGGGATGCTTCTACATCAAATTAATTGTAAAAGAAAAAAATCAATTCCACAGGCAAATTTGCACTGTCATCATACACTGTTGCTGAGACTGTCCGTAATATTGTATTGTTCAGGAACACTATGTACAGCTTCAGCCCTCAAGCATGTTATTAAAGGATTAGTGTATTTTCACTTTTGTCCTCAAAGTCACATGAAGAGATACACTCCCTGCTGAACAATATTTTCTGCAATAGTAATTGTGCCCAGTGGCAATGCTCTACTTCCCATGCTTTTTAATCGTAATTTGCCTATTAGCCCTAAAAATGGCCAGAATTTAATTATAAGGTTCACCATGGACTTCAATGGGATTTGACTCAAAAAGATTTGGTGAAACAAACCTAGGCAAACTTAGCCATCACTATTGGTGAGATTCGATCCTCTATTTGTATTGGTGACTATTGTGGCCAAGAAACACAATGAGAGGAAATACAAAATTTTCCAAAACTAGCCCATCGCTATTGGTGAGGTTCACCCCTGTATACTGTATGTATTGGTGACCATTGTTGGCAAGAAAGACAGTGAGGGGAAATCCAAACTATTCCCCCGAATGGGACACAAATGGCACAAAACCACCTGGCAGGAGTAATAAAGTAGAACTATAGCCCAAACTTTTTTTTCATATTTGATAGAGTGATGGAGGATTATAACCCCTGTCAGATTTTTTTTCACCATCTTTGCCCCGTTATGAAGATGTTTCCCTTCACTTCCTGTCCCATAGCCAAACAGGAAGTGAGAGGAAATCCCTGCAAATGAAGGGAATTTCTTGGGGACCCCCAGGTCACCAGTACTAGTTGGAAGATTTTCCGACTATAGATTTTCTGGGGACAACCCAAAATTGGTGATTTTCTTTTACTTTCACTTTTGATGATAATGGTAAACAGGACAAATAGAGAGGGGGAATCTCCCTAACAGGGGCACAAGCAGCAATAAAAACTGACAAGAGTTCTAATCCTTCGCCCCTTTATCCAAAACTAAAAAAAAAAGTTTTGCCCTTAGTTATACTCTAATGCCGCGTACACACGGTCGTAATTCTCGTCGGAAAAAGCTCTGATGGTTTTCCCGTCGGAATTCCAACGGAATTTCGCTCAAACTGTCTTGCCTACACACGGTCACACCAAATTCTGATGGTCTGTAACACAGCGGCATAAAACACGTTCGACAGCACTATAAAAGGGAGTTTTAATGCTTCCGAGCATGCGTCTAATTGTTTCCGAGCATGCGTCGGAATTTTGCGTGTTGGAATTGCATACACACAATCGGAAAATCCGATAGAAAGGTTTTCCGTCGGAAAAATTGAGAACAGGTTCTCAATTCAAAGTCAGTCAGAAATTCCGACAGAAAAAGACCGATGGGCATACACACGGTCGGAAAATCCGATGAAAAGCTCCCATCGGACTGTTTCCATCGGAAATTCCGACCGTGTGTACGCCCCATAACTCTTCCCTACACCAATGTTTCTCAACCCCAGTCCTCAAGTACCCCCAACAGGTCATGTTTTCAGGCTTTTTATTATTTTGCACAGGTGATTTGATCAGTTTCACTGCCTTAGTAATAACCACAGCTATTTCATCTGAGGGAAATCCTGAAAACCTGACGTGTTGGGGGTACTTGAGGACTGGAGTTGAGAAACATTGCCCTACACTATACAAAATGAATAACTTTTGGCTATGCATACACTTTAACCACTTCAGCCCCGGAAAGTTTTACCCCCTTCCTGACCAGAGCACTTTTTATAATTTGGCACTGCGCTGCTTTAACCGGTCATGCAATGCTGTACCCAAACTAAATTTGCCTCCTTTTTTTCTCATGAATAGAGCTTTCTTTTTGTGGTATTTGATAACCTCTGCAGTTTTTATTTTTTGCAATATAAATGAAAATTATGAAAAAAAAAAAGATATTTTCTACTTTTTGTTATAAAAAAAATACAATAAACTAAATTTTAGTCATACATTTAGCCAAAAAGCATTCAGCTACATGTCTTGGGTAAAAAAAAATTCAATAAGCATATATTTATTGGGTACATTTTCTGGAATTTAGTTTATGACTGCCTAGCTCAGGTGCTAAAATGGCAGGGCAGTACAAACCCCCCCAAATTACCCCATTTTGGAAAGTAGACACCCCAAGGAATTTGCTGAGAGGCTTGTTGAGCACATTGCACATTTTATTTTTTTGTTATAAGTGACTGAAAAATTACACAAAAAAAAAATAATTACACAAAGTTGTCACTGAAATTACATATTGCTCAAACATGACCCCATTTTGGAAAGCAGACACCCCAAGCTATTTGCTGAGAGGCATGTTGAGTCAATGGAATATTTTATATTTTGCCACACGTTTTGGGAAAATTACAAACTTTTTATTTTTTTGAAGTCACTAAATGATATATTTCTCAAACATGCCATCAAGCACCGCCTTTAAGTGGTCTAAGGGCGTACATTTTTGATTTCACTCCTCACTACCTATCACAGTTTCGGAGGCCATGAAATGCCCACATAGCAAACCCCCCCCCCAAATTACCCCATTTTGGAAAGTAGACACCCCAAGCTATTTGCTGAGAGGCATGTTGAGTATTTTGCAGATCTCACTTTTTGTCACAAAGTTTTGAAAATTGAAAAAAGAAAAAAAACAACACTACGACGAGCCGAGAAAAGGAAGTTCAATGCTTCAGAGCATGGGTCAAATTGGTTCCGAGCATGCATAGGAATTTTGCGCGTCGGAATTGCTACAGACGATTGGAATTTCCGATTGGAACTTTTTCCGACCGCAAAATTGAGAACCTGCTCTCAATCTTTTGCTGGCTGGAATTCGGCCAGCAAAAGTCAGATGGAGCATACACACGGTCACATTTTCCGACCTAGAGCTCTCATTGGTCTTTTGCTGGCCGAATTTCCGATCGTGTGTACGCGGCATTACAGTGGCCCAACCTGGACAAATGAAACCATGCAATACAAATCATACCTGGAATTCAGCTTTAATTCATAATGTTGTCTTCTTTTGTTTAAAACATACTAAAAAACACTGCAGTACAAAGACACAGAGTGCCAAGAGAGTGTGCAGTTGGATAAAATAAAAAGAAATGCGCCTGTCAGCCAGCTTAGTGAAGTGTTCCAGACACAACAGTGACAGCTGCTAAGCACATACATAAATACAAACACAATATTTTTGGTTGTAGAACTTGCAGACAGAACAGAATGGACACAGTGGTGACAGGAACAGATGCAGGATACTGCACCGGAGAGCATGGAGGAGATGGTGGAAACTTCCATTGCATGTTATACATAACTAAGACAGGTGTGAAGTGTTTACACTGAAGAAGGAAGGCTACTCAAAGAGTCTGGTCAGATTACCTATGACCCAAAATGACTCAAAGCTTATTCCTATGGTAACATTAAGCAAATCATTTTTGATGGACACAGAGCATTTGGAAAATATCAAAGTCCATTTTTTCCAAACTCTTGTTGCATAGAGGATACTATTTAAGGCCTAACATTTCCACTTCTAAATATTAAGTGGATCTCCAGTACTTTCCATACCAATCAGTCCATTGATACTCAAGGGGATGTTAAAAAGACACCTGTCATGACAGAAATATGTGGACTGCTATTGTAGATCTCTATCTGAAAACTCTAGTAGCCTGTATGTCTCTGGCTTTAGTATTGTACAAGTCTCTGACCCAAGGCAAGCACGTAATCAACAAAGTCAGCAAATCCTGATCTGTATGTACTGTATGCTCCAGGTCATTTGCAATTCAGCAAATAGTTTCCCCATTTTCCAAAAGGGTAAATGGAAACATAAACTCAGCAAGTAAGTAGCAATAAAAAATAATAGTAAAAACAAATATCAATAAATAAAGTGGTTTTTTGTCCTAATGCATTCCATGACACATCCAAAAAGTGTCATTTGGGGTCAGATTTGTCTGCCGCAATGTCGCAGGCACGCAAAGAAACGCAGATCGCCACCATTACCAGTAAGAACAATAAAAAATAAATAAAAGTCCCCAAATCTATCCCATAGTTTGTAGACGCGATAACTTTTGCGCAAACCAATGAATATACGCCTATTGCAATTTTTTGGGGGGGGGATTTGTATTATAGCAAAGTTAAAAAACATAGTTTTTTTTTTCAAAAATTGGCACCCTTTTTTTGTTTAAATCGCAAAAATAAAAACTGCACAGTTGATCAAATATGACCAAAAGAAAGTTTTATTTGTGGGGAAAAAAGGGACGTCAACTTTGTTTGGGTACAGCGTCGAATGCCCATGCAATTCGCAGTTAAAGCGACACAGTGCCGCATCGCAAAAAATGACCTGGTTGTTAACGGGGCAAATCCTTCCGGTCCTTAATTGGTTAATATCACTTTAATGGTTGAGTAATTAAAGTGCAGACCCAGCCAAAACCCTTGTTTTAGTTCTGGATAGAGTGGGTAATGCATCGTACACAGGCTCGGACTTTCCCGCGGGAATGTCCGCCGGACCTAGTCCGGCGGACAAACAGCCGTACCTTCCAGCGGGGCTTTGCCGGCCTTTCCGAGAGTGTGACTTGCCCACACACGCCCGGACTTCTCCGGCGGACATTCCGCGGGAAAAAGTCTGCGGGACTTTTGAAAATGAGATGTCCGGAGGATGCTGGGACTGTGACATCATAGGGCAGGCGGGGTCACCATGTGACATCTAACCCTGCCCCCTTGTCCCTATATAAGTCACAACACAGCGCGGCTCTGCCATTCCGGCCAGAGACAGCGACGAGTCAACATCGGAAGAAGAAGAAGAAGAAGAAGAAGAAGGCGGCGGTGGCGCAGAAAGCGACGACAGCGTCAAGAACGGCAGGGACCCCGGAAGACCCCCGAAGGCGGATCGAGACCCCGGCGACGACGAAGAAGGTAGCTGAGCTCCTCTGCTCGGTAAAAGAGCTAGGTAAAATAGCGGAGGAGTCCGGCGGAAAGACCCCCCAAGACGGAAGAAGACCCCCGGAGCAGTGCAATAAAATATTTTTAAAAAATTGTGTGTTTTTTTTAATTTACACTTTACACCTTAGGTGAATGGGTAGGGGTACATCGTACTCATCGTACTCATTCACATAGGGTGGGGGGCCGGGATCTGGGGGCTCCCTTATTAAAGGGGGCTCCCGGATTCTGATAAGCCCCCCACCCGCAGGGTCTGAGATGGATTTGGGGGGACCCCCACGCCGTGGGGATTCCCTTTAAATCCATACCAGGTGACGGGGCTAGCGCGGCGGCATTCACTGCCTTCGCTGGCCCCGTCTACCTGAAGTCGCGTTCTAAATGAACAGACTTTCCGATGATCGGCAAGTCCGTTCATTTCCAAAAGTCTGGCGGACTAGCATACTAACTATGACTGCCGAGTTCAGCGGCCAATTTAAAACAAAACTTAAAACCTAGTCCGCCGGACTTTTGGCGCCAAAAAGTCCGCCGGCGCCCACACATGGGCGGATTGTCCGGCGGACTTCAGTCTGGCGGACATTCCCGTGGGAAAGTCCGCTCGTGTGTACGAGGCATAACTATCATGTCTTGTAGTCTGGGAGGCGGAGTATATAGAGTACTTTATTAATAAGTTCAGACATCCATAATAAACATGTAGGCTGAGTATATATCATAACAGGAACATAAACTAGAATAAATGTGTACAAAGTATAGAAAGTAGCAGATATATAACAACTGTAACAAAACTGACAACAACAATGTACAGAATTATATTATAAACTGTACTTTTCCTTTTGGTCCACACTAGTTGCCTCATGATTCTTTGAATATGTCTAGGACATATGGTCTCCAGTTTGGTTGTTACCAGTAGGAATACGAAAATGTGCTCTGTCATATTAAACTTCTGAAAAGTTCTCCCTAACCGGAGCAAGACAACTGGCATTCCACATGTGCCTATCAGACTATATATATGTGTAAGGTCCTCGATGACTTGTCACTCTAATGCCGCATATACACGATCGGACTTCCCGGCGGACTTAGTCCGTCAGACAATTCGATCGTGTGTGGGCTCCAGCAGACTTTTTCTTCCCAAAAGTCCGGCGGACCTAGAAATAAGACTGGCTTCAAAATTGTCCGGTTGAAAAGTCCGGTCGTCTGTGTGCTAGTCCGACGGACTAAAACCGACGCTAGGGCAGCTATTGGCTACTGGCTATAAACTTCCTTATTCTAGTTGCATGTCTAGGTTGCTCTATAGAACTTTGTAAGAAAAACATTCCAAGATTTCCTTGCAACATTTGTAGTCTGAAGAGCTTCTTTAAAGTGGTTGTAAACCTCTGAAATGAAAAATAAACAACGCATATCCCTCTAGAGTGTATACTAGCCCCAATTCAAATAACTTAGACCCCTTTAGCACCAAAGGCGTTTTACAGGCGCTATAGCGTTAGAAATAGCGCCTGCAATCCACCCTAAAACAGCTGCACCATTGTCTGTAGTGTGAAAGCCAGAGGGCTTTCACACTGCAGCGGTGCGCTGGCAGGGCGTCACAAAAAGTCTTGCCAGCAGCTTCTTTGGGGCGGTGAAGGAGCGGTGAACTCACCGCTCCTCCACCGCTCCTCCAGCGCTGCTCCCCATTGAAATCAATGGGGCAGCGCTGTAATACCGCCGGCAAAACGCGTTTGCCGGGGGTTCTAACCCTTTCTCGGCCGCCAGCGGGGGGGGGTAAAGCGCCCCGCTAGCAGCCGAAATGTGCCGCAAATCCGATGGTAAAACACTGCTAAAAATAGCGGCGTTTTACTGCCGACGCTATGGGTGGTGTGGTGTGAAAGGGGTCTTAGCGTGGTTCCTATCTCCTCTGTCTTCCCTCTGCTATTTGCATGAGTCACTTCTGACAGGTTTAGCCTACAACCACAGAATCTCCAGGGATGGCCCCGCCCCCACTCCAGCACACAGTCAATTGACAGCCTCAGCTGTGCAAGTTTCTATGTTTCCCTGTGAGACTGTGTAGAGGGAATGTGTCCATTCCCTGCTCTCAGATTACACTCAGCTTCCTGCTCTATGCTGTGCAGTGTGTGACATCAGATCCCCATCCCCATCCCCTGCCTCCTGAACCTGAGAAATGCTGTGTATAATGTGTGCTTTAGGAGGCTGTAGAGGAGAGAAGGCTACAGATACACAGGTACAACTTACAGTGGCTATAAAAAGTCTACACACCCCTGTTAAACAGTCAGGTTTCTGTGATATAAAAAAATTAGATAAAAGATAAATAATTTCAGAACTTTTTCAACCTTTAATGTGACCTATAAACTGTACAACGCAATTGAAAAACAAACTGAAATCTTTTAGTGGGGGGAAGTAAAAATAAAAAACTAGAATAATATGGTTACATAAGTGTGCACACCCTCTTATAACTGGGGATGTAGCTGGTAAGCAATCACATTCAAACTCATGTTAAATAAGAGTAAGTACACACCTGCTATCATTTAAAGTGCCTCTGATTAATTCCAAATAAAAGAGTTATTGGAGATTTGGGACTGTCTATGGTACATACACAAAAAAAAGAGTAGTTTCATAAAGATATAATAAAATTGCTTGTTTTATTAACATAAAAGAATTTTAAGGAAAAGAAAAATACATACAATGTTAGACTCCATGTACAGCAGTATATGAATCATAGGGTTCAAAGAAATTACATACAGTTCCTAGTAGAACACCTATATTGTCATACATTCAAAGTACACAGGTCATAATACTTGTCCAATCGCTCAACATGTTTCGCCTATAGAGGCTTCATCAGGAGACAAGGATAAGATATATTTGCAGATGGACGAGGGTTTTTTTTTATTTTTAGACATTTTTCGTGTTCTCCAATATTGTAGGGATCATACGCATGGTCAGGCTTCCGAATAGAGATGCCAATGGTTGCACTGGAGCACCCCCCAAGAGAGCAACCCGCACAGGGATGTACCCAGCGAGCACCACCAAACGTGGCTAGGGAGTTGTAGGGGGAGAGGGAAGTCCTATTCCTTCATCCAAAAGAGTATTTGTAGGGCCTCAACGAAAACTTGTAAAGATCTATGCTTGTAAGAGGCTCGGGTCGATCAGCCCCCCAAACAAATAGAACCGAATGGGGGGAAAAACGAATGGGAACTGCTGGGTCTTGGTTTTGAGTGTTTATCCACTGGATCAGGACAATTTCTTATCATAGAGTATATATGGCATCAGAGCGTGTCATGCTTGATGGCTGGTCAACCCATATACTGCCCCTAAACGGGGCTAGGTAAAGCATCCAAAGCCTGTTTTAGACCTGTTTTAGACCGTTCCCAGAGCGTCCCGAGCCTCACATCCACCTCGTGGTGGATGTGAGGCTCGGGACGCTCTGGGAACGGTCTAAAACAGGCTTTGGATGCTTTACCTAGCCCCGTTTAGGGGCAGTATATGGGTTGACCAGCCATCAAGCATGACACGCTCTGATGCCATATATACTCTATGATAAGAAATTGTCCTGATCCAGTGGATAAACACTCAAAACCAAGACCCAGCAGTTCCCATTCGTTTTTCCCCCCATTCGGTTCTATTTGTTTGGGGGGCTGATCGACCCGAGCCTCTTACAAGCATAGATCTTTACAAGTTTTCGTTGAGGCCCTACAAATACTCTTTTGGATGAAGGAATAGGACTTCCCTCTCCCCCTACAACTCCCTAGCCACGTTTGGTGGTGCTCGCTGGGTACATCCCTGTGCGGGTTGCTCTCTTGGGGGGTGCTCCAGTGCAACCATTGGCATCTCTATTCGGAAGCCTGACCATGCGTATGATCCCTACAATATTGGAGAACACGAAAAATGTCTAAAAAAAAAACCCTCGTCCATCTGCAAATATATCTTATCCTTGTCTCCTGATGAAGCCTCTATAGGCGAAACATGTTGAGCGATTGGACAAGTATTATGACCTGTGTACTTTGAATGTATGACAATATAGGTGTTCTACTAGGAACTGTATGTAATTTCTTTGAACCCTATGATTCATATACTGCTGTACATGGAGTCTAACATTGTATGTATTTTTCTTTTCCTTAAAATTCTTTTATGTTAATAAAACAAGCAATTTTATTATATCTTTATGAAACTACTCTTTTTTTTGTGTATGTACCATAGACAGTCCCAAATCTCCAATAACTCTTTTATTGCACATTAATCAGGGATGATAGTACATTATCTATGTAAAATCTTGGGAGAACACTCCAGTCTAGTGAGCTCTGAAAATAATTCCAAATAAAGTTAAGCTGTTCTAGTAGGTCTTTCCTGACATTTTCTTAGTCACATCCTACAGCAAAAGCCATGGCCTGCAGAGAGCTTCCAAAGCATCAGAGAGATCTAATTGTTAAAAGGTATCAGTCGGGAGAAGGGTACAAAAGAATTTCCAAGGCATTAGATATACCATGGAACACAGTGAAGACAGTCATCATCAAGTGGTGAAAATATGGCACAACAGTGACATTATCAAGAACTGGACGTCCCTCCAAAATTGATGAAAATACGAGAAGAAAATTGGTCAGGGAGGCTGCCAAGAGGCCTACAGCAACAGTAAAGGAGCTGCAGGGATATCTGGCAAGTACTGGCTGTGTGATATATGTGACAACAATCTTCAATTCTTCATATGTCTGGGCTATGGGGTAGAGTGGCAAGATGGAAGCCTTTTCTTAAGGAAAAAAACATCCAAGCCCAGCTAAATTTAGCAAAAACACATCTGAAGTCTCCAAAAAGCATGTGGGAAAATGTGTTATGGTCTGATGAAACCAAGGTTGAACTTTTTGGCCATAATTCCAAAAGATATGTTTGGCACAAAAACAACACTGCACATCACCAAAAGAATGCCATACCCACAGTGAATCATGGTGGTGGCAGCATCATGCTTTGGGGTGTTTTTTATTCAGCTGGAACAGGGGCCTTAGACAAGGTAGAGGGAATTAGCACAACTGTCAATATTAGCACAAAACCTTCAGGCTTCTGCTAGAATGCTGAACATGAAGAGGAACTTTATCTTTCAGCATGACAACGACCCAAAACATACCGTACATCCAAATCAACAAAGGAATGGCTTCACCAGAAGAAGATTAAAGTTTTGGAAAGGCTGAGCCAGAGCCCAGACCTGAATCCGATTGAAAAACTTGGAACTTTGGAGTGCTTTTGCAAAGAAGGGTGGGCAAATATTGCCAAGTCAAGATGTGCCAACAAAGTAGTAATTTAAGGGTGTGCACACTTATGCAACCATATTATTTAATTTTTTAATTTTTACTTCCCTCCACCTAAAAAATTTCAGTTTGTTTTTCAAAATAAGTTGTACAGTTTATAGGTCACATTAAAGGTGGAAACATTTCTGAAATGATTTATCTTTGTCTAACTTTTTATATCCACTATGTAGGGGGATTTGTTTCATCTCTGGGTTTCACCTGATTCTAGTCACTTCAGTGGGTATGTGTAAGGGTTTACAACGACTTTAAGGCTTCTGTTGAATCTGTTGTGGGTTGTGGGTAGGGATGAGCCCGATGTTCGAGTCGAACGTAAGTTCGACTCGAACATCGGGTGTTTGCCTGTTCGCCGAACAGCGAACAATATGCGGTGTTCGCGACAAATTCGACAGCCGCCGAAAGTCTATAGGACACTAACATGAAAAATCAGGGGACATGTATCAATGCAAAGATTTTTTTTTAACAACAGATTTTTTTTCGGGAGCAATTATTTTTTTAATGCTTAAAGTGAAACAATAAAAATTAAATATTCTTTTAAATATTGTGCTTGGGGGGTGTCTATAGTATGCCTGTAAAGTGGTGCATTTTTCTTGTGTTTAGAACAGTACCACAGCAAAATGAAATTTCAAAAGGAAAAATTGTCATTTAAAACTGATCGCAACTGTAATGAATTGTCAGGTCTTGGCAATATAGATACAACTCATTGAAAAAAAGAGCATGGGTCCCCCCCAGTCCATTAACAGGTGCTTTGGGTCTGGTATGAATATTAAGGGGAACCCCCGAACCAAAATAAAAAAAAATTGCGTGGGGGTCTCTCTAAAATCCATACCAGGCCCTTCAGGTCTGGTATTAATTTTAAGGTGAACCCTGCGCCAAATAAAAAAGAAATGGCGTAGGGCCCCCCCCCCCCAAATCCATACCAGACCCTTCAGGTCTGGTATGGATTTTAAGGGTTACCCTGTGCCAACATTTTTTAAAAAAATGGCGTTGGGGTCCCCCCCAAAATCCATACCAGACCCTTATCCGAGCACGCAACCTGGCAGCCCGCAGGAAAAGAGGGCCAGGGCAGTAGCCCCCATAAGCACCTTGTCCCCATGTTGATGGGGACGGGGGCCTCATCCCTACAACCCTTGCCCGGTGGTTGTGGGGGTCTGTGGGCAGGGGGCTTATCGGAATCTGGAAGCCCCCTTTAACATGGGCTTCCTCCGTGGCGTCACAGAGGGGCGGGGCCATCCAGTGACGTAAACAGGTGACCCTGCCCTAGGGAAGCCCCCATGGCATCAGAGGGGGCGGGGTCACCTGGTTATGTCACCGGGTGGCCCCACCCTCAGTTGTATAAAAACTGTCACAGAGAAGACGCATCAGTCGGTGGGAGCCTCCCATGGAGACGGATCAGTTGCAGCTTTTTTTTTTTGTCTATCCATCAGGCGGCGTGAACTTACATCGTTGGACATTTTTATTTTTTAATAAAGGACTTGTCCCAAGCTGTCTCTTGTCTTTTTTTACCATTTTGACACTTTTTGTGAAATGGTAGGGGTACAGCGTACCCCATTACCAATTGACACAGGGGGGAGGCCGGGATCTGGGGATCCCCTTGTTAAAGGGGGCTTCCAGATTCCGATAAGCCCCCCGCCCGCAGACCCCCCACAACCCCCGGGCAAGGGTTGTGGGGATGAGGCCCTTGCCCCCATCAACATGGGGACAAGGTGCTCTGGGGGGCTACCCCAAAGCACCCTCTCCATGTTGAGGGCATGTGGCCTGGTATGGTTCAGGAGGGGGGTGCTCTCTCGCCCCCCCTCTTTTCCTGTGGCCTGCCAGGTTGCATGCTCGAATAAGGGTCTGGTATGGATTTTGGGGGGACCCCTTTGCCATTTTTTCTTAAATTTGGTGATGGGTTCCCCCTTAATTTCCATATCAGACCTGAAGGGCCTGGTGTGGATTTTAGCGGGACCCCCACGCAATTTTTTTTAAAATTTTGGTTCGGGGTTCCCCTTAATATATTTATACCAGACCCAAAGGGCCCGGTAATGGACTGGGGGGATCCCATGCTCTTTTTTTCAATGAGTTTTATCTATATTGCCGAGACCCGACAATTCATTACAGCCGTGATCAGTTTTAAATGACAATTTTTCCTTTAGAAATGTCATTTTGCTGTGTTACTGTCCTAAAACATGGGGAAAATGCGCCACTTTGCAGGCATACTATAGACACCCCCCAGGCATGATCTTTAAATGAATATTTCCTTTTTATCGTTTCACTTTAAGCATTAAAAAAATCACTGCATACATTTTTTGCCTGTTCGCATGTTCTGCTGCGAACCGAACAGGAAGGTGTTCAGCTCATACCTAGTTGTGGGTAATAAATTGAGGATTTCCTATGCACAATATTTGTCTTTCTCAAGGAGCGATTACAACTGAATTTTGTCAGATAATGTCAGTCTTTGTCAGATACAGTACTAGTTCCTTTGGGTTACCTTCCCTGCTGAAGACTGTGGCAAGAAATAGGGAATTTGTCAGGGATACTACAAGTTTAATCAATATCATAGACCTTAACTATCAATATCATAGACCTTAAACTATTTATAATGACTGTGTGACAGGGATGTTGCTAGGTGGGAAAAAGACCAGGGGCTTCAGCCCGAAGTCCAAGCCCTGCCCTGGGAGGGGGGGGGGGGGGGGTGGTAAGCTCACTTGCTGGTTGCTGCCTGGCTTACCAAGTAAGGGGGTGCTGATGGGGACACTGATGTAAGGGGACTGCTGATGGGGACACTCTGATGTAAGGGGGGTGCTAATGGGGACACTGTGATGTAAGGGGGACTGCTGATGGGGACACTCGGATGTAAGGGGGTGCTGATGGGGACACTGTGATGTAAGGGGGGTGCTGATGGGGACACTGTGATGTAAGGGGGTGCTGATGGGCACACTGTGATGTAAGGGGGTGCTGATGGGGACACTCTGATGTAAGGGGGGTGCTGATGGGACACTCAAAATGAAAGTGGGCCGGTCTGGATAAAGTCCAGGGCCAAATTTTTGTCCCAGTTCAGCCCTGTACAAAAGTCATACTGCGGGAGAGTTAAATTATGATTGTAGGTTATCTGAGATGTCTCACGCTTTCACACTTTCTATTGACAGACACGTGATTGGGTAACAGAGACTGGGCTTAGGGAGCACTTGCATTGCAACAATGCAACATTGCCATATTAGATATCACATTGTCAACAGCATCTGCTACAGACAGTTATACAATGCACAATCTCTGAATAACCAGCAATTATGTATATCGACTTGGAGTATTGTTTCACAATTAAGCTTCTATCTCAAAAGTCCTATCCACAAACAAGTTACAGTGCCTTGAAAAAGTATTCATACCCCTTGAAATTTTCCACATTTTGTCATGTTACAACCAAAAACGTAAATGTATTTTATTAGGATTTTATGTGATAGACCAAAATAAAGTGGCACATGATTGTGAAGTGGAAGGAAAATGATAAATGGTTTTCCAATTTTTTTTACAAATAAATATCTGAAAAGTGTGGCGCGCATTTGTATTTAGCCCCCCTAAGTCAATTCTTTGTAGAATCACCTTTCTCTGTAATTACAGCTGCAAGTCTTTTTGTGTATGTCCCTACCAGCTTTGCACATCTAGAGAGTGACATTTTTGCCCATTCTTCTTGCAAAATAGCTCAAGCTCTGTCAGATTGGATGGAGAGCGTCTGTGAACAGCAATTTTAAAATTTTGGTACAGATTCTCAAGTCTTGGATTTAGGTCTGGACTTTGAATGTGCCATTCTAACACATGAATATGCTTTGATCTAAACCATTCCATTGTAGCTCTGGCTGTATGTTTAGGGTCGTTGTCCTGCTGGAAGGTGAACCTCCCCCCCAGTCTCAAGTCTTTTGCAGACTCTAATGCCGCATACACACGATCGGAGTTGACATCTGAAAAATCTTGGATGGTTTTTCCAACGGAATTCAGCTCAAGCTTGTCTTGCATACACACATTCACACAAAAGTTCTCTGGACTTTCAAACGTCAAGAACGCGGTGACGTGCGGTGACCGAAAAATAGAGAACATGCTCTGAGTCTTTTGCTGGCTGGAATTCTGCCAGCAAACGTCCGATGGAGCATACACATGGTCACATTTTCTGACAAAAAGCTCTCATGGGAGTTTTGCTGGCGGCATTTCCGATCGTGTGTATGCAGCATAACAGGTTTTCTTCTAAGATTGCCCTGTATTTGGCTCCATTCATCTTCCCATCAACTCTGACCAACTTTCCTGTCCCTGCTGAAGAAAAGCATCCCCACAACATGATGCTGCCACCACCATGTTTCATGGTGGGGATGGTGTGTTCAGGGTGATGTGCAGTTAGTTTTCTGGCACACGTAGCGTTTTACATTTAGGCCAAAAAGTTTAATTTTGATCTCATCTGACCAAAGCACCTTCTTCCACATGTTTGCTGTGTCCCCCACATGGCTTCTCGCAAACTGCAAACAGAACTTTTTATGGCTTTCTTTCAACAGTGGCTTTCTTCTTGCCATGCTTCCATAAAGACCGGATTTGTGGAGTGCACGACTAATAGTTGTCCTGTGGACAGATTCTCCCACCTGAGCTGTGGATCTCTGCAGCTCCTCCAGAGTTACCATGGGCCTATTGGCTGCTTCTCTGATTAATGCTCTCCTTGCCCGGCCTGTCAGTTTAGGTGGAAGGAGATGTTCAAGGCTTGGGATATTTTTTTAAAACCTGCTTTAAACTTTTCCACAACTTTATCCCTGACCTATCTGGTGTGTTTCTTGGCCTTCATGATGCTGTTTGTTCACTAAGGTTCTCTAACAAACCTCTGAGGACATCACAGAACAGCTGTATTTATACTGAGATTAAATTACACACAGGTGGACTCTATTTACTAATTAGGTGACTTCCGATTCTGAAGGCAATTGGTTCCACTAGAGTTTAGTTAGGGGTAAAGGGGTCTGAATACAAAATGCAAGCCACACTTTTCACATATTTATTTGTAAAAAAATTGGAAAACCATTTATCATTTTCCTTCCACTTCACAATTATGTGCCACTTTGTGTTGGTCTATCATATAAAATCACATTTACGTTTTTGGTTGTAACATGACAAAATGTGGAAAATGTAAAGGGGTATGAATACTTTTTCAAGGCACTGTATATTAAAAACCACTTTAGATGGTATAATTAAAAAAAAAAAAAAAAAAATATATATATATATATATATATATATATATATATATCATTATGTACAGTTTATCTTGATACAAGGGAAGCTAATTTGTTACTCCTGCCATAGGTAGGTTGCACAAAATCTCTCCCATTTCTTCCAGCACCTATATCTTCTGTAAAGCATGTCCCTGTGCCCATTACCTTCTTATGCTCACATTTCCTGCTTTTCCTCACTGCTTCGTTCCTAGGTGGGAGTTGAAGTCTTGAACCTGTGTAAGCTCTGTGTGGGATGATGTGTGAAGGTACTCAGGGCAGATAATGTCCTCCTCTTCCCCATGTGACACAGTGTTCAGGCCTGACTGCAAAGTTTCAAGCACTGCTTCTTAGGAGGAACTCACATACTTCCCCCAACCTGGAATAACCAAATAGTCTGCAAAGATCAGGCCACAGATAATATTTTTCCGTGTGGGGGCATGCACCCAAAAAATACTTTAGTTACTGTGTCACAAGCAAGAGTCTAAAAGATATGTCCAAACTTAAAGAGGAAGTACAGTCTTCCTGTTTAATTTTACCTACTAGTAAGCCTATAATAAGGCTTACCTGTAGGAACTGTAAATATCTCCTTACCTTGCACCATTTAGGACATATTTACTATATACACTACCGCCAATTTCATCAGGGCATGCACACTGAAAGAATGGCCGATCGTGGCATTTCTTCAGACCACTGTGCCGTGACCGTGCATATGCGGGGGTGACATTCACAGCGCCGGAGCCCGCAAACCCGGAAAGAAACTCTAGCCATCTCAGCGGGGTGCGGATGCATCGGCAACAGCTGTGTTCTAGAGTAAGTATTTGCATTGCATACTATCTCAACATGCCTTTGTCTTACAGGTTTTTTTTTGTTTTTTTTTTAGGGTTTACAACCTCTTTACATGTCCAATCATTTGTAAAAAATGAAACAATTCTATTACTATGCTTTTCTACACACAACCTGTCTTGAAGAAGAATGTCTTTAAAGCGGAGCTCCAGCCCCCCCCCCCCCCCCCACTAAAAAATTAAAAGTCAGCAGCTACAAATACTGTAGCTGCTGACTTTTAATTAGAAAAAGATAACCACCACTCCAGGACTATCCTTCTAAGCGAATGCTCCTACTCCTGTGTGGGAGCCCCAGGTGCTGGCTAATGACACAGCAGATTAAAAATCAGGAAGAACTCCGGACAGCCGCACGCCGGGAAAAGATAAAATTCAATAGATTTATTTAAAAAGCAGGAATCACATCAATCCAAAACACGACAAAGCAGGATAGGGGGGTACAGCTATGAGTAAGCACTAGGCATAGTGCGAAACGCGTCAGTTCTGTACCCCCCTATCCTGCTTTGTCGTGTTTTGGATTGATGTGATTCCTGCTTTTTAAATAAATCTATTAAATTTTATCTTTTCCCGGCGTGCGGCTGTCCGGAGTTCTTCCTGATTTTTAATCTGCTGATTTTTAATATTAGGACACTTACCTGTCCCGGGATCCCACGATGTTGGCACCCCAGCTGATAATTTTAATCGGCACTGGCGTGCAGTTGCTGCCATTCCTTGTAAGGGTACCGGCAGTGAAGCATTGCGGCTTCACAGCTGGCTCCCTACTGCATATGCGCGAAGCGTACTGCGCTTTGTGAATGGCTCGGCAAGGGAAGGAGACGGGGGGCCAAACTTCCAAAAACAGGTACACCCTCCCCCCCAAAAGGTGCCAAATGTGGCAGCAGAGAGGGAAGCATACAAGCAGAGCTTCCCCTTTTGGCTGGAACTCCGCTTTAAAAATGTCAGTTACGGCTCGCTATATCAAGGTTCCCCTATATCCGGGCCACTTGCCTTAACTCCCCCCTTTGATAGATTCAGGTAATGGGTTCCTCCCTCCGCTCCTTTCTGATAACCATATCACAGATGCACTTTCTCTTTCTCTTCTTTTCTATTTCATCGATATGTCTTATATATTTGTGGTTGTATTAATATTTTGTTATATTCTTAAATTTTGTTTTTGATAAACCCTACCGAAGGGCCATGTTGGCTCCCGGATGGGGAGATTTATTATTTCAATATTCTGTTATACTGCTGAAAAAATTTTCAATAAACATATTGAAATCTAAAAATGTCAGTTACTATATAACACCCAGCAACTGTTGTACAATACCACACCTCCCAACATTTTGAGATGGGAATGAGGGACACCTACTAACAAATGTATGTAGGCATAGGACACGCCCCCTGCCACACCCCCTTAAAGGAGAATTAACAAAAAAAGGTTAATTAAATCCACAAGGACTTCTTTTTTTTACCACTACTATTCCTTTATATTGGCTTTTTAAAATGTACAAATGCAGCAATTTAGAAACTGGATGAAAGGTTTAGCACTGGGAAACACTTTTTGAAAGATAAAAAGTGCATTTTATATTCAACTATGTAAATCAGACCAAAATGAGGGACAAATGAGGGGGAATAAGGGACAGAGGGACATTGCTCCAAATCAGGGACAGTCCCTCGAAATCAGGTCAGAAGTATGTCATATACAGCTCAGCATACAGCAGGGGTTCTGAAGTTCTTATCGCACATAGCACAAGGGACAGGAGTGTGTAATGCGCATAGCACCTGAGTCAGGCGTGTGTAACACACAAAGCGCAGGAATCAGTAGTGCATAAAACACAACAGGAGTGTGTAATGCATTGAGCTCAGGGGGCAGGGGTATGTAATGCACAAAATGCACAAATTGCAGTAGTACCTGATACACAGACTTCAGGAGTCAGGAGAATGTAATGCAAAGGTCAGTAGACAGAGTACAATAAAATTAACCCTGTCTGTACTGTGCTGGTCATTCTAATTAACAGCTGTAAACTAGTGCCTGTTCCAACAAGGTAAAAGTTCTAGAAGCTGGCCTTCTGTATGTTAATGAGATGTAGTTCAACTTGTCTCTAGCTTTTCTATTGGGACAGACTCACTCTGAAATTTTTCGGAAATTATTGCAGTCAACCATGAGGCCTTCTCTAAACAAAAAAGGTAAGAAATATTTGTAAAACATTTTTTTGAGGTATGTTGTGTGAATGGGAACACAAAAAAATATTATTAATATTATTATTATAATAATACAGCTGAGAGCGCTGATTGGGAGCTGATCAGCAGACCTGTCGGCCGGTCTCTATTGAACCGGCCGATGCCACCCGAAATTCAGCCTGTGTGTACTAGGCTTAAGAGATAGTCAGTTAGAATGAGATAGAGAGCTCCAGAGGAAAGGGAAGGCTCTGGAGAAGTCATGGAGACAATCATGGGAAGAGGTTATAAGGAGTTAGGGACCAGGAGGTCTTATGAAGTACAAAGATGTATGTTAGATTATACAACATGAATAAACAGTATTTCCCAGTCACTTGACTTCCTTTTGTGCTGCTGTGTGCTTCATATAAAGTCCCACCACTTGCTCTCAATTTTAATTCCTGCTCGATTGTTACAGAATTCGGCTTGTGACCAGGCTCTGCTCTCTAATGGACCTGGTTAATTCCAGGTGCTTGCTTCACTGTGATTCTGCTCACCTGACACCAGCGCTAGCAAGCATTTTTTTTTGGCATGTACACCTTTCCATTGCACTAGCAGTCCATCTGCCAACTTCCAGGGGTGCTCAGACTGGAAATATGCGAGAGGCCACTCTCATCATCTCAAGTCTCTAGAGCAGTGTTTCGTAACCTTTTCAGTCAAGGCTCCCTTTAAAATTCTGCAAAATCTCAAGACACCCCCAAAATCCCAATAAGCGTATATTGATTGGTTTGCGCAAAAGTTATAGTAATGGCAGCAATCAGTGACTTATAGAGGGATTGCAATATTCCGGCAGACATTCTGAGACTAACTGACACTTTTGACACTGGAGACCAGTGACACAAATATAGTGATGAGTGCTAAAAAAATATGCACTGTCACTGTACTAATGACACTGGCTGGGAAGGGGTTAACACAGGATCCATGCCTTCCCTCCTGTCAGAATGACGATCTGCCTTGTTTACATAGGCAGACTGCTGTTCTGCCTCTCTGCTGGATGATCGTCAGGTGCCGGTGGACATTGAGTCCACGGTACCCACCGCTGGGCTGCCGCTGTGTATGTTCACAGTGGAAGCGAGCCGTCAGAAACGCTCATGTGTGCCCCCTACCTGGAAGAGCCAGATAACTTATATATACCTGATCTGGTGTAGAGGTGCCACCCTGCAGAAGTGAAACTGTTATAGGGTGGACTTTAAAGTGTTTGTAACTCTAAAAAAAAAAAAAAAATTTTATCATGTTCCCTTAAAGCATTGTGCTTGTCCTGTGTAATTTGGCCCCTTGTAGAATCTAAAATACAAAATACCTGGCTGATCCTGCCTGGTTTTGCACTCCCCCTGTAAACTGACCACAGTTTATCATGGCTGCTGAGTCCTGACACCATGGTAAATTTACGTTCCTTCGTCATCCGCAGCTCTCTGTCCTCCTCTGTCCCCCCCCCCCCCCTCCCTGTCTGTCTGCTCGTGACAGTGCCACTCTGCTCCCCACCCTTTCCCTTCCTGCTGCTATTATAACGTTATCAAAATCATACCATTCCCTCTGTTAGAAAACATTATGTGTCCCAGTGTGTTTGCTCTATAAAAAATATGCAGATTTCTACCTTGTTTCATAATTCTGCACTCCCCCTTGCATTCATTTTTGTTATTACAACTAGTGTAAGTACAGTGGAAAGGGATGGGCAGCACTGGAATCCAATCAGTTGTTCTATATGCAAATGTGCTGACAAGGAACATGCTGATGGGGGAAGAAAGCAAAGTGAGCAGAGAAATGACCTCATCAATCTACTGTTGCTTATTCACTGCCCAATTAGCAGCCTGGGGGAGGAAAGATAACACCACTGTGTACCATACCGGCAATAGAGGATATCATCCTTCATGGCTGTGCTGTGTGGCGGCACAGGTGCAAACACTGGATCAAGAAGCTGCCCAAGGAATGTGGGCAATGCCACAGGACTCTGAGCGAGATATGGTTAATAATAGCTATTTTATGGGTGGAAGGTAAACCTACATGGGTGGGTAGGAGCAAAAGAGTAAAGAAACTTTATGGTAAGGTTTCCTTACTCTTTAAATAAATGTTTGTCCTATCTTCACTGAAACCCTTAGGCTTAATGTATACGGGACGTTTTACAACCTCTCCTTAACGATTTAACTTGACAGATAGTAGCCGACATTTAAAAATATCCGTTTTGCCGTGTTTAAATGCCGCGTTTGCGTTTAGAAGCATTTTTTTCCCCCAAATAGTCAAACATTTAAAATGTCTGTAAACAAAATGCAGCTAAACACGAGTTACCATGTTTACAAGCATTTACAAGCTGTTACAGGCGTTTGGCATTTCAAATGCCTCTGAACATCCTCTCTGAACGCATTTTTTTGCTTTCCAAATTTTTTTTCTAAACTCAACTGCTTAGAAATGACTATAAACGACCCTGTGTACATGTACTGATAAGATAAAATAGAGGAGAGTTCAGGGGCAGATGAAAAAAAACGCCCGACTGCTCCTTAGGCTACTTTCACACTGGGGCGGGGAGCGTCAGCGGTAAAGCGCCGATAATTTTAGCGGGGCTTTACCGCTGTTATAGTGGCGCCTTTTGGCCACTAGCGGGGCACTTTGGACCCCCGCTAGTGGCTGAGGAAAGGGTTAATAGCGCCCATTTTGTGGCGATGCCGAATCGCTTTGCAGGCGTTTCGGCAGCGGTGCCCATTGATTTCAATGGGCAGGGGCGGTGGAGGAGCTGTATATATAGCGCTCCCGCACTGCCCCAAAGATGCTGCATGCAGGACTTTTTGCAGGACAGGTGGTGTGCCCCAGTGTCAAAGCACTCGGGATTTCACACTGGGGCTGCAGAAGAGTCAGTTTACAGGCGCTTTTCAAACGTCTGTAAAACGCCTCAGTGTGAAAGGGGTGTAAACGTCTGTTTACCAGCAGCAGTGTACATGCAGCCTTATTATTAAGGCAAATGTACACAAAGCTGTAGATATTTATGGATATAAATATTTTCCTGCAAGCCTAGAACTTTTTGCTAAATTAGGAGATAACATTTGAGTCGAGTAGTTTTGGAAAATACAAACCTAGGTAGAGCTTGGGAATGACCTTCTTCATCGCTGTATGGGTTCAGCTGTTTGCAGTTTTTGTTTGCCCTGTTTGTATCTTGGCCAACAACTCTTAATACTTATTGCTTCTGCCTAACTGATGGCAGCCAGAAATACTTGAAGAGTGTGGACAGATGATGGCAAGTTTGCCAGTATGACACTTTTAATTGGTATTTACACACACTGTTGGGTTCAAGCATGTTGGTGTTTTTAGAATTTGCCACTGAGAAGAACAATGCTGACATAGCATCCCTCTGTAAGTTTACAAACATTTAAACATGATATCCATATACATATATTTATATATATATATATATATATATATATATATATATATATATATATGTATATATATATACACACAGTATCTCACAAAAGTGAGTACACCCCTCACATTTTTGTATATATTGTATTATATCTTTTCATGTGACAACACTGAAGAAATGACACTTTGCTACAATGTAAAGTAGTATATTGTTTTCCAGCAATATTATGTCAGCAATTTTGAAGTTGAATTTTAGGTAACCCTAGCGCAACTTAATTTGTGTATAATATAACTGCCACGGGATTGATTACAGTAGAATATTATAAATAACAATTTATGGCTACACATTCATCACATATGATTAAATGTTTCAATGCAGAATTATTTTTTCATACATTCAATGTGTAATGGGACCATCCAAAAAGAAGGAGGTGTTATTAACAGCTGTTGCCAATATATGCAGTGTTATATGGGGAAAAAAGTTATTAGGGGGGGTGACACCATGTTTTACCGCACCGGGTAACACCAAACCTAGTGACGCCACTGGTTCCAGTAATCCATGTCCTTAGTCTGCTTGTCTTCAGCAAACTGTTTTCAGGCTTTCTTGTGCAACATCTTTAGAAGAGGCTTCCTTCTGGGACAACAGTCATGCAGCCCAATTTGATGCAGTGTGTGGCGTATGGTCTGAGCACTGACAGGCTGACCCCCCCACCCCTTCAACCTCTGCAGCAATGCTGGGAGCACTCATACATCTATTTCCTAAAGACAACCTCTAGATATGACGCTGAGCATGTGTACTCAACATCTTTGGTCGACCATGGCAAGGTCTGTTCTGAGTGGAACCTGTCCTGTTAAACCGCTGTATGGTCTTGGCCACCATGCTGCAGCTCAGTTTCAAGGTCTTGGCAATTTTCTTATAGCCTAGGCCATCTTTATGTTGAGCAACAATTCTTTTTTTTTCACATCTTCAGAGAGTTCCTTGTCACTGTATATAGATATATATATATAGATAGATAGATAGATATATACACCCACACAGGCTACCTTTGTGTCAGAACTACATAAAACAATAGTGAATCTACAAATATATAAACTCTAACATAAAACATATTATTTATAATAAAACATATTACATTTCCTAATCACTAGTGTTGTGCTCACAATAGAGCCCATCCACTCTCCACAATCAACATACTTAAGCATACATCCCGGATGCTTTTATAGAGTGTACTTGAACTGACACCAAGTTCGCAATTCATCACTTACAGTAGGCTTCAGTTTTTCCAATATGGAGATTGCTGTTTTTTCTCAGACAGAAAAATGTTATCACACAATTTTTTGGACATTTTTGTATGCATAATTAGGGACTTAGGAGGGAAAGGTAAGAAATCCTTAGCAGGTAGTAGCTGTATAAAAGAGGAAGCGAAGGTTATCAGGTAGGGATCAGTGACATTGCAGCAGAATGGGAGAGAAGCAAGGATCAGTGATGTTGGAGGGGAATGTGAAAGAAGGCAATGGAAATCAATGATGCTGGGGCAGGATGTGACAGGAAGCTGTAATGCAGGAAAACTATAAATCAGGTAGCAGGGAGTAAGCCTGGTACACACAAGAAGTTTTTTTGTTCAACCCAGCAGGATAATAAAAAAAAAACTGTAGAGAATGGGAGGCGCTGATGTACTAACACTCTAATGTTAGTACAGCAATCTCCCCCACTGAGCTAATGTGTTCTGACAAGGGGATGGCCCCCTGCCAGAACACACTGGTCAGCGCTCTCAGTCATTGGCTGAGAGTACTGATTGGATGCTAATCTTTAGACCTTTTCCAGTCTTGCCTCAAGAGCACGGCTGCCGTACGCATGGGCTGAATACTGACTGATACCGCCAGATATTCTGCCCATGTGTATGGGTCTTAAGTGACACTGCACTAATTTGTGGGATTCAGCCATGTGGAGCAAGATAGGTCAGGAAGAAGTAGGAATCAGCGGCTCTACTTCGATATTGGACAAGAAGCAGTGGGTTTTTAGAGACACTGAAGTTAAATGGGAAAGGGATCAGTAACACTGGAGCAGAATGGGATAGAAGGCAGTGGGGATTGGTGATGCTTTAGCAGGATGGGAAATGAGGAAACTGGGAACTGGGGAGGTTGGAACTGAATGAAGAAGCAGGCAGCATGAAGCTTCAGAATTGTGAACAGAATGAATGCGGATGGTGATAGGATAAGCTAGGAAGGTATGTCAGACAAAGAGCAACATGAGGTGGAAAGGAAGGATACCATTGTGGATGACCAAGGCATCAATAAGCTAGCAGTTGACATTCAAAAGACTTACTACTATTCTGGAAATCCTACAGCATGGCAACCAAGTGTGCCTATCCATGCAATGCAGCATGGAGTAAAGATATTTAGGTGCTCTTTCTCCGGGTCACACATCCAATGGCCACAGCATATTTGGCAGCTTCTACTAGGTTAAACAATGGTAATCTCTTAAAACAGAATCCTATCCAGATAGTGTCCAAGCACAAAAGAAACTGGGAAGTTTCTCCTGAGGTTACCTGTGGGTTTTTCTTTGTATCCTGGGCAATTCTTCCACCAGTTGTGGCTGCAATCTCTCTTGGTCTACCTGACCTTGGCTTGGTATCAAAAGAGCCTTCAAAATTTCCACTTCTTAATAAGGATTAAACAGTACTGACTGGCAGATTCAAGGCTTTGGGTATCTTTTTATATCCTTTTCCATCTTTATAAAGTTCCATTACTTTGTTACGCAGGTATTTCGACTGTTCTTTTCTACCTCCTCATGGCTCAGTGTCTAGCCTGAGTGAAAGCTAACAAACTCATTGACTATTCATACACAGACACAGACACATTGTGATTTAAAAAGCCACAAATGTGAGAAATTAACTTTTAATTGCCATTTTAACCTGTGTGTGCCACCTTCTGTGTCTGTACCAAGGCCAAACATTCCAGGGTATGTAAACTTTTGATCAGGGCCACTTGGGTGATTTATGTTATCATTATGATTTTAAAAGGAGCCAAAAAACTATGTGATAATAAATGGCTTCATGTTATCACTATCCTTGAATGAAATACATTTTTTTTGGCATGATGGGTATGCAAACTTTTGAGCACAACTGTATATTTTAACCAGGGCTGCTAATAGGGGGTACAGGAAGTAGCTTGTGGTACATCAGGTGGGCCTGGCTGTCCCCCTGTGGCGGCCGAGCCCCGACTCTGCAATGCTCCCCTTTGATGTTATCCTTGGTCCGCTCTGACATTCTTTCCGCTAAAATGTAACACGAAATTGTTGAGATGTGGAAAGAGGAGAGGGCATCTTCACCTTGGCCAGTAGCATGCCAAGATTCCAGCTATTCCACGTCCAGTAACAAAAGGGTTAAACATGTGCATACCCAGAACCACAGCCATTGCTGGCGAGATAGAGTGCCCCCCCCCACCCACCAGCAAAAGCTTAAAACTTGATCCTGGATGGAACCTTTGGGAGGCCATAGCGTGTCATCACATACCACAATCACCCCCCTAATATCCTGCTAAATATTCTGGAGGCTGTCCTATCAGGTAAGCTGTACAGTATGAGGCCCATGATTTTTAATAGCAGCCCTGTATATACCATGTATATATATTCATTTATATAAAGTAACTTACTCTATTGCCCTTTTCTATTATAATATAAATCTGTTCTTTATGTTGATATTGTATTTGCAGATTGTAAGCTCTTACGAGCAGGGCCCTCTGATTCCTCCTGGACTGAATTGTATTGTAATTGATACACCTGAAGACGCAATTGGCACAAGAATGCTGGGTTTACTGGGGACCCCACCACCCAATTCTAATTTCAGAAATGGGGAGAGAATGGGGGGCTCCAACGGGAACCCCAGAAGATCTGAATACCGACGGGTAAATTACGAAGATACCCGAGTCTTAAACACCCCTAATACCAATAGATATAATGCCCCCACACGGAATAGGTACTCACCTCTGAGGAGGGACTACTCACCGAGACCCCACTCACCACGTAGGAGCTATGGGAGAGAAGATGGGGATTTTCGGAGAGGTGGGCCAAGAGACAGACCGCCTGGCAGATGGAAAGCTCGAGTCCCCTACAGGAATACTGGGTGGAGAAACCTAAATGGGAACAGAGGGGGCACACAGAGAGGTGGCCAACACCATACAAGGGACTATCGAGGACCACCTATGAACGAGAGAACTGGAGGAAGACTGAACACCAACAGCAGCTGGAACCAAGGGCAGGGAAGAGATACCGGAACAGCAATGAGAAACCAGGAAAGAGGAGGAAGGCAAGAGGAAGGAGAGCTGGCAGGAAGAAAAAGAAGACGGGAAAACTAGGGAAAGGCATCTTTAATCTAACCGATATTGAGTTTACTACTGAGGAATTGAGAGTTCTTGACCTGGGGCTTAAATTTGCCCCGGACAAGAACTTGGACAAATTTGAGGTGTATATAGACCTTCAAAAGTTTATGAGAAAGCTTAATCTGAGAAAGCACTTTGCCCTGAACACTGATACCAGAACTAAGGATACCCCAGAATATGCCCAATCTAATTTGAAGAACAACTCCACTTTTAATCCTAAGACTCCAGGGAGTCAGTGCCTAGGAGCCTTTCAAAAAATGGTTGAAGATGACCTGAGACACATGGAGAGTAAGGTAAACAGAAAGAGTAAGAACATATGGAAAGCAATTAAAGATCTCAGTAAACGGCATGAAGTCATCATCAGACCGGCAGACAAGGGGGGAGGGCTGGTCATATTGAGTAAAGAAGAGTACAAAGAGGAGATGGGCAACATTCTTGCAGTTGAAAACACTTACAAGAAACTAAAGGGGAACCCCAAAAAGAAATTTGAAACAAAACTGATTGCATATGTGAAGAAGGGAAAGAAGACTGGTATCCTTAACAATAAGGAATCAGCATACCTAGTCTCAAATTCCACAAAAACTCCGGTCATTTATTACACACCTAAGATCCATAAAAGAATAGTAAAACCCCCTGGAAGACCTATCATAAGTGGGATCAATTCCATATTCTCCAGATTAGGTGAATATCTTGACACGTTCTTGAAACCACTGGTGAAGCAGGGCAGATCACACTTAAGAGACAGCTTACAGCTTATACAGGAACTGCAAGATATCAGGGGAGCTGCAAACTGGATACTTGTGACAGTAGACGTCAACTCACTCTATACCAGCATAGTACAACGAGATGGGATATCAGGTGTAGAGAAAGCGCTGCATGAAAATACCAACATGAAGCAACAACAAATCAACTATATCCTTGAGGGGCTCAAATTAGCGATGGAATGCAATTATTTCTGGTATGGGAAAGAGTACTACGTACAAACAAAAGGGGTTGCTATGGGGGCTCGCTACGCCCCAAGTGTAGCAAACCTTTTCATGGATATGTGGGAGGAAGAGCATGTCTACTCTAAGAACATCCCTGAAATCAGGTTGTACCGGAGGTACATAGACGACCTGATTATTTTACGGGACGGAACCCCTGACACCCTTACCAAATTCCTTGCTGACCTAAACATCAACATGTATGGCATCACCTTCACAGGGAAGTGGGACCACCAAAGAGTAGAATACCTAGATCTGGAGATCTTCAAAGAGGGCAATGGTTTATGCACACGTACTTTCTTCAAAAGTACAGACAGGAATGGGTATATCCCAATCTCAAGCTGCCACCACCCCAAATGGAAGAATAATATCCCCAAGGGCCAGCTTTTGAGGATTCGGAGAAACTGTCAGAAACTTGAAGACTATGAGGTGCAATCAGAAATCTTAATCCAGCGGTTTGAAGAGAAAGGATACCAACGAGACAAACTGATGAAATTGAAAGCAGAGATTGGGGGTATAGATAGGAGATCCCTACTTGCAAATAAACAAAAGATAAAGGATGATGGAATGAAAACTACCTTTATAACAGGCTTCAACAACCAGTACAGGCAGGTTGAAAAGATCATCACCAAGTATTGGCCTATCCTCAAAGAGGACCGTACCCTATCCAAAATTCTCCCGAACAAACCGCGATTCATCTACAGGAGAGCACCCAACCTTCGAACGCATATTGTACATAATGTCATCGACCCTCCAAAACAAACAAAAATATTTTAACAAATGAAGGGATTCTACAGATGCCAACGATGCCTACCATGTAGAGTCACCAGAAGACAGCCAAGGAAACGAGAGGCATTCAAGTCCACAGTAGACCACAAAGAGTATCCAATTAAGCAGTTGATAACCTGTCATAGTACGCATGTGACATATGTCATAGAGTGCCCTTGTCACTTGCAGTATATAGGGAGGACCACCCGTCCCCTATTTGTAAGGATTAGAGAACACATTAACAACATCCGGAAAGGGTATCCAAAACACAATCTCTCAAGGCACTTCGATGAAGTGCACCGGAGAGACCCTTCGGGCATTATATTCTATGGCATTGATCATATAGACGACCACTGGAGAGGGGGTAACAAGTGCACCCTTATCTCGAGGAACGAGACTAGCTGGATATATAGGTTGGGGTCGCTTGCCCCTAGGGGCCTCAACCTAGATATCGACCTTAACTGCTTTATAGCTAACCCCTGATGTTTCTCTCAGGCCCCCCTTCTGACATCTTATTTCTTATTTTTCTACTCTATTGTGGGGTGCCTAGCTCAGTGGAACTCTGCCCACTTCCCTTGAGGATATGTACCCTTATGATATATATTTACCTCCCCATCCTTTACCTATGGGGCCATCTGTGTAGGTACCAAAGGGTCCCTTGTCCCATTCCTACACTTCTGGGGTCTAGATGTTACAGGGTATGGTATTTCAACTTAGGCTCCGTTATCCCCATTGGAGATTTACCGGTAGATATACCTACCTATTTTACCATTTAATGTAGGTGTCCGTTTCATTAACAATTAGTTTCCACATGTACCTGTGGTATATTCTCAACATTTGGAAATAATTTCTTTCCCCCTTCTTTCACTCACCTCCCTCCATTTTATCTAAAGCATGGGGGGATATATGCCATCACTCACAGATCCTCAGATTTTCTGGTTTATCGTTCTATTGCTTGAATAAAGGTCCTTAAGGTTACAGGGTAATAGCTGGGTTTGACCTATGTTTAGGGCTACTTGTAACATGTAAACTCGCGAGCCAGCTGCCTAACCCACCACAGTACCTTGTAAGGACATTGCCTTGTTTAAACCGTATTGATGGTATATATGCTCATATACTTTATACATATATACCTTGACTTCCTACCAAAGCCTGACATGCTAACAATATATATTCCATCTTTTTGGTGGATTATACTTACTAGCTAGGATATTATGGATCTATTGTGCAGTTAAAATTAACTTCCCTGACATGAGATAACCTTCCCTTTTTTATACATAATTAATCCCATCTTATACAGTTTTTTTTCCCTTACCCTTACAATTATATCTAATACTTCCCGTCCTCCTTAAAGAGTTCTCTCTATTATGCATAGTGGGACTGTTAACTCACGGGTTGCCCCAAGGGCCCCCGTCCATTTTGGTGTAAGTGGAGGCCACCGCAACTAGTTTTACTAGATAGTAGCTGGGTTTGCCCCAATGAGGGAGCGCAACAGAGTGGTGTAGTTTTTTTCCCACTGTGTAATATTACATTTTATTTATATACATAGTTATTTATATATTTTGTGCACTATCCTTGAATGAAATACATTTTTTTTTTGCAAACCACTCCCCTAGGAGTTTATCTGGGGAGGGATGTCCACTATGCGGGATTAGTCACATGACGAAACGTGCGTAAGGCGTACTTACCTCACTTCCGGTTAGCGCAGGAGGCTTGGAACGCTGCTGGGACGCAAGCTGCGGAGCGGCCACTGTGCATTATTTGTAATAGAGGGCAATTAGGCTTTAAAGCCCTACGCAAGCCCGCCGGGACTTTGTTATATACTTTTTAACCCTAATTTTTGCTTTTATTTTTGACATTTTTTCTGAATTTAATGGAGTGCTGATGCTGGATAACAGTACCTAGATCCTGTGACTATTCCTGTGGATACGTAGGAGCTGGATATCGATCCATTGCTGGCAGAGGGACCACTGACGGATTTCCATCTATACCTTTTACCCCTGCAGGGGTGGTATTTTCCGGTGAGTGTGGGACCATATGGGCAGCACGAAGTCACCTTACCTACAACAGCGAAGTCACTACAGTCACTGATTATTGAACATTTGTATACCTTCTTTTCCTTTTTTTCATTTTTGTATACCCTTTGGAGCACCCAACCCGGGTAGGACTTTCTACGTGTATATATATATACATATATACTTTTTCACGGGGTTCACACACTTTTTCTATGTGGCCCATGTTATGTACTTTTTCACTTCAAATATTATATCTTATGCTTATTGCCGGAATCACTTACAGTTAGATACATTTACCTTTCACTATATGTGTGACACATGTATTGATTTTATTTAGGGTGGTGAGAGATGGCAGTCGGTGGACACATCTTATTCCAATTTATCACATTATAGATTTGCCTCTGTTTTTTGCATCAATTTAAGTGATCAGCCCCATTAGCTTGTACCACACCTAATTTTGAGTGTCCCCAGGCTGGATGGCTATGATTGGTATGGAGTGCTAATCTCTTAATCACTTTATTATTGGTTTTTATATTCACATTTCTTTCACATACTTATCTATTCCCAATATCATTTATAGCATATTAAGTGTGTTAGGTAGTGTGGTCACATACACATTTTTGCATTAGGGAGCGCCATCATCCCTTTACCACTTTTATTTAAGTATTGGCTCCCTAGGGAGTCCATTCAGGGGAGGCTGCATACCTTTACCTTTATCCTAAGCGCGGACTATTTATCCTAAATTTTGAGCACAACTGTATATTTTTAAAAACAAAAAACATGTGATAATAAATGGCTTCTGCTAATACATTTTTTTTGGCATGATGGGTATGCAAACTTTTGAGCACAACTGTATATTTTAACCAGGGCTGCTAATAGGGGGTACAGGAAGTAGCTTGTGGTACATCAGGTGGGCCTGGCTGTCCCCCTGTGGCGGCCGAGCCCCGACTCTGCAATGCTCCCCTTTGATGTTATCCTTGGTCCGCTCTGACATTCTTTCCGCTAAAATGTAACACGAAATTGTTGAGATGTGGAAAGAGGAGAGGGCATCTTCACCTTGGCCAGTAGCATGCCAAGATTCCAGCTATTCCACGTCCAGTAACAAAAGGGTTAAACATGTGCATATCCAGAACCACAGCCATTGCTGGCGAGATAGAGTGCCCCCCCCCCCCACCCACCCACCAGCAAAAGCTTAAAACTTGATCCTGGATGGAACCTTTGGGAGGCCATAGCGTGTCATCACATACCACAATAACCCCCCTAATATCCTGCTAAATATTCTGGAGGCTGTCCTATCAGGTAAGATGTACAGTATGAGGCCCATGATTTTTAATAGCAGCCCTGTATATACCATGTATATATATTCATTTATATAAAGTAACTTACTCTATTGCCCTTTTCTATTATAATATAAATCTGTTTTTTATGTTGATATTGTATTTGCAGATTGTAAGCTCTTACGAGCAGGGCCCTCTGATTCCTCCTGGACTGAATTGTATTGTAATTGTACGGTCTACCCTCATGCTGTGCAAACTATTGGCGCTATATAAATTCTGTATAATAATAATTTATGCAAACTTTGCAATATTGAACTCACTATGAACCCAGTGAGTGTCAGGAGTCAAATGAAGAGAATGTGCTTGTAAGATTTAGATGCTGCGTTTAATTGGCATGAGGCGTGAAAGGCCTGCAATCCACACAGACATTCTCAGCATTCCATATCTGGCACATTAGGACTTTGCATAGTCCTAGATTTGAGTTCCTATTTTAGAATGTGCTCATTATTTGAATGCTTAGAAAACAGCTGGCATGAATCATTAACATATCACAACACAAACGGTTTGCGTTCTGCTTTGTGTTGTTGTGAACAACGCGCTACACACAATTCATGTCTATTGGCGTAATACATTCATGATGGAGAATAGTACAGGAAATAAAAAATCCACCTTTCACAAGAGGAATAGGGGTTGTTATTGCTAAATTCCATCTGGAAATTATATTTGCCTGTTTTGCTGACCCTCTAACTTCAGTAATCATTGACCTGGAACAAGTATGAAGCTTGGGAAGATCAGAAAAAAGTCTAGGTCAGCAACTCCGAGTACTTCACTTCAGCCTTCACCCAACGCTTGGAAACACCCGTAGTGCCAATCCTTCACCAATTGTAGAAATTAGGGTTGCACCGATACCACTTTTTCAAGACTGAGTACAAGTACCGATACTTTTCTTTCAAGTACTTACCGATACCGATTACGATACTTTTTTTAAAGTCATGTGAAAGTTTTTCTTAGTTTCTGTCAGAAAATGTTGTAAATAAGTAATTTCTCTCCTTCATTGATGTGCGCTGATGAGGCTTCACTGACGGGCACAGATAGGCTGCACCAATGGGCACTGATGAGGCAGCACTGATGGGCACTGATAGGATTAGGTCGGTGACATTGATGAGTACTGGCGGTACTGAAGCGCACTGATGAGGAGGCACTAATATACAGCACTGATGGGCACTGAACTGATTGGTGGCATTGATATGCAGCACTGATAAACACTGATAAGTGGCACTGACTGATGGGCACTGATGAGGTGGCACTTATGGGCAATTATAGGTGGCACTGATGGGCACAGAAAGGCAGCACTGATTGGCAATTGGCTGGTGATGACATAATGATGAGACACCTAATATTCAATTCTGCTAGCAAGACAGACAAAGTGATGTTCCCTCAGAACACCGCGATGGCCATCTTGGTACACCCTGCACTCGGCCGCAGTAAGCTTGCAGTCAGAAGGCGGCAGCGGGCATCTTGTTACACCCATCCCATATAGTTTTTTTTTTTTATCCAAAAACAAGTTTATTGAAAAAAGAAAACACAAAGTAAACATACACCGAAAGTACATTATTGTCACTTCACCCTTACAGCCATTACAAACATTTATTACACAAAATTTATTTTTTTGCAGCAATATCGTCAAACCATGCCAGCTCGCCCCAACTCCCTCATCTATACTAGCAGTAATCATCCTTGCCCAGTGTGCATTTCTTGCATTCTTCCAGCCCTTTTGCTTAAGTCAGTATCCTGGCCATTACTAGATCCACCGGAGCAAGCCCCGGCACATCCAGCCACAGCCCCCATAGTTTCTCAAATTTTTGGTTGCAACCTCTATGCTGGAAAATTATCTTTTCTTTTCGAAGCATATCTCCCATTGTGTTGATCCACTCTTTAAGGGTAGGAGGGTCCTCAGATATCCAGTGAGTCATTATTAGCTTCCGTGCTAAGAATAGAGACCTAGTAGTGGCCACCCTCGTACTTTCCTCCCATTCTAGCTCCTCCAGCACATTAAGAAGGCAGTGCTTTGGATCTACAGGTAAGGAGACTTGAAATACCCTGTTTATGGTGTCCACCACCCCCTTCCAGTAGGGTTGTAGCTTTGGGCACCTCCACAGAAGGTGGATCAAGTCACCGTGATCTCTCTTGCACCTAGTGCACATTGGTGTAGGTCGCAGGCCCATAATGAACAGTCTGTGGGGCGTATAATACACTCTCAGCAGTAGATATAGTTGTGATACTCTCTGTGATATATTTAGGGAGCATGTGAGTACCGACCGCAGGGCCTCCTCCCATTGTTCCCCATCAAGCCTGCCCACCTCTCCCTCCCATTTGTCCAACATCCTTAGGGGGTGTTTATTCAGAAAGTTCCCTAGTAGCATGTTATAACATGTTGATATAAATCCCTTAGTATTGGTGGCCCTTGCAATCAGTTTAAACACTGGGGTCGGGCATAGGATCCATGATGCTCTGAGCCGTTATAGCATGTTTTAACTGTACATAATAGAATCCCATGGAGTGTGGTAGGCCAAAAAGGCCCTGCAGAGTTTCAAAGGTGTGCATGCTACCATTGTGAAATAACTGCTTAAGGCAAACAATCCCATACCTCTCCCAGAGCTTGCCATGCTGTAGTTTGGCCAGCTCTGGGTATGAGTCGTTATTCCAGATAGGGCTAAAATCTGTGTATCCTGTCACCCCCTGCAAACTTCTAGTTTTGTTCCAAATTTTTTGGATAAGGTTGTATGTCGGGTAGAGCTTATTAGGTTTGCCAAATGCCTGTGACTCCAGAGCTGACTGTATGGAGTCCCTCTTTACTGTGTGTGCCATCACTAATTCTGTGGAGGTCCGGGTCCCCCCCTCTTCGCCTATAGCAGTGCGGATTGTGCCTATTAGCTGCTGTAACTGCGCGGCAACATAGTACAACCAGGGGTTTGGGAGGGCGAGTTCCCCCTCATCCTTTGGGCGTTGGAGGTGCTCCAGTTTAATTCTAGGTGCCCGGTTTTTCCAAATTAGCATGCGGAACAGAGAATTAACAATCCTAAATGTCTTTAGCGTCACTACTGTCGGGGCGTTATGCAGCACATAAAGCAGTTGGGGCATGAGAATCATTTTTATCAGGTTCACCCTGCCTGCTACCGACAGGCAGAGTGAATTCCAGGTTTTAATCCTATCTCTAAACTTTTGTAGCAGTGGGGCTATGTTCAATTTGCCATAGTCACTAATTTTGGGCGTCACCTGGATCCCCAGATATCGAAAAGCAGTAGTTGTAGGTACTGTACAAGATGTCGGGGGCGTCCCCCCTTCATCAATTAGCATCAGCGAAGATTTGGACCAGTTTATCCGCAAGCCAGAGTACCTACCGAAGTTTCCCACTGTGGTCATAACCTCTGCCAGTGAGCCCTCCACATCGCCAAGCAGGATCATGGTGTCATCGGCATATAGCATTATTTTCTCCTGCTCGTCACCGTATTTAAAGCCCACTATGTCTGGGTTGGCCCTTACTTATATGGCTAGGGGCTCGATGGCTAGAGCAAAAAGCAGGGGTGATAGAGGGCACCCCTGTCTTGTGCCTCTACCCAATGTAAAGGTTTTAGACATTGCCCCAGAGGATCGTATGGCAGCTCGTGGGTCATGGTAGAGCAGTCGCACCCAGGAAATGTATCGGTCGCCAAATCCGAAGCGCCCAAGGATTTCCCACAAGTACTCCCACTCAACGCCATCAAAAGCCTTCATAGCGTCCAGTGAGAGAAGGGCCCTCTGCCCCACATTTTGGAAATGTATAGGCTCTTTTGTTGGGGGTCCTTCTCCTTAGAATTTCCGGTCCCAAAAAATTTGTCTCTGATCCACTTCTCTATAGAGCGGGATTTTATCCTCAGCCAAAAGTTTTTATTTAGAGAGGGTACTGCCTTAATGGGGAGAAGACAGATTGAAATGGTTAGAAACCCCTCACCTCCTCTATTAGCCACATTTTCCTTTCTTTCCGCATGTGTTAAACTCTAGCTTTCAGCCCATAGATGTACGCCACCAGGAAGGGGGATATTGGAAAGTTACTATGCGTCACTTAGAGGCTATACATACTACTTCCGTCAAAGAAAATTACAATCGTAGTAGCGCCCCAACCATCTGCCTCTCCTGAGATATTTAAATAAGGGATATCAATCTCCGGGGAAAAGAGAAAAGAACAAAAAACAGAAAATTCTCCTTCTTTTCCTTTTTTTTTTTTTCCTTTTTTTCTCATTCCTTTCAACGTTCAGGATCTCACTAGGCGGGAGTCCCTAGGGCCCGCTCGCCAATTTGAATAGGTGGGAAGGTTCACTCTTTACCTGAGGTGTATACTTGCAGTAATTTTTATTTATTTATTTTCACTTCCAAAAATCCTGTGTTCTGCTTTGCCTGTACGAGGCGAGATCTCATTTGGAAATATCAATACATAACCCAAGCCACATGTACAACCATCAGTTGGTTATTGCTTGCAATATCTATCTAGCATTTCCCTTGTGCTCATAGAAATTCGTTTACAGCCTGTACTGTCTATTTGTGGTGTGTTTTTTTACATTTCCATGGGTCCTGTGATCTAATTCTCCTGTGAACAGCAAGCTCCTCGTGTAGCATAAGAAAACATATCCAAACCACCTCTAGATCAGTCAGTTGTTTGTTATTTGCAGTTTATCATAAAACGATTCAATTTCAATCACATCTGTGGAATCTCCTGTCTTCTCTGTCTGTTTGGAACGGCTGAGCAATCCTGTCTGTAATTAGGGTACAGTTTCTCGTGCTTACCTCCTAAAGACATCCGTATCACCCAGCGGTCAATTCCCCGTTCTGGGGAGGTATACTCACGGCTCGTTGCAGCCTCTGTCTGTTCCGAAGCGCGCGGAGTAGCGGGAGCGTCAGGGGGGGATTAGCGGTGGGCCATCGGCGGTGATGTTGGGTCCCGGGGTGAGGTCTGCTGTTTTTTAAACCTCATCCCCGGCTGTTTGCCTTCTGGTGTTGTTCTTTCCGCAGCGGCCGTTGAGTCCAGGGAGCAGGCGGCGGGGTCCACGGAGCCTCTCACTCTCCATGTATCTCTGGCGTCTCTCCCCCTCACGGCCGACGCCGCATTCGAAAGCCCGCTGAATCAGGCTCCTCCCTCCGTGCTGCGCTCTACGTCAGCACGTCCTATGCTGCAGCATCCTGTCAGCTGATTGGTGAAGGGTTGCCAATTCTGACAGAACACCTGGCATTGGGAACATAGCGGCTGCGCCCCCGTGCCCTTGCCACTGCTGCCAGCGTGTTGTGTTGACTCCCTCTCCGCCCACTGACTTCCAGGAGCTACAAGTACTCGTGCAAATGCTCAGTATTGACACTGATACCGATACTAGTATCGGTGCAACCCTAGTTGAAAGACACACTCACCAGAAGGATATGCTGTCTATTACTAGAACAGCAATAAGCACTTTGTGTAAATGCCATCCAGCATCTCCACTCTTGCTCCACAGATTGCAGGACCAGACTACTTTATTCTACTCCCCCAGGTAAAAGTACCAGAGTTATCAGCATAGAGTCACCAAATAAGGGGTCGCCACATCAGCAGAGAATGGCGGCACGATCTCTAGCCCTTTACAGTTTAGCTTTGAGCTACACTGTCCAGGTTTGGCGGCCCCTTATTTGGTGACTCCATGTTGATAACTCTGGTACTATCCCCTGGTGGAGTGGAATAGAGCAGTCTGGTCCTGCCATCTGTGGAGCGAGAGTTGTGATGCTGGATGCCATTTGCACAAAGTGCTTATTGCTGTTCTAGTAATAGACAGCATATCCCTCTGGTGAGTGTGTATTTTTACCATTGGTAAAGGATTGGCACTACGGGTGTTTCCAAGCATTGGGTGAAGGCTGAAGAGGAGCACTTTTATATGTTTTACACCCATACCAATATGAACTGTTTATTTTTGTTGTTCTGACAAACTTCAATTTATGGTCACATTTTCGTGGTCACTTTTATTATTTTAGAGCTGCATTTTTGTTATCATTTGGTTACTGGTGTACTATATATGTACACTTATTGCATGGGCCTGTTTAAATTTCACTGAAAGAGCACTGACTTTATTTTACTTTATTGACTCTGAGTACTGAAGCGAGAGCATGACAACAGCCAGCTAACTAGCATTTTCAAAAAGTCAGAGCAGTAATATCTGCATCCATGTTGCGCTCAAGTCAGGTTCCCTTTAACTCATTTGTAGCACTTAGGTATACATGGTAATGCTAAACTTACAAGATGCCCTTTGGAAAGGTTTTGGTGTTTGGTGTGAATCATGGCAATTATGTCATCACTGCAGTAAAAAAAATCCTATTAAATAAGAAGCTTCTATAACACCAACCTCGATAATCCGCTTCATGATGTCACCGTCTTTTGATCTAAATCTATAGAGTGGGTGAATTAAAGGAACTATGGTGGTTAAATTTATAATTATATGCTTTGAAGGCATGACGTCCAGAGACTTCATCTTTGATTTAAAGTAGAATTTTGGCTTATACTATGTTATTTTCAAATAGGAGAATTCAAGGACTCTAAAGCACATATTAAGAATGAGCTGCAGCTATACAATGATATAAGGAAAATGAGACACCAGTGTGTTATCTGAAACCTTGGATCCAAGGATGCAATTTCATATCTGCACACATAACAACCTCTCTCAGTGTTATTTATTATGGCATTGTCTTTGTTCATCATGTGACAGTGTGTGGGTCTAATGATTGACTGCTAGGCCTGAGCACTGGATCATGGGAGGAACTCACATGCTTTCCCATACGCAAAAGCTTCAGGCATTTTTCAATGGTGACCACAGAGGGAGTGTAGGGGAAGAACTGGGGAGGCGATTATAACATAGTAAAGGGGTTGGCTTTACATACCTCACAACTCTTGGAGGTATGGGAACGAGGGACACCTATTAAAAAAAGTATGTAGTCATAGGACACACACCCTGCCCCCCCCCCCCCCCGAAGGAGAATTATACAAAAAAAAAAGTTAGTTAAACCCACACGTGCTTTTTTACCACTATTATTCCTTTATAAGGGCTTTCGAAATGTACAAATGCAGAAATTTAGACATTGGATGAAAGGTTTAGCACTGGGAAACACTTTCTGAAAAATGAGTGGATTTTATATACAACTATATAGATCAGACCAGAATGAGGGACAAATGAGAGGGAAAAGGTGACTTTTTTGTAAATCAGGGACAGTCCCTCGAGATCTGGGACAGTTGGGAGCTATGGCTTTACACAGACCATGTCAATTTGCCCTGAATTTACAAGGTGACATGGTCTCTTTAGGTTTTCTACTGCCTCCCACACAATGTAAACCTCTTGACATCCAAGCAATCATTTACTTGTGTACAAACGGAGATGGCAGGATGTTGTAATGTTGTAGAAGAGATGACTAATGTTCTGATCATGAAACATCAGAATATCACTCCAGTTTCCTGCTGATCTCAGCAAGGCCCTGCAACATGTGGCAAACAAATATGTGTAATGCATGGCCTCACTGCTTTCATATAACGAAAAACAAATATAAAATATTACTAAATTTCAGCAGAATTATACAGAACCTAGTATACTCAAAATAAAAAAAGATTGGCATGAAAATCTTAAATTGGGCATATGTCAGTTTCATAAAATGTCCTGTAAAACTCAAGTAAACTCATCATAATACAAGCATGTATAGGGCTGCCATTGCTTTTTTAAAATCTGAAATGCTAGCTGGCTGGCTATTAAGATTATCCCTCTGACTGACTTAACGCTTTATCTGATCCAGAACAAGTATCCAGATTAGTAAATCAGAAGTCTTTATCTTCATCCATTTTCCAAGTCAGTCTGAGGGGCAGCATGACAGCCAGGAATGATTTCCAGAAGGGATCAGCAATAGGAGCCTTTTATGTTTTTTAATGGCATGTGTCTAAAGAACCCAACACCCCTTAACAGAAATGAAACATAAAACAACACTCTTTGGAATAAACTAGAAAATGCATTTCCTGGAGAAAATGCGTGGGAATGCTGAATAGCATCAAAACTGCCCCATCATATTGCCCCCATCAAAACTGCCCATCATATTCCTCTATTATAAATCAGTACATGGTGTGTCTGTGCTCTCCCCCACTGCCCATCACTGTGTATAAGAAGCTTTGGTAACCATGGAAACAAACCAGACAACAAAAGCCTGGATGCACTACATCTAATGAAATTTTCTAAAATGATCTCTAAACTTAAACAGCTTTTTCACAAAAACTGTAAAATATATGAAACTGAAAAGATATAGCCAGATAGCTGAATATTTGTGAACATTTTAAAGTTTGTTTGGTGTCTTTAGGTGAAAGTATGAAGAAGCTGAAACTTTTGGTAGCGGAAGAAGATTTTAAGGATTTTAAGCATTCTCTCATTGACTTCAATGTTAAAAAAAGTGTTAAAAAGATTAATATTTTAAAAAGTATAAATAGTAAAAAAAAAGTTGAATGAAATGCACACATCAGCTGACAGAGCTGAACTTTTTAAAAGTTGAATGGCTTTAATAGCTGAAAGTATGCAGAAGTTACGCAGAGCCAAAAAACGAACGGAATCATAAAAAGATTAATAAATAAAAAAAAATAACAATAGTGGGACTGCTGAAGCATTCCCACTAATAAACTGTAATGCAAATTGTGAGCCAGATATTCTTTTCCAGCATCAGTACATGATCTCCTAAATTCTCTTTTTAGAGGAATGGTCACACATTCCAACAGACACACACCAAAATCTAGTGGAAAGTCTTCCCAATAGAGTGGGAAGACCAGGCCATCTGGAACAATGTGCTGTGAAGTGATGAATGAAAGAGTTGCTTGGCCAACGTAACAATTAACATGTTTGGTGCAAACTGAAGGAGAAGGTCTTCATTTAATTTGTGAAGAATACAGCAGTGGTGGAAATGTTATGGTTTACCATAGCTTTGCTGCTTCAGGGCCATTGGCAGTTTGCTGTCATTGAGTCAACTATGAATTGCGCATCATATCAACGTGTGCCTTAAACTTTTGAGCACATGGCCTCACATTCTTTTAAGTTAAACTGGAAATGGATCATGCAACATAATAATAATCTGAAGCACACAAATCCACAAAGGGAAAACGCCAAAGCAGAAATGGAGGGTCATTAATTGGTCAACTCAAAGATCTGGTTGAAATCCCAATAAATTGTGATGGGAAAATTTGAGTTAAAGTGGTTGTAAAGGCTGAAGGTTTTTTACCTTCATGCATTTGATGCATGAAGTAAAAAAAACACAGAAATATATATGGCTTCTGCTGTTGTCAATTGGCTGAGGCTGCAGCTGGAGTCATTGGCTCCCACTATTGTCAATCACAGCCAGTGAGCGAATCAGTAGAGGGAGCGGGCTGGGCCAAGCCACGGCTCTGTGTGTGAATGGACAAGTAGAGCCCTGGCTCTGGAGCGAGCCTGCTTGGGTGCCCCCGGAGTAAGCTACTTGCTCTGGGGGCACCCAAGCAGGAGGAAGGGGCCAGGAGCGCTGGACCCAAGAAGAGGAGGATCAGGGCTGCTCTATGCAAAAATCACTGCACAGAACAGGTATGTATAACTTGTTTTAATTAAAAAAAAAACTAACAAAAAAAAATCCAAAAAGACTTTAATATCACTTTGATGTCAGAAACTGTTGGGCCGTTATGAAAAACACCTACAAAAAGAGATAACGGTGGCCCTTTTGGGGCCAAGTTGTGCTTACGTTTTCCATAGTACACCATGACCTTTATTGACGTTTTATTTAAACGTTCCCAAGGTTTGTATTCAAGTACCTCACATTGTTACGTTCAGTTGAAGATCTAATGATGTTTATATGTTGAAAAAAATCATTTCCATTGGGTGTACTTCCCTTTTCACTTGACTGTATATTTAGAGAATATACAAATTGAAAATCTACCAGGGGCCAGGAAAGGTGTTATGATGATGTTGCTGACAACCTAATAGTTTCTCTGTAATTTTATATGGAGAATGCACCCAAGACAGAAAAATCATGAAGTTCATCTGACAACAGGATTTCAGATGCCGTAATAGGACCAGGGGACATGAACTTTGTTAAAGTATTATTAAACCCTCAGTTTTATAAGTACTTTCAGCAGCTGATTTAATCATTTGCAGAGTATGCTGTTTCTTAATCTTTTAATCCTTGCCTATGTTCTGGTTTAAGTTGGTGTTCTGACTGTTGCCCCATGTTTTCTGTTTCAGGGTGGCACCTTTCTTTTGCAGCACCCTTTAAAGTTATCCTAGCATGAAGAGACTAGAGTTTTGTTTCCCTACACTATATACATCAATAGAAACACACAGTCCCATAGCCTAGGATGGAAAAACACTTACCTGCTCCTCCCTACTCGTTTTCCCCTTCCTTTTCCTAGCTAACACACTGACACACTGACTGCACTGTCCACTTCTCTTTCCTTTTAAGTTCAGGGAAGCATCACTGAGAGTTTAGGAGACAGCACTGAAAGTTGTAAATGGCAAGGTTGGGGTAAGAATTTCAACATATATTTTACTGGGGAATATTTTTTTCATGGTGCTCAATTAGTTAAGATAAAAATTGCTGAGGGTTTAATGCAGGGATCCTCAAAATACGGCCCTCCAGCTGTTGCAGAACTACACATCCCATGAGGCATTGCAAAACTCTGACATTCACAGACATGACTAGTCATGATGGGAATTGTAGTTCCTGAACAACTGGAGGGCCATAGTTTGAAGACCCCTGGTTTAATGCTACCTTTAGGCCCCTTTCACAAGTCAGTTTACCTCAGGCTGCCCATAGAGGAGAATGGAGGGTCCAATGGTGTCTGACTGAAAAACGGACAGGCGCGGCGACGCAAAGTTGGCATCGTACCGATTCGGACAATGTCGTTGCCAGCAATAGCCGGCGATTTGACACAAGCCGATAAAATGAAGTTCAATGCTTTCGAGCATGTGTCTTATTGTTTCCAAGCATGCGTAGGAATTTTGTGTGATGGAATTTGCCTTTAGTAAGGCAACGCAAAGTAAGGCGACGCAAAGTTGGCATCGTACCGATTCGGACAATGCCGTTGCCAGCAATAGCCGGCGATTTGACACGAGCCGATAAAATGAAGTTCAATGCTTTCGAGCATGCATTGAATTGTTTCCGAGCATGCGTAGGAATTTTGCGTGTCGGAATTGGTACAGACGATCGGAATTTCCGATCAAAACTTTTTCCGACCGAAAAAATTGAGAACCTGCTCTCAATCTTTTGCTGGCGGGAATTCGGCCAGCAAAAGTCTGATAGAGCGTACACACGGTCGCATTTTCCGACCAAAAGCTCTCATTGGTCTTTCGCTGGCCGAATTTCCGATCGTGTATACGCGGCATTAGAGTCTGCAAAAGACTTTAGACTGGGGTGGAGGTTCACCTTCCAGCAGGACCATGGCCCTAAACATACAGACAGAGCGACAATGAAATGCCTTAGATCAAAGCATATTCATGTATTAGAATGGCCCAGTCAAAGTCCAGACCTAAATCCAATTGAGAATCTGTGGCAAGACTTGAAAATTGCTGTTCACAGACGCTCTCCATCCAATCTGACAGAGCTTGAGCTATTTTGCAAAGAAGAATGGGCAATTATTTCACTCTCCAGATGTGCAAAGCTGGTAGAGACATCCCTAAAAAGACTTGCAGCTGTAATTGCAGGGAAAGGCGGTTCTACAAAGTATTGACTTGGGGGGGCTGAATACAAATGCACGCCACACTTTTCACATATTTGTAAAAACATTTGAAAACCATTTATCATTTTTCTTCCACTTCACAATTATGTGCCACTTTGTGTTGGTCTATCACATAAAATCCCAATAAAATACATTTACGTTTTTGGTTGTAACATGACAAAAATGTGCAGAATTTCAAGGCGTATGAATACTTTTTTAAGACACTGTATAACAGATGGGCCTGGAAATAAAAATGTTATGCTGTTTGTAAAGGTTTCCTCTGGGTGCCCCGATTTCCTCTCAAACCCCATAAACATACTTGGGGCAGAGGTTCTGGTGCTGACGTCACGCCGCTGCATGATCCCAGGTCCGCAGCGGCCTTCCATGTGAGTTTGACTAGATTCACTGTTCTAAACTGTATTTGGCTGCTATATGCTTAATAAAACCTACTACACTATTGACATTTTCTTCTGGCTCCTAGTGAGCTTGTTTTACCCTCAGTTGGAAGCACATAAGGAGATGTCATTGAAACTTACATGCCGCAGTGGTTCCTGTGAGACCTCTATATCAGCTTTGGCGCATATGTTGCTGTAATGATATCCATTCATTTGGTGAATTTGGAATTCACTTAATGTAGGTGGCTGGTCACTGGAGCACTTCCTGGGAAGCATCTACATGATCACTGGAGTGGTTATACACAGCTTTTGTCTCACTGATCATACACATCAGGGTTTATTTACTAAAGGCAAAGTGCACTTGCTGTAGATCTGAGGGGAACATGCAAGAAAAATGAAAAACAGCATTTTTGCTTGTACATGATTGGATGAGAAAATCAGCAGATCTCCCCCTTAATTTCAGATTTCCCTCTCAGATCTACAGTGACTGCACTTCCAAGTGCACTTGCAGGGTAAAGTGGATTTGTCTTTAGTAAATAAACCCAAAAGTGGGACTTAAATCTGTTATTGGGGGTCCCCGGGTTACAAACAAGATAGGGACTGTAGGTTTGTTCTTAAGTTGAATCTGTTTGTAAGTCGGAACAGGTTAATTTTTTAAGTGTAGCTCCAGCCAAAAAATAAATTTTTAAGCTTTTTGGAGAACATTGGGAAGAGTTATCACCCCTGTAACATTTGTTTTGTTGTCTGTGTCCCTGTTCAGAAGATTTCACCTCACCTTCTGTCCCAATGAAAATTGGATTTTGAAAATTTTGGGTTGTTAGGGAAACAAGGATTGGTGATAAAGCATCAGTGGAGACACCTTTTTCCCCAAAAGTGGGACTTAAATCTGTTATTACTGGACTTTATATTTTTTCACTTTTTATCTATATGGTATATAAGGCTGGGTTCACATATGAGCGGCTCACAGCAGGAGTGCGGTGCACCCTTGTTCATCGTTACAGGTCCGATATTAGCCCAAATTTTTGGCTGAATTCTGACTTGAAAACGGACCAAAAGACACACAGGGCTCCTGTGCAAATTGCACCGGAGCCACTGCGGAGATATGTGAACCGGCTCAATAGAGAGCCGGTCACAATCTCCTGCTGTGTGAATTGGATGCAGAGAAAGCCACATTCAACTCGCACTAGTGTGAACCCAGCCTAATGCCGCGTACACACGGTCAGAATTCTCGTCGGAAAAAGCTCTGATGGTTTTCCCGTCGGAATTCCGACGCAATTTCGCTCAAACTGTCTTGCCTACACAAGGTCACACCAAATTCCGACGGTCTGTAACACAGCGGCATAAAACACGTTCGACAGCACTATAAAAGGGAAGTTTATTGTTTCCGAGCATGCGTCGGAATTTTGCGTGTCGGAATTGCATACACACGATCGGAAAATCCGATAGAAAGGTTTTCCGTCTGAAAAATTGAGAACAGGTTCTCAATCCAAAGTCCGTCGGAAATTCCGACAGAAAAAGACCGATGGGCATACACACGGTCGGAAAATTCAGTTGAAAAGCTCCCATCGGACTGTTTCCATCGGAAATTCCGACTGTGTGTACGCGGCATTAGACTTTCTATTGGACTATAATTTTTTTTTTTTTAATGCGCTACACTATTGTTTTCACATACTGGTAGGTTAACTGACGTGTGGTCACATAGGACAATAAACAAAGTTTTAATGAAAAAGGTATTGATATAAATGGTTCAAAGTACTTTGTGAGGTGCCACAATTTCCTTGTTTCCTCTGTAAAATTTGGAAATAGAACTTACTACTTATATTGAAAAATGAAAGTACATATTTAAAATTTAGCTTGAACAAGTCATTTTAAATGAACTTTTTAATGTATAATGTGGCTAAAAAAGGTTGATTATAAAAAATCTTTGTCGTGCACACACATTGAAAAAAGGGTATTTGGCATTTTGGCATAATGCCCCATATAAAACTTTCTAATTGTAATAAAACGACATTTACCGAATATGACTGTTCATAGCCATTAGAATGTATAATACAGGCAATAAATGACTCATTGGTAGTCATGCAGCCAAATATGTCGGAGGGTTACAAATGTATTGTGCTATTGACTCCCGAGGGCAGGGCTGATTTTTCCTGTGGAATAATCCTAATTAACAAAGAATTGCATCAGCCAGTACATATATCAACATTACTCAAATATTTCTACATTCAGGAAGGGTACCAGCAATATGTCATTATTATATGGCGTAGGATGTTGTTGCGGCCATCAATCCTCTGTTGCTCAATGACACCCTGAATTTTGACTCCAGTGTGCCAGGTGGTGTATAGTTCACTTCCCTTTCCTCTAAATCAGCCTGTACAGTACATCTAACCATGTACTATTACATATTTATAAATTCTAATTAACCAATTGGGAAATTTTGTTTTTAAGCATGTATACAAAACAAAAAAAATTGAGTAACTAATTCCTTCTGTTTAAAGATGTCTAGATTCAGAGGGCTAATACTCATGGGACCACATACAACCAATGCTATAGGGCTCATGTTACATTTGTATTATTTTAGATCTTTATTAAGGGCCAGCTCACACCTGAACGCAGTTCGAGAAAGGTCCATTCCATGCGATCTGCTGTGGGCATCAATATATTAACACCCCCCTCCCAAAACGCAGATTGAAAAATCAGTGCGTTTGTCTGCACCATATCACATGGTACAGCAGTACTATGCAATTTAGCGTGGTGTATTTTTGAAAAATAGCGCATGCACTACTTTTGGTGCAATACAGTGCGATTTTAACCCATTTAAATGAATAGGCTGAAAGTTGCAGAGGAATTGCAGAACCGCGTTCCTGTGCGATTCAGGTGTGAACGGGCACTAAGATGAATTTTAATGGTATAATAATTACAATTCAATTAAGCGTACTCCTTTTTTTTACTAATTTTGTAGCTCCATAAGTGATTTAATTCAAGAATAAGGAATAGTGCCCTGAGGAACAGCATATGGCACAAACAAAAATTGTGACAGCATGCAATTTAAATACAAATAAGGACATACAACATAGTATAAAATAATAATACTTTTAATTATTGGATAGAGTAGGTAATGTTGCCTCCTGTCAGGGTATATTTGCTGTCTGTGTCCCATTAAAGAGATTTTCGTTCAATCCCTGTTCTAGAGAAAAAAAAACAGGGGAGTGGGAGGAAATCTCATTAAATTGAGGGGAAATTTCCCTATACTGTAGACAGCTCTCTACAATCTATCCATACTAAAAAAAAAAGTTTTGGCTTTAGGCTCGGTTCACACTAGTGAGACTCTAAACGTTGCATGATTGCCAGTGCGACTTTCATGCAACTTAAATGTGACTTATACACTCTATGACTTTTGCAGGAAAATTGCATCAAAAGTAGTGCAGGAGTCTTTTTTTTAACCGCTTCAGCCCTGGAAGATTTTACCCCCTTCCTGACCAGATCACTTATTGCGATTTGGCACTGCATCGCTTTAACTGACAATTGCACGGTCGTGCGACGTTGCACCCAAACAAAATTGACGTCCTTTTTTTCCTACAATGAGAGCTTTCTTTTGGTGGCATTTGATCACCTCTGCCGTTTTAATTTTTTTTGCGCTATAAACAAAAAAGAGAGCGACAATTTTGAAAAAAAAACACAATATTTTTAACTTTTTGCTATAATAAGTAACCCCCAAAAACATATAAAAAAAAAACAAATTTTTTTCCTCAGTTTAGGCCGATATGTATTCTTCTACATATTTTTGGTAAAAAGAAAAATCACAATAAGCGTATATTGATTGGTTTGCGCAAAAGTTATAGCGTCTACAAAATAGGGAATAGTTTTATGGCATTTTTTTTTTTACTAGGAATGGTGGCGATCTGCGATTTTTATCAGGACTACAATATTATGGCGGACACTTTTGATAAATTTTTTGGACCACTGGCACTTATACAGTGATCAGTGCTATAAAAATGCATTGATTATTGTAAAAATTTCACTGGCAGGGAAAGGGGTTAACACTAGGGGTGATCAAGGGGTTGTGTTCCCTAGTGTGTGTTCTAACTGAAGGGGGAGGGGACTGTGTAGGGGTGATGACAGATCGCTGTTCATACTCTGTTTGAACAGACGATCTGTCTCCTCTCCCCTCAGAGAACCGGAAACTGTGCCACGAACAATGGCGGGAGCCCGGCGGTGATCGCAACCGCCAGGCACTCGCATCGGCTCCGTGGGCGAGCAGGGGGTTCGTGCGCCCCTAGTGGCCACAGGACAAAGTGATGTTACATAATGTCGTTTTGCCCAGCCGTGTCATTCTGCCGCAGTACAACTGCGACGGCTGTTCGGCAAGTGGTTAAAGATGCAACAATTTTAGTCGCATAGATTGGAACTGGTGTCTGAAATAAATAATTTTCGACTTGTCATGTGACTTTATGTGTCGCATGACAGGTTGCGTTAGTGTGAGTCGAGCCTTAGATACACATTTGTGGGAGTAAATAAAACATACATATTTAAAGAGGAAGTAAAGCCTCCTCCAAAAAAAAAAAAAAAAAACGGAACCTGCGAGGCAAAGGCATAATGAGCTAGTATGCATAGCATACTAGCTCAGTATGAATAACTTACCTGAGAACGAAGCCCCCGAAGCGGTCCTCATCCACGACCTTCTCCGCCGCCATGAAGCCCGGAGTGACTTCCAGGTCTCGCCGCTCCAGCGCTGTCATTTGCTGGATCGGCAAATATTGTGTCACTCCCGCGCATGCGCACGAAAGCGGCATATCGCCGTGATCTCGGCATGCGGAGTGCGATGCCTCTTTTTTTTCTAAATATCTCCTACACCATGTAGGTTTAGGAGATATTTATTGGACCTACAGGTAAGCCTTAATCTAGGCTTACCTGTAGGCCAAAGTGGTTTGCAAGGGTTTACAACCACTTTAATAGTAGACATGGACTTAACATATATACTGTAGTAAATACAGCACTTCTTGACCTAACTGCAACTCGTCCTAATTAAAGGGGTTGTAAACCCTCAGCGTTTTTCACCTTAATGCATTCTATGCATTAAGGTGAAAAAGCTTCTTTACTGCAGCAGCGCCCCCGTGCCCCCTTTATATTTACAGTGCCTTGCAAAAGTAGTCACCCGCCTTGGCATTTTTTGTGTTTTGTTGCCTCACAACCTGGAATTAACATGGATTGTTTGAGGATTTGCATCATTTAATTTACAGAACATGACCACAACAAAAAAACATCTGGGGTGCCAAGGTTCACCATCACTGGACTAGGCCATTCCAACACATTTACATGTTTGCCCTTAAACCACTCAAGCGTTGCTTTAGCAGTGTGTTTTGGGTCATTGTCCTGCTGGAAGGTGATCCGTCCTAGCCTCCAATCACACACAGAGTGATACAGGCTTTGCTCAAGAATACCAATGTATTTAGCACCATCCACCTTTCCCTCAACTCTGACCAGTTTCCCAGTCCTGACTGCTGAAAAACATCCCCACAGCATGATGCTGCCACCACCATGTTTCACTGTGGGGATGGTGCTCTTTGGGTGATGTGAGGTGTTGGGTTTGCGCCAGACATAGCATTTTCTTTGATGGCCAAAAAGTTCAATTTTAGTCTCATCAGACCAGAGCACCTTCCTCCATACATTTTGGGAGTCTCCCACATGCCTTTTTTTTTCGCAAAATCAAAATGTGCAATTTTATTTTTTGCTGAAAGTAATGGCTTTCTTCTGGCCACTCTGCCACAAAGCCCAACTCTATGGAGCGTACAACTTATTGTCGTCCTATGTACAGATACTCCAGTCTCTGCTGTGGAACTCTGCAGATCCTCCAGGGTTACCTTAGATCTCTGTGCTGCCTGTCTGATTAATGCCCTCTTCGCCCGGTCTGTGAGTTTTGGTGTGCGGCCGTCTCTTAGCAGGTTTGCTATTGTGCCATGTTCTTTCCATTTGCTTTTGATAGATTTAATGGTGCTCCTAGGGATCATCAAAGATTTGGATATTTTTTTATAACCTAACCCTGACTTGTACTTCTCAACAACATTGTCCCACTTGTTTGGAGAGTTCCTTGGTCTTCTTGCTTAGGTGTTGCAGCCTCTGGGGCCTTTAAAAAAAGGTGTGTATATGTAATGACAGATCATGACACTTAGATTGCACACAGGTGGACATCATTTCACTAATTATGTGAATTCTGAAGGTAATTGGTTGCACCTGAGCTTTTTATGGGCTTCATAACAAAGGGGGTGAATACATATGCACATGCCAATTATCAGTTTTTTATTTCTGAAAAATAGTTTTATGTATATATTGTTCTAATTTTACTTCATTAACTTAGACTATTGTGTTCTGATCCATCACATAACTTTGAATTAAAGGCTGTAATGTAACAAAATAAGTAAAACGCCAAGGGGGGGTGAATACTTTTGCAAGGCACTGTACCGGAGCCCCATAATTCCCGCAATGGGAACGAGCACATCAGCTCCGGCCGGTGTCTAGTGTCTCCATTGGATAGATTGATAACAGCTCAGCCATTGGCTTCCACTGCTTGCAATAAAATCCAATGACGTGGGCGCCGAGCTTGAGTCCTGCTGTCTGTGTCAACAGACGCAGCAGGACACGGGAGCGCACCCACATGGGTGTCCCGTAGGAGAGCGCTTCTCCATCGGGACACTAGAGAAGAGGAGGAGCCACCAGGAGTGCCACTGAGGAACCCCAGAAGAGGAGGATCAGGGCCACTCTGTGCATAACCAACTGCACAGTGGAGGTAAGTATGTTTTTTTAAAAACCTGAACCTTTACAACCCCTTTAATAAAATTCTCTTTGCCCTTTGCTTTTTAACTACATGTGTATTCCTATAGGATCATTTAAAGCAATGGCCTCTAAACTGTGGCCCATGGCCTTTATCTGGCCCTTGGGGCACTATTCCTCCCACTGACACCAACGATAGAGCACTATTCCTCCTCCTAATACCAAAGGTGGAGCATTGTTTACTCCGCCTGTTTTCAGGACATTTTCTACTTCTACTGGCCACACTCCGGCCCCCCACAGTTTGAAGGACAGTAAACATGCCCCTTTATTTAAACAGTTTGGAGACCCCTGATTTTTGCATATTTTTGTGCAGGTAAAAAAAAAAAAAAAAGTGCATTTACCATTTTTCTTTTTAGGAGCCTGAAATGCATTGCACCCACAAACAGCAGATCGCTGTTGCCATGCAGATCTCCTCAGTCTCAGATCTCAGTGTGAGCCATCTGCTCATACATCATACAGGCAGGCAGTTTCACAAGAACAATCGAGGAACTACCACAGAGCTGTGGTAGTTCATTGAGAACTACAAGCCAACAGCTGGAAAGGATGTCATTCATCCACATAACTCTGTGAATGAATGATGCGGCCGTGTGGGCGGAGCCCCACACGTCCGTGCTCTTTTTAAAAAGTGACAGTTTGTACGGGAAACTTCTCCCCATACTGCTGTGACAGGAAGAGAGAGGAATGGCGAGCTGCTACAGCTGTGAAAGCATGTTACATGTTCCACTCTCAAAACCAGTGGAACATGTAACATATTCCCAAAGGTGAACTTATCCTTTAAGGTGCTTCACAAGTTTGGAAGATAATAGAATTTTCATTCCTGCTCCATAAACTGGAAATCATAGGAGAAGCAACAAAAAAAAAAGATGCACTTATCCAAGAGCCAATTCTGCAAGTTCAGTCTGCTGAAGTCAGACTAATACAAAATGATACTGATAAGTTGCTATGGGTTACTGCACTTAAAAATTAAAGCTCTTTTTTGGATAAGGCCGATCTGTAATAAACAAACCTAAGTCATTTTATCATTTTATAGTAATTTTATAGTCATTAATATAAAAAGATTGCTTTCAATTATTAATTTGCACAAAATAACAGAATCCAGCTGAATGTTGGAGTGGATAACACGTCTATCTTATTGGATGTCATAAATAACTTTGATTAATGTATACTAAAGTGAACCAGTGAGGGTAGAAATAAGGTAGTGGTTACTGCATGCCTGTTTTAAAAGGACACCAAGCCTTTCATCCTGACACCAAGACATCCCGACACCAAGCCTTTCATCCCGATGCTGGCTTCAATGCCTAGTTGGCTAATGACCTAAAACAAGCATGTACCAGAGTGAAGTCTGAATGGCAAAACTAATCAAGTTTATGGTCTTACTAGGTAGCAAGGCCAGCGATTGCATTAGCTCTACATGCCCGGGACTTTAATGGTAAAACTAGGTGAGGGACAATTCTATGTAACATGACCCAATGGCCACCTGAAAAACGAAAGGTTCGTCCCACATAAAAACGTAATTGAGTATGTGCTGTATAATTGAAAAAAAAAATAATATATATATATATATATATATATATATATATATATATATATATATATATATATATATATATATATGTAGCGGGGTCGTACCCCTTTCGGCTCCCGGGAGGATTGTTTCCGCCCGAGAGGCTTCTGGGGGAGGTTATAAAAAGGAGGAGGAGAGACCGCCTCTTCCTCTTCTGATGCCGCGCCTGACTGGGACGCCTCTTCTGACTGAGCTGGTGACGCGGAGACTGGTTCCTGAGGAGACACCTGTGCGGACCGGGACTGCTGAAGGCCTGAAGCCTGGGCCTTGCAGCAGGTGGAGAGAGACTCTCATCCCTCAGAGTCAGCAGCAGCGGAGCGGAGACTCTTCCCTACAGTCGGTCGGTCGGAGCTGAGGACCGGAGCGCAGGGGGCTGTGACGAGGAGACCAGACGCCGCCATTGAAGGGGACCGGAGCGGAGGACGGTACCCCAGGATTGGTGAGAAAGCTGAAAGGCTCATCCTGCATTGATACACACGTTTATGCCTATTGAACTGCCTAGGCACAATTTACCTCAGAGCAGCAATGTTACTTTCTGTGGATTACAAATACACATTTAAAGCTACATGTGCACCACCTCTACAGATCTATTGCCGGTGAAGAATACTGTACTTACACAAGGACTGAGCTCTATTGCTAGGGATCAGGCCTGGTCCGTTAGGTAGGCGCAGATAGATTTATTGCACCTCAGGGGTGCATAGCAGACGGTCGCCACACTTGGCGCTCCGTTTCCCCATTGCTAGTTTGTTACATATATGTGTACATGTTAAAGTGCATATTGCAGGGACCTGCTAAAGTATTGTAAGTCATATGTTTAAATGCATGTTACTATTTCTTTTCCTTACTGCCAAAGTAAAGCCAGTTATTCTTATCTCAGCAGTCTGCTTGTGAGTTCATACCCATTACACTTAGAGTATAAGTGATATTTATATGTGCATAGATACATACCCCTTTACTAACTGTGCCAGAGCGGGTAGAGCAAATTGCCGGGGGTTGGTGGAGCTGTACTCAGGGACCCAAAACAAACCAGCGGCTCTCTTAACTGGGGGTAGCGCTACACGTGGGGGCTCGTAATCCGGGATCCTGAGTCAGCGGGAAAAGCCGCCAGAAGGTACCGGCATGGACCCGATAGAAGTGGGACGGTGGTCCGCAACATGGGCCACTGATCCAGCCACAGCAGCAGTCATTGAACTGCCAGGGATATGGCAGAGAGAGGCAGTCAAGCAGCTCATAATGTCCCTATCCCCATGCCAAAAGTCATGGATAATGGACATGAGAAATGATGCCGGGTATACATATGCCTTAATAGAATGGCAGGAAGAGACTCCAGAGCAGTTCAGGAGCCAAAGCATACAAGCACCGAATGGTCAGGCCTATCAAGTGCTGCATGCGCTGCCGCGCAAGGGAGACTGTTCTCCTATGAAAGCTGTGCTATCCCCAAAGAAGGAAGAGCAGAGGGGCGCGGAAAGTCCTGCACAAACTACTCTTAGTGCAGAACTGTGTGCTGTCCTAGGGGAGATTGTGACTCAGTGCAGAAGAGACCCCGGGGATTACCCAATGTCGGGATACAGGAAACTCCGGATGTTTTCAGGGAGGACACCTGTACCCTCGGGAGAAGAGAGATTTGAAGAGTGGTTAGATGGTGCCACGCAGGCCTTAGAAGAATGGGAGGTCTCAGAAGGCAGAAAGAAGCAAAGGATTGTTGAGAGCCTAAAAGGGCCTGCCTTAGAGGCCATACGCAATCTGAAGACAAGCAAGAAAGATTGCACTGCCCAGGACTACATAGACATCCTGGAAAGTGTGTTTGGTGGGACAGAAAAAGTCACAGAACTCACCTATCAACTGGAACACTGTTACCAGAAGACAGGGGAGAAGCTGTCAGAGTATATGGGACGCATAGACAAGATCCTGCATAGGATTATCCTGAAGAAGGGGATAGATCCAGGGAAGGTAGATGAAGCCCGTGCCCAGCAGGTGATGAGGGGAGCCCAACCCCTGGACCCTGTCGCACTAATACTACGTACCCGGCAGGATGGGAAGAGCCTGGACTACCCTGATCTCATTCGAATGGTCAGAGAAGAAGAGGCCATGTTGGAAGAGAAACGGGAAAAGCAAGTGATGGGGTCAACAAAGCTTCCAGTGGCCACGGTCAGGTCGGCCTTAACCCCTGAAAGAGAGACAGAAGTAGATGCCCTGAAGTTGCAGATGTCCCAGATGATGGAGATACTGACGTCTCTTGTGGCGAAAGAGACGCCCAGTCCCAAGAAAGAAACAAGCAGGAGGGAATTGTTTCCAGCTGTTTCAGCACCAGCATCCCCACCTGACTACGGTGAGATGATCTGTTTTAACTGTGGCGGAGTGGGCCATATTGCAGCTGTATGTGCCAGTCCCAAGAAGAAGAAAACAGAAAGCCGCCAGCCGGCGGGAAACGCCAAAGGGCCCGGTGAAGGAGTCAACCGGGTGCCCATCGCCTTCAGTGAGCTCCAAGAAGCATAACAGGAAGAGAAAGCGAGGAGATCAAACCCCTCAAAAGGGGCCCAGGGATCCTCAACCAAGGTGCACTCCAGAGAAAGGGGGCAAGACCCCTCCAAAGAAACACAGCACTCCCAAGCGTGAACTCTTCAAAATGAGAGATAACAATGTCCCTCAACGGGTTCACACTCCCACTAAGAGGGAGAAAATTAATGCATACCAGGCTCAAGAAAGGATCAAGCGCAAATCCAGTGCTTGTAAAGCAAAGAGTCCACAGAAGAGGACAGCATCAACTCGGCCCTACCCAGAAGAGCTAGTTGGTCCATCTCCTACTGTACCTATCCAGGTGGAAGGGGTATACACGAAGGCTCTCCTGGACACTGGAGCACAAGTGACCCTATTGTACAGGGACTTCTACGACAGATACCTGAGTCATCTGCCTATACAGAAGATAGAAGAGTTGGAGATAAGGGGACTGGGAACTCAGAGTTTCCCCTATGATGGATACCTACCCATACGGTTGACCTTTGACCCATCCGTAGCTGGGAAGACTGAAGTGTTCGACACCTTAGCAGTGGTGTGTCCCCGCCCACCAGGAACCAGCAAGACGTCCCTGATTATAGGGACGAACACGGACCTAGTCAGAAGGCTTCTGACCCCCCTGGTGAAGAAAGAGAATCTTTCAGCTCCCAAGATCCATCTCATGCTGAAGGCAGCCTACCAGCGGTTGGTCCTAGAGCAGAAGACCCCAAGGGAGGGGATAGGAAGGGTGTGGAGGCTTGGAAAAGAAGGAGCAGTGTTACAGCCTGGAGAGGTGACCTGCATGAGAGCCACGGTGAAACTTACCTGGGAGCAGCCTGGCCCCTTTGTAATGTTGGAACCCGACCCAATGGAGGGTCACTCAGGTCTGGAAGTGATACCAGAAGTAATCTCATTGAAGGACCTGAAGAAGGCAAGAGGAAGAGTCCCTGTCAGTGTGAGGAACCCCACGGAGCAGCCCGTGGAGATCCCTGCCAGGATGCTTCTGGGACAGGTGAGTCCTGCTGTCCCAGTTGGCTGGTCAGAGGTGAAGGGAACAGGTACAGGAGAAGATGTTTGGAAGAAACTCTCCATGGAAAACCCAAACCTACCTGGAGCTTGGAAAGAGAGAGCCAAGGCCCAGCTGACCAGATGGGAGAAGATTTTCTCTAAAGATGAGTTTGATGTGGGGTGTGCGAGGAGTGCCACCCATCGAATCCGCATGCAAGAGGACAAGCCATTCAGAGAGAGTCAGGCGAGTCCCGCTAGCAGATCTGGAGGATCTAAGGGAGCAGCTTGCGGAACTGAAGAAGACGGGAGTGATTAGGGAGTCCAGAAGCCCCTATGCCTCCCCCATAGTGGTAGTCAGGAAGAAGAATGGGTCATTGAGGCTCTGCATTGACTACAGAACTCTCAACAGGAGGACCATTCCTGACCAGTACACCACGCCAAGGATAGAAGATGCCTTACAGAGTTTATCTGGAGCCAAGTGGTTCAGTGTGATGGACCTCAAGAGTGGGTACTATCAAATCCCCATGCATCCAGAAGATAGAGAAAAGACTGCCTTCATAACCCCAGTAGGGTTCTTTGAGTTCAACAGGATGCCTCAGGGCCTATCTGGAGCTCCTGCTACATTTCAACGCCTTATGGAAAGGACAGTTGGAGACATGAACCTCATAGAAGTCCTTGTGTACCTGGACGATGTCATTGTCTTTGGAAAGACTTTGGAAGAACATGAAGCCAGATTGGAGAAAGTATTGAAGAGGCTCAGTGAAGAGGGACTCAAACTTTCTCCCGAGAAGTGTCGGTTCTATCAGTCTTCTGTGAACTATCTGGGACACATAGTGTCTGAAAAAGGAGTGGCTACCGACCCTGAGAAGTTGGAGGCAGTTACTTCGTGGCCAAGACCCACAACAGTTACAGAACTTCGGTCTTTCTTGGGGTTCTGCTCCTACTACCGCAGGTTTGTGGATGGGTTTGCCCGCATTGCCAAACCCCTCAACGAGCTGCTCAAGACAGAAGGAGAGGAAGATGGATTGGGGCCTAGGAGGTCCAGTGAGTCGGTCCAAGACCAATGGAACTCAAGGTGTGAAGAGGCTTTCAGAACCTTGAAGAGAAGTCTCACCACAGCCCCAGTTTTGGCCTACGCTGACCCCACTAGACCATATGAGCTACATGTTGATGCCAGCCATGAGGGCCAAGGTGGAGTACTCTACCAGGAGTATGAAGACCAGCTACGACCAGTGGCTTATGTGAGCCGGAGCCTGACCCCCTCCGAGAAGAACTACCCCACCCACAAGTTGGAGTTCTTAGCCCTCAAATGGGCAGTTGTTGACAAACTGAGAGACTATCTGTATGGGGCCGAGTTTACTGTAAAGACAGATAACAACCCCTTGACCTACCTATTCACCACCGCCAAGCTGGATGCAACTGGACACAGATGGTTGGCGGCGTTGTCTGGATTCAATTTCAGCCTCAAGTACAGACCAGGGGCTGGAAATAGAGATGCAGATGCCCTGTCCCGAAGATCCCATGTCATGGTCGATGACTGGGAAGACTGGACCCAAGTGGCACCAGAAGGAGTGCGAGCCCTTTGTCAGGGGGCTGAACTCCAAGCCAGAGGAGGATCCAGAGTGGAAGAGATAGGAGTTACCACAGTGGGAGTCCCAAAGTGTTACTGTGGGGTAACTCAACTAGCAGAAGAGTGTCTACCGAAGCTGTCCAAGAAGGAGTTAAGGTGTGACCAGTTGGAAGACCCCATGGGGAGATTGGTCCTGGAAGCCCTGGAAGACAAGAGTCCAGAGGGACTTCGCCTTCACCCTTCTAAAGAAGCTCGCCTACTGAGGAGAGAGTTGGACAAATTACAGGTGCATCAGGGGGTAGTCTACCGAAGGGGCCCCTCTGATGGCCCAGAAGACAAGTGGCAGTTGTTTCTCCCCGAGAAGCATCGAGAGACTGTGCTGATTGCCTTACATGACCAGCATGGTCACTTGGGAGCAGAGAGAACCTTCCAACTTGTCAGAGACCGGTTTTATTGGCCCTGCATGAGAGCCGAAGTGGAGGAGTATTGCCATTCCTGTGCAAGATGCATTCAGAGGAAGACTTTACCCCATCAAGCTGCCCCAATGGGCCATCTACAGAGTCAAGGCCCAATGGATCTGGTATGCATTGATTTTCTCTGCCTCGAACCCGATTTGAGTGGATTGGGAAATGTTCTGGTGGTAACCGACCATTTCACCCGTTATGCTCAGGCTTTCCCAACCAAGGACCAGAAGGCCTCTACAGTAGCCAAGGTACTTCTGGAGAAGTACTTTGTTCACTATGGACTGCCACAGAGAATCCATTCAGACCAAGGAAGGGACTTTGAGAGTCGCCTGATCAGGAAGCTACTAGATTCTCTGGGAGTAGAGAAGACTAGAACTACCCCATATCACCCTCAAGGTGATGCCCAGCCTGAAAGGTTCAACAGGACACTATTGAACATGTTGGGAACTTTAGAAACAGAGAAGACGCAACATTGGAGTCAACACATTTCAGCTCTGGTGCATGCCTACAATTGCACCACAAGTGATGTGACAGGTTTCTCCCCTTACCGGCTTATGTTTGGGAGAGAAGCAAGATTGCCAGTGGATTTGGCCTTCGGCATATCCTTAGACCATGCCTCTGCTGCCTCCCACAAAGGATATGTGGACAGACTGAGGCACAGTTTGAAGATAGCTTATGAGAAAGCTCAAGCGGCCTCTGACCAGAGGGGGGCCCGAAATAAGAGGAACTTTGACTTGAAAGTTAGGAGTACAGGACCTACAGCCTGGGGACCGTGTACTGTTACGAAATCTAGGGATCCCTGGGAAACACAAGATTGCTGATAGATGGAGATCAGAGCCATATATCATCTGTAGAAAGCTACCTGGATTGCCTGTCTACAAGTTAAAGCCAGAAGGAAGAGTGGGGCCTTTGAAGACCTGGCATAGGAATCACTTGCTCCCACTCACTGAAGCAGTCAGAATACCTCCAGCAAGAGACGTACCTGAATCTGTTTCCATTCTGGATACCCCCAGGCCTAATACTCGGTCTCAAACATCCCAAGTTAGGGGTGGACAGGACCCCCAACCAGAGGAAGAAAGAGGAGAACTTGAATGGCTATGGCCTTCCTCAACTCCAGGAAATTCCGCCATAGATCTTCCACCTACTGAAGATGCGGAAGATAACACATTGAACCCAGAAGCCACAGAGTTTGTGCCATTCAGTGTTGTGCCTGAGTGCTGGGAAGATATCCATGGTCTCTACTCAGAAGAAGAAGAAGTAGATGTTCCAGAACCAGAGATGTTGCCAGAATGTGTTCCTGAAGAAGTCCCAAGAGAACAGAGAGCTCGCAGAGTTGTGAAGCCTCCTAAGAAGTTAACTTACCCCAAGATGGGAGAAAGTTCAGAGGACTCTGTTACCACAGCAAGGAGAAGTGCTGAAAGCCCTGACCCATCCACTGTTCATTTGGTGGAGGGCAACCCCAGCTCACTCTCTGGCACAGTTAAACAGGTCGCCCACACTGAAGTGACCTGTAGACAGGACAGCTCCCCATCTTATGCTAGTTGGTGGGAAGCTCCCCTGTCCAAATTATGTGAAAGTGTTGTTCCCGAGAAAGCTTGTAATTTGAACACTGTCTTTGGGGACCAAAGATTCAAAGTGGGGGGAGTGTGTAGCGGGGTCGTACCCCTTTTAGGGGAAAAGACTACAATCCCCATAATTCCCCAGGCTCCCGGGAGGATTGTTTCCGCCCGAGAGGCTTCTGGGGGAGGTTATAAAAAGGAGGAGGAGAGACCGCCTCTTCCTCTTCTGATGCCGCGCCTGACTGGGACGCCTCTTCTGACTGAGCTGGTGACGCGGAGACTGGTTCCTGAGGAGACACCTGTGCGGACCGGGACTGCTGAAGGCCTGAAGCCTGGGCCTTGCAGCAGGTGGAGAGAGACTCTCATCCCTCAGAGTCAGCAGCAGCGGAGCGGAGACTCTCCCCTACAGTCGGTCGGTCGGAGCTGAGGACCGGAGCGCAGGGGCTGTGACGAGGAGACCAGACGCCGCCATTGAAGGGGACCGGAGCGGAGGACGGTACCCCAGGATTGGTGAGAGAGCTGAAAGGCTCATCCTGCATTGATACACACGTTTATGCCTATTGAACTGCCTAGGCACAATTTACCTCAGAGCAGCAAATGTTACTTTCTGTGGATTACAAATACACCATTTAAAGCTACATGTGCACCACCTCTACAGATCTATTGCCGGTGAAGAATAATGTACTTACACAAGGACTGAGCTCTATTGCTAGGGATCAGGCCTGGTCCGTTAGGTAGGCGCAGATAGATTTATTGCACCTCAGGGGTGCATAGCAGACGGTCGCCACACTTGGCGCTCCGTTTCCCCATTGCTAGTTTGTTACATATATGTGTACATGTTAAAGTGCATATTGCAGGGACCTGCTAAAGTATTGTAAGTCATATGTTTAAATGCATGTTACTATTTCTTTTCCTTACTGCCAAAGTAAAGCCAGTTATTCTTATCTCAGCAGTCTGCTTGTGAGTTCATACCCATTACACTTAGAGTATAAGTGATATTTATATGTGCATAGATACATACCCCTTTACTAACTGTGCCAGAGCGGGTAGAGCAAATTGCCGGGGGTTGGTGGAGCTGTACTCAGGGACCCAAAACAAACCAGCGGCTCTCTTAACTGGGGGTAGCACTACATATATATATATATTGATATATATATATATAAAATAATGTCTTTTGGCAATAAGTATTGACTATACTCTTACATCAATCTTGACAAAAAATGCACCAAGGATACCAAGTAAATAGAAATCTTTAATTTTGACTGACATGTGTTTATTAACATTTATAGGAACTGTATGTATAAAATATACATTTCATACAAAGTATACTTCAATGTGTAATGGGCAGCAACCCAGGTCAACTAGTTAGAATTCTTCTTTCACCAAAAGTACTATAGCAAGCAGCATATTGATTGGTCGTGTGCACATCAGGTTTGCCCTATGCACTGCTTCTTTCAATGAGTTTACATGCATTATCGTTTGGTCATTCTATGCACTTATATATCACCAATACAGATCTTGATTACAGATACAGGTGTAAGTGCAAACATACATGAATACAATACATGCAAAGCATTAGAGGCTAATTCCTCACACAGTTCAATGGATTATTTTATACACTCCTGTATACATTGCAGTAGTTATAGTTTATCCCATCTGATGTTTAAATGGAACCTGTCAGGATAGAAATATGGAAGTTGCCCATTTGGCAAGCTCCAGTATCACTCTCCTTGTTCACTACCTAGTGATTCAATCTGTCAAACTCAATACACATCCGATCAGATCTCCCAAAATGCATATCTTTTTGGGTAAATAAGTGCTTTCAAAAACAAGTCAGCAATGGTGGTTTCCATATTTTTATTCTGACAGGTTCACTTAAAACACAAAAATTAAATAAGCATTATGTGTAATAAAAAAACAAATAGGAAGCAGCGAGAACATTTCTGATGTACGAAAAAATATACATTTACACTAAATGTACTTAAAAGCCAACACTGCCTCTCGCAAGTGAATAACCAAGCTTGTTGCGGTTTCCAATGAAGGATGTCAAGCCAACATATGTCTCAATTAAAAGAGGCTGGTTTAGAACGAGGGCTCCATTGGCTCGGCCTGGCACAGGATTTATCTTGTGTGCTTCTTGCACAGCTTTGATTAGATGATCGGTAAAGCCAGACAGCTACAAAGAAAAAAAAGGGGAATAGTCATTAGAAATCTCAATACTGGAATATCATATGCGCCACAAAACTAAACTAAGCATTTTCACAACAGAAGTCACATTCCCTAAATGTACACAATTTTTTTTGTGCGTTTTTCATTTATATTTAGTGTATTCCTACTGTACCGCCTTGTCCTGAAGAAGCGGCCTTGTGCCGTGAAACACAGTGGGATTTACTAAGGCTGGAGAGTGTAAAATCTGGTGCAGCTCTGCATAGAAACCAATTAGATTCCAGGTTTTATTGCCAAAGCGGATAAACAAGCTGAAATTAGAAGCCGATTGGCACCAGATTCTGTGTGCTCTAGTTTTAGTAAATCTACCCCACTGACTTATATGAAAAGGGGCGATCTAGCTTATTGCTTCAGTGTATAATAATCTGTGAAGACTCATTTATTATGACTAATATTGACTATACCTATACATGTCCTATCCATCTTTGACAGTTATATGTATGATCATTTTATATAAGTTTGATACTATTCTATGTTTTAATATTGATCCGATTTTGACTTTTCAGGTACATAGAGAGACTGAACAGTGTCATATCTTAAAAATACTCAATGTTTATTCACAACATATCTAAAAGATCAATCACTGTAAAGCTGGCCCCTGTGTTTTCTCTTGTGCATGGAGAGCAAGATACATTGCATCTTTCTCTCCTTGCCAGATGAGAAAAGTGTAAATAAACAAGTGCGTGTAAATAAATAAATTAAAACTTAAAAAAAGGTCAGTATACTTTAGGTAGTATATATTATATATATATATATATATATATATATATATATATATATGCAATATATATATAGTTATATATATATATATAATATATATATATAATACTTTTATATATAATATATATATATATATATATATAAATAAAAATAAATTAAATAACAAATGTAAATCAGAGTGAGCAGCAGCAGAGAGAGCAGTTGTACACTTGCATTTGCCTCTCTTTCTGTGTTTTTTTTAAAAAATGGATCCCATATTGAATATATGTCAGGAAATGCTCCTGATGCTGCTCTTGATGCGGCAGCAATGTCGTCGCAAATTTGCATGAGAGGTCCAGAATCAGAGCTCGTCGTTATTGGACCCATCCGTTGATGGCACAGCGAATGTCCGTTGGATATTTCACAAACATGTATGCATTTCACAAACATGTATGCATCAGTGAGTATATATGCTCTATGAACTATCTAAACTAATTACGACATTTTAAACAATTTTTTCTAGTATTTTTTATGGTTTACCATCATATTTCTGAGTTTTCTGCTCCAAAAAATTGGGTTCCTTTAAAAAGGCTTATAAAACGCAGCCCCAGTGTGAAAGCCTGAGTGCTTTCACACTGGAGTGGTGCGCTTGCAGGACCTTTGGAGCGGTTTAGGAGCGGTGTATACACCGCTTCTCCACCACCCCTGCCCATTGAAATCAATGAGCACCGCTGCCGAAGCTCCTGCAAAGCGCATCAGTGATTTTTGGGCGCATTTAACCCTTTCTTCAGCCGCTAGCAGGGGTAAAAGCGCCCCGCTAGCGACCAAAAAGCGACCACCCAAATGACGACGTCACACGATCATGTCTGCGGGCGGTGGAAGGGGGTCGTTTACCCCCACTGCCACCTTTTCCCCTGCTCTGTCATTCGATTGCAGGGCCTGGGAGCAATGCGACTGGCGGTGACAGGGGCACTGCACATAGAGAAAGGACCTGGCATTGTTCCTCCCCCTCTGTGATCCTGGAACATAGCAACGACAAGGATTTCGTCACTTCCGGTTTCGGCTCTTCGTTTACCTGGTTGTTACCTGCCAGGGAAACAGCCAATCAGACCGCCCAACGTCTCCGCCCATACTCTTCACCTGCACTCACAGCAGGCACAGTCCCCGCCCATCTTCTCTAGCTCCGCCTGCACTCACAGGCCCCGCCCATCCCCTCTGTTCACCCAAGAAAGACCCAGAAAGGAGGGGGATTCGGAACCAAGTGATCTGCAAGTGAGTGGCACCCATCCCTGATCCCCACACCACCACTACTGCCCTGATCCCCCCACCACCACCACTACTGCACTGCACTGATCCCCCCCCCCCACACCACCACTACTGCACTGATCCCCCCCCCCCCACCACCACTACTGCACTGACCCCCCCCCCACACACCACCACTACTGCACTGACCCCCCCCCCCCCACACCACCACTACTGCACTGACATCCCCCCCCACACCACCACTACTGCACTGATCCCCCCCACATCACCACTACTGCACTGATTTCCCCCCCCCACATCACCACTACTGCACTGACCCCCCACACCACCACTACTGCACTGATCCCCCCCCCCACACCACCACTACTGCACTGATTCCCCCCCCCCCCACATCACCACTACTGCACTGATTCCCCCCCCCCCCCCACATCACCACTACTGCACTGATTCCCCCCCCCCCCCCCCCCCCCCCCCTTCCCCCCCCGATCCCCCCCTCCCCCCCCCCCCCCCCCCCCCCCCCCACCACCCCCCCTCCCCCCCCCCACATCACCACTACTGCACTGATTCCCCCCCACATCACCACCATTGCACTGACCCCCCCCACATCACCACTACTGCACTGACCCCCCCCCCCAACCCCCCTTACTGCACTGATCCCCCCCCCCACACCACCACTACTGCACTGATTCCCCCCCACATCATCACTACTGCACTGATTCCCCCCCCCCATCACCACTACTGCACTGATTCCCCCCCCCCCCATCACCACTACTGCACTGATTCCCCCCCCCCCCCACATCACCACTACTGCACTGATTCCCCCCCCCCACATCACCACTACTGCACTGATCCCCCCCCCCCCACATCACCACTACTGCACTGATACCCCCCCACACCACCACTACTGCACTGATACCCCCCCACACCACCACTACTGCACTGATACCCCCCACACCACCACTACTGCACTGATACCCCCCCCCACACCACCACTACTGCACTGATACCCCCCACACCACCACTACTGCCACTGGTCCCCCCCACACACACCACTGCTGCCACTGATACCCTCCCACACCACCACTACTGCCACTGATCCCCCACATTACCACCACTACTGCCACTGATACCCTCCCACACCACCACTACTGCCACTGATTCCCCCCTCCCCCCACACCAATACCACAACCACTGCTGCCACTGATCCACCCCATCATGACCACTACTGCCACTGATACCATTCTCCTCCCCACCACTCATCCCATCCCACCCCCCCCCCCAACGACCACCCTCACGACGGATCCCATTCTCCCACCACCGCTGCCACTCATTTCATCCAATGCCCTCCACCGCTGCCACTCATCCCATCCAATCCCCCCTTCCACTACCACTCATCCTATCCAATCCCCCTTCCACTACCACTCATCTCATCCCACCCTCCTCCAACCATCATCCTTGCCACTGATCCCATTCCCCCCCACCACCTTTGCCACTCATCCCATTCAATCCCGCCTACCACTCATCCCACCCCCTCAACCACAACCCTTGCAGCTGATCCCATCCCCCCTCACTGCTGCCAATGATCCAATCCCTCCTCCACCATCGCTGCCACTGTTCCCATCCCTAACCAACCACCACTGCTGCCACTGATCTCATTCCCCCCACCGATGCCACTCATCCCATCTCTCCCTCACCGCTGCCACTCATCCAACCCCCTACCAACGATGCCACTGATCCTATCCCTCCCCAACCACCACTGATCCCATCCCCCACCAACACCGCTGCCACTCATCCCAGGGGCGTAACTACAGGGGTCACAATTGCAATAGCACACATGTTGCCCCTGAACACCTGATCAGCTACATTGGAGTCCAGAGGAGAGCTTTGGGGTCTAATCCGCCAGACAGATGGGGAACAGAGCTGGATCCCATCTGTCTGTTTTTAGTGGATAGGATCGGATCGGATCAGATTTTGGCGTACATCCACCGCTCTATAGAGGGCAATGAATTGTCAGGTCCCCCTAAAAAACTGACAGGCAGAACCAATTTGGTCCACCTGTGTAAAAGGGGCCTAGACTTTCATTCAGAAAGGAGGGGAGGGACAGACCTAGCGGTGTGTAATTGCCAGGCCCCCCGTCTGAACAAGGAAAAGCCGGCCTTTCGATGAGGTCACAAGCAGCATGGTAGCACAGGACCAAATGATGTCTGATGACAAGGAGATCCAAGCGGGACAATGCTGGGTGGATGGGTATCTGAAATGTGCAGAAAATTCCACCCGGTATTCATTGGTTAATAAAAAATAAAATAAAATGGGGGGGGGGGGGGGTTGTGAAGGTCCGTTTTAAGGTGAGCATGTGCCCACAAGGTTTGGTGGTCATCGTACAAAAAGTTACAACAGATTTTTTTGCACAACAAAAGTGGAAGATTATTTTTTATATGGCTCACATATATACGCACATTAATTGATTTATATGGGTAATTCATTGCACATCTACCCCCTTTTTGTATTTACAAGAATATTATTTAGTGAACTTGGATAGTTTGCATATTGATTATATTATATATATATATATATATATATATATATATATATATATATATATATATATATATATACATACATACAACACACGGAGGTGGATCACTGATGTTTTGGGGATGTGTGAGCTACAAAGGCACAGGAAATTTGGTCAAAATTGATGGCAAGATGAATGCAGTATGTTATCAAAACATACTGGAGGAACATTTGCATTCATCAGCCAGGAAGCTGCGCATGGGACGTACTTGGACATTCCAACATGACAATGATTTAAACACAAGGCCAAGTCAACCTGTCATTGGCTACAGCAGAATAAAGTGAAGGTTCTGGAGTGGCCATCTCAGTCTCCTGACCTCATATCATTGAGCCACTCTGGGGAGATCTCAAACATTCAGTTCATGTAAGAAAGCCCAAGAATTTACAGGAATTGCAGGCTTTTTGCCAAGAGGAATGGGCAGCTTTACCATCTGAGAAGATAAAGAGCCTCATCCACAAATACTTCAAAAGACTTCAAGCTGTCATTGATGTTAAAGGGGGCAATACACTGTATTAATAACTGGGTATGTAAACTTTTGATCAAGGTCATTTCGGTAGTTTCTGTTGCCATTATGATTTAAAAAGAGTAAACACAGTTGATTGATAATAAATGGCTTCAGCCAAACACTAACCATGAGTGTAAGAAAAGTTTTTTGTGTTATCATTCATATTCTCTGAAAAATGGCCAAGAAATCATAAATTCTGCCAGGGTATGTAAACTTATCAGCAAAACTGTTTGTATATATATATATAAAATATATAAATAAAATGAAAGTGGCATTTTCTGTATAAATTCTTTCTCCAAGGGCTAACTACCTCTTTTGGGCTTGGGGATAGAGAAGATTTACTAACTAATTTACTCTGCGCCTCTGCACTGCTAGACCAGTTCCTGCAGCATCTTCTCTCCCATGCTGCAGCAGTCTAAGGTCCTGACCACATCAAGAAGCTGGGTCCATAGCCATATACTGAATGTGATGGACAATCCACCAATGGAGCATAGGGAAGTGCCGTCTGCCAGAGAAGAGGAGACTGTGTAAATAAAAGTGCTTTTTCTCTCCTCTAGAATAAACAAGCAGTTAACCCTTAGGCCCCTTTCACACTAATGGACCGATCAGGTCCACCTGTCAGTTTTTCCGGCAGACACGATTGGATAATCTATTCCTCTCTTTGGAGTGGCGGATGTGTCCATGTCCATTCTGTCATCCGCCTGCTCAGTGGGAATCAGCGGAGAGGTCCCCTGCTGAGCCGGTGGATCCACTGGTGGACTTTTGCCAATGTGAAAGGGGCCTTTTAGTGAGGGCTCAGTTCCACAGTTTTTTTCAATATGTAATTAAATGTGTACAGGGGGGCATCCAAATGACCTAATAAACTTGACGGCTCTGTTTTCTGCAGTTCACAGTAGTTGTGTTTTACTGCTCCTTCCTATAATGCATGTTTTATAAGTCAAGCAGATCATTGAAAATAATGTAGTCCATAACGGAATGACTTAAATCTACAGTTGTTAAGCAGGAATGATATGAATGATAACACAGAGTCTCTGAGAGTTCCTCTAGGTCTAGGATCTAGTTTATAAATCATATAATGCTTATATACTGCAGGTAAACTATTATTGTGTTTCTGGCTAGATGTAACTTAAAGTAAATGTAAATCCAATCACTAAGATCTCATAGCACATTATTTGAATTTTAACAGACATTTTCAATATTTTTAAATTTTTCATCAAAATGATATCTGGTGATCCTGCTGTGCAGGCACATCCTTTTATAGGGTGGGCTCGGTCCCAGTCTACCAACTGTGCTCCTGCATTGTCACCCTGTCACAAGGGCTTCCAATGGTGGCTACAAATGGCAGCTTCAGCACACGTTATGAAGACACAGTGCACTAAACCCACACTGAGAAATACCGTACAGCCATTACTGGAGTGCACGCATGTAGACAGGAAGTGGCTGCAAAGAGTCTACAGTAGATCAGCAGCATTAAAAGAAATGGCACAAATGATGCAAAAAGGTAAAAGCAAGTATTATATATGAAAAAAAGCTAGGGTTTATACAGGGCTAGTTAGGGTTTCAGTCAAACACTAACTATACTTAAATCTACTCCCACCTCTATTCTATTCTAAGCCTATACGGTCAACCCTGTAAAGGAAAGATATGTATACTTAGAAAAATCTGAGGGCGCTCCAGTCCAGTAATGTTATCGGGTCGCAGTGCCAGCTTCAGTGAAGAGGAGAGATCGCTGAAAAACAGCTGCAGTGCCTAGGCCATGACACCACCCCTAGGCTCACTAGGAGGTATCCATTATCAGCTGTCCCTCCTCTACACTTAAGCCAGCACTGGTACCCAAACATGTGACTGAACCGGAGCACCCTCAGAATAGGTAAGTATACACATTTTCCCTTACAGGGTAGATAGAATAGGCTTGGAATGGGGGTGGGAGTACATTTAAGAATATATGGATAAGGTGCATCGATTATATAAGAAGTCCATAGAAAGCAAATCCAAGAAACGGTATTCAATTCAGTTCAAACAATGGTGAGTAGAAGGTAAATGATAGAAGAAACCATCACTGGCACCCAATCACACAGTCGCTTACCCTCCCTAGTGGACCAACATTACAAAGGCCACATAAGTATATGAATGAAGATGGGAAACCAATCAATCTCCATACATCGTAATCCTAAGACAGCGAGCCAGAATGTGGGTGCAGCAAGCCCAGGTAACAGCTTTCCTTTTTCGAAAATGTCATCCCATGTAGATAAGAGATAAATCTCATTGCGCAGTATATCAACCAGCATTTTATTGTAGATAATGAACTCACACTTTCAGCTTTAAAAACTAAAACTATAAATCCAGCAGTACCCACCAGCAAGATGGCTGCCGCGTTCCAGCATACACTAGCATCATGTTGCCGACTCCTCCCTAAATTGTTTCGTCACAGAATTACGTCATCAGGGGGCGTGGCTAGACTGACGCTCTACTCGTTTATATATGCGGGACAAAGTGATTGAAAGGCAGAAGTGGGCTACGCTCCAAACACCAGATGTATAAAACTATCACGGCCATCAGGATGGCAGCATTACTCTTTAAAAATCCATTTAATATATGAATTCATTCAAGAATTAAAAAAAGGTCAAAAAGATCTATAATTAGAAGAGTATTGACCCTTTGACAAACACCAAAAGGTACCATTTATTCAAAAATTATAAAAAAAAACTCATTGCAGAATATAACACTCGGACGCAGCGCCATCTTGTGGAAAAAGGGGATACTACATCAAAGTAATCTGCTGCAAAACATTTTAAAATACAGTAACGATCAGCATCTACATAACTCTAAACACCATATAAAACTCAAACCTAATAATAATAATGATAACCATTGCTTATTCTAAATAGAAGGACCTTTAAAACCCATTACTCATGCATTGCTGATAAATGCATTCACATCCCACTGTATGTTCATGCCGTAGGGGCTGTACGTTTTAGCCTTATAGATCCATTGGATCTCCAATTTAGAGACCCCTCTGGTCATATGGCTGCCCCTCCAATTACCAGTAAACTTATCTATACCAAAAAACACGGTCCCCTTGAGATTTTGATTGTGGTGGGTAGCATAATGGTGCAAGAGAATATGCTTTGGGTATCCATTTGTAATGTTGTTTCTTTCAGTCTCGTCTGAAGTTGACGAATAGTACGATCTATGGTCATGGGTGGAATTGGATACATGTGAATCTATTTTTCTACGCCTTTCCACGTTAATCTGACAAATGGAGCATTTCCAACATGGAAAAGCCCACTTCCGCCTTTCAATCATTTTGTCCCGCATATATAACTCAGTAGAGCATCCATCTAGCCACGCCCCTGATGATGTCATTATGTGACGAAATGACGTAGGGAGGAGTCAGCGACGTTACGCTAGTGTATGCTGGAAATTGGCAGCCATCTTGCTGGTGGGGACTGCTAGACTTCTACACAAACACAAGTTTGTTTTTAAAGCTAAAAATGTGAGTTAATTCCTTTGTTTTTATCCACAATAAAATGCTGGTTGAAGTTTATCTCCTTTTATCTACATGGGTTGACATATGTGTGGCGATTATTATCAGAGCGTTTTCGAAAAAGGAAAGCTGTTACCTGGGGTTGCTGCACCCACATTCCGGCTCGCTGTTTTAGGATTACGATGTATGGAGATTTATGGGTTTCCTATGTTCATTCATATGCTTATGTAGCCTTTGTAATGAGGGTCCACTAAGGAGGGTAAGCAGCTGTGTGATTGGGTGCCGGCGATGGTTTCTTCTATCATTTACCTTCTACTTACCATTGCTTAAACTGAGTTGAATACTGCTTCCTGGATTTACTTTCTATGGATTCTATATAAGCGATGCACCTTTTCCATATAAAACTTTTTATTACCATTTCTTCAATACTGTGCTAGCTGCTGTTTTTATGATTACTATTATTTTTTGTACTAGAGTGAAATTAAGTGCAGCAGTTATTTATTTATTTATTTACATTTAAGAATAGTTTGACCGAACTTCCACTGTAACTACTGCCCGTCCGCCCATTGCCTATAAATGGCAGACAGGAAGCTGCACCGATGTGGGTTAACGTACCTGTACGTCACCTTGTATCAGCGGCTCCTGCGTGGTTTGCAGAGCGCCCACCTGGGAGCCCCGCGGTTGGTATGTCACCCAGGCATAGCGGATCACATTAGCGCTGTGTCCGGGTGATAGGAAGTTGTTTTACCATGTGATTGCGGTGTCTATTCACAGCGATCACATAGTAAACAATGGAAAGTGAGCGTAAAGATCGGTTCTCTCTGCTCTCACTGTGAGAGCAGAGAGAACCAATGCTGCAGCATGTGAGTGGACAGCAGCCTGTGTGGCTGCTTGTACACTCAAACTGCAGTGCCAGCCTGTCCCAGTGTCCCTGATTACTGCCCCAGTGTAGTCATAATAAACAATGCAGCCAGCCCTATCACCAGTCCCAAAGCTCGCAAAAAACACCACAATACACCATATCAATGTTCTGCTCACCGCCATATGCCATACCAGCATCCTGATCACCACCATACCAGTGCCCTGATCACTGCCATATCAGTGCCATACTAGTGCCCTGATCACCGCCATATGCCATAACAGTGCCCTGATCACCAGCATACTAGTGCCCTGATCACCGGAATACGCCATACTAGTGCCCTGATCACCGGCATAGACCATATTAGCACCCTGATCACCGCTATACACCATATTAGCACCCTGATCACCAACATACCCCATACCAACATCCTGTTCACCGCCATACCTCATATTAGTGTTCTGATTAGCCTATATGCCATACTAGCATCCTGATCATCCCCCCATGCCATACCAGCATCCTGATCATTGCCATACCCCATACCAGTGTCCTGACCACCGCCATACCCCATAACAGTGTCCTGATAACCCCATAGGCCATACCAGCATCCTGATCACCACCATACACTATACAAGCATCCTGATCACTGCCATTACCCATACCAGCATCCTGATCACCGCTGTACCTCATACCAACATCCTGATCACCGCCATGCCCCACACTAGTGTCCCGATCACTGCCATAGGTCATACCAGCATTTTATGGTCTCAACTGATCAATTTTCAGATATATATCCCCTAGTTTGTAGACTTTATAACTTTCATACAGACTAAATAATATACACTGTACTGGGTTATTTTAATCCAAAAAATGTAGCAGAATACATTTTTGCCTAAATTTATGAAGAAAGATTATTTATTTTGCATAGTTTTATAACAAATCTAAGCCATACTTAGTGTCCAGCCTTGAAGTTATTAAAGAACAAAAGACAGAAATACAAGTTTCAGTAAAGCCCTAAAAACCCAGCCATCAGTTGTTGTATCTTTATATTCACTTTATAATAATCTATATATGCAGTTTTACAAAAGAAGGCTATTAGAGGCTCGAGCAAATGCAACAGAAAACATTATGCAAAGCGACAAGAAAAGCTGTTTTATTTTGTACAGGATATCATTTAATAAAATACATCAGTAGGAAAGTAGCGAATATACCTAGACATTGTTACATTATTTGCCAAGAGAGCTGCACCACCTTTAATGCTCCAAGCTACTACTGCAATGTAGCACACACCTTGGTTCTAATATCTCCTTATGGTGTTGTCTTATAGGTACTGTTTTCTCTTTGCGCTCTATCTATACTAATTTAGGTTTTGTAAGTGACAACGTTCTAATACATACTGTATTAAAAGATATGTAATAGGATATTAAAACATAAATCTGGTTCTCAGTTAGTATATGATGCTAAACTATCTGAAAATACCTATACACGGACTTTCAAGCCTTTCATTAAATGCCGATGGATGAAAAAAAAAAAAAAATGGCACAGGTTGCCCTCTAGTGGCAATATTAGTGCATACATTTTCCAGATTAGTTTATTTTAACTGGGCACACTCCACTGCAATGTGTTGAAATAAATGAAATCTGTTGACAAGGTTGAAATGATGGCCATCTCTGTTATAATAAAATTCATCCAACCGGAACAGGCCTGATTCACAGCTATGTGCTGGTTTCTATTTGTACATGTTCCGGAGTTCATGTTTCAGGAAAAATGCCTTCCTCCTACAGGCTGCAGAGGTTGTACAGCTTTACAGCCCACATATCTGAATTCCTCAGAACTCTTGTCATAGGAGTAGCAAAGCCATCTACAATGTACATGACCTCATCAGAAGCAGCTATGTAGATCTTCCTTACAACTACCTACACAATAAAAGAGATTTACTGTGCTTTTTATCAACCCACAATTTACTAAATGCGAGGAATACCCCTCTAATATACTTTAAACGCATGTTTTATGACCATACATTTGATTTAAAAAAAATGTACAGATATTTAACAGATATGTCACACATATCATCAAGAAACGTGAACTTGCAGTGGTGGTTTAAATGGTCAGACCACAGCTTTAGCTTTTATTTGCTCCCTTTCTGTCAACTAAATATACAATTGAAAGTTTTTTTTATCTGTTTTACAAGTGCAAGAAAACCCTCCAGATTTTGGCATTGTGTGTTCTGGTGTTCTTTGTTATCCTTCAGACAAGGCAGGGTTGAAAACACGTACTTAAGTATGAGATATGTTGTCACGTCACAGAGGAAGTTAGAAACACGCAATATTTCTGGCACATCAATGATTATTTTACTTTAATTGAAGCAAGTTGAAGTGAATAAAACATAGGGAAATCTGCATGTATTCTAAAGATGTATTAAATACATTTTTTTTTTTTTGATCTTGGTCTTGCCATACTCCAACTATCCCAAGGAGTAATTTATTTGCAGCTCTGTAGATATTACACTGCCCTAGCATTTGACAAGTGTGTCACATACAAACTCTTAAATACATACCGTTATGTCAATACATACAATGGCTACAAACACTGAGCTGAAAAATTGGAAGCCTACAAAGTAAGAGGCGATTGCTGAATAGTACTTCGCTACAGCCATAAGCCTCCTCTAATAAGTCCTTCCTTTTTTGCCACATGTCCCACTGGGGAAGGAGGTGGGCTGTTTATTTCACTTTTGGTCCTGTAGACACATAAGGAATTAAGGAGGAATCTCTCCAAGTAAACAAAATCCTCCCTTATACATTTGTCATTATTGTTCCACTATGACTTGGAAGATTTTGGTGTTTTGGTGACAATGGTCACCAAGGCAAATTGAAGAGGTGAATCTCCCTAGTGGGGGCACAGAAAAATGACAGGGGTTTTGTAAAAAGTCCACACCTAAGCCCTCACCTCCATTTCTAATTGCTGTCCAGGGACGTATCTACACATCTCGCAGGATAGCAAGGAAAAGACGAAGGCGTCTGATGTACAAATCTTGTCTGACAGCCTGGCCGTTTCTTCTCTGTGCCATGCAATTTGTGGTGCCCATTGGGGGAAATTTAATTTCAGGTGGCAGGAAGAAAGAGTTTTTATCCACAGCTAGTGCACGAGTAAGTTGTTTATGATCTGAATGGTTTAAATGTGGCAGCAGTTAATGCACAGCAGTTACCCTACCCCTCCTAGACACTGGTCCATGAGTTATTGCACCTTGGACCACACACTTAAAGCGGTTCTACACCTATATCATTTAGTAAATCTCTTTGCCTTCCAAATCATGCAAAGAGTACTAAATGAAATGTTTTTTTTTTTTTTTTACTTACCTTGTAATTGATGACTTCCGGTCTTCTCTCTCTTCGGCGGCGGGCGGGGTCTCTGCGTCGATCGTCGTCACGCCGCACTGTCTCCTGGGATCTGGTGTCATTGATCCCAGGAGTCAGTGCGGGCATCTTCCGAAATCTCGCGAGATTTCGGCCACATCTTCCGAAATCTCGCGAGATTTCGGCCACATCTTCCGAAATCTTGTGAGATGTCGGCAGATGTGCCGTTACTGCGCACGCGCGAGTAACGGCGGTGCATGCTGGGCCATCTAAAGTGCCTGTGGGGTTTCACATGCCCACAGGCAAGATGGACCCCAGCAGACAAGAAGAAGACAAGAAGAAGATGAAAACCGGCGGCGATCGAGATGGAAGATGGAACAGGTAAGTCCCCCAATTGAGCTATATGCCCTTGGCAGAACCGCTTTAATGGGAATGTATGATTTAAAATTAAAGTACTGCCCCAAAGGCTGCAGTGTAAGCCCCCGTACACACGGTCGGAAATTCCGACCACAAAACCCGTCCGATTTTTTCCGACAGATTTTGTCCGAAACTGGTGTTGCATACACACGGTCGGACAAAGTTGTCGGAAAATCGGATTGTTCCGAACATGGTGACGTTTGTGTACGGGGCATAAGGCTGAGCTGAACTGTATAGTTATCTGTAAGATGCTGCTGATTTTACAATTTAGTGACATTCACTTACCTGACAAATCAAAGTAAATTGCTCAGAGTAGTTCTTCAGTGGGTGATCAATGAAAGTAGTGTAGGGTATATCACTGGATACAGGATTCCATCGGGAAAGAAAAGGAATTTCACGCAGTTTGTCCCAATGGATGCGAAGACCTTCTCCTTCTCTCCTGCAAGAAAAACATAACTGGCTTTTAAAATTGTTGAAGAAAATATACAAAACTGATGATGCAGTGCAAAAAAGCAGTGACTTAAATATGTTTATGCAGAATCTTTCTGTAAATTACCCAAATGTGTTTAGGCAAAGCCTTGTACCTATCCATACCCTCCTTTGTCCAGACAAGGTGATGATACAAAATTGTAGTGCATAATGCAGCTATAGTAAGATTTAGTTATATGGTGGGTTTGGTCATTGGTAATTACGGTACATCGATCTCACTCTGTAAAATTGCAGTACACAGTAGAAAAATATATCACACATTATTTCCACCATGTAAGGCTGGGTTCACACTGCATCCAATTCGCATGTCAGGCAAGTGTGGCTGGCTCTAAATAGAGCCGGTTCACACATGTCCGGGGCGGCCACGGTCCGGATTAAAAAAGGGTCAGGTGCGTGTTTGGGTCCGGTTCAGGTGTGAATTCAGGCAAACATTCGGACCTGATTCAGACCTGAACCAGTGAACAGACACGCACTGGACCCCAGGCATGAACCGGCGGCAAGGTTGCCAACCGCCAGTCAATTTACTGACAGTTTGCAAAAATCAATGATTATTTTTACCACTGCCAGTAAATATCCGGGGGTGATAATTTCAGGCTGTGTTGACTTTTTGTGTAAATCAAGCAAATTACTTTGTTATAGGTATTGTCAGTGTTTCCATATCATGTTTATACTGTTCAAATATTCACTGTTAGTTTTCAATAGGAATTCTGTAATTTCTCAGGTTGCAAGTAAAAAATGTGCTCTGCCAGTGAATTGTCCATGTTTTGTCAGTAAAAAAAATGCTGCGGGAGGTTGGCAACCCTGACCTGTCGGCCGCCTAATGTGAACCGGGCCTTAATGTTTTAGACCATTTCTATACATTAGCACTGGGCTCCATGTACTAAAGTTTCTGTGCCAAGAACTTTTTTTTTCTCCCTTGCTGCCACTAATCAGTTTTAAAGATCCCCTTTGAATGACAGTTGGAATCTGAAAGTCTGATCAGATTGGTGGCAGTAAAAAGGAGGGCACTTATTTGAACTGATTCTCTGATACATGAGGCCCTTTGACTCACATTAGGATAACTTACTAAATATAATGAGTCGTACTGAGAATCTGCTTATTAGATAGTAATGGTGCACTGCCAATTGCTGCTTTGTGTGTTTGCCTGGACTGACTCAACAAGCTTTTCTATTGCAGGACACTTTCAAATTCTGACACCACCAAGTAAATTATTTTTATAAAATCTAAACAATGAAAAGATGGAGATTTTATAAATATTTGAAAGTCTGTGTTGATATAAATTAATTATAGTGAGTAAATGACTATGCAGTCACATAATATAGACAGGCACCCATTTGAAGAAGACGTAATATACAAAAAATAAAGTGGCCAGGTCACACAGCTAAATATTTTGGGGCTGTTTCAAGTGGAAAAACAGGTCTTTATTGTCCTTCTGTGCAAAGTGTATGATACACTAAAATAGGATAAATACAGGATAAAAAATATATATATTATTACACACACACATACACAAACACATATAATACAAAAGTGAATATGGTACCGAAACAATTACAAAAATGACTAAAGTATTACCCAGCGTATAGACATGACATCCCTCTACACATCAATATCTCATCCAATGGGTCTGTCTGCAGTCCCTAAAGAGGTTCTAAAGCCTAAACATTTATTACCCTAATGCACTCCTTGCATTAAGGTAACGAATGTTTAGGCATCAGTATCCCCTTCACCCCCCCCCCCCTTTTTTTTTTTTTTACAGCATTGTGCACGTCTGCAGCTTTTTTCTCCCCTTACTTTCGGTTGTCACTGGCTTTGCTGGGATACTGAGAGCCATTGGCTCCCAGTGCTGACAAATCAAAGACAGTGACGAGGAAGTGGGGCCGAGTCCTGCTGTCTGTGTCAATGGACGCAGCAGCAGGGCTCGGGAGCGAGCACACACAAGTGTCCCTATGAGAAGTTGGGGCACTGGACAGGGAGGATGCAGGGGACCCAAGAAGAGGAGGTTTGCGGCTGCTCTGTGCAACTCCGTTGAACAGAGCAGGTAAGTATAGACATGTTTGTTATTTTATTTAAAAATTTTTTTACCTTTAACCAGCTCCTGCACTACCACCAAGCTAGCTTTCACACAGAGATAGCCCAATTCATCTTACACGGCACAGGGCGGCACAGTCGTGTAGTGGGTAGCACTCTCACCTAGCAGTAAAAAGGGTCGCTGGTTCGAATCCCAACCACGACACTACATAGTTAGCTAGGCCGAAAAAAGACAAGTCCATCCAGTTCAACCATAAAAAAAAAAAAATAATAAAAAATAAAAAATATCGTACAATCCAATATACCCAATTCTATACCCACAGTTGATCCAGAGGAAGGCCAAAAAAAAAACCCTAGAAGAGCATGCTCCAATCTGTTGCAGCTGGGGAAAAAAATTCCTTTCCTGCCTGGAGTTTGCATGTTCTCCCTGTGCCTGCGTGGGTTTCCTCCGGGTACTCTGGTTTCCTCCCACACTCCAAAGACATGTTGGTAGGTTAATTGGTTTCAGTCCAAAATTGGCCCTAGTATATGAATGGGGACCTTGGATTGTTGGCTCCTTGAGGGTAGGGACCGATGTGAGTGTGCAATGTACAGGGATAGGGACAATTGAAGACACTCACTCAGGTTGAATTGGATGGACTGGTGTCTTTATTCAACCATACTAACTATGTAACTATGTACACATGTATAAAAATATTAGTGTTTTTTGGAAACACTTTACCTCTAAATCCTTGGCACTACTATGCGGGCAATTTTTGATCCAATTACTGTATGCCAATAAGTTTATGATATGAATATGGGATATGGGTTGACTTTTGTATTTGGGTGAATAACTCCTTTGCCAGACACTTGTTCTGCTATGGGCATTAGACTGATGTGCACATCACCTAGCAGGGAAATGAGGATCTTATAAATGATTTTGATAATTTTTGTAATAATCATTTGGTATGAAATTCAACTCTGTAGTGATATCTGCTGTAAAACATCCATTTTGGGCAGTTCAAAAGGGAAATTCACCATATCATTTATTAAAATTATCTACACCTTACTACACCCTTCCTTAGATGACGCTGAAGCCTCTGTGCCTCTCTCATTTAGAGATGGCTGCCTTATTCTCTTGAGTTTTGTCTTAGAAATACTGTTTTTAAATATACAGTATCTCACAAAAGTGAATACACCCCTCACATTTTTGTAAATATTTTATTATATCGTTTCATGTGACAACACTGAAGAAATGACACTTTGCTACAATGCACTTTGCTGTCCCCTCAAAATGACTCAAACAGCCATTAATGTCTAAACCGCTGGCAACAAAAGTGAGTACACCCCTAAGTGAAAATGTCCAAATTGGGCCCAAAGTGTCAATATTTTGTGTAGCCACCATTATTTTCCAGAACGGTTTTAACTCTCTTGGGCATGGAGTTCACCAGAGCTTCACAGGTTGCCACTGGAGTCCTCTTCCACTCCTCCATGATGACATCACAGAGCTGGTGGATGTTGGAGACCTTGCGCTCCTCCACCTTCCGTTTAAGGATGCCCCACAGATGCTCAATAGGGTTTAGGTCTGGAGATATGCTTGGCCAGTCCATCACCTTTACCCTCAGCTTCTTTAGCAAGGCAGTGGTCATCTTGGAGGTGTGTTTGGGGGTTATGTTGGAATATTGCCCTGCAGCCCAGTCTCAGAAGGGAGGGGGATCATGCTCTGCTTCAGTATGTCACAGTACATGTTGGCATTCATGGTTCCCTCAATGAACTGTAGCTTCCCAGTGCCTGCAGCACTCATGCAGCCCCAGACCATGACACTCCCACCACCATGCTTGACTGTAGGCAAGAAACACTTGTCTTTGTACTCCTCACCTTGTTGCCGCTACACATGCTTGACACCATCTGAACCAAATACGTTTATCTTGGACTCAGGACATGGTTCGAGTAATCCATGCCCTTAGTCTGCTTGTCTTCAGCAAACTGTTTGCAGGCTTTCTTGTGCATCATATTTAGAAGAGGCTTCCCATCCCTTCAACCTCTGCAGCAATGCTGGCAGCACTCATACGTCCATTTCCCAAAGACAACCTCTGGATATAATGCTGAGCACATGCACTCAACTTCTTTGGCCTGTTCTGAGTGCAACCTAGCCTGTTAAACTGCTGTATGGTCTTAGCCACCATGCTGCAGCTCAGTGTCAGGGTCTTGGCAATCTTCTTATAACCTAGGCCATCTTTATGTAGAGCAAGAATTCTTTTTTTCAGATCCTCAGAGTTCTTTGCCATGAGGTGCCATGTTGAACGTCCAGTGACCAGTATGAGACTGAGACTTTAACACACCTGAGACCTTGTAACACTAACTATTTACATGACACCGGGGAGGAAAAATGGCTAATTGGGCCCAAAAATTGGACATTTTCACTTGGGTGTACTTACTTTTGTTGCCAGCGGTTTAGACATTAATGGCTGTGTGTTGAGTTATTTTGAGGGGGCAGCAAATTTACGCTGTTATACAAGCTGTACACTAACTACTTTACATTTTAGCAAAATATAATTTCTTCAGTGCTGTCACATAAAAATATATAATAAAAAATATACAACAATGTGAGGGGTGTACTCACTTTTGTGAGATACTGTAGCACAACCTCTGCCACTTTTGTTTTATCACATTAAAATACAGGTAGAAGTTCTGTTTCTAACAATACAATTTGTTTTCTGTCTTTATCTTGTTTTTTTTTCACATGTGCCTTTGGTTTAAACACATACTATGGTATTTCCATTGCGAGGAGTGTGTGGTATCCAATCTTCTTTTCTGATCTATTCCTGAAGTCAGTCTGCACCACCAGACAGACTGCAATACCTGAAGTGTCGTGTTCTCCTATCAATTACTTTTAAAATTTGCTGAATTTCTCTAGTCTGAGGGAGGCCTTGAAATTGCAATTGCCCATATGACATGACAGCTAGGTGTGTCAATTCGAAAAGGATCAACTCTTTCAGAGTAGATTATTCCTTCTTTGTATCCAGTTAGCATCAGGTGCAAAAATAAATTTCCACGATTCCACCCATTTCCCTAAAATAGGAAATGAATCCCTCACTTTTGGTTTTGTATAGGAAGTGATAACATTTCTATTCTGTTTTCAGGAAGTCAAAATTTACTTTACAGCACTTTAGAGAAAATACTTTTTGGTTTCTTCATGCCTGCCTCATTATAACCATCTATCCTAGTTAAAAGGGAAGTCATTAACTGCATGTGTTCACTTAAGTGGGGCAAACCACAAGGTAAACTGCAGCGGCTCTGGGTACAATGAACACCACCAGATCTCTTATCCTTCCCAAGGAAAATGTTACCAGTCCTTGACCACATTTACTTTAATATTGCCACCGGGCATTGACTAATGTAATACTGCCCCTTATTCCCTCTACGTTTTAGTCAGGTAGGCTGCAATTATCATAGTTAGAGTGAATGATTTTATATCCTCTGAAGCCATGTCCTTTTGGTACATGTAGGTTTCTTCAACACACTTGGCTTTTACGGATTCAAGGAGACATGAGCAGATATGACCATGCTGCTGCAAAGTAAAAAGCAACTTGTGGCCAAGAAAGGTACTTTTAACTATTACCAAATGATGGGTTACCCAAACTGACCCGCTTATCCCAATGTAGAAAACATCACACTTTTGTAGCCTTTTTATGGACAACATGACAATAACCTAATAAGTATGAAACTGTTCATCACAAAAACATGTTCAAATGTTATAAGTTCACAGAAGTACACAACCGTACATCATTCTTATGTAATCAAGAGCACATGCTAAAGAAAATAAAAGCAAAATCCTAATGGCAGGAGATGTTATATTACAGAAGTCCAACATCAAGATGAATTACATTTTTTTTTCAGTGTAAAAATATCATATTCTTAACATGTCTAACTCACACAATTAAACTTTACTGGATATCTAGCAAAATTAACTACAGTTAAATGTATATATATGATATCTGAGACCTAATCATTTTTTGCAAGTAATCCTCTTTAAAAGATTAGATATCATGCTGAAAAAAAAATGATGAATTGCAACGCATGCCATTCGCTCTCTATAGGACAACAGTTTTATTTCAACATTCTAATGTTTTCTTTGCATCTGGTAACAAAACCCCAGCTTAGTGAAAACTCGGTATGTGTGGTTAATGGAAAATCTTGGCAGCCATCCATTTAAACAATTCACACAATGGAAAGTTAGCAGCTTTTTGTGCAAGTACACTACTGTACAAATTTACCTACCTACACAGTCGGCATTATGGAACCATCTGTCCTTAACATGCAGGCATGCGTTGTGCCACAAAACATTCCTTAACAAGCGAGGTAAAATAATGTTTAAGCTAGAAATTATAGTGGTAAGTAAGGAGGTGTTGCGTAATAACAGTAAATATCATTATCTGGTATAAATTTGAAAAAATGGTGAAGTGGTCCTTAACAGACTGTTTAGGCTTTGCAAATGCATGGCAGAAATAAGCCTACTGCGACTATTAAGTCTCACTATGCAATAGCAAGATCCACTAATCAATGCATCTCTTCTAATGATGTGAGAGCTTTGCAAAACATAAGGGACACATGCATGGTCAGATCAATGTGGGATATGTAATGTTACAAGTCAAAGTGCAAATCTAAAAAATCCAAATCTTCACAGCTGATCCTGACTAGGGATGGTCCCAATGTTCGAGTCGAACATAAGTTTGATTAGAATAGCGAACAATTTGGGGTGTTCGCAGCAAATTCAAAAGCCGCAGAACACCCTTTAACAGTCTATGGGAGAAATCAAAAGTGCTAATTTTAAAGGCTTATATGCATGGTATTGTCATAAAAAGTGTTTGGGGACCTGGGTCCTGGCCCAGGGGACACGTATCAATGAATAACATTTTTTAGAAACGTCAGTTTTTTCAGGGAGCAGTGATTTTCATAATGCTTAATATGAAACAATAAAAGTGTAATATTCCTATACATTTCGTACCTGGGGGGGTGTCTATAGTATGCCTATAAAGTGGCGCATGTTTCCAGTGTTTTCAACAGTCCGAGAGCAAAATTAAATTTCTAAAGGAAAAAAAAAGTAATTTACTAGTACTCGCGGCTATAATGAATTGTCAGTCCCGGCAATACACATAAAAGTTCATTGATAAAAACGACATGGGATTCCCCCACATGGGAAACCCGAACCAAAACTAAAAAAAAGACAAGTCCTTTATTTAAAAAAATTTAAAATAAAAAACTGTCCCATGAAGTCTATTCATCATCTTCTTCTTCTCTCGCTCCGACGGACCGAAAAAAAAAAAAAAAAAAAAAGCTGCAAGCCGCCTACGATCTGCCTCCATGGGAGGAACTCGCCGTAATGACGGGCCTCTCAGGTGACAGTTCTTTTATAACTGAGGGCGGGGCCACACAATGACATCAATGGGTGACCCTGCCCCCCTCTGACGCACGGGGACATCCCTATGGCTTTCCCGTAGCGTCAGAGGGGGTGGGGTCACTTGGATACGTAACCGGGTGGCCCCGCCCCCTCTGATGCTACAGGAAAGCCTTGGGGATGTCCCTGTGCATCTGAATGTCATTGTGTGGCCCCCGCCCTCATTTATAAAAACTGTCACCTGAGAGCGGCCGGTCATTACGGCGGATGCCTCCCATGGAGGCAGATCGTAGGCGACGTGAGGCTTTTTTTTTTTGGTCCGTCGGATCGCGAGAAGAAGACTCTATGGGACAGTTTAATTGTTTTAATAAAGGACTTGTTCCAAGGTGTATATTGTGTTTTTTTTCACCATTTTCACAAATTTTTTTGTGAAATGGTAAGGGTACATTTGTACCAGTTACCATTTCACACGGGGGGGGCGGTATCTGGGGGTCCCCTTGTTAAAGGAAGCTTCCAGATTCCGATAAGCCACCTGCCCGCAGACAACCACCGGGCAAGGGTTGTGTGGATGAGGCCCTTCTCCCCATCAACATGGGGACAAGGTGCTTTGGGGGCTACCCCAAAGCACCCTCCCAATGTTGAGGGCATGTGGCCTGGCCTGGTACGGTTCAGGAGGGGGGGTGCTCTCTCGCCCGCCCGCCCCTCTTTTCCTGCGGTCTGCCAGGTTGCGTGCTCGGATAAGGGTCAGGTATGGATTTGTGGATTTTTTTTTTTAATTTTGGCGCAGGGTTCCCCTTAATATCCATACCAGACCTGAAGGACCTGGAATGGAATTTGGGGAACCTCCACTCATTTTTTTTAATTTGGTACAGGGGTTCCCCTGTGGGGGAATCCCATGCCGTTTTTATTAATGAACTTATGTGTATTGCCAGACTGACAATTCATTATAGCCGTTATTTCCCTTTAGAAATGTAATTTTGCTCTCGGAATGTTGTAAACATGGGAAACATGCGCCACTTTACTGGCACACTATAGACACCCCCCAGGTACGAAATTTAAAGGAATATTACACTTTTATTGTTTCACTTTAAGTATTATTAAAATCACTTTTTTTTTTGCATTGATACATGTCCCCTGAGGCAGGACCTGGGTCCCCAAACACTTTTTAAAATAATACCATGCATACAAGACTTTAAAATTAGCACTTTTGATTTTTTATGTTTGTGTCCCATAGACTTTAATGGTGTTCGAATGGATTTTTTGCCTGTTTGCATGTTCTGGTGCGAACCAAACCGGGGGGTTTCGGCCCATCCCTAATCCTGACAACACTTTCTTTTTACTTCATCTCTCTATGCAGACCAGACACTTAGCACCCACCCTGACCCCCAAAACATGTGATGTACCCCAGAGGAAAGTTGGCCTAGCATTTCACCCCACGGACTAGTCCTTGGCAGTGGTGGAGCAATGTGAACAGGTCAGTGTTTTAATTTTCAATGCAAGAAATGGCCTCTCAGTCAACACTCCTGTGAGAGAGGTTTAGGACACAGGACACCCATGGACTAGCAGACTCAAGGTGAGGAACAAAGAGTACTTACAGTATTCATAGATAGAGACCCTTTTAGTCAACCTGGCATTCTGATCCTGACTGCAAGACACTCATTGGTTTAGCTGCTGACTCTTTGGAGAGAGGCCACCACACTTCAATCGAGGACCAAGCTTAATTGGGCTAAAAATCATCCATGGTGCTTCATTTCCCCTTTTTTAACATATAAGGCCTCAAACCAAGGCCTCTAACCAGTAACAAGGTCACCCTTCTCAGGCAGCACATCAGAGTGGACCAAACAGCCATCTACATTGCTCATCCAGGCAGCACGCCTGTGGGAAGACTATCACCTCCCTGTCTGCACCACAGGCAATAAACCTAATGGTTTGCCAAGCAACTATAAATATTCCAAAGAGCCCATTTACACCAGTGAGTCATGCTGAATGCATTGCCACTGGTGTGTGCTGTGAGACAGTGTTAATGCTCTGATCCTGGTGCATTGCGCTGTCTATTTTTTCAATTGAGAGCTCGTGATATTTCAATAGAGTTCTATTCACCGCAGAGGCATTGCGATGTGGTGGTTCGCATTCCAACCCGCTGCATGCAATACTTTTTTTTTTTTTTTAAGCACACAGCATGCTGTGGTTTAAACAGAAACCAGAGAAAGCAAGGCATTTTGTCTTGTCCATGCTCAGCCCCACTGCATCGTAAACGGGTCCACACTATTGCCAGGGACACTCCCCAGCAGCTCACAGAAACAAACAATATCCAGAGCCCAGGAAAGACCCAAGAAAACTGAACGATCAATACAGCTCAGGCTGACTACAGCAAAGCAATTTGTAAATTTAAATAGCCACTCCTGCTTAAGGCAGGATGGCTACACACAACAGTGATCATTTGGCTAGTTGTCTCTTGCTATTGATGCAAGCTAAAACTTATGGAGAAGCTATTCAATGCTATCGGTATATAATTACTCAAGGCAGCAAGAGGTAGTATGAATATTTACAGATGATCGTCGTTAGAAGCTTTGTTGAATCAAAGAGCATTGACTTAAAATAACAGGAGACAATCAATGGATCTCTGCTGCTCATTCCTCTTCATGGTGGTAGAACAAACAAAAAAAAAGCTTCTAAATCAGACCTATCAGTAGGAAGCAAGTCTGTATGAACAAAATTTCTGACATGTCACAATATAGAGCAGCAGTGTAATTGCCTTCATACATCAAAAAAATACGGTAAATAATTTTGTGTTTTTTGAGCACCAGCCAAGTATCTGTGCCCAAGCACAGTAACTTAAGGTCTACCCAAGAGCGGCCGTTTAGGAGAATGATACTGTCAGACTGCTGCAGGCAAGAGGAAGAAGGAAGCATTACCTATTTTCCCTCTCCCTGTGATCAGCGGTCTTCTGGCTGGATAAATAAAAGAAGCAACAGGGGGCAGCTGAGGCAGAGAATTATATTATATCTGACAGCCTCCAATGCAGCATACATGCAACCACACAGGCATCAGGATATACAAGATGGTCCTCCAAAAACTTAGCTCAGGAAGTAGATCCTGATCCCTGTTGATACCTAAACAAAGATGCCATTTCAGGAAATAAGGAAGGCAAAGACTTTGTCAGTGGTAATATTACTACAGGTGTGTATATAATGCCAATAATTTACACAGTGCTTTACAAATCATACATTCACAGCAGTAATACTGTGTTATCTGTGAGAAGTTACAAGTATCTGCAAATATCACATTTACATATTACTTGTATGCATGCCACTAGGTGCACTGTAAGGGGCCATGCTGGGTATCCTACTTTTATTTTTTGTCAAACTATCTGGATGTATCCCTTCCTCAATAGGCATTCTCATAGACAGTCAGCTCTTGTAGCAATGAAGGACTTGTCTTCTCTAAGTGTAGGCATAAACTAATTAGGTAGACAGAACCATCATCCATACAATTAGGTCTACAGGTGTCTCCATTCTAGCTGTTCAGGACTACAAGGTTTGAAAAAATGCCCTATGCACTTCTGCATAAATGCCTCCTCCATGAGCCAACAATGTTATTTCTGGGATATATTTTTTGCAATTTTAATTTCTCTTAAAAAAAAAAACACAAAGCAAAGGCGACACTTTAAGCCCAAGAAATACCTGAATGTAAAGGTTTTTTTTTTTTTTTTTTTTTTTTTACATTTCCACCAGAAACAGGGAAATAAAAACACAGCCCCAAGCAGAAGAAAACTATTTACGAGGCTAGTTCTGCAGTAAATGTTGGGTGTGTACAGGAAGGTATGCACACAGATAAAGAAACAGGAGTATATGCTGTTTCATTAGGCCAACCAGCATCTGAAATCCTGTATTACTGTAAAAAAATAAGTGTTCCTCACTCTGTCTCAAGAAATGTGACCCTTTGTTTACATTAGAAAGACAAAGAAGGTAAAAGAGCTGGCATCTCAGAGGGTATTAAATGCTGTTTTGCTGACTGAATGACCTCAAATGGAATATTTTCCATGACAAGAAGAAAAGACGCTGGCACGGTGTCAGACAATAAGATTGCACAGTGTCTAGAGTCTATCCATAGCCGGAGGCACTTAAAAACCTCCAGGCAGGTGCTCCTTTATCTGCTCTTTGCTCACCTGGCTTTTAACCAGCATGCTCCTAAGACCTCACCTACTCTCCATTAACTATTTGTTAGCATTGGCCAGCAAGGAAATGAATTAATGCATGTATAAAACAGCCTGGGGGCTATGATTCTGGCACCTTTTCCAAACCACAATGCCAAAGTACACTAACCTGAAGCAACAAGCTTGATCTTTCAATTAATGAAGAATAGGAAAAAACTTCTAATCTGATATTGGGTAATAGCAACAAGAGTACTAACACACTAATGCCTGCTATGCTCCATCTTTTCTCCGTTAACTGTTCCAAAGGTAATCCACATATCAAATACACCAGTCACCCACACATTTACTTTGTTCTCATTTCTTGACATGACAAATGGGTTAGTGTTATCATAATTACGTCATGGATATACAGTAGATGCAAAAATAGTAAATTTAGTCAATCACACATTACATAAAAAAAAGAAACACAGGTCTCCATCTAGTATTTACAATTGATAAATGAGCAGGTCTATCTTGCATTAGGAGCAAGTTACACTTACTTAAGGGAAGAAATAAATAAATAAAAAAGGTAATAAATATACTAACCTTTCCCCCGGTTTCTGAATTACAGGGGATGACATCAAGCTCCTTCTGGCAAAATCCCAGGGAATGCAGATTATGATACTTATGACACTACAGCACAGTGCAAGAACATCTTCTCATGAGATTTGGGCTACTCAGCATTCCCTTGTATCTTGCTGGAAGGAGCATTTTTTTCCCATTTATCCCACTCCCACACCCACTTGAAATATGGGAGGGTAAAATAATTAAGCTGATCTTACGTTCATAGTAAAAGGTCTTCTTGAATAACCAAATCCATTACCCAAGCAGTAATGATTATCACACATATAAATATTTGTGCTGTAACATACAATGATGCCTGCAGGCACTTCTTGGTAATAGTGAAAAGTAACTAAAAACTGCATATCAATATTGATATTACATGCAAGCTATATTGGGTAACCAATGGTCACCAATGTAACAACATAAACCATGGCAATCTCATTCCACAAAAGCATCACACAATGAAGCCGGGGCTGGGAAGGAGTGTGCTGAATGGTTTCATATGATTCCATATATGAACTCCTAAAATCCCAACAAGGACACTTTATAAAGCGTTTTAAAGAGTCATCACGTTCAAATCCATCCGACTTTGGTGTGATTGTGTGTAGACAAGTCCAATTCGACGAAAGTCCGTCGAAAGTCCGAAAAGTCAGACGGAATTCAGTCCGTCGAAAAAAGTCCGGTCGTGTGTACACGGCATAATGCCCCGTACACACGGTCGGAAATTCCGACCACAAAATCCGTCGGATTTTGTCCGACACTGGTGTTGCATACACACGGTCGGACAAAGTTGTCGGAAAATCCGATCATCCTGAACGTGGTGACGTTCGTTGCGTACGACGGGACTACGTAGAGGCTAGTAGCCAATAGCTTTGGTCTTGTAATGTGATCTGAGCAGAAAATCCGACGGAAAAAGTCCAATGGAGCCTACACACCGTCGGAATTTCCGACAACTTTGTCTGATAGGACATTTTCCGTCGGAAAATCCGACCGTGTGTATGGGGCATTAGAGTCCTCTTCATTGGAACTAAGGGGTCAAGCCCAACCTCTGAAAAACAACTGATACAAAGACAGAGCTGTGCCGCTCCAGGTGGGAATGATTGCTCCCATCAACCTTGTGGTGCAGGTCCAGTCCGCAGCCTGAATAAGAGCCAATGGTTCAAGAAAGGTTGACCACACTCCCAGGTATGAAGTAGTGATAATTACTTTATTGAAGATAAAAATCCATCAAGATACATCATAAGACATCATGAGACCTCTATGCAGGCATGGCAAGATTAACATGCTTCACGTTTTAAGGTTCACTTAGTCATAATCTTAGATCATAGAGTATGACTAAGCGAACCTTGATTTGTGAAATGCATTAATCTTGCCATGCCTGCATTGAGGTTTCATGATCTCTTATGGTGCATCTTGATGGATTTTTATCTTCAATAAAGTAATTATCACTGCTTCAAACCTGGGAGTGCGGTCAACCTTTCTTGAACCATTGGCCCTGAAAAACAACACCACACCATAATCCCCCCTCCACCAAATGATTTGGACCAGTGCACGTAGGTCAATAAAGACATGGATGAATGAGTTCGGCCTGCACAAAGTCCTGACTTCAACCCAATAGAACACCTTTGGGATGAATAAGAGCGGAGACTGCGAGACAGGCATTCTTGTCCACATCAGTACATGGACTCACAAATGGTAAAACATTCCCATAGACACACTTCTAAACCTTGTGGACAGCCTTTCCAGAAGAGCTGAAACTGTTGTAGCTGCAAAGGGTGTGCCAAATCAATATTAAACCCTATAGACTAAGACTGGGAGGCCATTAAAGATAATGTGCGTGTAAAGGTAGGCGTACCAATACTTTTGGTAATATAGTGTATGTTACATATTAAATATATTTTTACATTAACATTACATTTTAAATTAAAGTTCATATCATAGCTGTATAGTGGCTCCTAAATTACACAAACACACATACATACATATAAATATTAACGTTAGTCGGGTTGCACAGATACCACTTTTTTAGACCGAGTACAAGTACTGTACTACCGATACTTTTTTTCAAGTACTCGCCGATATCAATTCTTTTTTTTTTTTTTATTATTTTTTTTTTTTTTTGTTTTTTTTATTTCTTTTTTTTTTTTTATTACATGCGACAGTGGCACTAATATGCAGCACCGAAAGGTGGCACTGATGAGGAGCGGACTGTGTCAGTAGTAGTAGTATTCGGAAAAGGAAGGAGCCGGTAAATGGCATATATACCTGCTCACAAGGGAACAGGAGAGGACACGGAGGGGGACCAGAGGATGACACGGAGGGGGACCAGAGGAGGACACGGAGGGAGACTACATGGAGGGGGACTACATGGAGGGGGACGACACGGAGGGGGACCAGATTGAAGCACATAGAGAACACAGAGGAGGACATGGAGGGGGACCAGAGGAGGATGCAGGAGACAGTCAGGGATGATCGGTGCGGCGGTGGGGGGAGTTAAAATCACTGATCTCCCTGTGTGGCTTTTAATAAAGCAACTGAAAGCCGTGGGGGGAGCGGTAAAAAGAGTAGAAGTGGCTGTTAGATGCTTTATTGAAATCTATACAGGGAGATCAGTGATTGTAACTCCCCCCACCACCACACCGATCAATCCCAGCTGACCAGGTATCGGGTCAAGCATCGGAGCATTTGCACGAGCACTCATGTAAATGCTTGGTATCGGCACCGATACTAGTATCAGTGCAACCCTAAAAGTTAGTATTTATAATACAGTTACTGCTGGTAACCAGTAAGTTGCATGCCTGTGTCTGTCTGTGGTTGATAGCTACTGGCATACAGTATCGCGTTGGGGAATTCTAAAACATTAAACTCTACTTCAGTCAGGCTGCAGGCCTGAAAATTATGATTTGCTCAACTCAGCTCCTCTAGCTAAAGGCTTAGGAAACAGAAATGTGTGACAAGTGCTGATTGTTTATAGCATTCGGCATGAAAATGCTATATTGTCCCATACCCAGACATCTAGTTATGAGCAAATTTTGCTCTAACTGAAGCTGAATCCAACTTCATTGGTTGTTAAAACACAGGTGTCCAGGCCATACAGCGTCTTTGGTTGCTATGATGCAGGCTACCAGTCCGCTCCACATCATTGGTTGCTAAGACGCAGGCAGGTGGGCCATACAGATTCACTGATTGCTAGGACACAGGTGAACAGGCTACAGGCTACAGAACCTCAATGGTTGCTAGGATGTAGACAGCTGGGTCACACAACATCATGCAATTCCATTTTGTGAGCAGGCTGATCACCTGCACTATAAGAACCAGTGACACTGTGTGGCCCACCTGCTCACCTGCATTCTAGCAACCAGTGAAGATGGATTGCTGCGTGGGGGATTCAGCTAAACCTGCATGCAAAGGGGGAATAGACAGTGCTCCTGACAGGTGCGCACAATAGATGTGCCCGACAAGTGTATTTACTGAACAGGGGGTGGTGGCAACTAAATTATAGATTAGTTATGTCTACCAATAGGGCATCCATCAGGGGATGAGCAGAGAGGTTGGGAAGCAAGCAATAAAGAAGAGCTTTTCTTCACATTAAATATAAATATAATTTTTTTATTGCTCATGAGTGTTCCTTTAATGCAAGAGGTAATAGTGGCGGTATGAATAAACCTGGACTCAGGAAGCTAGTTCTTTAACAGATATGGTGTTATATGTTACAGCTACATATGAAACACTAGAAATTTGGGACCAAATATCCCATGCTATAGTCATATCACATCTAGTTCCATGGTGCCAGTTGAATTTTCAGAAGGATACAAACCTTGCCATGAAAGTATTTTCAATGCATATACAGGTTGATTATCCAAAATGATGATTTGACTAGAAGAAATTCTGTATTGGTACACATTTCCTTATATTGTCATTATGATGCTGTGAAGGCAAGGGCACACTGTTGATATATCAGGTAGAGAACATAGTGCTTCCAGTTTTCTACTCACTGGGCACTGACCCAAGACCTAATCCTGCAGATAGGCTATCAATGTCAGGATCACGCTGCACTGCTAATCTTGTAAATCAGACTTCAGTGCTTCATCCAGTGTTTTTATTTTATGACCTGAAACTTACATCGATTGATAGAACAGCTACAGGAAGGTCACACTCAAACTTTTGAACTGTTTAATGCTTTGAAGTTCGGAAATCTGATTTATGCATTTGTAGTCCCATGCCATATTAAATAAAAACTAATGTATGAACTAATTTCCGCATCACAGGAACCTTACTTCCATTTTGTTTTATAAAGATAGTTATGATATAGTGAGATGAACTGCTGATGAGCACCATGAAACCATTACAGCACACCATAACACTCACATATAAAACGTATGTTTTATACAATAAAAGATAACCTCTACACATATGCCATGTATTATGCACACTGTGTAGGACTCAAATGAACAATAATCATGTTTTGCTATCAATTCCACTTCCAAAAAATAATTACTATAGGAGTACCTCTCTACACCGTTGATTCTATGCATAAAATGCACGATTACAGGCCATGGAAATTAACCACTTGCCTACCAGGCACGAACACCTCCTTCCTAAGAAATGACTTTGATTGACCGTGCTGGTGTATTTGTCCCTTGAATAGCGGGGCAAAGAAGTAATAAATCCCAAAAAAAACTTTTATGTCAAACCTTGCATTGTATTAAGGTTGATGTCATAGCCAACAAACGCAATTACAAAAAGTATACACACTATCTTCCATACGGGGTACCAAAGAAATAAGGTATTCCCGCATGAAAAACAGGGTGAAAAGAGGCTACCATTGGCATCAAAAACAAATAAAGTTTTGAATTACAAGTGAGATAATATCAAAAGGTTGGTTTATTATTTGCAAGTCATAAAAATATTAATAGATCAGATATAAGTTGGTCAAATCACATATGTAAATTATATCCCTATACATGTTATTAATACACATCCCTATAGTGTACACATAAAACACACAACAAACAAGGACAAACAACAAATAACAAACATGCAACAATTACGGTTCAGAGGCACCTCATTAACCACCTACGCGCCAATATACCCACATAGGGTGTCTCATTGATAGATCATTAATTAATCATAAGTATTTATTGGTGCGTGTGTAGTTGATGGGGTAGTGGAGATGACTATATTGTGAGAGTAGCTAATATTCAATTGAAAAATATTTCCTAATTGGCTGCTGGTTGTTGAGTTCTCCAATTAAGGCTTAATTGAAGTCCAGTACTAGGCGTGTGGCAGTCCATACAATACAATCTTTTAACGATTTAGGAGTTGATTTCTTAGTGGGTAGTATTGGTCTTAATCTCTTTGAATAAAGCTCTGTCACTTATCATAAATGGCAAACAGACGCACTTGACAATAGTTTGGGGAGATAGCGCCACGAAATATGCATAAGGTGCTCATATGAAAGTAGCAAAAAACATCTTGTCCAAAGCTACCCTATTTGCCAAATGTTGCTGTATTGATGGAATTTCCCTCTATGTTGTTTGGCTGTAACAGTTCATTTATCGCAACTTTCTTCCCAAACAAGACAGATTTAAATAACCAGATATTTATGCCGGTAACGAACACCTCCTTCCCGGCCAAGCCATTTTTCAGCTTTCAGCGCTGTCGCATTTTGAATGACAATTGCGCGGTCATGCAACGCTGTACCCAAATAAAATATAATTTTTTCCCCACAGATAGAGCTTTATTTTGGTGGTATTTGATCACCTCTGCGGTTTTTATTTATTGCGCTATAAACAAAAGAAGAGCGACAAGTTTGAAAAAACATATTTTTTACTTTTTATTATAATAAATATCCAATTATTTATTTTTTTTTAAACAAATTTTTTCCTCAGTTTAGGCCGATACGTATTCTTCTACATATTTCTGGTAAAAAAAAAAAAAAAAAAAAAAATCGCAATAAGCGTATATTGATTGGTTTGCGCAAAAGTTATAGCGTCTACAAAAATAGGGATAGATTTATAGCATTTTTATTTTTTTTTTTTTACTAGTAATGGTGGCGATCTGCGATTTTTATCATGACTGCGACATTGCGGCGGACATATCGGACACTTTTGACACATTTTTGGGACCATTCACATTTATACATCGATCCGTGCTATAAAAATGCATTGATTACTGTATAAATGTGACTGTCAGGGAAGGGGTTAACACTAGGGGGCGCTGCAGGGGTTAATATGTTCCCTATGTTAGTGATTCGAACTGTGGGGGAGGGGACTGACTGGGGGAGGGGACCGATCGGTGTCCCTATGTACAAGGGACACACCATCGGTCTCTTCTCCAGTGACAGGACGTGGATCTGTGTGTTTACATACACAGATCCACGTCCTGCTCAGTTACTGGGCAATCGCTGGTGCCCGGCGGACATTGTGGCCGCCGGGCACGCGCACCGGGTCCTCAGCGACGCGCACCCCCTAGTGGCCAAAATGTAGACGCGGTCATATGACGGCGTCCCGCCACAAGAGCCGCACCGCTCCGCCGTCAATAGACAGTCGGCGGTCGGCTACAGGTAAAGCTGCATGAAATACAGAGATGAGAACAAGATCGTTGGCTGCACCAAAAATGCAAGCAAATGTTAATAGGGCCACAGTTTTGTATACTTACCCCTGCACACAACTTCAAGGGAAAATTCATGCTCTCAATCAAAATTTACAAATTTTTAATCCTTATACTGCTAGCACTAGTAAATAGATAGGGAAGTATATTATTTTTACTTGTTTTAAACTTTCCTTTTTTACATTTCCTCAGTTACTTCTTGGTTCCAAGGCATAGACAGATGATGCCTTGATCCTACAAGTCAGCCTGCATGCCTGAGCTAAGGGCAAATTGATTGCAGGAAGTAAATGCTACATAATCATCTGCCCTTATTTAAAGCGGTGTTTCAGCTTAAAACTTTTTTTTTTAAAAGTCAGCAGCTAAGAAAAAAGTCGCTGCTGACTTTTAATAAGTACACTTACCCTCCCAGGGCGCCCGCAATGTCGTTCGTGGAGGCCAAGATGTCCATCGGCCATCCGGATCCAGCGCCGCCATCCTCAGTAAGGGAAACGGCTTTGCGCGGCCTACCGCGCATGCGCGATTTGTGAATGGGGAACGCGATGTGTTGTGGGACACCGTTCCCATAACACACCGCGCCCCATTCACTAGAAGACGGAAGGAGAGAAGATCACCGCGGTGCTGGAGGAGGCAGATTAGGACGATCTGCCTAGCAACAGCCATTTCTAGTAAGCTATTTTTTTTTTCATTTGAAATTGTTACTAACATTTTTTAAAGTTTTTGTTTTCAGGGTGTCCCACCACTTTAAGATGGCCAAAGACAGAAATGCTAGGGTTTTTTTTCAAAGTGATCTCTCTGTAAAATAAACATGAAGACATGAATGGATGGATGAGTTTGCTTTAAAAATATTAAGAATTAATTAAGTGGAGTTCTTGGTTTGTGGTGCTCAGATGCAGTGTAGTTCCGCTGATAATTTTTATAAGCACATTTTGTTGAGAGTGTTGCATGGACCTAACAGCAACCATTTACTTTTATTTTCATGGATATCCAACCACAGTAAGTTTAATTCTCATTGGTTTCTACATACTAAGTTATTACATGTACAGATAGGTGAAGAAAGGAAAAGCTCAATGCATATTCCTGGGGCACTGTGAGTACACCTTTGCATGCAATGCAGACGATTTGCCGTAACCATCCCACCAGTTATTGTATTTAAATAGCTGGTCAGGGAGCCATGACTCAACTAAGAGTGAGTAGGCCTGGATCAATTTTTCATAAATATGACAGTCGCAGTACAAGTCTACAGGAAAAAAAAAAGATAATGACGACAATTAAAAACGACTCACAAACGTGAAGAAATTAAGCTTTGTAAAGAGCCACCCTTTTGTGGCAAGCAATCCTGAAACCGACAGTTTCCAGATGACAAAGAAGACGACATCAGGGCCTCTGCTGGCAAACGTGTTTCGAAGGATTACCTTCTTCCTCAGAGCCTTTGGAGACTACTTGGGATAATGCTCTAGGTTGGTGAGCCACCATCCCTTGACTAATTGACTACCCTGACGTCACACTAATGCGCAAGAGTGTTTGTTCACTTTCTGCTACAGTACACGTCTACCATGATTTAAAAAATACGAGGGGGGGGGGTGTGGATTCAATAAAGCTGCTGCCCCACTTTTCTGTTAATCCCACAGCGACTCGTGCACCAAATTCAGATAGACCTAAAACGCACCACTTTTACACTTTGTCGCATTAAACGCACCACGTTTACATTGTGTCACATTGAATGCACCAAGTGTAAAAGCTGTGCTAATTAAGACCAACTCTCTTTTGGTGTGCACAGCGGAAAAACTGGCACAGACAGATATTTTGCTAAAGATTTGCACAGTCAAACTCAAGTACAAGTTCTAGACACCAGTACGACGGGCGGCACACTATAATCTCTGTATCCTCAGGACACAGCTGATCACAGATTGGGGTAAAGAGCCAATCAGACATGATCAGCTGTGTCCAATCACATGGACACAAAAATTAAAGACCCTTCTGCATTCTGCAAGCAGTACTGTCCCCTGCACGCGACCCATTCAAGTAAAAGTGGCTGCTTCCCAACCGCCCCACAACCACTTGCAATGCACGTAGTCGCGGTGCAGTGGTGAATGCTATTAGGGGATAAATTAGGCAACGAGGAGGCATCATAACTCCTGTCAAACACCCTCTGAAAAGCAATCTGCCACATTCGTAAACAGGCCCTTACTGCTACAGTGAAAATAGTTTCACCAGACCAGAGGAAATCTACAACAGTAACACGATCCCACTCAGCCTCCCAGAGACATTTTTTTAAGACATACCGGAAAATTTGTACACGCTTTATTTGGGGGCAGAAACGACCCAGAATTGGTTACAATATCCTCACCCTACCTAAACTGAAAGGTGGCATGGGTTTACCTGGCATCTTTAAATACTACTTGGCACATCACTTAACAAGGCTCGTCGACTGGAGTGTATATGGTACAACAAAGGCTTGGGTCCAATTGGAAAATACTGGAGCAAAGGTGCCATTACATCTGGCCCCCTGGCTAGCCACTCATCACACTCCCTGGGACCTCAAAGAGCACCCCTTCATAGGCCCCTCCATTGGCTGTTTTCAGGTAGCTTGCAAATTCGACCTATCTTCCTCTCCAGGACTGCCTACAACACAATCCAGATTTTCCCCCTGACTTGTCTTCTCAATTCTTAGCCACACATTAGCCTTATAAGCGGTGCACAACACCTTTTCCACAGAAGCTATCCTCAAACCCAATGAGTGTCTCAAATCCCAAAAGCTTGATAATACCTTCGCCTTTTGGACATACGTTCAACTTAGACATTTTTCATCATCCTAACACATCTGGGGCATGGTCCAGACCCCTACCCCATTTGAAGCACTCTGTTCCAGAACTGCAAACATTCTGGAAAGACGTACATGAAGGCATTGCGAAGATAATCACCTACACACTAGACTTCACTCCCTCACAATACCTTCTTCAACACTCCTCCCTCCCCAGATCAACATACCATAGGTCGCTACCATGTTTCCCTGAAAAAAAGACCGGGTCTTATATTAATTTTGGCAACAAAAGACACAGTAGGGCTTATTTTCCATTTTCAGGGTAGGTCTCATCATGGAATGTGTATTTGCTAGTTCCTGTGCCCCCTGTCTTTTCTCCCCCTCTTCCTCCCTGCTTGTAAAATCCTATAATCCACTCTACTACAGTACAATATAATGTACAATGTGAGTGTTTCTGTAATATAATTGTGCCAAATACCTTTGTTGCAGCACTGCTCAGTGCTCAGCTGACCTCCCGCTGCTCTGTCAGCAGGGATCTCCTCCCTCCCCCCTCTACAGTGCTCGGGGTGGGGAAGAGAGCTCCGGCGGTAGGGTGAAGAGGGTGTACAATGTTAGTTCACCTTCTACATTTTTTCCTGAAAAGGTGAACTAACCCACTGATGCCCACCTAAACCATTATTAATTTAGTAACTTAATGAAATCAGGCTACATAAACAGTAATACATATGTGGCTTGTTTACTTTTTTGTTACCTTGCTAACTCCTGCAGCAAAGAGTAAATACCCTGTGCTACCACCATATAGAAGAGTCAGGTGTGTTTCTTTCACACAGAGCAGTGATCTGGTTCTCCAGCAGTCCAATATGACTCCCTATCCTTCCAACACAGCATTAATTAATCAATAGCCCATTGCTGATGGCTGGAGCGATGTTTGACTGGAAAGTAAAAAGGTGCGTTTATAAAAAATATATACCCATGAGTAGTACCTTATGTTGCCTGTGTGTAAAACAGCCAATAAATGTGGCTGCCCCTTTAAGGTGGAAGATATCCACCTGTGATTACTAAGAAAAATCATTAATAAATGGCGCTCACATACCGTGTTTCCCCAAAAATAAGCCCAGGTCTTGTATTAATTTTAGCAACAGAAGACACAGTAGTGCTTATTTTCGGGGTAGGGCTTATCATGTAATGTGCTGTCTTCTCTCCCCCTCTCCTTCCCTGCCTGTCAGGAATCCCCAGTGTGAATCAAGTTAAAGTGCTTATAAAATCCTATAATCCACTCAGTATTATATAATGTTCAAACTGCGTGTTTCTGTAATAGAATTGTGTCAAATACCTTAGTTTCAGCACCGTGACCCACCGGAGCTCTCTTCCTCGCTCCAAGCACTGCAGAGGGGGCTGAGATCCCCCGCTGACAGCTGGGAGAAGAGGAGGAGAGCAGCGTTCGGTCAGGCGCTGTACTGAAGGTATTTGACAATTATATTACAGAAACACAGACATTGTACATTATATACCACAGTAATAGAGTGGATTATTGGATTGTACAAGCATTTTAAACTAGGGCTTATTTTTGGGGTAGGGCTTCTATTTCAGCCCTCCTGGAAAATAAGAGTAGGTCTTATTTTTGGGAAAGGTCTTATTTTCGGGGAAACACAGTAGCTATGCACCTTGTTAATGTGGCTAGACGATGCATTCCTTCTAAACGTGGTAATACAACGCCTCCATCATTCAGGGACTAGTTTTCACCCGTACGGCAGATCGCAGAAATTTAATTAATCAATATCGCGAAAGACATATGTAGGTCTTATTTTTGGGGAAACACTGTATATCTACAAAACCATGCGTGATAACAAAAGTATCACTGAGAGGTAATTGAATCGTATAGTATAAAAATCAAAGCAATCAAATCAAAATAAAAATAGAAAAAAAAATAATCAAACAACGAATGAATCAAAAAAAGTCCAATGTGACATCAATAACTCTTCAACATCAATCTCCTGTAGTCTTCACCACTTGTGCCCAAAGTATGAATGTGCGCTTAGAATCAATAGCGTGGATGCCCCTGGTATTAGGCTCCAATATGGTCCTCCAGTTTATGAGTGGTGGTCATGGTTTTAGTGACCCGACAAGAGACAGCACGAAAAATGTCAATGTGTAGTATTTATTTTAAAGAGTAATTTAAAATACAAGAAATATCACACTCACATGTTTTGGTGCCTATGTACCGGCACCAGTTTGTACAGCGTGTGCAGGAATGGATATCCACACGAGCCTACCAGAAGCCAGCGTGAGTTCCAAGCCTCGTTCTGGATACTGGCCCAGAAGTGATGTCACACGGGACCTGGAATTGAACGAGTCTTTTCTTATGTGCCAACAGCACAGGGTATTTTTGCAATGCAAAAAAAAAAAAAGTAAAGTAGCCCCAAATAGATTACAGTATATGCAGCCTGGCTGTATTACATTAATATATAATAAGGGATCCATTGGGTTTTAAGTGATGTGTAGCAGCTCGACTCAAAGGTTAAAATGTACTTGCGCATTTAATGACAGATGTAAAAGTAAAGGGCAAGATTTTGCGTTTTACTGGGTGTGTCAATACTATAGCTTCCATTATTTATTTATTTTTTGCAGTTTAGTAAAGTATTACACTGAAAAAAACCCACAAAATTCCACAGTAAAAGTGTCATTTCTAAACCAGTTTCAACACGTTATGTTGTGTACAGCCTTTCTTCAGCTTGTTGAATACGTGAGAAAATGGTCATTAGCAAATAGAACATGACTTCCTAACTTGTCAACAAAAAGAAACCTTACACCAGTACTATCGTATGTATTAAAAGAATAGACCTGGACATTTTCTACTTTGGGATATGTATCCTATATCCATTAAATCACTACAAGGGAAGGCTTGCTGCTAATACCATATACACCTAGTTGTTGCAATAAAATGGATTGTCAGTGGGAAAAAATTGACTGCCTCTCTGTGATGTCTGTCAGGGGAGGGTTGCTCTACCTTGAAATGGTGCTACCTCTAACAGAAGAATCAGCAAAGATTACCTCAGCCACCATTTCCTGCTCCTACCCTAATGCAAAGCAAGAATCACAAGTCCTTTGATCCTCCCAAGACCTCCTGCTCTCTAGCTCTCCATCTCCAGGACTTCTCTAGAGTTGAAGCCATCCACTGGAACTCCCTACCCCAAACTGTATGGCTATTTCCTAGGCAGTCTGCCTTTAGTCGATCCCTGAACACTCATCTCCTCAGAGAAACTTATCCCGCCTCTACCCAACAACTGCATTTTACTTGCTCAAGCAACTTATCCCTCACAGTTAATACCATTTGCATTACTTTCCCTTCCCTTTAGATTGTAAACCTTCACAAGCTCCCTAAGCCCTCTTGTTTTGAATTATATTGTAACCTTGTCTCCCAGTTTATAAAGGGCTGTGCAAGCCATTGGCGCTCTAAAACTGAATAATAATAATAATAAATGCTATGCAAAACTGGCACCCCTGCACTGTATCAAAGATTACTGTTTTAGTCAAGTCAAATACCAAAATTAGCATTTCTGCATAATATACTGATTTAATCATTGGTTACTATGAAATAGGTCTGCCTGTAATAACAGAACATGTCAAAGCAGATGAGCAGCTATGGTCTAGACCTTACAGACCCTGTAGAATCACAAGTAAACAGATGCAGAACATGGGTTCCTATTAGGGTTGCCACCTTTTCTTCATGCCAAACCCGAAACACTTTAGTGGCGCACAAGACATTTTTTGTTTCAGGGGGAATGCTGTGGACTCTGGTGTAAAAGGGGAACTGCTGATGTAAGGGGGTTTTTGCTCACCAAAGCCCCCGCTTACATGAGCGTTCCCAACATACCACCTTAAATCAGGGTTCCCAAAGCCCCCCTTACATCAGAATCTACAGGGCACCCCTTACACCTGAGACCTCCTTACCCAAGTGTGCAAACTCACTCGAAGGCAGGAGAGAAAAGGGAGGGACGGGGAGACTTCAGTCACATACAGCAGTGGATGGTGAGCGCCCTCACCTGAGAATGGAAGCTCAGGCATCAGCAGCCTTCAGGCACAATGTATCTGCCGACTGCTGGCCTTCAAATTCTCCACCCACACATCCCTTTTCTAAAGCACAACATGCCGGGGATTGGAGTGTGGGCAAACAGACACAGAGGGCTAGGTGCAGATCAAGTCCCTTCTACTCTCCTATCTGTGCGGTTCTGTGCTAGTTTTGAGTGTGAGTATGAGTGTCAGGAATACTTGACTTAAACAACTGCAGCCAGCCCTCTGGACGGTTGGTAACCCTGACAATTGTGGTGTGCCCAGGCACACCCAGCCCATGCTTCACACACTTATGCCATCAGTGGTTGTTGTACTCTGATTTAGTTAGTTTGGGAGCCACAGTCTGGTCTGAATAATACGTCCAGGTTTCAGGCAGTCTGGAACCTGGACACACGATTCAAAACCCGGCCTGCCTGGGTGAATCTCGGACGGGTGACAACCCTAGTTCCTGATCCCAAAACCCTCACAACCACTGCTGTTCACTATTTCGCAATTGTTTTTCTAGGATAATCCTAGAAGAGGTATATATTTTTTTAATTAAAAAAATATTATAATTTTAAATATATCCATTTTAAATATTGCCTGAAAAAATCTCTCATAATACCCTGAACTAAAAGAAATCAGAATATGTGAGGTTATATATTGCAAGCCACACTCAGATGAACTGCAAAATTGAAATTTTAAAGTGTATCTAAACCCAAACACTAAAAATGAATACTGTTTATCGCAGGTTAGATGTCCTTAGTGCTTAGATGTGGGCTCTGTATTCGTTTTTATTTATTTTCATCCATTTAAAAGTGCGGAGAAAGGAAAAAATAGAAAGGCTAAGCTGTGGAATAATGCTTTTATAGGATTCGCTCAATAAGCAGGTGACCCAAGAAGCCGCATGGACAGGAAATAGCGGTGTCACCATCCTGGCCATCGAGTATAGCAAGTGCATGTGAACAAAAAAATAATTAAAATTTTGTTTTAACTCATTTTGGTTTTATTTTAGCAGGTCCACATAGATTTAGTTCATCTTATTTAGCTGACTTGAGTTCCAATATAAAAAGTACTGTAATGAAGAGGTTTTAACATAAAGACCATAAGATAAATACATATTGGTTGCATTGATGGATGGTACATGTTCTCCTACTCTGATATGAAGTTATGAGTCAGCAAATTCAGCACCGGCTGTTGCTCTCATTCAGGTATCTGCATGCTCAGCATAGCAGCCGAGCTTTACTAAGCAGCCTCATTCAAGATGATGGCTCCATGAGACAGAGTGCACACATTTCCTGGACTCTACTATTTCATCTAATCATCTGCCAAACCACTACAGCCATGCTAAACCCTTATGACACTGACAAACAGTACTTCATATTTACATGATCCTGCATTGGAATTTTAACAAATACTGAACAGGGTTATAATAAAATCAGTCATTTATTGTGCAGAGTTGAAGATCATCTACTTCTATATTTTAATAAAATGGTGTGTACGTGCAAGATCAGCATGCTTTGAGCGTGTGCCATTGTCACCATATTGATTATGGTCAACAATTAATTAGCAGCAACAACTGTAGCTGGCTTTGCCCAGTAACATAACTGAGGGAGATTATATGCAAGAGTGCTGAGGTGCAAGCATCCGTCAAAATAAAATGATAGGGAGAAATGAATTTTGGCATTTGCCCTGCTCTGCAAAGAATGCAGAGAAATGCCCAACAATCCAGCAAACGATAAGCCCTGTCATCAGACTACATTTGGCTTGAGTTTTCATACCACACCCTGAAGAAACATGGGGCATTCTTGGAGTGATGCCACCAAGGCATGGTCATTAGAAACTGCATGGAATTTGTTGCTTGAAATCCCAATAGTGGCATTTGGAACTTGATCTCACGTTGAAGGTTTTAACTCATATCCCTCTTAGCTACCATGTAACACAAGCATCATATTTAAGCTCTGCCGAGTAGAAGCAAGCAAGTATACAGATGTTCTTGCAATTTGTATATCTGTAATTTACACCTTCAGAAGAAGAATGAATTCTTGGGTGCGATATGTTTTATTGAAGGTTTTAATCTTGCAAAGAACCATTGATCCTTTTGAAGTAAAAAAGTACCATCCCACACATGGACATTTCTGTACAATGCAAGATAAAATGTACATAAAAGCCTCCCTTTATATTGGGTGCCTTAAGTCTCGTTTTAAAAAAAAAATTAAATAACAAACATGTTATATTTACCCCCGATGTGCAGTTGGTTTTGCACAGAGCAGCCCAGATCCTCCTCTTCTCGGGTCCCTCTTCGCTGCTCCTGGCCCTTCCACTTGTCGAGTGCCCCCACAGCAAGCAACCAAGCTGAGTCACAGCTCCGTCTGTCCATTCAGACACGGAGCCTTGACCTGGCCCCACCCCCTCTCTCTCCCCTGATTGGCTAACTGACTTTGATTGACAGCCGTGGGCGCTTTTGGCACCGCTGTTGAGTCTCAGTCATTCAGGAGGAGAGTCCTGGACGGCTAAGACACTCGTGGACATCGCTGGAGAGAGATGGGGCTCAGGCAAGTAATTAGGGGATGCTGGGGAGGCTGCTACACACAGGTTTTTTTTATCTTAATGCATAGAATGCATTAAGATAAAAAACCCTTTGCCTTTACAACTCCTTTAATGACCATGACCAGTGGTCATGGGCAATTTTAATATTTTACATATTAATGCTTGTCTCTCTCAAATTGTTTTTATTAAAATACATTTTTCAATTGCAGGTTCAAACTCTGTAAGATTAGTCTATGTATTTGGTTCTATATGGGCTTTTTCATTACATTACAAAATTAATTTTAGACCCAATTATTTAATCACTGGGCTTATTTGTTGATCATGGCTGGTGGGAAGGGTAGCATGGTGCTGTTCATAGCTTCTTGAAAACATCACCACACCCTGCTTCAGTACTCTGACCATCTGTAATGAAAGAACTCAAATCCAGTGGATGAAATGGGCAGGCCAGAGGCAGTCAGGTTGGGGAGGAAAGTGCTAGATCAGTGTTTCTCAACCTTTTATCAGTCAAGGCACACTTTACAATTATGCACAATCTTGAGGCACCCCATTCAAAAATGCAAAAAAACAAAACTATTAGTTTAGCATAATGCGCTGAGATCCACACATGTAGGACACCTAACATGATTTATTCTTCCAAAGCAAAATACACCGTTGCACACTGGTACTGACTAGTATTGCAATGTGCCTTTCCCTCACTTAGCAATTGTGAGCTCAGTGCTGATGTACAGGCACCCAAACACCCTCCTTATCAACTGATGACACTGGTTCTTAAGGAACTGGTGGCTGGAAGGTTGTAATGGTGTACAATGAAAACCCGTGGCTTTGTGTAAACAAAGGGCAAGCTTGATCCACCCACTGCCTTGTATACAAATTTTGTGCAATTTTTAGGTAGTTTGTCAAGGCACCCCAGAAGAAACTTGAAGGCACCCTGGTTGAAAAAGACTGTGCTAGATGATACTGGACACCTTTCAGCCAGGAAAAAAAAAGGTGGGCTCTGACTTGCTGACGCTTCTAATGCGCATTGTGAGAAGCTCACAAGTGTGCAGTGAAATTAAAGTAAGCAATTACAGAACAGGAGAGGAGACCATACAGCTCGTCATTCCCCACTCTATCCAAAACTAAGAAAAAATGCTTTGGGTGGACAAATAGGTTTCGCTTACAGACAATCTATCATACTGCATATGACTGTTTTGTACATATGAAACAAATAGAGCAAACACTGCGCTAATAAATTACCAATTAAATATGAAATATCGTGAGAAAAATATATGATGTGAAAAAAATGAAAAAATATATAAATAGCAGCAGCTAAAAAAATGTGGAATATACACATTAAACAGAAATAAACAATACAAAAAGCCGCGCTATGTGGCAAATATGATTCTAAAAGTCCAAAAGGTAAAATACTGTGACAGTATTAATAAGTGAAGTACATATGAAAACTAAAAACGTGACTAATAAAGAAATATTAGATCATTAAAGTCCATGTGAAAATAAAATTAAAGTGACTGGATAAAAGTGACAATGTGAAATCCAAAGCCAATCAGTGACTTGTGAAATGATCCACCAAGAAAAGCGTAATCCACCACCGCTCTAATGGTATGCTTACCAGAAGGCAAGCTTGGATAAGCCTGTAACTCAATAATATCCTGATGTGACCTGGACCATCAGACCTCCACACCGAAACCAAACATCCACGAATATGACTGACCACAGACCCGATATAAACAGTATTTCCCTTTAAATTTGCCTTAATGTAGAGTTTCTCCAGAGATGCAAAACCAGGAATCACCATTCAGTCTCGGCATGGAATCAGGTTTGAGGACTCTTGTTATAATCTCCTGTTTTCTACTCTGGTTTTGGTTTTGGTCCTTGAGCTTGCCACCTTTTTGCTTGCTGGAACTGGACTAAGTGGTGAGTTGACCAAAACCAAAACCAGAGTAGAAAACAGGAGATTATAACAGGAGTCATCAAACCTGATTCCATGCTGAGACTGAATGGTGATTCCTGGTTTTGCATCTCTGGAGAAACTCTACATTAATGCAAATTTAAAAGGGAAATACTGTTTATATCCGGGTCTTTGGTCAGTCATATTCGCAGATGTTTGGATTCGGTGTGGAGGTCTGACGGTCCAGGTCACATTAGGATATTATTGAGTTACAGGCTTATCCAAGGTTGCCTTCTGGTAAGCATACCATTAGAGCGGTGGTGGATCACGTTTTTCTTGGTGGATCATTTCACAAGTCACTGATTGTCACTTTTATCCAGTCACTTTAATTTTATTTTCACATGGACTTTAATGATCTAATATTTCTTTATTAGTCATGTTTTATTATTTTATTTTTCATATGGACTTCACTTATTAATACTGTCACAGTATTTTACCTTTTGGACATTTAGAATCATATTTGCCACATAGCGCGGCTTTTTGTATTGTTTATTTGTTTTGTACATATGCTCAGCTCGTTTACAGGCTGTCATAGAAGCCTGTTTACATAGTCATGTCACTCAAGCTGAAATCTAGACACATACACAAGTAAATCATCATGGGGACTCATGTACTGGATAACTTCATCCCATGTTTCAGTCTGACAAAATGTGGCCAAAGGCAAGCCGTTGCGGCTACTCTTTATCTTTAGGCTATAATACTCTTGGATTCCTTTGTCATGTTCTGAATGGTAATTTGTTAAATAATATACATGTTATATACACACACAGTTGTGCTCATAAGGTTACATACCCTGGCAGATTTTATGATTTCTTGGCCATTTTTCAGAGAATGTGAATGATAACACAAAATCTTTTTTCACTCATGGTTAGTGTTTGGCTGAAGTCATTTATGATCAATCAACTGTGTTTACTCTTTTTAAATCATAATCGCAACAGAAACGATCCAAACGACCTTGATCAAAACTTTACATACCCTGGTGATTTTGGCCTGATAACATGCACACAATGTTGACACAAAGGGGTTTGAATGGCTATTAAAAAGGTAACCATCCTCATCTGTGATCTGTTTGCTTGTAATTAGTGTGTGTGTGTGTGTGTGTGTGTGTGACCCCATCATCTTTCATCCAGTGCTGCACTGACGTTTCTGGATTCTGAGTCATGGGGAAAGCAAAAGAATTGTCAAAGGATCTGCAGGAAAAGGTAGTTGAACTGTATAAAACGGGTAAGTAATATAAAAAGATATCCAAGGAATTGAGAATGCCAATCAGCAGTGTTCAAACTAATCAAGAAGTGGAAAATGAGGGGTTCTGTTGAAATCAAACCACGGTCAGGTAGACCAACTAAAATTTCAGCTACAACTGCCAGGAAAATTGTTCCGGATGCAAAGAAAAACACACAAATAACTTCAGGTGGAAAAAAGGACTCTGAAAACACGTGGTGTGGCTGTTTCAAGATGCACAATAAGGAGGCACTTGAAGAAAGATGGCTGCATGGTCGAGTCGCCAGAAGAAAGCCATTACTACGCAAATGCCACAAAGTATCCCACTTACAATACGCCAAACAGCACAGAGACAAGCCTCAAACCTTCTGGCACAAAGTCATTTGGAGTGAAAAGACCAAAATTTTGCTTTTTGGCCACAACCATAGACGCTTCATTTGGAGAGGAGTCACCAAGGTCTATGATGAAAGGTACACCATTCTGTGAAACACGGAGGTGGATCACTGATGTTTTGGGGATGTGTGAGCTACAAAAGGCACAGGAAATTTGGTCAAAATTGATGGCAAGATGAATGCAGCATGTTATCAAAAAATACTGGAGGAACATTTGCACTCGTCTGCCAGGAAGCTGCGCATAAGACGTTCTTCGCATAATTCAAAAAACACAAGGCCAAGTCGACCTGTCATTGGCTACAGCAGAATAAAGTGAAGGTTCTGGAGTGGCCATCTCAGTCTCCTGACCTCAATATCATTGAGCCACTCGGGAGAGATCTCAAACGTGCAGTTCATGCAAGATAGCCCAAGAATTTACAGGAACTGGAGGCTTTTTGCCAAGAGGAATGGGCAGCTTTACCATCTGAGAAGATAAAGAGCCTTATCCACAAATACCACAGAAGACTTCAAGCTGGCATTGATGTTAAAGGGGGCAATACATGGTATTAACTGGGGTATGTAAACTTTTCATCATGGTCATTTGGGTAGTTTCTGTTGTCATTATGATTTAAAAAGAGTAAAACACAGTTGATTGATAATAAATGGCTTCAGCTAAACACTAACCATGAGTGTAAACTCATGAGAATAACATAATATTATATATATATATATATATATACACACACACATACACACACACACACACACACGCATATATATACATATATACACATACATAACATACATACATACAAACATATATACACATCAATAAACACTAGTAAACTTAAAAATAAAATAGCACTGGACCAAGAAAAAGATAGGGTATAGAACAGCTATAAAACAAATAGGGATACCATACACTAAAACATGGGGAAAGGGAAATGTTGAAATCTACAGGTTTTAGCTCATAAGTAAAAGTAGTAGTTATTTAGGATATAAAGAATGCTGTTCAACGTATACCGAGCTGACACGAGATGACACTAGGGTTTGAGATTGCAAAACCATGTCTTTCTAATGAGCTGTACAAGCCCAGAGGCAAAATACAATGATCACAAGAGCAAGACCACAAAATAATATTTTATTTAAGAGACAAGAAACAGTCCATAAACAGAACATACAAGAAAGTCATTGTTAGCCAGGACAGTATTATAAATACCCATTTAAAAAAGAAAGCCTACGCTATAAACCAAAATATTAGCACAATAAACACTTGACACAAAGGAAAAAGAAAAGAAAAGAAGTGCAATAACCAAAGAATAACAGTTTACACCCAAACAATTAAAGATTACACTTCCAATTTTGAAAGGACTAGAGTAACAAATGTATTGTCACCAATCTTGATGGGACACTTGAACACAATCACAACGTGTGCCATATATGTTAACAGAATTGTCCCCAAACTGTGTGGCTAACCACAAGTGACAATAAAAAGATGATGAGCAGAGCGAACGTCTGTATTAAAGAAAAAAAGAGAAGAGCAACAGATCCCCTTGTAGGCATAACACACAGTCTGCAGGTGCAGTCGCACTAGTTTTACTTGGTAAATGTGGTAAAGCTCCCCTGATTTACATCATCCAATCATGTGCAAGCAAAAATGTTTTTTTACTATTTTTTAAATTTTTACTTGCACCTAATTGGGTGAAGCTTTACCATGTTGACATTTACGAAGAAAAAAAAAGAGTGCAAATGCAATTGCAAATTACACAGTCTATTTGCCTTTAGTAAATCAATCACAGCGTCTGAGTAGAGTTCTTCTTATAGAATATCTTAGACCACATATGCAGCTAAATCTCAATTTTTAAGACGCAACACTTGCTGCAATGACTTCAGGTAATGTAAAGATATTTCAATCTAACCAGTTAGGGGAGTTATATCATTTTCTCCGATAGCATATTCCACTTCAGAAACAGAGTTATTTTATATTAGAAGCAGTTAAAACCTGAATGCAACTACTGTTCTAACCCACGTGGGTCCCATATTGAACAGTCAATGGCAGAAGTGTGGTCACCCCCAAAGCTGAACTGGACCTGGAGTTGCTACTTTAGATAGAATTACCATCTAAAATAGCTGGCTTCAAAAAACTTCTATTGATGGGCTCCAAATGTTGGAATGGCTTTTTGTTTAAAAATAAAAATATGCATGTTCAGTAATCGATCACAAGCTGAGCAATACCTTCATTCTTTAATGTGTATATTATTCAAATAGTGATAAGAATAAAACCTAAAATGCAAGTTAAAGCTAGAATATCATTTGGCTTTAAACCCATGATAATAACCTCTAGCATGGTCTTCCCCGACATCTTTGATCTTACAAGGCGCAAATTCAATGATGAATTAGATAAATCATGTGCCAATTCAACACCTAATCTCAACTTCATAAGTTTTAATGAGCCCATACTCCATGCCTCACCCAAGAACACCGTGCACTGGTACTGTTACAATACAGGGTAGTCATTCAATCAAGTAGAAGCTTGCCTACATGTAAACCTTTATAATTGCACATTTTTAAAGTTTGTTTCTCTTGTTTATTTATTTTGTATTTATTCATGTTATACTATTATTAAAACAAGCACTTGGGGATATAGTCTATACAAAGGTTTTCTTTATGTCCCATGTTTTGTAGCCTTCACACGACTGCCAACTCCCTCTCCTGTTTCCCTATGGCAAATCTGGAAACTCCTGAGATATTAACAGAAGTAGTAGGTCATTTATTTGTGAATCAAATGTCAATAAACAGAACCATAAACACAGACAATGCTGTCATACACCTACATCTGCAAAAACATAAAATATATTTAGCAGAACATGAGACAACTTCTGTTTAGTGGCATCTTAACCAATTGTCTTTCAAAATGTATGAAAAACTGTCTAAACCCAAGAACAAAAATTGAATATATTACACACTTCCAATCCTTAGGTATCGTGGCTACATTCGTTGTTTTTTTTCTACCCCCCTTTTTTTATTTAGAACTATAATATTATATACAGCGGTTAAAATAAGTAATTGAACACGTCACCATTTTTCTAGGAAAATAGATTTCGAAAGGTGCCGTTTTCAAGAAATTTTCACCACATGGTGGTAACAATCCGTGCAATCCATACATACAAAGAAACCAGAACAAATAAGTTCAGAAATTAAGTTATGTGAAATAAAATGGAATGACACAGGGAAAGTCTTGAATACATGAAGGGAGGTGTGGAAAAGGCATGGAAAGCCAAGACACCAACTGAAATATATCAGTAATTAGAAAGCAATCCTACCCCTTGTCAGTGGAAATGACTAATTAGCTGGTCCAGTCTCAACTGATGATCTATAAAAAGATATCTCATTACCAAGGTGTCACAAAAGAAATATCTAATGATGGGTAAAAGCAAAGAGCTCACTCGAGACCTTCACAACCTTATTGTTGCAAAACATACTGATGACATTGTTTACAGAAGGATTTCTAAACTTCCGAATGTTCCAGTGAGCACTGTTGGGGCCATAATCCAGAAGTGGAAAGACCATCATTTCACCATAACTATGCCACGACCAGGTGCTTCTCGCAAGATTTCTGACAGAGGACTGAAAAGAATCATCAGAAAAGTTGTCCAAGAGCCAAGGACCACTTGTGGAGAGCATCAGAAAGACCTGTAATTAGCAGGTACAATGGTTTCAAAGAAAACAATAAGGAATGCACTCTACCACCATGGCCTATATGCACGTTTACCACGCAAGACTCCATTGCTGAAAGAAAAAGCATGTTGAAACTTGTTTAATGTTTGCTGCACAACATTTAGACAAGCCTGTGACATACTGGGAGAATATAGTCTGGTTAGATGAGACCAAAAATTTAACTCCTTGGATGCCATAATACACACCATGTTTGGAGGTCAAATGGCACTGCACATAACCCCAAAATCACCATACCAACAGTAAAGTTTGGAGATGGGAACATCATGGTGTGGGGCTGTTTTTCAGCATACAGTACTGGCAAATTTCATATCACTGAAGGAAGGATGAATGAAAAAATGTACCAAGACATTCTTGATAAAAATCTACTGTCAATTACCATGATGACGAAGATGACATGAGGGTGGACATTTCAGAAAGACAATGATCCCAAAACACAAAGCCAAGGAAACTCTCAATTGGTTTTAAAGAAATAAAATAAAGCTGCTAGAATGGCCCAGCCAATCCCCTGACTTGAATCCAATAGAGAATCGATTGAAAGAACTAAAGATCAGAGTTCATAGAAGACGCCCACGGAGCCTTCAAGATTTGAAGAATGGGCCAAAGTCACACCCGAGATGCGACTAGTTTCTCAATACAAGAGGATTTTGTACGAAGTATTAAATAAATTTCAGTTAGCATGTTCAATACCTTTTCCCTGTGTCATTCCATTTTCATTTACACATAACTTTATACACACACACTTTCAACTGCAAATTTAACAGACCAAAAGGAAGCAAATATGAAGTTTATTGTTAGCGTTGCAAGACTTTAATTTTAAAAATAAAACATTTATCCTATCGAAGTGATCTTAAATAACTAACATATTGAGAAGGCTGGTATTGTTTCAAAAAGGGGCATTCACTGCCATTCATGCCTCTTTGCCAATCTTTCACTTCACCAAAGAAAAGGCATATTCCGTAGCACTGTTACAGCCTAACTGAAGCCTCCAGGAAACCCCTTACAAATCAATTTATGCTACATAATAAATATGGAGTGAGCTGTCTCAGGGAACAGCCAAGGATGATTGATGCAGCGGGAGGGACAGCTGTGAGCACCAATTTTCCTGCATGGCTTTTTAGCTGACAGCCAAGGGAGGGAGAGGAGGAGAAGTTGCTGTCAGCTGAAAAGCCATACATTGAGATCGATGCTCACAGCTGTCCCTCCTGTCGCACCGATCATTCCTGTCTGTGAACCAGGCAACCATCCATGTGTTTAGTGTGTGTGTCACAGTGGAAAAGTTTGGAACCACCAGGACTCTTCCTAAAGCGGGCCCGCCTGGTCATATTGAGCGATCGGGGGAGAATGGCCTTAGTCAGGGAAGTGACCAAGAACCTGATGGTCACTCTGACAGAGCTTCAGCATTTCTCTGTAGAGAGAGGAGAACCTTCCAGAAAAACAACTATCTCTGCAGCGCTCCACCAATCAGGCCTGTATGGTAGCGTGGCCAGATGGAAGCCACTCCTCAGTAAAAGGCACATGACAGCCCACCTGGAGTTTGCCAAAAGGCACCTGAAGTACTCTGACCATGAAAAACAAAATGTTCTGGTCTGATGAAAGAAAGATAGAACTCCTTGGCCTGAATGGCAAGTGTCATATCTGGAGGAAACCAGGTACTGCTCATCACCTGGCCAATACCATCCCTATAGTGAAGCATGGTGGTGGCGATGTTTTTCAGCAGCAGGAACTGGGAGACTAATCAGGATCGAGGGAAAGATGAATGCAGCAATGTACAGATACATCCTTGATGAAAACCTGCTCCAGAGCACTCTCTACCTCAGACTGGGGCAAAGGTTTATCTTCAACAGGATGACCACCCTAGGCAAACAGCCAAAATAATGAGTGGCTATGGGAAAACTCTTTGAATTTCATTGAGAGGGTGAGCCAGAGCCCAGACTTGTACCTGATTGGCTGTGCATCAACGCTCCCCATCCAACCCAATGGAGCTTGAGATGTCCTGCAAAGAAGAGGAGAAACTGCCCAAACAAAGATGTGCCAGGCTTGTAGCATCACACTCAAAAATAACTGAGGCTGTAATTGGTGTCAAAGGTGCTACAACAAAGTGTTGAGCAAAGGCTGTGAATACTTACAGTATGTACATGTGATTTTTGTTTTTTTATTTTTAATAAATTGCAAAGATTTCAACAAACTTCTTTCATGTTGTCATTATGGGGTATTGTTTGCAGAATTTTGGAGGAAAATAATGAATTTAATCCATTTTGGAATAAGGCTGTAACATAACAAAATAGGGAAAAAGTGAAGCGCTGTGAATACTTTCCGGAGGCACTGTAGGTAAAATGTCTACATTCTGATGGTTACCAAAGAGAATCTGTAGGCATATGGTATGGCACCACTATATTAACCTTCTACGCCAGGGTTTCTCAACCAGGGTTCCTCCAGTGGTTGCTAGGGGTTCTTTGAGAAATTAGCAATTTCTGCCTCTTAGATAAGTTCCCACTGCCACCATTAATCTTTTTTTTTTTTTTTTTTTTTAAAGTCTAACAACTGGATGTCTTCAGTTATCCTAGTTCTACCTGTACAATTACAGTTACAAAAAAAAGATTAATGGTGGCAGTGGGAACTTATCTAAGAGGCAGAAATTGCTAATTTCTCAAAGAACCCCTAGCAACCACTGGAGGAACCCTGGTTGAGAAACCCTGGCGTAGAAGGTTCATATAGTGGTGCCATACCATATGCCTACAGCTTCTCATTCTTCGCAGTATCTACAAGTGTAAGGAGCATTCTTCCCACTGACCATTACACTAATGTATCATGAGTTGTAGATATAGTAATTTTTAGCAGGGGTTCCCTGAGGCCAGAACGTTTATATCAAGAGTTCCTCTGTGTTGAAAAGGTTGAGAAAGGCTGTTCTACGCTATCAGCTTAATTTGATCATTTTCAAACTCTGGAATTTCTTCACTTCTTTATTTTTTATATAGATTATCAAAAGATACCATGGAGAACATTCTAAGGAATGCAACCTGGAGAATATTTTTTAATCCATCTGCAGATAGTGGTATGAAACCATAATACAGCTTCCCCAGGTAACGCTGCAGAAAAACAGACTAGCATAGCTGGAGTGTCCATACTCAGGTCTGAGAAATCTCAGAAAAGTGCAGGGATCATAACAAACATTTCTTTAGAAGGAATGCAGGACAAGCAGGGGCATGCTGAGCCTCCATAACTGATATATATGCATGTATTCATTCACAAGCCGAATCGTAATTATCTTCCTTCGGGGGGGTTGAACTGAGCCAGTGGCACAGTATAATAACAAGATATAATTACTAGATAAAAGCACATCCCTCAGTCCCCACGCCCCATAAAAAAAAATGCTCTAACAACTGGATGCCTTCAGTTATCCTAGTTCTACCTGTACAATTACAGTAACCTGGAAGAGCCAAGCGAGTATTTAATTTGAGATTACCTTGCCTGTAGTACATTCAGCCTCTCCCACCTTAGCTCAGGGGCAAAAGCTTGGAAAATCTGATATGTTGACTACAAAGTTGCTAGCTCCCAGACCACCATAAAAGATGACCCATTTCCTCCGAAGCAGTCACTTCTAGAAAATTCCTGCACTGCTATAAAGGTAAAAGGCGCACCTTTTACTAAACAAATTTGTTTTCCTTCTTAGAAAACTACATTTATCTCCAGATTTCTTAAAGTGTACCTGTTGCTATGAACTATGGGGCTCAACATTAAAAAGCTTCAAAAAAAAAAATGTGTGCTTGTTACCTATGGCAACCAATCCACTTCTGAATTTTTCTTCCCTAGGGTAGTGTAGAACATGAAAAGTGAGGCATGAATGAGTACTTGCTCAAGGCTTAAGATTTACATTTAGCTGTAGTGCATCAGTTCTCTGTACTGCTTTTATCAGTAAACTAATGATCTGTGAACCCCTCTTTGCTTACCTATCTGTAATGCAGGAGACACACACACACCCAATGTATGCTCTTTGCTGTCTCCCATATGAAGAAAGCCTGACAAGGCAAAAGGCCAGTAGCAATCTGGATGAACTGGATTATATCAAAGATTAGGGTAAATAAGGAGGTTTCTGACTTCAGTAGATTTTATATATTTATCTTAATTTTTGAGCAATCTAATCAATATACGCTTATTGCAATTTTTTTTACCAAAAATATGTAGAAGAATACGTATCGGCCTAAACTGAGAAAAAAAAATTGGGATATTTATTATAGCAAAAAGTAATAGTGTTTTTTTTCAAAATTATCGCTCTTTTTTGTTTATAGCGCAAAAAATAAAAACCGCAGAGGTGATCAAATACCACCAAAAGAAAGGTCTATTTGTGGGGGAAAAAAATTATCAAAAATGAACTTGGTGACAACGTCACATGACCACACAATTCTCATTCAAATTGTGACAGCGCTGAAAGCTGAAAATTGGCCTGGGCAGGAAGGGGGTCAAAATGCCCGGTATGGAAGTGGTTAAACATACTCCATTGATAACTGCTAAAGATCATATATAAAACCTATATACTTCTCTCATAAATATATATTTGAAGTCATGAAAAACAAATAAAATCTAAAATATATTGAAAAGAACTATAAAAAAAAAAAAAAAAAAGAAAAAAAAAAAAGTATAAAAACCACAACCTCTCTATGTAGTGCAGAAAATATTTAGAAAGAATATAAAAAATTGTTGTATTTTCTCATGCCGGGCAAAATGTTTAGAACGTTGTATATAATAATGTGCAATATTACAGCTACGCAGGGTTAACAAATGATTTCCTCAAATAACTGTTCGAATATCAAGCATGTAAATACATTGTAGTAAGAAAAAAAAAAAAAAAAAAAAACTTCAACTAGGACTGTCCATTAACTGCTTCCAGACCACCCACTGCACATTCACTGTGGCAGGGTGGCCCGGCTGCATGAAACAGCTTACCTGTGCGTTCTGGTCTTCTCCAAGTCTGAGAACACTTAACCCTTTGACCCCCCCCTGATGTTAACCCCTTCCCATTGTCATTAGTACAGTGACAGTGCATTTGTTTAGCACTGATCACTGTATTAGTGTTACTGTTCCCCAAAAAGTGTCACTTAGTTTCCAATTTGTCTGCCGCAGTCCCCCTTAAAAAATAAATAAATAAATGAACGTACAATTGTCAGTTAAGGCAACGCAGTGCCATATTGCAAAAAATGGCCTGGTCATAAAGAGGGGTAAACCTTCCAGAGCTGAAGTGGTTAAACACATATGGGGTTGATTTACTAAAGGCAAATAGGCTGTTCACTTTGCAAAGGAATGTTCTCCAAGTTTAGCGAATGTGGTGAAAATTCACTTTGTATTGCATATACAATCACGTGCAAGGAAATAGATGCCGTAAAAGTAGAATTCTAAATAAATGAAATCCTTTACAGGATGAAGCAACACAAATAAAAACTAAAATCTAATACAGGACACAGAATTTCCAAAGCACTATTGGTTGTTATTAGTGCAAAAAATGTATGCAGCACTTTACATACTGCACATTCACATGTACCTGCTCTCAAAGAGCATACAATCTAAGGTCACGACATCTCCCATGCATGCACATGCACACACACACACACACAAATACTAGAGCCAATTTAAAAAGGAGCCAGTTAAAAGAAGTATGGTATTTTTTTTTTGTCCCATAATCATACTTGCCTAGGTGGATGCTGCAGCTGTCCCCCCCCCCCCCCCCCCCCCCCCGCGTCTCTGCGCCGAGAACTGAGCAATCGAACATCGCGGATGTCTCGGTTCTCTCACCTCCCCGAGCGGAAAGCTGCCATCTGTCAATCAGCAGCTCTGCTCCTCCACGCTCATTGGAGCACTGAGCTGTGGAGGGGCGGGGACCGGCCATCTCATCGGCTCACTGAAAGTCTGAGACGCCCATCAGTCCAGGCCCCTGGTGGATCCAGACTCCCATCTTCGGGAAGATGCAGTGCCTGGACTGATCTGTGTGACGTCACCAGAGAGCGAACTTCAGACCACTCTCTGCGGAAAATGGGTCACGGGAGTGCAAAACGAATTGCACTCCTGTGACCCATAGAAGCCTAGCCAAATGAGCTCAGGCTGGACTTCTCCTTTAAGCTGGGAAAACATGCACACTTCATGCAGATAGCATCCTTACCAAGATTTGAAATCAAGACCCCCATGCTGCAAAGTGCAAAGAAATGCCAAGTCACTGTGCTGCCCTCAGCAGACAATGCCTAAACCAGCATTTATCAACCTTCTTTCAGTCAAGGCATTCTAAAATGGAAGAATCTAAACTAAATGTTTTACATAATGCAACATTCACGTACACAGGACACCAAGGCGATTTATTCTTCCAAAGCAAATACACCTATGCACACTGGCTAGTATTCCAGCATTTCTCTTCTCCTTCACTCATCTAATGTGACCTCAGTGTTTATGGAGAGGGGCAAACAAGCATGCTGTGCAGGGGCTCGATGTTCTCCTTGTCAACCGATGGTGCCACTGGTTGTTAGGACGCCAATGGCTAGAAGGTTGTAATAGAGCACAATGAAAACCTGTGGCTTTCTGTAGCTAAAAAGGAGGGCTTAATCCACTTGCTAGCTTGTATACAATTTGTGGCCAATTTTTAGACATTTTGCCAAGGCACCCCTGAAGAAACCTGAAGGCACCACAAAAGGTGCCTGGGGCCCCTGGTTGAAAAAGGCTGACCTAAAACAATTGGTAATTTGTCTGAGTACACGGTTAGGCCCCTTTCACACTTGTGCAACTTTGCCACGATTCACGGCCGTGATTTTTGACGCGATTTCAAGGAATGCCTGTGTAAGTGGCATCAAAATCGGACCAAAGTAGTACAGGGACTACTTTGAAGTCGGAACGACTTGAAGTCGTACTAATATGAATGGCTGTCATTTAAAATCATGTGAAACGACTTGTCATGCTACTTTGCAGTCTCAAATCGTGGGACAAGTTGTATAAGTATGAAAAGGGGTCTAAGACTGAGACACTAGCTTTTGTGTCTAAATTGCAGCTGGAGTTACATAGCAGCGTAACCAGCAGCCAAGAGCTCCATCAGCTGGCTGTATATAAAAATACAAAATATTCATAGGTGATATTTTATATTTACCAGACTCAAAAAGAAAAAACAAAAGGAAATTATGTACAAAACTTCAACTATCTTCCTGCATTGTGAAAAACTGGGTATAGTGGTTTATGCTGCAAACTGGCTACCTGCTGAAAAAAAAAAAAACTGCAGTTAAAAAAAAAAAAAAAGGACATGCTAATAGATTTCTATAAAGTTACTAGGAATGAAGAAGAATTCCAGGTGTGGATATTTTTACATGTTTAGGATTGATACCCCCTTCAGTGAGCCTGAGCGGCACATGATACAGGTCTCTTTGATATTTTTACTTGGGTTACATTGGTCCAATGTAACTATGCACATACCATACCTATGGGAACCCTCTAAAAAGATGGAAATCACTGTAGGAAGCACCATTACTCCAGTGATCTCCACTAGCTTCTGGGTTTGAGCTGCTGCTCTTTTGAATTCTGAACATAGTAGGTCATCCATTCAGCACGGTGCCATTCAGAGAACGAGGTGGAGAACATTACATCATCTCTCCGCCTCCCCACCTCATCCATTCTCTAAATAGTGCCTGCGCCATTCACCCCCCCTGGTGTTCAGCATCCCCGGAAGCTAGTGGAGATCGCTGGTGTAGAGGTGCCAACTATAGCCACATAGTTACATTGGACCAATGTAACTATGTAAAAATGCCATACTTAAGACTTCTTCTGTAAACACCCTTGACCTCACACTGACTTAAACCCCATTCACGCTTCATTTAGCAGGAACTCACGTTCCTGCTCAAGATTTTGTGTGGGCAATTTTCATGCGATTCTGCATGTGGCACATAGGGCAGCCCATCACTACAATGGGCTGCTCTTTTTTGGGCTACAAGCAGCAATCACACTGCATTTAAAGTGCCATATGGCACCCAAATGCGTGTTGCATGTTTTGCAGCAATTGCCACACAATTAGGAATCCTGGGCAGAGCAGCTATTCTGCCTGCAATTCCAAAACGCCAAGTGACTGGGGCCTTAGTTTGTTGCATGTTTGCTTTATGTCATAAGAAGAAATATGTATGATGTGTCAGTGAAGACTACAAAAGTTCAAAGGTAAAAGGCATGAAAAAAATAAAAAATAAAAGAAGTTCTGTAACTTAAGGGCGTTGTAGGGAATTCAGGTCAGGAAAGTCAAGTAGTTAAAAACAATATTTCTAATCTATCACAATGAGAGTATCTGTAAGATTGTGGTATCGCACTACAGTCTTTGCAGATATGGTTTCAGCCAGAGCAAGAGGAGATGTTTGAATTGTGATTTGAAGAAAGAGTTGCATAGAAACAGCATACATACAAAATATTCCAGTACCAAAATGACTAAAAACACCATGTGACATTCAAATTTAGAAGATTTTTATGTTAATCCTACAAAGTTTCTAGTCTGACACTTACCCAACTTTCTTATTGCAGGAAGGATGAAGAAAGTGAGCAACAAAAATAATAGGGGGGCTGGAGGACCTTAGTTATAAGGAATGACTACAAAACATTAAGCATTTTCTCACTGGAGAAGACACACTTAGCATTGTATATTGCGATCACATCCCCTCCCATCAATAAAAACTGTAGCATTGGGTGAAAACGGTTTTAGCACTAAGGTTTCTAAAGAAGACACGCAGTCACATAATGAAGTTGGATGAAAAGTGGTTTAGCCATCTCCTAACTGATGTTTTTGAAGTGGTTAATCTTAAAAGCGTTTAACACCCCCCCAAAAAAAAAAAAAATAATAATATATATGGAGCAGGTAGGTTATATGACACAGTGCTTGTGCTGTGTCATTTGGCCCACTGCAACACCTAAAAAACCTGGCTGATCCTGCCAGTTTCTACCCTCCCCCCTGCTGTAAACTGACCACAGTGTATTATGGCTGCTGAGCTCTGACACTGTGGTCAGTTTACGTGCCTCTGTCATCCGCAGCCCTGCTCTCCTTCTCCTCTGTGCTCTCTCCCCCCTCTCTCCCTGCTTGTCAGCTCGAGACAGGGCCGCCCCCTCCTGCTCCTTGAATAACACTAACCTGTATGCACCATCCATGCTGCCTCCTAGTGTAGTGTCACCCTCTGTGTATGACTTACAAAATATATGCTGCAAATACCTAATTTCAGAGCAGAGAGCGTGATCACATGGCCAACCAGATCTCTCCTCCTCCCCTCCTGACTGACTGATGTCAGCGGGGGAAACTCGGCCGGTCATGTGATCGTGATCTCCGCTCTAAAATTAGCTATTTGCAGCATTTATTTTTTATAAATCATACACAGGAGGGGGACATACAATAGGAGGCAGTGCTGATAGTGCAAACAGGTTAGAGTGGCTTAACAACCACTTTAAACTGCGTTAAGGGGTTCTTTACTTACTGCAGTAAGATTGCGGAACTCCATTGCTAGTGATGTCAGTAGAGAGAGTAGATAAGTTCAAAAAACTATTAGAGGTGTTTCTCAGTGAACATAATACACAGTGGTATGGAAATAGTAGTTACCAATTAGTTTAGTTAACGACTATTTAACTAAATTATGCTGTATAGGCTACAAAAATATTTTAATATTAAATATAATGTGCACTTTGTACATGTTTTCATAAAACTGTGCCTGTAAATACCTTATTTCAAATCGTTTCTGGCTGGTCAAGTGACCTCTGGCCGCTATCCTCCCCCAATCTAAGGGCAACAGCAGGAGGGCCCGAGATCCCCATTTGACGTCAGCAGGGGGGGTCACGTGACTCTTCGCTCAGCACCTTCCGCTACAGCCCTTAAACCGAAGTAGGAGAGCATCCGGAGGTCACGTGACCGGCCAGAAACGATCTGAAATAAGGTATTTACAGGCACAATTTTATACAGACACGTGTCTCAGTAGAACAGAGGGGCTGGCCGTAATCTTTATTTAACTTTACTGCCAGCTATTAAAAAGCGGCAGGAGGGGAGGGCGCAGGAGACGTCACACACACACACACACACACACACACACACACACACACACACACACACACACACACAGGAGCTGACAGGCAGGGAGAGAGGAGAGCAGCAGGATGTCGGAGGCATGTAACCTGACCACGGTAATCATGGATCAGCAGCCATGATTACTGTGGTAAGCATACTAAGGGGGACACAGGAACAGGCAGGATCAATCAGTTTTTTTTACAGCATAGAGAGGGACAGATTAGACCTCACAGGCACTGTGCTGTTTAAGCTGCTATAAGGGAACAGGATAGTCAGATAGCATACCTCCAAAGCTTGATTTGAGCCATCAGAGCTTTGTACAATAGGGAAACTAATTTCGTGAAGATGGGACCAAATCCAAAAAGGATTGCAGAACAGCATATAATCCCAAATCGCTGTATAAAAAGGCCTTCTCTACATCTAAGGCCACTAACACATGAGATTGAGAATCTGCCAGAGGGAGTTGCAAGTGTGTAAGCAGTTCAGTCTATATTGACCAGGGAGGGCAGCACCTTAACCAGCCTGGTAGCAAAAATGTGGGGGAGGTATTGATTTGGTTTCAAAGCAATGCAAATACAGATTGTGAAATTTGGGGCCCAGCTGTTTAGTATATATTTTTACCAATCCTCAGGAAGACCGTCCGGTCCCGGAGTTTTGGAAGGGGGAATGGAAGAAATAGACGTCTCCACCTCCAATATACAGGTTGGGGTCTCCAACAACTCGATATCCTCAAGAGCCAGTGTGGGTAAAGACAGGGACTAAAGTTCAGCTAAAATATCGTCTTGATTTGAGGGTTGTAGTTGGCTTTATAGGACTTGAAAATAGCTGCAAAACTCCTGAAGTATGCTTTTGGGGTCCGAGAGTAAAACCCCTGTGGATGTTTGTAGTTCAGGAACTATAGTTTGGAAATGTGGGTCTGCCACCAGGTTGGCCAAAAGCCGTCCATTTTTCTCCCCAGACTCAAATATTTTACCTGGCAATAGATTACTGTCGATTTGTGCTAGAGTAGTGTAATGTAAATTCACTTCCCTTCTTGCCTGAGCTAGGTGAAGGTAGGCATCTGGTGTGGAGTGTGTTGCAAAGGACTCTGCTTCAGTTACTCGAGCCCCCAATTGTAAGGTTATAGAGGTTAATTCAGATCTGGCTGCTGTAATGGCTGAAATATAGTTATCCCTGGTATTAGCCTTAAAACCATCCTAGACCATTGCCGGAGTAGCCATATCAGCTTTGTTAGACCAATAGGAATCAATTAGTGGGACAACTATTTCTGACACATTCTTGTTTTGCACCCAGCGCAGAGCAAATCTCCAGCTGCCTGGATCCTTGTACCCTCCGATCTTTGAGCATATCTCTAGGAGGTGCATGATCTGAAAGTCCAGATGGAATGTACGAGGCCTCAGACAATTTGGAGAGCACTGATGACTTTCCAAAAGGCAAGATCCATTCTCGAGCCCGATTTATGCATAGCAGATAAATGTAAAAATGCCTTAGCGGCTTTTTTCAATCTCCGGAGTTCTGTAACAGCGAAGGTATCGGCCCAGTGAGTTAAATCCTGGCTCACCGAACGTTGTTGGTTAGAGGTGTTCAGGGATGAGTCTAAAATAGAATTGAAATCTCCCCCAAGAAGTATATGTGAGGCCTGAAAAGGGGATAGATTCTCACATGTAGTGTACAATATAGAGACATCTGCTGGAGGAGGCAAATATACACATTCACTAAGGCCCAAAGAACTGCATGTAGCTCCACTAGCAGTATGAGGAATCTGCCCCCCCCCCCCTCCAGGCGTTTTAGTACTCTCTTCACTCTGTATGGAAGGGACTTGTTTATTAGCATCGTATCGCAACCCAGAGGGCATATGAGGAGTATGTGGCATTAAATGACTGCCTAACCCATGATCGTCTTAACGTTAAGATGCGATTACCAGTGAGATGGGTCAAAACCAGGATATAAGGTTTATGGGCGTTTAGATATTTGAATAGGCGGGAGCGTTTAAATTTGTTGTTGAGGCCTTGTATATTCCATGAGGCTAATTTAAGTGTAGACATGACTATAGCATTTAAAATACCATTGCTGTGGGTAAACAAATAAAAGATCACCCCGTGGGTGAAATATGAAATAACCCAGCACACCTAGAAACCCTTGTAAGGGCATGAGGACCCAGAAGGGATTGGTATACGATTCTAAATTTAAAAAAAAGGAGCAATTGAGGCAGTAAAAACAGTGACTACCTTGTCATAAAACTCCCTGACACTGAGCCAAAACCCCAACATACCTACATACCTGAGCTAATTGCCTTTTTCCCAGAACAGAAAAACTTGTCAATCTCCCTATCACCTAGCCCAAACCCCAACATAACTTGGCATAGGCAATTTGATACCCAAAACTAAAGTGAAGGTCTGCTTAACAGTCAAAGTGTCTCAAAGGGAGATCCAGTAGAAAACTCTTTCCAGATGATCCACGACCACATAACAAAAAAAAGGGGGGGGGGGCCCCCATCAACAGTTCCAGTTAGTTTTAGACCCTTAACGGTCAACCAAACCTTCTTCTCCATGCACCTGGTGAATCCACAAGGGAAGGTACTGCAAAGGTGAACATATTGAGAGCAACAACTCATGAGAGGGGGAAGCACAGAAACAACCACCATAAGTTAACTGCAAACCAGGCTGCATCTGGGAGAATGTTTGGAAATATTTAAATTTATGGGCAACGGGAAGTATACAGGGGGTTGTAGTGTCATTGTCACGACAAGCATAGAGAAGTAGCAGACCTGAGCCCCAAGTCAAGTGCAATTCTCACCGCAAGGTGGTCAGCCAGTCTTCAGTGTCTGCAGGATTGTCGAAGAAGTGAACCACCCCATCATGCTGGACTTGAATAGGGCTGGGGTAGAGCATGCTGTACTTAATATTGTCCTGCGCACATCATTAAAAGTTTTCCTCTTTTGCCGCAATTCGGCTGAGAAATCTGTAAAAAGTACAATGGAGGCTTTACCATATTGAAGTGTATGTTGCTTGCGGGCTTCCGAAAGGATCCTGTCCCTATCTCGTAGTTGAGAAAGCAGACCAAAAAGGGTCTGGGTTTAGTCCCAGAAATTACTCGACCCGTGGGCACGCTATAGGCTCTTTCAACAACATATGTGGGAGGAACTTCCATGAGGCCTAGGAGGTTCTTGAAAAACTGCTCAGCAAATTCTGACAGATGATCATCTTCTCCTTTAGGAAGACCTAGGACTCGAATATTATTGTGCCGTGACATGGTCTCAGTGTCATCTGACTTGGCAACAAGGGCCTGCACTGTGCGTTGTAAATCTGTTATGGTGGATCCTCAGTGGCCGATATTCTGGACTCCGTTTCAGTCAGCCTTCCCCTTATTTTGTCGAGATCATTCCACATAAGGTTACATTCTTCAGTAAGACGATCTATGCGCACAAGCATGGAGGTTTTGCTTTGCTCAATTGATGCTAGGATCGCTGCCGTACTATCCTGAGCCAGCACTGCTGCTGCTGGGGCCTATCCGGATTCCATGTCCAGCTCGGCCAGCAACGCCTGGAGCTTGCCAACCAGAATTGTGTCAGGCCAGGTGGATGGAGTCTGCGGCGGCCAACTGGGTATGGCAGATTTTGTGGACCTGCTCTTTGAGGGCATCTGCAGGAAGGCCAGGAAGCTAGGATGACCACTATGTAGGGGATGGTCCTCACCAGGATGGATGGCTTGCAGGGTGCACAGGAGACAGACAAGATGGTGGAAGACTAAGCTATTGGCAGCCGGGGCAGTTATTCAAATTCAGCTGTCCAGACAACACCCACAATCAGGCTAGAGGGCAGATGAAATTTCCTGGGCCACCGGATAGGTGTTCTGGACTAGTTGAGGTTCAGATAGGCACAGGAGGCCGCAAGATGGCAACTGCCAGATTAATCCAGAAATCACTCAGGCAGACTCAAAAATACAGAGCAGGACCAGAGCAGGGGATGCTGATGTACCATCTGTGCAAGCAGGAAAGCTCTCTGGGCCAGCAGGTGTAAGGATGGTGCTAGATTGAGGCACAGGAGGCCAGCAGGCCACTATTGAGTGGATGGCAGCCAGGTGAAGTAAGAACACTCCCCGTGCCAGCAGGAGTGAGGATGGTGCTGGATTGAGGCCTGCAAGATGGTGGCCAGCTGCGATTGGGGGGGAGAAAGCAACGGCCGGATTTATCCAGCGATCGGGCATGCAGGATGAAAAATGCAGGTCAGGACTGTTGCAGGGAAGGCAGATGAACAATCTATGAGAGTAGGAACGCTCATCATGCCAGCAGATGCACAGATGGTGCAGGATTAAAACCAGGATTGCTGGAGCTCCTTCCCAATGCGTCTGCCGTGGCTCACATCCGGTCATGCCCTCTATTTTTACATTAGTGTTACAACCTCTTTAAGCCTTTTTATTACATTATACATAGTTCATGTCATAGGTGTTCACCCCAAAGCTCAAACACACATGCCTTTCTCTCCAGCCTCAGCAGCACGGGGCAGTGAATGAATTGTTCTGTGCTGGGTAGCTTCCTGTACAGTCACAAACTCAAGCATAGTAAGCATGGTTTACTATGCTTCAGTTATGAATGGACACAGTAAGCGAATGTGCTCACTGTGTTCATTTGGAAAAGGAAGGTGCTGGTAAATTACTGTATTTTTCGCTCCATAAGACGCAGGGAAAAAAAGTGCGTTTTATGGAGCGAAAAATACTGACCAGCCTCCCCCATCGCCCCTGTCATATCAGAATACCAGCAGCGGGGGGGCGTTCCGCCCCAGGTGTCAAAACAGGGGGGGTGTCAATGGTGTCTCTATGGGGGTCCGCTCCGCACCCAGATCGGATGACACCCGCCAGAGATGGCACCATCCCGAGAGTGGCGAGAGCCCTGGCTGTTCCTTTTGGTAGATTTTTTTTTGTCAGCCTGAACATCCCTGGCGCCGTGGCCTGGTCCAGTCTGTCACTTCCTGCTCCTCCCACCGGCAGCTGCTGCTGCAAACTATGTCCCCAGTCCTCCGGACCTTCCTAGCTGCCGCCTGCCCGAGTGTATGTGAGGCTGAGAGCCAGGCAGCCATACACTGGGTGAGGGGCTTGTGGATTGGAATGGCAGTGTCCTGAGGTGACCTGGTGATTAGGGGGTGGGAGGTGTGGGCTGGCATGGTATTTACCTCCCAGTCACCTGAGCTGGTGTGAGAAGAGGCTGAAGGGGTGTTTGTGTCTGCCCTGTCACCCTGAGCTGATCTGGGAAGGGGGGGGGGGGGGGTGTCCACCACCACCCAGGTATAGTGTAGCTAAGCTGATTTGATAGGGGGTGTGGTATTGCTGTGTGTCTACCACCCACCTATAGTAGTAATAGTAGTAGTATAATATTAAATATTTTAGTGCACCATTTGGTTCAGAGTATTTTTTTTCTTGTTTTCCTCCTCTAAAACCTAGGTGCGTCTTATGGTCAAGTGCGTTTTATGGAACGAAAAATATAGTACATATTTACTACCCCTTTCCCTGTTTTCCATCCTGAAATAACCCCCACAGCAGCCGGGGGGGGGGGAAGCTAACAGCACTGCAGGGGGGAGGGCCTGGGCAGTAGGGGGAATCGGCACCGTACATAGTGATTAGGCACACCCCCTGTGCACACCTAAAGGTTCAGGTTTAGCATTTGGACACTGATGTTTTAAACCTCCATTGAACAATAGCCCAGGCTACACTGTATTATTACCCTGGCCACAATAAAGAGTAACATTTGTCAGATTTTACTCAACAAAGTAGTGAATCCTGCTATGTATTTTTCAATTGCCTGAGAAATGCATAGTAATATTGTTATTATTCATATCATTAATATGCAATAAAAAATAAATAAAAAAAACAAACATTATTTACAGAATATGGTCGAACAGTATTCATAGAAAATGTAGGCCAGGAACAAACTAGATAAAATAAGAACTCATAGAAACCAGGAGAATAGATGAAAGTGCGGGTCCCAGGTGGAAGGACATCGAGTGCAGTCACGGATGAAAAGCTGCTAATGACCTAGTGATCCACAAGGAATGACTTCAGTTTAGCTTTGAAGACAGATGGTGATAGAGTTTGACACAGATCAAGAAAGATGGCATTCCACTGGTCAGAAACAGTAAGAATGAAAGAGATAAGAGCGGCACTGGTAAGTGATGCAGAAAGGATGACACTTTAAGAACAGGCGTTTTTAAAGAAGATACAAGGACTGATTCACAAAGGGCCAGTTCATGTCCATGGGGTTAAAAAAAAAATTGATTTTTTATATATATATATATATATATATATATATATATATATATATATATATATATATATATATATTAGTTTAAATATGAGCCTATAGTAAAAACGTAATGCTTTCTAAGTTTTTTTTTTTAATACAGCTTTCCAAAAATAAACAGAGTGTTGCAAAGGTTTTTATCTCCCTGGGAATTTTCTAATTTTCCACCAGAAACTAAAACATATTTAAATGGCAATTTTGTCATTAATCTGCATAAAATAGTCCATAACGAAGACGAAGTAGAATGCGCAGAACTAAGTGCACTCCTCTCTGACCCACAGGAGAAGTAGAGCCAAAAAAAGAGTTTTGGCCATGCTTCTCATTTAAGTTCAATATCTTAGAATGCATACCTCCCAACTTTGTTAGATGGTAAAGAGGAACACACATTAGAGCAGTGTTGCTCAACTCCAGTCCTCAAGGCGCCCCAACAGGTCATGTTTTCAGGAAAGTACATGCCCTTGCCATATCTCCAGTAACATGGATTTGTTTAACCCAATTAATTACTGGTAGGTTTTCAAATAGAATCATTTAAAAGTTAGATAAAATGTTTAGTTCAGCAAAACACTTTCAATTTCTAGATATTGCATTTTTTTTTTTTAATAGAGATTACATAAGGCCAAAAAGAGGGACAGCTGAGGAGGAATGGACAGAGGGATTTGGAAGAAGAAGAAGAAGAAGAAGAAGAAGAAGAAGAAGAAGAAGAAGAAGAAGAAGAAGAAGAAGAAGAAGAAGAAGAAGAAGAAGAAGAAGAAGAAGAAGAAGAAGAAGAAGAAGAAGAAGAAGAAGAGAAGAAGAAGAAGAAGAAGAAGAAAAAGAAGAAGAAGAAGAAGAAGAAGAAGAAGAAGAAGAAGAAAGAAGAAGAAAGAAGAAGAAGAAGAAGAAGAAGAAAGAAGAAGAAGAAGAAGAAGAAGAAGAAGAAGAAGAAGAAAGAAGAAGAAGAAGAAGAAGAAGAAGAAGAAGAAGAAGAAGAAGAAGACCGTCCCAGTTAAAGCCCAGAACTCCATCTAAATGGATCTGTGGCAGGACTTATTCCATACACCAACATTTAATGAACAGCTGGTAAAGACTTACTATAAAAAAAAAAAATATATATATATATATAATATTATATATATATATATATGTACGAAGTTTGTTGTATAAATCAAATGATAAAAAAAATAAATAAATAAATATGGTAATTAAATCAATTGTACTTCTAGGATTATAAAATATAGAAAGGTCCAAGGGGAAAAAAGGTTATGCAAAGTACTACAAGCTGTATACCCATTTCAGAAAAATACAATTTATAGTTCCCATATAAAACTAGAGAAATAGTTCCACATCACCCCAGAGCCATGAACTTTTTTTTTTTTTTTTTTTAAATCATTTAGTAGTAATGCATGCAGCATAAAATTTAGAGCTACAGTGACCTCTGCTGGTACAACAAAATGTAGCACTTGGTAGCAAACAAAGCTTGGTAATTTTTGAAGCTGATCTGTTGCCACACCTGTAGTTATATTTACACTCACTGGCCACTTTATTAGGTACACCTTGATAGTACCGGGCTGAACCTCCTTTTGCCTTCAGAAATGCCTTAATTCCTCATGGCATAGATTCAACAAGGTGTTGGAAACATTCCTCAGAGACTTTGATCCATATTGACATGATGGCGTCACACAGTTGCTGCAGATTTGTCGGCTGCACATCCATAATGCCGATCTCCCATTCCACCACATCTCAAAGGTGTTCTATTGGATTGAGATCTGGTGACTGTAGAGGCCATTGGAGTGCAGTGATCTCATTGTCATGTTCATGAAACTTGTTTGAAATGATTTCAGATTTGTGACCTGGTGCATTATCTTGCTGGAAGTAGCAGGATCATGTCACAATCAACAGATCAAATCTATCCCATAGCTACGTACACATGCTGCTGCACTTGCACGATTGCTGCTTGAAACTCACAAGGATTTTATCTGTTTGATCTGTTGATTGTGACATGATCATAGCTTGGACTTTTATGCAAGTGTACTGCTTAATATACTGGATGTTGAGACAGTATCACACTATGTGGAGTCCTTTTGTTTCCTAAACAGTCTGATATCGAGGCTTCCTACAATGCACCTTGAATCCGGAGTTGCTGTGAACCTCCCGGTGTATACCATCCATGGCCATAGGAGAGGAACGTCCGGACTTCTTAGTGGATCAGAGATCCAATCAAGCACTGTGTGACCTCTCTGAGTAAAGCCCCATACACACGGTAGGATTTTCGCATGGATTCGGTCCGATCGAACAATGTTGTTGAAAAATAAGACCGTGTGTATGCACCATCGGACAGTGTACGTCGTATTGTCCGACGGACAAAGTCCTATCTCCTGCTGGATAGCTTTTCCGACAACACGGTCCGATCGCACCAAATCCGATCGTGTGTATGGTAGTCTGACTGGACAAAGTGCTACGCATGCTCAGATCACATTACAAGACCAAAGCTATTGGCTACTAGCCTCTACGTAGTCCCGTCGTAGGCAACAAACGTCACCACGTTCAGAATGATCGGATTTTCCGACAACTTTGTCCGACCGTGTGTACGCAAAACCAACATCAGACAAAGTATGACGGACCTGGTCCTCGGATAATCCGCGCGTGTGTATGGGGCTTAAGAGGGGTCGCTGGCTTTCCGGTAAGATTCCATTTTTGTTATGGTGATGGGTGTCACGCCGTCAGGTGTATGATCGTCATTTCCAAACACTCTTCTTCCATGAGACTTTCTTTGGTGGAATCCAGCTTTATATGAATGTTTTGTTTGCACAATTGCACTTTATTCACATGTGATGTAATTTAACATATGTGTCTTCAAACTTTATTCACAGTTATTATTGTTTATATACGGTTGATTATCTGCACATTCGTATATTTTGATTTTTGTCTGTATTCGCACAAATGCACTTTATTGTTTAGCGCTGCACTCTTTTTACATATATTGTCTGTCCCTGGTGTCTGGGTTATAGTGCACAGCTGCTTATTAACTTTAGTTCCTAGCGCTGATATACCCTTTATATTTATTTATACTCTAGAGCCAGATAGCTTGGCAAGAGTAAATAAACTGAATCCAGTAAAGAACTATCACAGGAATAACATTTTTTTAGGAAAAATACTTTTCCATAAGGCTATAGTTCAGCTTTAGCATATGTAGTATCTTTAAAGCGGTTGTATAGTGTTTTGTTTTTAACTTTTACCTACAGGTTAGCCTATAATAAGGCTTACCTGTAGGTAAAAAAAAATATCTCCTAAACCTGTACGGTTTAGGAGATATTCCCCTCGCAATGAGCCGCTGACTGCAGCGGCGCATGCGCACAGGGGATTCTCGGCTCAAAGCCCGGCTGCCGACAGACCCTGCCGGGAAGAAATCTCCCGCACGCATGCGCATGCATGGAAGCCACTCACAGCACCAGAGCCGCGATACCCGGAAGACACACCGAGGGAACATGGCAGCTCCCTCGTCGTAGATCGGGTGAGATGTCGGGGCCTCGTTCTAAGGTAAGTATTTCATAATGAGCTAGTATGCGGTGCATACTAGCTCATTATGCCTTTTCCCTTGCAGGTCTGAAAAAAAAAAAAAAACATCAGCGGGTATACAACCACTTTAACAACAAAATATATGTTAATATTTGTTTTAATAAACCTACCAAAGATGAAGGTACACTGCAGTTAAAAATTCTAATTAAAGTGGTTGTAAACCCTTACAGACCACTTTGTGCTACAGGTAAGCCTATAATAAGGTTTACCTGCAGCTACCCCGGATATCTCCTAAACCTGCACGGTTTAGGAGATATCCCCTGTATTTGCATGTGTCGACGTCATCGGCACATGCGCACTGACACAAACTGAAGCAATGGCACGCATGTGCCGTTGCTTCAGTGAGTGTGCCGTTACCGTGCGCGGGAGTCGTAATACCCGGAAATAACCCCAGGAGTGATGTCGGCCGCTAGAGCGGTGTACGGGCACCGCAGTGAGGGCTTCGATCTCAGGTGAGTATTACATAATGAGTTAGTATGCTATGCATACTAGCTCATTATGCTGTTGTCTTGTATTTTTTTTTTTCTCAAAGTGGGTTTACAACCACTTTAAGCCTTAAAATACATATAGCATAATATTATGATCTGGAAAGCCCTTATACTTGCTTGTACCTAATGCAGCATTGACATCCCCATCCCCAGCATTGACATCCCCACTATGGGATCCTTGTTTTCTCTCTCACAAAATGGTTGTAAACCTCAGACATGAAATATGAACAAAACATATCCCTCTATAATATGTACTTGTCTCAATTAAGAGCACCAAGTGTAATTTCTCTCTGCCATTTCGTTCCTCTGCTATCAGCATGAGTCAGTTGTGACAAGTTTTCCTGGCACCAAAAGAAAAATGGTGACAGGGGAGGGACCTCCAGCACACAGGTTATGATTGACAGCCTCAGCTCTGTTCTTGTGTGCATTCCTCCAATTAGCTCTTATAACTCTCTTCACTGAGCTCTGCAGAGCGTAATGTCTGTTCTGCTTTCATAGGCCATAGGCCAGAGCGGAGAACTTCAGTCCTGCTCAGTATCAGTCCCCCTGGCACCACCATTATAGCATAGGATTGCCTGTGCATGTGCAAAGATGGTGAAGTGTGTAGGAAACCCCGTTTTTTTATTCTAAAAAGTGCAGGGAAAGGTTAGAGCTTCCGTCAGGTTTGAACTGCCTTCCGTGTCCCTATTGGGAAGATCTCCCCTCACTTAGACCTCATGCACACAGGACGTTTAAAAACAGCGCTGCTGCCAGAAAAAAGCAGTGTTAAAGACGCGCTGTTAGCTGAGTTTTTGAATAGCGTTTATGGGCTTTTTTTGGCTCTTTTTCAGTAAAAACTCTCCCTATAATGTAAAAATGCCAAAACGCGGCTTACAGCTTTTCACAGTGTTTACGGGCGTCTTTCGTTTTTACAGCTTAACAGCCTCTCCTGGACGCACAGCCTGTCTTTTTTTTTTTTTTTTTGCCCCTAAACACCTAAACTAATTTATTTCAAAGGCAGCACAGAGACAGGAGATCAGGGGGAAAAAAAAAAAAAAAATCTCCCTAATGGGGGTCACAAACAGAAAAAATAAATCTGACAAATGTTAAGTCTTCTCCCCCTAAAGTTATAACAATTTGGCTGGAGTTGGGCTTTATATATGAAATGTATAGGAAAAATAAATAAATAAATAAAAAACATCCTTACTTGTCTAGGGACTTCTGTGGAAAGATGAAAGCGCCACTACATATTCGATCTATGTAGTTAAGAGGAACTTTGTGAATCTGTTGGCAGCATAGCATGATGAAGTCATACTTGCAGATAAAAAGAGTATTTTCGGTTATTAATACAACTCGTTCTCTCTCATTGTTCCAATGATCAATTCTGCAATGAAAGAAACCATAAAAGTCAAAGTCAAACATATCAATACATATAACACATGCATTTAAATATGCTGCCAGTAAAAAAAGCATACAAGTATGCAAGTGTCTTAAAAATCATCTCCAGTCACTATTCAACATCCACACCTTGCAGTGTTTGAGTGTCTTTTAGCTATTTTTTTTTTTAAACGCGTTTCTTTGTTTCCGTTATAAAATGTTGCCAATAAATAATCTGTCTTTATAAATTTAGGCCAAAATGTCGTCCGCTACATTTTTTTGGTGAAAAATACCCTAAATCAGTGTATATTATTTAGTCGGTAGGAAAGTTAGAGTCCACAAACTATGGTATATATCTGAAAAGGCCCAAAAACAACAGGACAGTACAAATACCCCCCAAATGACCCCCTTTTCGAAAGTACAGTCCAAGGTATTTAGTAAGAGGCATGGCAAGTTTTTTTGTAGCTGTAAGTTTTTTTGTCGGAATTTTTGGGGAAATTAAGACATTAACTAACATTGTTAAATGACGGCAAGTGGCATCCTCTCTCGTTCTGGGGCACCATCATATGATGTCACCCCAGTGTCACAGCTCTCGCACGGTCGCTATGTGTTCCTAGGACACAGCACGACCACAATCTGGGTAAAGAGCTGATGACGCAGCTCTTTTACCATGTGATCGGAAATGCAGATTTTCGGGTCTCCTCGCCTCACACTGACAGAGTGTGAGGCAAGGAGAGACAATCAGCAGCATCTCATTACAGCAGAGACTGTACAGGTAATCAGTGCATCAGTGATGCCAGTCAGTGCTGCCTTTCAGTGCCTGCTCATCCTTGCCATCTATCCATGCCGCCTATCATTGCCCATCAGTGCCACCCATCAGTGCCTCTTCATCAGTGCGGCCTATCAGTGCACATCAGTAAAAAAAAAAAATTTTACGTTTTTGGTATTTTTCCATTTTTTTTTTAGCAAAGAAAACTAAAAAAATAAATCCAGCGGTGTTTAAATACCACCAAAAGAAAGCTCTATTTGTGAGAAGAAAATGATAAAAAATGTATTTGGGTGCAGCGTTGCATGACCGCACAATTATCATTCAAAGTGTGGCAGCGTTGAAAGCTGAAAATGGTGACAATATGTAAAACAAAAAGAATATTTTTTTTTCAATTTTCCCTTTTTTTACGATTTGTTAGATTGAACACACTGAGCAGAGTAACACTGACAGTGTTACTAAAATGGTAACTCTGTACTATTCTAGGGAAGGGATCAGGATTTTATTAGATTTTTTTTTTACACATTAGGATTGTTAAAACCAGTGAATTGCACTGGTATAAGCAACCATTTCGTTGTGATTAGCTGTGATTGCTCACAGCTAATCACATGGTACAGATAGGCTGTGATTGGCTCTGTCTGTACCGTGACCAATCACAGCTAGCAACACAACTGTACACAATGGATGGCATTATAGGAAGTCATCCATTGTTTACAATTGTCATGTGATCTGCTATGATTGGTCACAGAAATCACATGGCATCGGCAGTGTTGTGGAAAATTTATGAAGATGTATTTAATATGTATTGTCATAGTGTCTCCCAGTGTTAGTTCTCCCGCAGCCCGCTCTAAAGAGCTGACTGGGGCAGACTGACGCTGGTTGAGATCCGTTTGGTAGTGGAAAGCTCCTTGGTGATGTAGAGAAGTGTTTGCGGAGTGGGGATATGTCCTCCAGCGAAGGGCCCCTGTGCGATGCACAGAACGATTGTCTGGAAGGGATGTGTTCGCTTTGCAAAGACGTTATCGGTTTAGTGGATGTGCGCTCGTGTCACCCCTGTATGCCTGATCAACATATTTGGGGTGGCATGGCTTATACCTGCAGATAATCTCCCATCCACAGAGACAGTAGTCTAGTCCGGGTATGTTTTGTTCTCTGAACAAAGCAGAATAAGGATTCAGGAGCAAACTGTAAAAACGAGAGCCTTTGAATCGTTGTGGTCAGGAGAAGCGTTCATGATCTCAGACTTCCTGTGATCATGCTGAGGATAGTTTACAGAGACAGGGGGCTGGAGATTGTACACGCTGCCCCTGCTCAAACACGCCCATAAGACTCCCCTAGTCATTATTCATTGGTTGTTGTACAAACTCATCTTGTTACATTCATATCCTTGTGAGGTCACATCCTGTGGGGTCACATCCTGTGGGGGAAGCGATTGGCTGTTGGGGCCAGGGCTTGCCGTTTGTGACTTCCTGTTGGTGTGTGTGAATAAAAGCAGAGAGCCTCTGCCCAGCAGGGCAGATAGAGGAACGATGGAGCTGAGATGGTGATTATGTCAGTTTACTGGGGAAATGGGGAGACGTGGGTTAAGTAACAGGCATTATAACATTAGATGAAATGGGCGCTTATTAGCGCAAGAGTATAGTGGGTTTATCCACGATAGCAGTGGGTCGTTACACTGATCAGTCATCAGCTGTGTCCGACAGACAGTCGGTGACAGATCACGTTGCAGCATGGGTCCTGGGGTCATGCGTGAGGTGCTTTCCGGGAGGTCGTCATATGACGTCCACCCGGATTGACGAAAGTCCCCCCCAGCAAAAAAGTGGCTAACCTCTTGTCGACGGCGTAATGCATATATGCAGTGGCAAAAAAATAATAATGTGATTTCATGCCCAGCTACCACACATAAAAGTCCACTGCGGCGTGAGGTTTGTGTGGTGAGAATGCGCTCACAACGCATTGACTGAGCTGTCACTGGTCAAAGCTCCTGATTGGCAGCCAGCGGTATGGGCTCCCTATTATTTGTAGGCTGTAAGAGCCAATCACAATGTTCACATGATACCGAAATCTCACCATCTCCCGGGTACTAAAGCTAACCTAAAGGGATGCGGAGAGGAGGGGTTGAGGAGGGATCAAGAACAAGCAAACCTGTAACAGATGTGCAAAGTGTTTTTAAACTAGTGTTTTAGAGCGAGGGAGGGCTCATTGGCATTACTTGACAAGCAAAGTGTTTTGAAGGTACAAGTCACCTCCTGGGGGAAGCAAGTTGACCAAATTCTACTATGTAAACCATATTTATCACAGCCCCTTTGAAAAGCTAGCGTTACTAGTAAAATATCAGTACTGTAGTGGTTATTTTGGCCAAAAAGTGATGCCCGTTAAAATGTGGCTGACTGATCTAAATAGTTCAGGGAACACTTTTCTGGATATAAACTGGAGAACATACTTTGGCATGGTATCCTTGTAACAGAATCTTCTTTTGGAGATGATTGTGAAGTGCTACTATCCTCATAACTTCTAACCTGACTACACAACATTGACTCAGTGTTTGCAGTAGGAAATTGTGGTTATATGACCTGTTCTGCCTGTATAAAAAAAAATAGTAAGAATGTGATATAGTGATATCATTTGAGATGCTTCTGAATATTTTTGTTAAAGCCACTGGGATTAATTATTGGGATATGTTTATATTTCTTACAGGTACTTACATACCAGGGCCAATTTAGACAGGAGCCAATTAACCTACCAGCATGTCTTTGGAGTGTGGGAGGAAACTGGAGTACCCAGAGGAAACTCACACAGTCACAGGGAGAACATGCAAACTCCAGACAGGTAGTGCCGTGGTTGGTATTTGAACCAACGACCCTAGTGCTGCCGGGCAGAAGTGCAAACCATTTAGCCACTGTGCTGCCCATATACAGTGGGGAAAATAATTATTTGATCCCCTGCAGATTTTGTAAGTTTGCCCGCTTACAAGGAAATGAAGGGTCTATAATTTTTATCATAGGTGTATTTTAAATAATAGAGACAGAATATCAACCAAAAATCCAGAAAAAAAACACATGATACAAATGTTATAAATGGAGTTGCAGTTCAGTGAGGGAAAAAAATAAGTATTTGATCCCCAAGCAAAACATGACTTGGCACTTGGTGTAAAAACCCTTGTTGGCAAGCACAATGGTAAGACGTTTCTTGTAGTTGGTGTCCAGGTCTGTACACATCTCAGGAGGGATTTTGGTCCACTCTTCTTTAAAGATCTTCTCCAAATCCTTAAGGTTTCTAGGCTGTCGCTTAGCAACTCAAAATTTCAGCTCCCGCCATACATTTTCTATAGAATTAAGGTCTGGAGACTGGCAAGGCCACTCCATGACCTTAATGTGCTTCTTCATGAGCCACTCCTTTGTTGTTGTTTATGTTTTGGGTCATTATCATGCTGGAAGACCCATCCACAACCCATCTTCAGTGTTCTGGCTGAGAGAAGAAGGTTCTCATCCAAGATTTTACAATACATGGCCCCATCCATTGGCCCCTCAATGCAGCAAAGTCGGTCTGTACCTTCAGCAGAGAAACAGCCCCAAAGCATAATGTTTCCATCTCCATGCTGGACTGTAGGGATGGTGTTAGGGTCATAGCAAGCATTTTTCTTCCTCCAAACATGGCGAGTCCCCCTCCTCAAGAAGGCACATGTACAGTCATGATGATTCAGAGAAGGATTGGGCGAAAGTGCTGTGGTCAGAAGAGACCAAAACTGAGCTCTTTGTCATGAACGTTACTCGCCGTGTTTGGAAGAAGAGAAATGCTAACCATGACTCCAAGAAAACCATCCTTATGGTCAAGCACGGAGGTGGAAAGATGATGCTTTATAGTGGTTTCTCTTCTAAAAGGTACAGGCTGATTTTGCCGCATTATAGGACCATGTATTGTAAAATCTTGGATGAGAACCTTCTTCCCTCAGCCAGAACACTGAAGATGGGTCATGGATGGGTCTTAAAATTATTATTTTCCCCACTGTATATAGATGTTTATATACAGTATAACAATCAGATTATTGTATGGTTTTAGTAGTACTATAGCAGGGACTCTAAAACTGTGTATTTCAAAGGAATGTGTGATTATTTAACTAATATGAATAATGTTTCCTAAACATTATTTTCCTAAACGATCATTATTTTTTTTTAGTAATGGTTCATGTTACACAGCCCAAAGTTAGGGTAATAATTGGGGATTTGGGATAATTCTATTTTTAAACTGTCATTTGCATGATTTGTGGTTCACGGGTCTTTTCACAATGCTACTTGAAAGGAACGTTTTTGTATTGCAGACAACATCCAATCAGGGTCCAAATGTCATTATCTAGCAGTGGTTAAAAAAGATTTTAAAAAAAGCATATGGCTGATTGCTGTGCGCACGAACACCACTTTCATTTATGCTAGAATGTATACATGAGGACTGAGTTCTACATTTATTGATACACATTTTGCATGTGCATTCTAGTGCTTGTCCTCAAGGTGGCAGCATATAGCCAATCAATGCCAGCACAGTAGACGTAAATTCCATGCCAACATTTTAATTTGACGTTATGGTGATTATTCACTTTGAAACCTTGTTAAAAAATATCTCCCATCTGGATTATGAACAAAACTGTAAAACCTCACAAGTTTCTGAGAATAGCTGTCTTCATTTAGAAAGATTCTGACAGCCCCAGAGAAAGTGAAAATAAGAGAAAAAAAAAAAAAAATATGATGCAAGCAGGTTTTCAACTAGGAATGAAAATGTAGAAACCCACACAAAGTTTGAGTATTGTGCACAGAGATCTGAACGTACCATGGGGCTTTTGCTAGAACACACAATTTTATTCTGTGAAAGGAACAGAATGTGATGTTATTGCACTGCTGACCACAAATGAACCATCTGATAAGAACAGTAATAGATGCAGTGTGAAGTTTTTACATTTCTGAATATTTCTGAATATACTTAGATGTGCAAGCAGGAAAGAAGCACAAACAGCACAATTCAGGCACAATGACACATATGACGTGTTATACCTTCATATTAGTCTGTGGGACAGGAGATGTCCTCTGTACTGAAAGTTCACATTTGGGGAAGATTTACTGAAACTGGAGCACACAGAATCTAGTGCGTCTGTGCATACTAACCACAATCAGCTTCTAACTTCAGCTTGTTTAAGCTTTGGCAATAATGTCCCATTCACATTAGTGTGACTTGTCAAGCAACTTTGGACATACAAAGTTGCATGACAAGTCGCAGCTCAATGATTTCAAATGGCACCCGTTCCAATCTATGCAACTTAAAGTCGCAGTGACTTTCAAAAGGTTCCAGTACTAGTTTGATGCAACCTTCTTGCAACTTGAGTGCCAGAGTGTGTAAAGTCACACGAAAGTTGCACTCACAAGCGTGCGACCCTGGAGTCACACTAGTGTGAGCGGAGCCTGAAATATAGAAGCTTATTGGTTACTATCCACAGGTGCACTTTATTCTGTGTGCTCCAGTTTTAATAAATCTCCCCCATGTCTTTATCCATGAGTGTCATTTGCTTTGCTTGCCTAACCTGCACTATATGGGTGTCACATATAGTGGGTAGGGCTGTAGGATCACACACACACACACACACATATTATAAATATATATATATATATATATATATATATATATATATATATATATATATATATATATATATATATATATATATATATATATACATACATACATACACATACACACACACACACACACACACACACACACACACATATACATATACACACACATACATACACATACATATCCCTTCTAGATTGTAAGCTCTAACGAGCAGGGCACTCTGATCCCTTCTGTATTGACTTGTATTGTAATTGTACTGTCTCCCCTGATGTTGTAAAGCGCTGCGCAAACTGCTGGCGCTATATAAATCCTGTATATAATAATAATAATAATAATAATGTACACACACATATACATACACACACACATACACACATAAATAAAATGTATAACAAAGCCCACCCAAAATCTATATTTTAAATTTTACCAGGAGTGACTTCACTGCACTTATTAGGACACTGGCAACTGAAAAGCCGTAGGATGTAGGATAGGGAGCATGCCTAGTAGTCTTTTCTCCGAGCTTACACCTGACCCCTATTTTCCCTTGTCTTCCTTTTTCTATTTTCATGCACCAACCAGCCAGATACACCAGTGACTCACGATAGTGTAGATACACAAGCCATCATAAAGAAAAAAAGGTCATGAGATCAATCAATGATGTACTAAAATGGAAGGAGAGCCTTCCAGCTACTTCAATTTCCTAGCATAGGATAACTATGCGTTAAAGAAAAACAAAGCATTTGAAATACTGAAAAAATACGATCATGATATCTGTCTTTTACTCAAACACCAGGATCTTGCTTGCAGGGGTAAAGGGTCAAAGCATGACCTCAGTGTCCTACTGCTCCCTCCAAGTCTACTCAGGCTGGAAGCAGTGAGGTATCCAACTAAACTGAATTTCAGACTACCTATTCAGATGATTAAGTATTAATACTACAAACTAACACCCTGAGCTTTTGAATTTCTCTTGGAGTTTGGCTTTGTTACTGGAATGACTTGGAATATTTGCTCCTGTGCACTCTTACTTCTACCTTTCACAGTTGGTAAGGTCTGAATTGGGAGAGAGTGAAATATCAAAGTATGAATGGCCCCTGTCTGGTAATGAATGTAACATTTTAAAAAGTGCTGATATGTAGAAGAGATTTTCATCTGACTGGATACAAACAAGTGGCCACTGCCCCCACCTATAACTGGTCTTTGCAGCAAGGAGCCCTGGAAGGGCGACGTATGTCAAACAAATACAAAGATTTCCAAGCTCAAACTTACCAACCAGCCAGCGACCAACTGAATTGACCTGTATAACAATATGGGTTAAGAACAGGGGTTTAGTCTGCACACATTTGCAGATACAGTACATGCGTAAGCTACAGGCCCCATCAAGGCACCCTGTTTTCTGTAGTCCCTAACTATCTTCTGAGAATCGCCACAATGGGAGAACATGCATTTTAATGGAGAACGCACATTGTTAGACAGGTCAATTTGGTTGGTTGCTGGCTGGTTGGTTAAGCGAGCTTGGAAATTGTTTTGTATTTGTTTGATATTCATCTGACAGGGGGAATCTGCATGTATGGCCTGCTTTGGAAGGGTCAGCTAAATCTTTTTGCACCAAAAAGGGGATACCTGTTAAACCTAGTACTGTCTAGAGTTCCTCATTTTAAATCATTATCTTGCTTAAAAAAGGTCCGCTTTCTTAATGATCTTAAAGTGGTGTTGCCACCAAAAAAAAAAAAAAAGAAGTTGCTTAAAAATATCTTAAAAAAAAAAATAAAAAATAATAATTGGAAAAAATATTTTTTTTTACTCACCTCTAAATGCCTGTTGCTAGGGGGTCCCTCGTAGTCTGCTACCTTCAGTGCCCGGGCACTGACATCACTTCCCCTCGGCGGCGCACAGTCATCTGGGACCTGTCACGGTCCCAGATGACTGAGCGCCGTATCATGGCTCACGACGCCGCTCGCGCATGCGCAGTGGGTGCCCGGCTGTGAAGCCACAGCCGGGTGCCCACAGTAAGAATGCCGGCGCCGCGAGTGGAGTGGGGAACGATGGGGGGCCTCGTTCCCCCGCATCGCTGGACCCTGGGACAGGTAAGTGTCCGATTATTAAAAGTTAGCAGCAGCAGTATTTGTAGCTGCTGACTTTTAATAATTTTTTTTTCAGGTGGACTCCCTCTTTAAGTAAAGTATTTTTATCCATTACCACGGTTTGCGTTTTACTTCCCAATTAGATAAATTCTAGCCTTTTAATGACCAGAAACAGAAGAATGACAAGTCATTGCCAATATGGTAATCATGGCCTTTGTTAGTAAGTCAGGTGTGTCCAAAAACATGGGCTTTTTAATAAAAAATAAAAATAAACATATCCCCCTCCTCCCCCCCCCCCTTTCCTCTCTTTCTTACTATACCAAAAAAAAGCTTCCAGCTGGTCTGTCAATCTCCTACACCAGTGATATGCAATTAGCGGACCTCCAGCTGTTGCAAAACTACAAGTCCCATCATGCTCTGCCTCTGCGTGTCATGCTTGTGGCTGTCAAGTCTTGCTATGCCTCATGGGACTTGTAGTTCTGCAACAGCTGGAGGGCCGCTAATTGCATATCCCTGTCCTAGACCATCGCACCCACCACTGATGCTATGTACGTTTGTTCTTCCCCCTTTTGTAAGCTACAGTTACTGCAGTTTCTGGGGCTTTTTCCGCCCCCTCTCTTTTGTTCCAGGACTACAGCTCAATACACACTTGCTATGAATATTACTTGATGTCGTAGCCTGGACAAGCTTTGAAATGTTGACCACAGAGATAAGACGCTTGCTCTTGCCACAGTCTCTGTTGTTTCTATAAACATATGGTACTGATTAAAGTCACTGCATCTTCTTGTATTCCTGGGTCCTTGTATCTACATCTCTTTTCTAATAAAATATTTGTGGAAGTAAAAAAAAAAAAAAAAAAAGAAAACACACACACATTGTAAATACCTGTTTTTTTGGTCATATGACTGCAATTCAGGACTGTATCCTCAGCCTCCATGGAGTGGGGGTGGAGACTCCTTGTGACAAACAGCAGCCTCCACCAACATCACATATCCAAGCTTTTGTTCCACAAACTGTGTAGAGCGGGGAGCCTATCAGCAGAAGTCTGACTAAAGCTGGCCATACACCAATCACAACTCAGCCAGTTCAGCAGGGTCAGACAGATTTTGATTTGTATATGGCTGCCCCCGCTCGGCAGAAGCCAATTGCTTGATTGACTTCTATCAAAGAGGCATGTTGGAAAGCGATCAACAGCTGCAGCCACTGATTAGTGTTGTGCCACTGTAATGCCTAGTACACACGATCGGACTTTCCGACAACAAAATCGTGGAATTTTGTCCAAAGGGCGTTGGCTCAAACTTGTCTTGCATACACAAAACCACACAAATGTTGGCCAACAATTACGAACGTAGCGACGTACTACGTTGTTTTTCAGCTCTTTAGCACCACCCTTTGGGATCCTTCTGCTAATTTCGGTTTATTTTTTCAGGCTTCCCAGCCTAGAGGTGAGATGTGGTGCCTTATTGACCCCATATCTCACTGTAAAGGAGGACGGATCATGCAATATTCTTATTACAAGGGATGTTTACTTTCCTTGTAATAGGAATAAAAGTGGTCAAATTGTAATTTTTTTTTTAAAAGTGTCAAACTAAAAAAAGCAAAAGTAAGAGTAACAATAAAAGAAAAAAAAATAATTTAAAAAGCACCCCTGTCCCCATGTGCTTGCACTCAGAAGCGAACGCATACGCAAGTCCCGCCCACCTATGAAAACGGTGTTCAAACCACACGTGAGGTATTGCAGCGAACGTTAGAGCGAGATAAATAATTCTAGACCTGTTGCGGCAGAGGGGGGGAGTCCACCATCAACCTTGTTTGTGTGGATTTAGCCAGCTTTACAGAGTATAGAACCAGCTTTACAGGCATGCCGTGACTCAGCACACCATTCTTTAGCTTCCATGTAGGAAAAAAATGCAAACTGACCACAATAGTATATATTTGCTTTCATGCCTAGTGTGGTCAAAAAGGGAAAGAGAATCTTAATGAAGGGGACTGGCAGGATTAACAGCTGTGTAATGCATTTAGTGCTTTTCTACAAATAAAAGTACTTACTAAGTGAGCGGTTGGGTACAAAGGAAAGCAGTCCAGAACTATTTACATTTACACTTTAACTCCTTCTGATCCTACTTTGCCAGGAGGCCGTCAATAGACGTGCTCCCCTTTGCATGCGTGGTGCGTGCTGTGATCACTAAGTCAATGAATCTTGGTTGATCACAGATCGGAGTAAGGGGTCGATCTCGGCCCCTTAGCTGATCACGTGATGTAAACAGAAGATCGGTAATCAAATTTTGAGGAGTGTGGAGATAAAAATCTGATCACCAGCATGGGACATCGGTCCCGAAGAGGAAGAGGCGAAGCCGCCTCATCTGTGCCAACCAGTACCACCTGCCAGTGCCCACCAGTGCATAACATTGCCAGCAATCAGTGCCACCTATCAATGCCCACGAGTGCCACCTATCAATTCCCACCAGTGGTGCCAATCAGTGCCACTTAGCAGTGCTGCCTATCAGTGTCACCTACCAGTGCCGATCAGTGCCCATCACTGCCACCCATCAGTGCCAAGTCAGTGCCCACCAGTGCCACCTCATCAGCGTATATCAATGAAGGAGAAAAATTACCTGTTTGAAAAAAAAATATAAGACGGTTTTGTATTTTTTTTTATTTTTTTTAATAATTCAGTGTTTTTTTAATTTTGTTAACAAAAAATAAAAACCCAGAGGTGATCAAATACCACCAAAAGAAAGCTCTATTTGTGGGAAGAAAATATATATATAAAAATTGTATTTGGGTACAGTGTTGTATTACGCAATTGTCGTTCAAAGAGCGACAGCACTAAAAGCTGAAAATTGGTCTGGGCAGGAGGGGGGGGGGGGGGGTTTAGGTGCCCAGTAAGCAAGTGGTTAAATGTTTGTTGGAATGTTCCATTTTGCCAATGCCCTTGCTGCGCATATATATAAAAAAAAAGAAGTCCTTTTACAACAGGTTCCAGTGACACCTTATAACCCATCGTCCTAAAACAAAATTCATACAAATGTACTAAGCAGAACCCTATGCAACTAACATTTAGCCATCACATCCTTACTGAAAATTGTGCAGTGCATGTTTCTTTAAAGGGAAGTAAAATGCTTCCCTAGACAGTAGATATATCTTGTACACTGCATCCGTCAACAAGCTGTTCCCTGCCACCTGCTCAGTGCTTTAATTACAAAACGTATGCCTATTCTAAAATAAGGTGTCATCCAGGGTGGTTCAATGTTTTTGTCATTTTGTTTCTTCAGCAGCAACCTACTGGGGATATGTTTAACTAGAAACAAATAGAAAACACGATTCGAGTGCCAATGCAGAGCTGGCACAGAACACTCACTGTGACGGACCATTTACTGCAAATAAATTCTTAGTAACAAACAAAAAACGAGCGCTTTGTGTGGATGTAACCTAGTGGAAAAATCCCGGGGCTCACTATGAACATTGTAATGATAGTTTACTATTTTTTTATTATGTATATTTTAACAGTAAAGTAAAATAATATTGTAGCAATGATATACTCACTCTGCTAGAAGCCAAGCACTGCTAACCGTCTCCTTCTCTTTTGATAAGATCTGATTGGTTAAATCTTCAAGTGCCTGGTCAAACGCACCTGGCTGAGAGATGGGGGAAAAAATAAGTATAAATATCATTTCATTTTTTTATATTTTTTTATAATTTTCTTCAACAGTCAGCTAATCTTTTTACCCAAACCCTATCTGGCTGTAAGGGGCATATTTTCAGCAAAAAATGTATACCATGTTTACAGTATATAATTAGTTTGCATACAAAAAAAAAATATGTATTCCAATTGAAGAAGGGCAACGGACAACACGGGGCACAGCCAGGTGGCACACTGCCAAGTAATCTTCTCACAGTACATTTTTGGATGTGTACAGAGGAGCGCCTAGTACAAAGTTCATCTGCCTTGAAGGACTTTTTGAAACATTTAATGGTTTTAGATCAAATTGCTCTTAACCATTAAAAGTTTGAAAAGTAGATGAACTTCTGTGCCAGACGCTCATCCGTACTCATCCAAGAATTTACAATCTGGCAAGCGCTCCCTTTGTCTCAATCAGAGAAGTAGCAGCCTAGGACCAGAACTGGGTCCACCCATACTTTACTTCAAATAAATATAGATCACTTTACAGTATATCTAGAGGAACCAATTTTCATCTCTTTGGGTCCAGTGCTAGCACACACACCAGTTATTTGCCTCAGGATCACTCCCAAACTAAATTTGTAATATCTTGCTACGGTGCCAGATGTTCACACCATAGCCCTCTTGTTAGAGCCTGTTTTTTTTTGGGGGGGGGGGGGGATTTTTCACTGAAATATTTTTCTCAATCTGTGTTTGTAGGTTGTTAGTTTCACTTTGAATTAATTTTCTGTGCTGCATTATTTAGCAAAATCTTCCTCGAGATGTTGAGCTGTGACTACTAAATGTTTAAATCCTTAAGAGACTGTCCGTTTGTGGGCACAGTCCTTTTATCTCCTGTTAATTTCCTCTGCAAAATGGTCAGACCTCAAAACCATATTCTGTTAGTGTCTCAAATTTAACATACATGTGTTTCTTGCTTCCCTTGCTCTTTTCCAAGTCCTGTTTTGTTGACCAATAAAATTTGTAGCAAATTATGTTTTATGTGTTTTGTTAATTTTCTTTGCAGATGCATGCTCAATCCAAATAATGCATTTTAGCCCCCCCCCCCCCCCCCCCAAAAAAAAAAACAATTTTCATGCAACAGTTTTCCCAGCTGCAGCTTAAAGAGGAGTTGCCCTGAAAAAAAAAATTTAAAGTCAGCAGCTACAAATACTGCAGCTGCTGACTTTTAATAATCGGACACTTATCTGTTCCAGGGTCCAGCGATGCGGGGGGAACGAAGCCCCGCTTGTTCCCCCCTCCGCTCAGCGGCGCCGCCATTCTAACCGTGGGCACCCGGCTGTGGCTTCACAGCCGGGCACCCACTGTGCGATTGGCCGCACAGTCATCTGGGACCCCTTCACGTGTCCCAGATGACTGACAGGAGGGAGCCCTTCCTGCGCCGAGAGGAAGTGATGTCACCAGCCCAGGCACCGAAGGAGGCAGACTACGAGGGACCCCCTAGCAACAGGCATTTAGAGGGGAGTTCAAAAAAAAATCCAAATGTTTTTTTTTTATTTGTTTTTTTTTTAGGAATTTTAATGGTATTTTTTTTTTTTGCATGCAACACCACTTTAACTAGGCTGCTTGGCATGGTAAAACAAAAAAAGGTGCGATTTGTCTAAAAGCTAATTCATGGTAGCATATGCATGTGTATGCGGCCATGGATAGGCACCAGGAAAGGAAAATTACAGATAGGCAAGTATTCAATTTTCCATTTTAGCGCAGTGGTTCTCAGCCTCAGTCCTCAAGTACCCACGACAGGACATGTTTTTGAAATTTATCTTAGCTAAAATAGCTGTCCAAAGTACAAAGTCATTGACTTTGATTTAAAGCACCTGTGCAAGATGAAGGTAAACCTGCAAACATGGCCTGTTGGGGGTACTTGTGGACAGGGTTGAGAAGGAATGATTTAGAGCACTGGTCTAAAATCTAGCTCAAGACAATCCTATTCTAATTGTGGGCATTTGAGGGAAACCAAGTGAGAGTGTTAGAACCCCTGCTTGCTTTTTTAGGTTGGACTTTGTGTCCCTTTTCTGAAAATTGGCTTTACTTCCTGTCACATAGCCAAACAGGAAATGCAAATGCATCTAGATGCGTGACCGCTGTGGTTCCTGGAAAGCGGTGGCTTGCACACAGGAATTACATCACGCCCCTCCAGGAAGCTGCTTGTACTGCTGCTAATTTCTTCCCACCACCATGCCCCGCTCACTGTTCTGAGGAAGAGATGATCCTTATTTGCAAAATTAACCACTTCAATACCATGCACTTTCGCCCCTTCCTGCCCAGGACAATTTTCAGCTTTCAGCGCTGTCGCACTTTGAATGACAATTGCACAGTCATGCAACACTGTACCCAAATCTACATTTTTATAATTTTCTTCCCATAAATAGAGCTTTCTTTTGGTGGTATTTGATCACCTCTGGGGTTTTTATTTTTTGCTAAACAAACTAAAAGATACGCAATTAAAAAAAACAAAAAAACATTTTTTTCAGTTTGTCATAAAATTTAGTTTTCCCCTTCACTGATAGGCACTGATGAGGTGGCACTGATAAGGTGGCACTGATGAGGAGGCACTGATAAGTAGAATTGATGAGCACTGATAGGCGGCACTGACAGGTGGCACGGACACTGATGGGCACTGACAGGCAGCTGTGATGGGCACTGACAGGCGGCACTGATGAGGTACTGATGTGTTACTGACAGGTGTTACTGCTGGGCACTGATGGGCACTGTGGTTGGCACTGGCAGTCTTTTATTATGGGGACACTGCTGGGCATCTGTGCTGATAATCGATGTGCTGATGTGATTATCAGCACAGACCCCCCCCCCCCCACCGACAGGGAGAGACACAGATCGGATCGGGCTCAGGTGAAGTATATTGGGAGAAGCGGGGGGGGGGGTCTGCACACTGGAAGTCTTTTCCTTAATTGTAGAGAATGCATTAAAGCGGTAGTGAAGACTGCTTGCACACTAGTACCTACAGTTAAGCTCATAATAAAGCTTACCTGTAGGTACAATCACTGTTTAGGAGTTATTCACTATTTCTGCCGCATGGACTCTGAAGGGACAGCATACTGAGTATGCCATTCCTTCAGAGAGGTGTGCCACAATCGTGATGTAATCACGGCTCAGCCAAACAGTCAGAGCACTTGCGAACCCAGAAAGAAGACCGGGTGAAGATGGAAGCCCTGGCAGAGTGCAGCTAGCGGAATTCATTTTAAGGTAAGTTTTTTTTTATAATGTGCTAACATGTCGTGCATACTAGCACATTACTACATCAACTTGCAGGGAAAACTTTTTTTTTTTTTTCTCCTAACCAGACCAATTTTCAGCTTTCGGTGCTCTCAAATTTTGAATGACAATTACCGTATTTAATCGGCATATAACACGCATTTTTTTCCCCTTAAAATAAGGGGAAAGTCGTGGGTGCGTGTTATACGCCGATCCCCCACCGATTGTGAGCTTTTCCGCGGCTTTTGGTCGCTCTCGGTGGCTTCCGGAAAGCCAAAACAAACAAAATACAGTACTCTCCATAGGCGAGGCTTTACATTTTTTTTACAGGTTACGCGTTTAGAGTTAGAGGAGGTCTAGTGTTAGAATTATTGCTCTCACTCCAACGATCACAGCGATACCCCACACGTGTTATTTTAACACCGTTTACATATGTGGGTGCGACTTGCATATGCGCGCGAGTTCGGAGTGAGGGGGGCGCTTTAAACATTTTTTTAGTATTATTTATTTTCCTTTTTAGTTAACATTTTTACACTGTCCCTTTAAAAAAAAAAATGTTATCACTTGTTTTCCTATTACAGGCAGTGCCCGAGATACGAACACCTGAGTTACGAACGACTCCTACTTACGAATGCCACTCTGAGCACCTCCGGACACATCCCACACTACAGTACTACATGTACTGCATGGCCAGAAGAGCCCCAGATAACATAACAAACGCCCGGAACATCCCACATCCATGCACAGGCGGAAGTTACACTTACAAATGCAGTGTTCCGACTTACAAACAAATTCCGCTTATGAACAAACCTACACAGTCTTTATTGTGTTCGTAACTCGGGGACTGCCTGTACAAGGAATGTAAACATCCCTTGTAATAGAGATAAGCAGGACAGGGGCTCTTTAATGCGAGATCTGGGGTGGAAAAGACCTTAGACCTCTCATTTACACTTAAAAGCAAAAAAATTAAAGTAATTTTACATAAACACACAAAAAAGGGCCCTTTAAGGCCGGAGGGCGGAGGCGACGTTTGACATCACTCCAGTGTTCCAGGGGCATAGAAACGAGTGAGAGCCATCTTGCCCTCACTCGACTTCCTGCCCAGCAATTCAGGCGGTCATATAGTTTTTGCCGCTACCGACATCTCCAGCAAGCGGGGAAAATGACCAGGAAGTGTGGGGGGTGGGGGCACCTCTCCCGCTGCCCATAAAAGTGATCCAGTAGTGAATCCGCTACCGGTACCACTTTTATCTGACAGAGGAGCGCATGCTGTATAAAAATATACCAGGGTTATGGCAGCTATATACCAACGTATATATACAGTGGGCGGTCCGAAAGTGGTTAAGGTAAAAAACCTTCAGCCTCTAGAACCACTTGTAGATTGCACCATGCATTGTTGGTAGTTAAAAGGAAAAGTTAGTGTAGCAGAATATGACCACATATGAAATAGACAGGAAGAAGTTAATAATGTCATTGCTGACTAAATATTTGCATAATGAAGGCAGGATGTTTTATGTGTTCATAGACCAAGTATTAGTCAAACAAAGTCATCTAAAAAAAAGTCTTTGGAAATCCTAGGGAACACAAACATGCCAGAAACCATTGCTAAACTGCATTCAAAAGACCAGTACAAGTACAGATGGTCATGATGTGGACAGCCATTACTAAAATGTCATATGGTTACCAAATATCATATTTGTAGATTGGCCACTAAGGCCCCAGTCTGGGTGGTCCTGGTCAGCAAAACTTCAGGGAACAGCTAGCCATTACTTATTTTATTTCAAAACTTATTTCTCATGTATGCCAGCAAGGACTAAACAATCAGGAACCAATTATAGGGACGATGTACGCATTTACATTGTGCTGTCCAATGTTCATCTAATGCCTCGATTCCACTGAGCGGATCGGTTCGGGTCGGTACAGTTTGGAAGGGTTAGAATGGTCCGGCCTATTCAGGTGAGCGTTTCCACTGCAAGACGGACCACCAGGGTCCATACGGGGTTTAGAAAAATGCCTAGCATGGCCTCACACTGATTGGCAGACGTTTTTCTGTCCGCCAATCAGTGGAATGTATCGTAGCTCCGCCCTAACCGAACCGGTCCATTTTCTATGGCTCCACATCTGAAGCAGGACCCAAATGGTGCGGTATGGTTCGGTTGTATGGGGCGCTTTCATAATGGAAACACTGAAAATAGCGTACCGTACCGAACTGCACTGAACCGATCCGCTCAGTGGAAAGGAGGCATATTTGTCCACAATAACCTTTCCCATATGGTCTTCAACAATGTCTTCCATATGCATGCAGTGCACATACCATGCAGATACCCATTTCATTTTGCATCTAGAGTATGTGTCACCTGTTTACTTTTGCCCTTCTTTATGACTGCAGAATGTAATCTATAGGTGCATAATGAAAATCAATACATCCCTGCTGGTCACACTTATGTAGTTAACACTCTAAAAACACAACTCTAAGTTAATGAACTTCTGCCAGTACTTACTAGAATTAGAATGTGTGTTAAGAGCTTACATGCATTTACCAGGGAACTTAGATGGTCATCTACCCCGATTCAGGGGAAAAAAAAAAAAATTTGTACAGTGCAGTAAAATATGCTGTCACTGTATAAAAATGAGAAATAGCCAATATTACCTATTTAGAAAATGTTTGTAGTGTTCACATTATGTCAAGCTGATCACACACACACACATCATTTAAAAAAGGTTTGGATAGGAGTAGGTTAATTCTGCCGCCTGTTTTTTTTTGCCATCTGAGTCCCCCATTTTCTTTTCTCAACAGGAAGAGAGATAATATCTTCCCAATATAAAGGGAAATCCCCTCTTAGATATTGGTCACAGAAACAAGTATCCCCATTTGAAAAAATTCCCCTCTTTTCTTGTTCTGCTGGTAACTCAAAACTTTGGCTTCGCCCTTACTTTCATTCCTAATGACAATGGTGATCAAAATACTTAGAGAGAAAGAGAAGCTTCAAAGCTAGTTCACAGACAGAAATTAAAACCAGACAATGTTTTTTAACCCCTCAACACTGTATCCAAGAAAGTTTTGCCTTTAGTTATACTTAGCACAGTAAGCACATCGGCCGCCAAAAAGAGGGTACCACCAGTCCTGTACAGGGCCTGGGCCAGCCAGGGCGCCCAGGTAACAGAGGGAATTAGATGTGGGCAGGGGGCAATTACTGTTCCCTTGTTTGGATCTCTGCTGAAAACTAGCTTCTACTTTTCTCCCTCCAGCCGGTTTTCAACTGGAGCAGATAGATACATACAGGGGATCAGTTCAAGCAAATCATAGTAAAAAACGCAATGAGCGGGGTCCTGATGACCAGTATTGCTGGTCAATTCAGGTAACAGGTTACTGGCTCACCTAATAGGGTGGTGTTCCTTATTAAGACAGGAGAAGTAGTCAAAATAAAAAGGGGAGTGGGAATAGGATCCAAGGTGTCCTTGCCTTCAGTGAAGGAAATTAACAAAAAACTGCGGTTTAACCTGATATTACTTTATTAGAACAATTAGTAGAAAAAATGTTGTTTTTTTTATCATTGAAAGGAAAGCATAAACAATAGGAAATTGCACGTTGTCACTTAAACGCGCATGCCCTTGAGCTCCGCCATATCCCAGTCATCCACACGTGTCAATCATCTCAAGTTATTAAGTGTGACATAATATATAATGCTTTCATGTGTTTAGGCGAGGTGAGTTCTGGGAAACCTTGGTAGCACAAGTTGGTACCCGTATTGTGCTTAACCATGGACCTCCAGACTCCCTATATGCCTATAGAGCTGCTGCTCATGGGCATGCGTTTTTAAGTGACAATGTTGTCAGTTTTTACCACGTGCAATTTCCTATTGTTTATGCTTTCCTTTCAATGATAAAAAAAACATTTTTTCTAATAAAGTTATATCAGGTTAAACCGCAGTTTGTTCCTTTTCCTTCATTGAAGGTAAGGACACCTTAGGTCCTATTCCCACTCCCCTTTTATTTTGATCAGTTCAAGCAATTGGTCCCCCGTCGTACCGATCACCCTCCCTGTGCACCATCCTCTTCCCCCTGTGGATAGAGAGCAGGGGAAGGGGCCAGTAAATATGTCATATTTATTGACCCCTTTTTTTCCTGAGTGGTCGGTATAGTAAACTGTGTTTACTATGTTTCAGTTTGTAAATGAACAGGAGCCTCTGTACAGAGCACGCCCTGTTCATTCACTGCCCAGTGCAGCTGAGGCTGCAGAAAAAGGGAATGAGAAATGTACATCCTTAGTCCCTTTCTTAAAAGTGAGGGTCTATTTAGACCCCTGATATTTCACCAAACCCTCCACCACCTGCCCTAATAACATTGTGAAATAACATTTAAAAAAAAAACACATTAAAAAATTAAGGACTCATTCACATGGTTTCTCTGGCCTATACAGTATAAATGAGTGGTTTGTTTGGAGGGCTGTTACTATATGAGGACTCAGCAGCTGTAGGAACACATCCGCAGGTACTAATTTGATAGGTGTGTAGGCGAGTGGCCCCCAAATACACACTTACTGTGTTCAGGGAGGTACACCTGTATCCACACGCCTGTCAATTTAGGACCTGTGACTGATCGTACAGATGCTGCATCCCCATAGTGTAGCAAGCAGAGCACCATAAAAAAAAAAAAAAAAAAAAAAAAAAAATGCATAGGTGTGAACCAGGTATTAATCAACATAAGCACTTTACCATGCTCATACCCTATCCCAATATGCCATTGCCTGCTAATCATTGTGAAATATTCACAAAAAGTATGGCCAACCTTAGACTACCCAGGGACAAAGTTATTGCCAGGCTTGTAGGAATCTTTTGTGAAAACAATCTTTGGAAGATATTTGCAAAAAACAGAAACAATCTCTACTGACTGTTCGAAAACTAGTGGCAAATAATAATGAAGTGATATTTTCAGGTAAGAGAAATGTACATGCACATTGGGCACAATTGTTTGAGTATCTGAAGATGCATAAACGGATAATAAGAGAGTCCATTATCCCATGGAACATGGCTGTAAAATTCTCACTCTACAAATAAATTTTTTGGGGATTTAAGTAATTTTTGAACTTTCTATTAATATTTTTTAAAATTAACAATTATCTTCAGACTGCTATCAAAGGTCTATGACTAGCCTTGTAAGGGTCAAAGATAATAGTTGCCATAACACTTATGGTCTTCTACTATATTCTTAAATGCTATATCCCATCTTATTTTACTGAAATACAGGGGGCCCCCGGGTTACGAACCCGTTAGGGACTGTCCTCCCGTTTGTAAATCGGAAATGTCGTAAGTCGGACGCGCATGTGCAGAACGACAATTACGGACATTTCCGATGTTCCGTTGAATGCCGTTCTGCGCATGCACGGCAAATTACGGACATTTCCGATGTTTGCCGTCATTTTCCCCGGCTCCGTCTAAACGCGCATGCCGCAGAATGGCCGAGGGTCCGGGGAAAATGGCAGAGGGTCCCTGCAGCGCCCGGTTCGTAAGTAGGAGAGGTTCGTAGGTCAGGCGTTCGTAAGTCGGGGACCCCCTGTATGCATAAAAAAGTAGTAGTCTGAGTAGTCAGCCGGCAGAGAATATGCGCTCTTCTACTACTGTTTACGTAGCTAGTTGCTCCTCCTGCGAATATTAAGGATGCATTCACATCTGTGCTAATGCGCAACAAAAAAAAACACACAAAAAAAATATGCATTTTGCCTCACATTTCGGAAACACGCTGCAATTGCAGGTCGCTCTTGTAGTGCCATTAATTATTAATGGCACCCTAGGTGTGGGTAGCAGACCCGCGTTTTTCTGTGTGTTTGTAGTATGACAAATGTAACTGTAAAAATATACCCTGTTTGGAATTCTTCTTTAAAAGAGAAGTGGGATCCTAAAAAAAATAAAAACATACATACTCGCCTCCCATACCGATGCTGCAGCTGTCCCCCACTGGCTCTAACACTGACAACTGAGTGTTTATATGACCACCGATCGCGTAGTTCTTAGTCCACTTGGAGCTGAGAGCAGTGACTGTAACTTACAGCTCTTTGTTCTTCCCCTCCAACACTTACTGGAGTACTGGGCTGAGGAGGGGGCGGGAACGGCTGGCTCAACCTCTCAATTGCATTATTGTGAGGCTTCTTGAGCCCACTTTCAGCTGATTCCGGGTCCCAGGAGAGCAAAAATAATTGCCGGAATCCTTCCAGAGCCTTGAGAAGCTCTGTGAAGTCAGGTGACCGTGGGCTTTAACCACAATTCTGGGTCATGGGAAGAGTACAATTAAGTGCAATCCGGTGGACCTGAAGAGAACGGTGGCCAAAAAAGCTTTGGCCATACTTCTCAAGCTGACTGCAGGTTTCTTGATCAAGATGCCTATTCTATATCTTACGCCATCATAGTTAAAATTTAAAAATGGATATTGGAATGTGAACAGTCACAAAATAATCAGTGACAGTGGTCCCCGGGTTACAAACAAGATAGGGACTGTAGGTTTGTTCTTAATTTGAATCTGTTTGTAAGTTGGAAAAGGTACATTTTTTAAGTGTAGCTCCAGACAAAAAATACATTTTTAAGTTTTATTGATAACATAGAGAAGGGTCATCACCCCTGTAACATTTGTTTTGCTGTCTGTGCCCCTATTCAGAAGATTTCACCTCACTTTCAGTCCCAATGACAATTGGATTTTGAAAATTTTGGGTTGTTAGGGAAGCATGGACTGGTGATAAAGCATCAGTGGAGACACCTTTTTCCCATATTAACTCTTACAGGAGAGAATTTCCCTTCCTAGGGGTAGATTTCATCTCACTTCCTGTTCTCTCCCTCCGTTTGTAAGTAGGAGTCGTTTGTAAGTCGGATGTGTGTAAGTAAGGGACCCCCTGTATCTACATTCTTGTAGGCCACATTTTACATCTAATGCTGATTTACTCCCAGCCCTTCCCCAAGCATACATACATACATACATACATACATACATACATACATACATAGTGCATTATTTGAAAGTTTATTTTACCCTGGCAACAAAGAACTTTCTCAGAAGGAACTGTTTGTCGGATTGATTAGCGTTTGTATTTTGTGGCTGCTCTTTTTCCTCTTGTCCCGGCTTTCTCCCTGTGTCTGGAGTGACATAAGGTTCTTGCTTTCCCAATTCCACTGGCCGAAATTCATCACCTGCAGGAGCCTGGGCCATGGTTAAAAACCTGAGGAGGTACAAGATATAGGTTCTTGAAAATAATGCAATACACTAGATTTTAATAACATTTTGCAATGACAATACAAGGGGAAAACAATAGTGAAAACAATAAAAACCCACAATAAAGTCTAACAGTGTTACAAACAGACAAATGGACATCCCACGGCAACAGCAATCAAAAGGGTTTTTGATTATAAAAGAAAGTATTTACATGTACAAGTCACCAGGGCGTAGTAGGGAAGCATGTGGTGCAAGGAGAGCTAAGGGAGAGCTTCAGGAGCGATCCGGGACGAGGGGACGGCCAGTGGTTTCTGGCCACCCCCTCGCGATCCGTTTCATATCCCCTTTAACCCCCCCCTTTTAAAGGCTTTTAAAAATGTATGTAGTTTTTCCCGAGTGTGGCTCAGGGTGGATTTTCAGTACCAAAAGCGGTAACCCCCTTAGCCACCCCAAGCTATTTCGGGATTGCATCACAGGATCCATTCTGTTGCTTCTCCTGAGTACGGGGATACCACAGGTTGCTTACCTTGTCCCCTGGATCCTGCAATGTCCTCCCCACTCTGTGTGCGAGCCGTCCTCCGCTCGATCTATCAGGGAGCCGAGCTCTGTTCCCTGCGAGCGTTGCAACGCACGGAGAATGACGCCAAATTCAAAAAGTAAAACACACAATACATATACAGTACACTGTAATCTTACAGATTACATTACTGTATCAAATTATTTCACATCCCTTTTGTCCCTAGTGGTCTGTCCAGTGCCCTGCATGCAGTTTTATATTATACATACTGTTCTTTCTGCCTGGAAACTGGAGATTGTCCATAGCAACCAAAACCGTCCTTTTACATCAAAATAAATTATTAATAATAATAATAATAATATATTAGAATCACTTGCAGAATTGAGCTATAGTGATTTGTGGGGAAATCCGTCATCAAAACACTGAAAATAATGACAGCGACAATTCTACAACTGAGCACATTTCTGTGTTTTTGATTTGATTACATTATTGAATAATTTTTATTAGTTATAATTATTTATAGTTAGATTATAATTTACGATTTCATGTTTCAAACTTTATCATACCCGGGATGTCTACTAGACTCTGGTTTGGACAGATTTAAGTGAGTTATTCCTAAGAATTACAGGCCTACAATAGAAAACGCCAAATTTCCATGCAAAATAATGGTACCGCTTTCAGCACCAAAAATCTGAAATATCATACCTCCAGGGAGGTTAAGCTTGCATGTTAGTTTGGAAAGAGGTACTGTACATTAGTAGTAATCAAGGAAAGCCATTCTGCTAGGGAGCAAGGTGAAGTCGGTTTCTACGATGAGATTCTTCAAGAAGAATAGTAGGAATCTAAAAGAAGCGACCTATGGGGCATCATATCTCCTACCAAGCCAAGCAACATGGTATTGGGATACAAATTTTGGGTAATGCCATTTTACATTCCATGAAAGCAGTAACCTGGAATTCGTAATTGCTTGCTGTTGGGGCACTCGACAAGAGGGAGGGACCAGGATTGAAGGCAAGGGAAGAGGTGTTCTTTGCAAAACCACTGCGAGACTTTGACATCACTCTAAGGTTAACAAAAACTGACAAATAAACATGTACATTTAAGAGTTGTAGATAAAGGCCTTTTTCAGGGAAGAAGTAATGGAATAACAACTCACAGTTGTTCTGCAGCAATATAAGTAAATGAAGCCTTGAAAGTTTATGTTAATTCCTACAAGCATCCCAACTTGTGTTGTCGAGAAAAGGCAATTAACAAAAGGAAGACAGACAGACCATTATAACCCTTAAAAAGTATAAGTCTTTCCTTTTGAGAGATTGCAGCCAAGGTGTCAGTGAGTACAGTTTTCTACACTATCAAAAGGCACTTGGGAACTGGAGGAAACTCTGACAGATGGAGGTCTGGCAGACCCAAAGCCGCAACAGAATTAGAAGACAAGTTTCTGAGAGTCAACAGCTTGCATGACATGGCTCACAGGATAACAACGTCAAGCACAGCTCAACACTGATGGTAAGTAAGCAAGTCTCAGTTTCAAAATAATTGATTTCCTTTGTAGAAAGAATGCTACAAATGTGTTTGGAGGTTATATCTGCAAAAGGTGACTACCTTGAGGAGTCAAAAATGTGAATTACATTTTGTTAAAGAAAATAATTCCACAATTTTTATTGTTTTTTTTTAATGTCCAATTGTTTATTCGTTCTATGCTTTATTTTCAGAGTACATTGAGACATTAAACTTAAAATTTCAATAAAAACTGGAAAAATGGGGGTGGTCTAAAAGTTCTCCTCAAATTCAGACCAGAACTTATCATCTTGCAGGAAGATTGTTCTCCATATTTCCTTGGTCTTGGGAGACTAATGCCTCGTACACACGATCGGAATTCTCGTCGGGAAAAACTCTGACGGTTTTTCCGATGGGATTCCGACGGAATTCCGCTCAAGCGGTGTTGCCTACACACGATCACACAAAATTCCGATGGTCAATAACACAGCGGCATAAAACACGTTCGACAGCACTATAAAAGGGAAGTTTAATGCTTCCGAGCATGCGTCGAATTGTTTCCGAGCATGCGTCGGATTTTTGCGCGTCGGAATTGCATACACACGATCGGAAAATCCGATAGAAAGGTTTTCCGTCGGAAAAATTGAGAACAGGTTCTCAATTCAAAGTCCGTCGGAAATTCCGACAGAAAAAGACCGTTGGGCATACACACGGTCGGAAAATCCGATGAAAAGCTCCCATCGGACTGTTTCCATCGGAAATTCCGACCGTGTGTACGCCGCATTAAAGTGTTTGGTCCAGTGCAGAATATCAGAATAATAGGAAATTAATTTAGTACTGCCAGATGGAGAAAAAAGCTTTTCTAGACTGGTTGGGGCAAGTTTGGTATTAGTCACCCATAAATACCATAACAGGTCAGCGTCACTCTAAGCCTGCAAGATCAGTCTCCCAGCTTTATGCTTGGTGCTGGCAGAAATAGAGCACATCTCACTCCAAAATATGACATAGTATGCAGGTAACTCTAAAGTAGGGGAAATGAAAAACTGGCTTCAGCCCAAATGCCAGCCCATCAGTCACGCCCCTCTCACATGTTTCACAACCATTAGACTTAGTCGTAGAACTCTAGGGGTGTGACCGATTGGTCACCCTTAGTTTTGCTTTGGCTGCATGCTGTGATTATAAATAGGCTCAAGTGGAGGATAGATGTGATGCGATATTCCTCTTGGAATTACTGAAAGGTCTTCTAGTTCGAATAACATACAAGTACAAGAAATATCCAACACCCATCGAACCCTAGAAATGTGGCATTGGAAGCAGAGGCAATTTCATGAAGGGTATGGTTAAACTATATTGCACACATGAAACCAGATGTCAGTGGGAAACATTTTGGCTGTGGAAGAAAAGATACATTCAACAAAAAAAAAAAAAAAAAAAAACTATCTTTTGTAAAACAATGGCCACTTCCAAAGACAAAGGCATTTTCCCTTTTAGGGAATAACCAGTCTTGTATTTTAACCAGCTGTGTTGCTAAATAACAAATTCAAAGAACTGGGAAATGCAAGTCTCCAATGACACCCAGGTTGTCCACCCATTCCACAGAGAGGAGATGGCGTTAATAGTTCTGATAAAGTGTATGGCTAGCAGACAAGGGGTATTCGTGAAAATGTAAACAAAGTTTCGGAAAGGAGATCATTTTTAAAAGAGACTGTTTCTCTATCTATGCCTGCAGAGATACAATGAAGAGCTGGATCGAGATAATGAAAGTTAGATTGTGACCCCTAAATATTTTAATTGACTACTTCTAAGGGTAGGAGTAGGGATGGATTTAATTTACCACTACCTGCTAAATAGAGAACAGGGCTCATCTCAATTTACTTTAAATGCAAAAAAAAAAAGGATGGAAACTCACTAAAGAGGTGTAAAAGTTGAATGAAAGAGTGACTAATCAGTATCCACCAAATAAATCAGGATGTCATCAGAATATAAGGCGATATTTTCCCCTAAGGAGTTGACTTAGAAACTCTTGATCTTGGGGAGTCTCAAACTGGAGTAACTGTGGCTCCTTGACAAAGGACAAAAAAGGAAAGGTTAATGGCGCAATACTGCCTGGTTCTCATTAGAATTTTGCAGGGTTCGGACATTTTATCACTATTCTGCTCATTCAGTCCTTTCCCTAGCAGACCACTGCACGAGTATTTTTTCTTTTTTTTTTTTAATTAATTGTAACAAACTACTGGCAAGGTTGGCATTTCACTTTTTCTCAGGACATGGAATTCTCTTTTGACAAACTGCACATGCATATATGGTACACAGATTTTTGCCAGCAAGGCAACCCGTCTGAGCATCTTAAGGGTAATTAGGCACTATGGAGCTAATGATTATGCAAAAGTGTGTACAAGCCAACAGCAAGTATCCTTGGTATCACTGAACTGTAACAGGATGCTATGGTGAATTACGGATCACACACTTTTGGGGTATTCTTCAGAAAGAATATAGACCCCTTTATAGTGTGTGTGTGTGTAAAATGTCAATGCGTTTCTGGACCCCTGATAGACCCGTGCATCTTTCATCCAGTGCTGCACTGACGTTTCTGGATTCTGAGTCATGGGGAAAGCAAAAGAATTGTCAAAGGATCTGCGGGAAAAGGTAGTTGAACTGTATAAAACAGGAAAGGGATATAAAAAGATATCCAAGGAATTGAAAATGCCAATCAGCAGTGTTCAAACGCGAATCAAGAAGTGGAAAATGAGGGGTTCTGTAGAAACCAAACCACGGTCAGGTAGACCAACTAAAATTTCAGCCACAACTGCCAGGAAAATTGTTCGGGATGCAAAGAAAAACCCACAAATAACTTCAGGTGAAATACAGGACTCTCTGAAAACATGTGGTGTGGCTGTTTCAAGATGCACAAAAAGGAGGCACTTGAAGAAAGATGGGCTGCATGGTCAAGTCACCATAAGAAAGCCATTATTACGCAAATGCCACAAAGTATCCCACTTACAATACAGCAAACAGCACAGAGACAAGCCTCAAACCTTCTGGCACAGTCATTTGGAGTGATGAGACCAAAATTTAGCTTTTTTGCCACAACCATAAACGCTACATTTGGAGAGGCTATGATCAAGGCCTATGATGAAAGGTACGTAGGTGGATCGTTGGTGTTTTGGGGATGTGTGAGCTACAAAAGGCACAGGAAGTTTGGTCAAAATTGTTGGCAAGATCAATGCAGTATGTTATCAAAAAATACTTACCCCAGCGGATTGTAGATTCCCGTCTTAGGCTGGGGGAGAGAGCCTGCTTGAATTTGCTCACTGTGAAGTGGAGGGATAATCGGAATGTTTTCGTTCTGACCACCCTTCACGCAGACACGATGGTCCAAATTCCTACAGCGACTGGTGATGTGGAGAAACCCCTGTGTCCACGAATATAACCTTAATATGGGAGGGGTGGATCTCAACGACCATTTGTTGGCGCCGTACCCAACTGCCCGTAAGGCCAGACGCTGGTACAAAAAAAGTGTCTGTATACTTATTTCAATTGGCTCTGCTGAATGCTTATGTGCTATACAAAGCTTCAGGATGTACTGGATCCTTCCTTAAATTCCAGGAAGAGATCATCACAGCCCTTCTGGTTCCAGACGGTGCTGTGGCCCAACTTCCCAATCCAAATGCAGTAAGCCAGCTGCATGAGAGGCATTTTCCTCATGTCCTCCCTGGTACCCCTACCCAACGAGCCCCCCAAAGAAAATGTTGCGTCTGTAAAAAGCGTGGATATAGGCGTGACACCCGCAATTATTGTCCCTCCTGTCCTGACTATCCTGGTCTTTGCATTGGCGAATGTTTTGAACGCTACCACACACACTAGTGGAGTATTAGCGAGGGTACAGCACTGCACAGACACACATTCACAGGATCGCCAAAGATGCCATCACATTTTGGGAGACCCAAACCGTTACAGTTAGAAAACAAAAAAAAAAAGTGTAAAAAAAAAAAAAAAAACAAAACTAAAATAAAGTAAAAAAATAAATAAACAAAAAAAAAAAATAAATAGTGGTCGTTTTATTGTTCTCTCTCCCTCTTGTTTTCTTTTTTACTGTATTCTACAATGCAATGTTTTATTGTTACTATGTTTTATCATGTTTGCTTGTAATGGCATGTAATTCTTTTACACTTTACTGTTTACTGTGTTTTATTGTTAACCATTTTTTTTGTTTTCAGGTACGCCATTCAGCTGAAGCATGGGTTTATTTATCTTAACAGCAACAGCACAGCTTAAAAAAAAAAGAAGGAAGAGCATATATGCCGAAGCATGGGGGCAGGGGTGGAGAAGTGATTTGCTCCTAACATTAGGGGCGGATTGCCCCCAATGCTTCGGCATATATTTCTTTTAGGCACAGATTGCATTAAAAAATGTTTTATTTTTACTATGTTTTATTGCATTTGCTTTGCAGGTATGGTAAGTCTTATGCCCCGTACACACGGTCGGAAATTCCGATGGAAAAAGTCAGATCGGATTATGTTGTCAGAAAATCCGATCGTGTGTGAGCTCTATCAGACTTTTTCCGTCGGAATCTCTGACGGAAAAAGTTTGAGAGCTGGATCTAAAGTTTTCCGACAACAAAATCCGATCAGACTTTTTCCGATCGTGTGTAGAGAAATCCGACGCATGCTCAGAAAAAATTTGGAGACGAAAGCTATTGGCTACTGGCCTTTACGTAGTCCCGTCGTACATCAGCTCGTTCCGAACGATCGGATTTTCCAACAACTTTGTGCGACCCTCTGTATGCAAGACAAGTTTCGGCCAAAATCCGTCTGAAAAAATCTGATGGATTTTGTGGTCGGAATGTCTGACCGTGTGTATGGGGCATAATTGTTATACTGTAATGTTACTTTGTTTTATCGTTAAGCAAATAATGGTTAGCAGGTATGCCATTCAGCTGCAGCACTCATTTATTTATCTTGACAGCAACAGCGCTTGCTCCCACGATACATAAATCAGCGACTCCAGTGCTGTAGGAGGTGATTTCACCACCACAGTTAAATAAAAATGGTGCATGTATGAAAGTGGCGGTTAGAAGAGTGGGTGATGTATGACATAAGCTTCTAAATGTTGTGCATAAAATGCCAGGACAGTTCAAATCACCCCCCCCCCCCCAATTGACCCCTTTTTGGAAAGTAGACACCCCAAGCTATTTGATGAGAGGCATGTTGAGTCCATGGAATTATTTTATTTGCCACAAATTGCGGGAAATTTGTCACTAAATTATCTATTGCTCAAACATGCCATGGTTATATGTGGAATTACACCCCAAAATACATTCTGCTGCTTCTCCTGTGTACGGGGATACCACGTGTGAGACTTTTTGGGAGCCAGCCGCGTACAGGGCCCTAAAAACCAAGCACCGCCTTCAGGCTTTAAAAGGTATCCTGTTCCCACTCCCGGGAGTCCGGCCGTAGCCCGTGACATGACCCCGGGATCCCTCCTCCTCTCCCTGTCGCCGGACCAGTTAGAGAGAGGAGCGGTGCCTCGCACATGCGCAGTAGGGTTCCCGGCGTGAAGCCATAAGGCTACACTGCCGGGTACCCTTACCCGCAATGGCGGCGGCAGCACGCGACAGCTGATGGAAACATCAGCTGCGGTGACGATATAGCGGGACTTCGGGACAGGTAAGTGTCCTATTGTTAAAAGCCAGCAGCTGCAGTACGTGTAGCTGCTGGCTTTTATTTATTTATTTTTTGGGGGCGGAACACCACTTTAAGTAATTACTGTGTAATCGCTTATGAAGAGGTCTTCTTCAGAGGGAGCTCCTCTGGATACCTCATTGCACGATCAAAGTACCACCTGGATATATTGATGTCCCTGGGCTGATTTCAGCAGGGGCCCACTAGATCCTTTGTAATACACCCAAAGATATTCTGTGCCCATTAAAATCACCCCAGGTTACTCTGTGCCCAGTACAACCCCCCCCCCCCCCCCCGGTTACTCTGTGCCTAGTACAATCATCACCCCAGATAACTCTGGGTCCAAAAAAACCCCCCCCCCCCACCCAGTTAACTCTGGGCCCAGTACAACTCCCCCTCTTTCAGTTAACACTGTGCAGTACAATGACCACAGGTCAGTCTGATAAAACTGCACCATTCTTTAACATCTATACAACCACAGTTCTGTAAAGTTTTGAAAACAGGAAAGGCATGTTTGTGTCACATGCATTGTTGCCTCACAGTTTTTAGAACCCATAACAGTATCGTGTTCCAAGGGCATCCACCTTCTATAAAACTAGATGTGACAACAAAAAGATTTACAGCAGACAGCCCTAAAATGTGATGTCACTACTGTAAAACATTCATTATATCTGGACAGAAGTTAAGAACCTTGTGTCATATACCTCAAATACATACTATATAGTTGCCAGAGAAGGTAGGCACATATTTGTGAAAAAGGTCACATAGGGGCTTGATACTACAAATGAAGGAATTAAGGCCTGCCATACAAATTGTGAATCTGAGCCCATTCAACAGGAACCGGACAAAAATCAAACCGTTAATGGGCAGGCTGAATGTTTCAAGTTGATCAATTGATCAACCTCGGTACAACCAGCCTGCCGGATTCCCTTCAGATTATCGCTAATGGCTGCTATAGCTGCTAGCAATAATCACTGTCTTCTCCCAGCAGGGGGGGGGGGGGGGAGTAGAAGACAATCGATTGCCAGGAGGGATTCCCATCAAAACTGTCTGTGTTGATGGGGGAATCATGAGAATTTCTTTCCTGCGTTTCTTTCCCATGGTTGCAGGAAAGACATTCACACCGTGTATGGGCAGCCTAACTGTGTGGCCACAGATACCACAAAAAGAGGCCCAAAGGCTGAGCCAGTCTACAGCAGACGCAGCCAAGCAGAAGCCCCACAAATGAATAAGGAAATATTGATATCGTTGCATGATTTTCAAAACAAACAGGTTTGTGGTAAAGCTAAAATACCCATTAGAAGGGGCGTGTCCGGATGTAGCTGAAGCAGGACGTGTTGCTGCGGAGCTCCGCCGATCCTGCAATCATCCATCACCATCCTGCACACCACATTGGCAAGAAAACCTCCAGACTCCCTCCGGCTGCCCCAGACCCTTTCCTGCACCAGCCCTGGTAGATATTGTGGGGATTGGCCGGCGGATCGGGCTCTTTTTGGGGCTGCGGCCTACTCCTCACTTCCAAGCCTTATTATATCTTTTGAAATAAAGTTGAATAATTTGGAGTGCGGCTATCCAGCTACATCTTTTCTACTTCAGTTCCTGTTGCAAACAGAGCCAGCACCCTGTGGGAGTGTGGAGACAGCTGTTTTGGGAGAAGTCATTACCTTGGAGCGGTGATTCTTTGTATCACTTCCAAGCCTCGCCGCCATCTTGAGGCCTACGAGGCCTAACAAATCCCCGGTCTCAGGTGCCGCGATCGGCGCGGTGAGGGGTGATCGTCCCATCCGCTCAGGCAGCGGATGCCCCCGGGAGGTGCCGGCGCTGTGTGGGGAGCAAGAGGACCACAGAGGGCCTGATCGTGGCCGGTCCGAGACGCCGCATCCCGCCGCCATCTTGAGGCCTACAGAGCCTCCAGCATCCCCGGTCTCAAGTGCCCCCGTTCGTCCGAGCGGGTGACGGCCGGCTTTTTGGCATCGGCGGAGGCGACCCTGGGGGTGGCAGGCTTGTGGGTGACTGCCAGCGGACCCTTCCAGGCTGCTATCCTGCTGCAAAGATCCTGAGGCCTCCAGCGCCTGGAACACCCCATACACAAAGGTACTGTGCCCCAGTGTGACTGTGCTGCCCTCCCAGTGCCCCCTCCATCTCCACAGTTATTACACTCCAAGGCAAATCCTGACCCTTCATAGTGGAGATATCACCCCCACAATCCTGCACCCCTAGACCTGGTGCCTGTCTGCTGTCCCTCACCAAAAGTGAGGCTCTATCTCACCACAAGCCATACTGCGGATGGGCCCCCCCAAAACCCGCTATTCACATTCCAAGGGGGGGGAAAAAAAGCCTCCTCGTCCCTCCCCACCAGTGGCCACATTGTCTGTGCAACGACCAGCGGCTGAAATGGCAGCTAACACATCAACGGCCGTGGAAACGGGGGCAGCGGAGTCCCCCACGGGAGCAGAGATCCTGGCGGCCATTACAGCATGTAAAGAAACCCTGACTACCAAGATTGATTCCCTAACTGTGGATGTCAGCCTCATCCGTCAGGATATGGATAAATTTAGATCCCGTATAGCGGAAGTGGAGGATAGGGTCTCCACGGTAGAAGATGTGGTTCGGTCTGATTCCAGGGAGGTGAAGGCCCTACAAATACAAGTGAAGGCGCTCCAGGAACGAGCCATAGACACCGAAAACCGCCTCAGACGCAACAATATTCGCATCCTTGGTCTACCCGAAAGAGCGGAGGGCCCCAGACCCGCCGAATTCACTGAACAACTGTTATCCACCCTGTTTAATCTGGGCGATACACCACCCACATTTGTGGTGGAAAGAGCCCACAGGGTCCCACCACTTCCCCCTAGACCGGGGGCTCCTGCACGTCCCTTCCTGCTACGCCTGTTGAACTACCGTGATCGTGACCGCATCCTGGCAGCGGCCCGATCCATGCCGGAAATCAAATATGAAAATGCCAAGTTGTTGTTTTTTCCAGACTTCTCCCAAGAGGTGCAGCAGCGCCGGAAATCATTCACAGATGTCAGACGCCGACTTCGGGAAAAGGGAATTCGTTTTGGCCTTCTATACCCCAGCAGGCTGAGGGTCACCGATGGGGACAACACCCGTTTCTTCGACACCCCTGAGGCCGCTGCAGCATGGTTGGATACCCGCTAGTGTCGTGACACCATCTGGAACTCTGAGTGCCGTGCAGCCGGCTGGGGCCAGCCAAATACTTCACTCTCCTGACGATCCGCCTCTCGGTCCCTTGTTAACATTCAGCATTACTTGTTCTCTGCCCTTATGACCTTCTGCACTGCTGCACCTCACCATCACCCTAACCCCTTATCCTGCATCCTCTGCCAATGGAACTGTGACCAGCTCCTCCTGTCTGAGGAGCTCCAGCAACCTGTATGCAGACTTTTGTCTTTGACCCCTAAACGGGAACCCTTCCCACTGAATCACCCCCCCCCCCCCCTCCACCTAGGTCCCGGTGAGGTCTTCTGCCAGTTACGGCAACCCCCCTTCCCCCTTTGTTTGGTCCAGGACGTGACCATACTAGCCAAAGTTAAAAGGGTTTACTGTTGGTAAGTTCTGGGTATAGGCCCGATCTGATCGCTCCCCAGTTTTTCGGGATGCCATCAGATGAGGGCAGGGCTGACACCTCGGTGTCATTACAGGTATTGTTTATAAGTTTTGTATATGTTTATGTTTATTGTCTTTTTTGGTCTTCCATTGGTCATGATTATACCTGGCGCAGGTCCACAGGGTTTTTGTTGCTCCTGAGATGTACAAACGCACTTGATTCAGTCCTCCTCTCTTCCCCCACCAAACCTCCACACAATGGCGGGACGTGACACCCCCACCTACAGTATACTATCCTGGAATGTCCGGGGACTTAATTCCAAGTTTAAGAGAGCAGTGCTCTTTAAGTACCTTAAATTACATTCCCCACATATAACAATTTTGCAGGAAACGCATCTCGTGGGCAACAAACTACTAGCATTGAGAAAACCATGGATCCAGAGAGCCTTCCATGCCTCTTATTCCACGTACGCCAGAGGGGTCACTATCTTAATCAGTAAATCCTTCCCATGTGTCATAGAACAGGTTCATACTGACCCCCAGGGAAAATACGTGCTAATAGTGTTTACTGTCTGGGGTATCCGCTATATTGTGGTGGGTGTTTACATCCCTCCGCCCTTCTCCTCCGCCACACTATACACCATCCTAGAGAAAATTACTCCATACTGCCCGGCCAAACTGTTACTCATGGGTGACTTCAATGCCATTCTAGCCCCAGACCTTGACAGACCCGTCCCTCCTAAACAATTTTCCACAGATTTACTCTCATGGGCTGAGGCATTGGGAGTGTCTGAGGTGTGGAGATTGAGACACCCCACGACTAGGGCATACTCCTGTTTCTCCAATACGCATAAAACTTCCTCTCGCATAGACCTTGCCTTTGCCAACCCGACCATGCTGACAGATATACTCGACGCCTCCTACTTGCCCAGCGGACTGTCGGACCACTGCCCCCTACTCCTAAGCATTCGTTCTCCATCCTCACGTTCCTCGTCCCTTTGGCGCCTGGGGTCCCATTGGATCTCCCATGCGGACATAGCTGATGCCATTCCGCCACGTTTGACAGAATTTTGGGATATTAACACAGGGTCCTCCTCCACAACTGTGACCTGGGATGCCTTCAAGGCTTTCACCAGAGGGCAATATATTTCCTCTATTGCTGGGGTCCGGAGGGAACAAGCTGCTACCACTACTATCCTACAGGCCGCTGCGCAATCCCAGTCCGATACATATGCCGCCGACCCCTCGGATGCACACTATGACTCCCTCAAGGCAGCAAAGCGCGAGCTACACCTCCACCTCACTGAGGTAACCAGACTAGACCTTTACCGGAATAGGCAACGGTTCTTTGAGCAGGGAGACCGGAACGGTCGCCTCCTGGCGATGCTGTCACAACATGACAATCCCTTGACGGTAATCCCCAGTGTGGTGTCCCCCTCGGGGGAATCGGTCTCTTCTCTGCCAGATATACTGGAGGCATTTCGCAAATACTATGCCTCCCTTTATACCTCAGTACTACCATCGGATTTCCAGCCACAAGACTTTGCACCCTGGTTAGACTCCTTGGCGTTTGGTTGGCTCTCTGATAAAGAGAGAGAATCCCTGGTGGGGCCGATTACCCCGGAGGAGGTACTAAAAGCGATGAGGTCCTTCCCTACCGGGAAATCTCCAGGCCCAGATGGACTCCCCATCGAGTTCTACAAGACTCATGGGGACCTACTGGCCCCAAAATTAGCCCAACTCTTTACCCATTGCTTGGCTGATGGTGCCCTTCCGGCTTCCATGAGTCATGCCCACATTATTCTCATCCACAAAGCACCTAAAGACCCCACATCCTGTGCCTCCTACAGGCCCATCGCCCTACTTAATACGGACTTCAAGATCCTCACTAAATTATTGACTATGAGACTACAGCCCCTACTCCCCTCTGTCATTGAGACTGACCAAACTGGCTTCATGGCCAACAGGGCAACAGACGTAAATTTACGACGCTTATTCACGAACATACACGCGCAACATCTGAATGAGGGGTCTAGGGTGGTGGCCTCTCTCGATATTGAAAAGGCCTTCGACACGGTCGAATGGCCTTTTCTTTGGGAGATCCTCCGGCGAATGGGATTCCCCCTGGTCTTCATTGAGTGGATCAAGGTCCTGTACCGAGACCCCACCTCCGCCATCAAGCTGGGGGGGGGCCTGTCACAGTCCTTCCGTCTGTCCAGAGGTACGCGGCAGGGCTGCCCTCTCTCCCCGGCCCTATTTGCCATTGCGATGGAACCACTTGCAGAGGCCCTCCGCACCTCCCCCTGCGTTAAGGGGCTGCGGATTGGCTGGCTGGAGGAGAGGGTCGCCCTCTACGCAGATGACCTCCTGCTTTTCCTCAATGATGCGGGTCCATCACTAGAGGGTGCCCTACAGATTCTCAACTCCTTTTCCACAGTCACAGGCCTCAGGGTTAATTGGACAAAATCTCTTCTGTTCCCCATAGACCCAGCGGCCCGAGCCACAGCCCCTCCTAATATTCCCCTCCAATGGGTCGAGACCTTTAAATACCTGGGGGTGGTGGTCTCTAGACAGGCCTCTGACTACATACCCCTAAACCTGTCCCCGGTGGTTCAGGAGACACGAAAACGACTAAAGGCATGGGAATCATTGCCACTTTCATTGATGGAACGTATAAACCTGTTCAAAATGAAAATTTTACCCAAGTTCACCTACCTTTTTCGCCACTCTCCACAGTGGATACCTAAATCTTTCTTCACACAACTACACCGCCTCCTCGCCTCTTTCCTGTGGGGATCCCAGTCTCCCAGATACAGCTGGACCACACTGATACGTCCGACCTCTCAAGGTGGCTTGGCATGTCCAGATCTTTATAAGTACTATTTAGCTACCCAGCTAGTTACGGCTGCCTGGTGGCTCAATCCGGACATCTCCAACCCAGCTACCCAGATCGAGACGGCGGTGCTAGGTTCCCTTGAAGCGCTCAAATTGTTACTCTTTCGAGGCCCTCGGGCCCCCTACCCACTGACACCCTCCATGCGCACCACATTGCGGGCATGGAGGGCAGGTCTACAAATAGAAAAATACCCTAAACGGGCAATCTCACCCAATGCCCCCCTTTGGCGAAATCCAACCCTAGAACACATTTACAAACTACCCGAGCCCCATGCCTGGACCAAATTTAACATTAAAACGGTGTCACAGATTGTCTCCAACCAATCCTTGGCTCCGCTTTCCAAACTTAACTCCGACTTCAATGTACCACTTTCCTATTTTTTTCGTTACCATCAACTCTCCCATGCTTTCAGTGGCCAATTCTCCAACTCCCCCCCTCAATTGATCCAATCTTCACTAGAGAACCTCCTTAGGTCAGATTGTGCAAAAAAACCCACCTCTCAATTGTACTCACATTTGATCATTACCTCTCTCCCGGCATTGGAAAAACTGAGAGCTAAATGGTCCCATGACATCCCCGATCTTGACAACGACGACTGGGACGACATATGGGACTTCCCTTTTAAATCCCTAGTCTCTCTGAGAGACCGCCTGATCCAATTCAAGATAGTTCACCGGGCATACTTCACCCCCCATAGACTACACAAAATGAACCCTGACTCCCCTTCTGGGTGCTGGAGGTGTGGTGGGATTCCAGGAGACTTCACCCATATCTTCTGGACCTGCCCGGCCATTACCAATTACTGGAAGGAGATTTTAGACTTTATCATGCAAATTACCTCCGTACCTCTCCAACAGTCAATGGCAATTTGCATACTAGGCCTAATTGAGCAACTAATCCCAACGGTAGCGGGACGCACACTTGTGGGACTCCTGCTGTTCTATGCCCGCAAAGCCATAGCTCTTAGCTGGCGCAAACCTGTGGAAACAACTAATCAATAACAGCTTACCTCTGTATAAGGACACATACGCCAATAGAGGCTGTCCCAACAAGTACGACAAGGTCTGGTCTAAATGGTTGGCGGATTCCTCCTCTGCTTCAGAGGCCTCTCAGTAGAGCATACACAATATAGCTCTCAAACAGGTGCCTGTTGTACTTAATGACTGTATCTGATGTTCTGCCAGCATATACGACTGCTAACTAAAATATCCTGTGACCCAAGGAACTGTGCTGCTATATGAGCAATTACAATCTATGCTATGTGCCTGCTAGCTATGACACAACTGTAACGCGGTCCCCGTAGGGACCACATTGATGACATGTAAGACCAATGTATGTTTAACTGTTTGTTTTCTTCTTTTGTTTTTCTCTGTTATGCTCTTTTAAACTCAATAAAATATATTTAAAAAAAAAAATACCCATTAGAAAATGTTGTGTGGATCGCTCTGCTGACTGATGAGCACTGTGCTATCCAGTGAGACAGATCATCTGTTAAGTATTCTTTTTAACAAAAATTAGAGAAATCTGAGGACTGACATTACTGACGTTCTTCTGGAAATACCAATTTCTTTACCAATACTACTTTCAGTACACAGCAAGTAAAGATAAAATGAAGTTAAATGCTGAATTTGCATGGTTTATTCTGGGTGTGTGACTCAGAAAACAGTTATTCTTTGCACAGTTTAGAATACAAGGTATTTTGTGAATGAATAAGAGGGGAGAAGAGGCATATATTCTGTGTATACAAATGTAGGAATTTGATTATAAATAGAATCAATCTGCACAGTTAAGGGCCCTTTCACACGGGCGGATCCATTGGACAGACTCCGCTAGCTCAGCAGGAGATCCCTCCGTTGATCCCCACTGAGCAGGTGGATGACAGGTCTGTCTACGCTCTCTGTGCTGAGACGAACGTTTCAGAGCCCCGCTGTTCTCTAGGATAAAAAAAAAAAAAAATCGGATAAAAAAGGACAGCATCTCCGGTTTCATCCAATCTGCTGGACAGATGGCAAGCGTATCGCCATCAGTCTGTTTTGAGAGGATCTTGTCAGATCGGATGGCAGGCGGGTGTCAGCGGACACATCTCAGCTGATATCCACCTTCCCATAGAAGACAATGGGTGGCCCGCTAGGATCAGCCTGAAAAAACGGACAGGCAGATCTGAACGGGCCGGCCCAGAAGTGATTTGTTTAAATTTATATACAAATTGTTGCTCCTAGAAACAAAACATTCCTAAAGCCAAACCTGGATTTTCATTATGGATAGATCAGGAAAGGGTTAGTGCCACTATAAGGCTTTTATTGACGTTTCCTTATTGGGGAGCTTTGCCCTCTGTGATTGGTAATATCTCCAACAGAGAGATGGACAAAAATGTGTATATATATATATATATATATATATACACACACACACACACACACACACACACACACACACACACACAAATTTATGTAAGGAAAAATCGAAATGGCTGCAGCATCGATCCGATGCTGCAGCTGTCCCCGGCCGGCACTAACACTGAGCGATCACATGAGTGTTGATCACTCAGTTCTCCAGGGCTCACTGGAGCTCTGGACTGGGGAGGGGGCAGAAGCAGCTGGCTCAGCCTCTCAGCTGGGCTAGCTGCACGTCAGGCATTTGTGTGGATGCTGACATTATTGTTGGGATCACTCCAGCTCTGTGATGTCAGCCTTTAAATAAATGTTTAACTCCTCCATTGTATTCACAAACCAAAAAATTGTCTGAAAGCTTTAAACATTACCATTTCTCCAATAAAACAGAAAAGCGCACAAAATAAATAAATCCTGACCTGTTAAGCGTCAATGGACACAGATCTAAATTGCGTATTAATATATATAAAAAAAAAAAAAAAAATAAAACTGGCTTAAAAATATACAGTTTTCCTTTATCATTTATACCCAAATAGGAATCTCCCTTTGCCATCTCAAAGGTTGTAAGATATGGATTCTAACTATGAGGACTATGAAAATTCTGAGGTTATGACACATTTATTTATAAAAAAAATAAATAAATAAAAAAAAAAAAAAAAAAAAGCCTTTGGTGCAAAATACAAATATAAAAACAAACATTTAACAATGCATCAAAGAAGTTCTATTAAGCCCTATTCACACCTGAGCGACACGCCGTTTGACACACAAAAGCATAGGGCAGCCCATTCACCTGGCCTACATGTGTGCCAGAGTAGATCATGCATCGTTTTTTTTTTGTGAGCCTAATGCGTTTTTTAAATGTGTGACTTTTCCCCTGTATTCTGGGTACCATTAAACACTGGCCAGGCGAGGGGAACATGGGGAGGAAAGGGGGAGCAAAGAAGGAGGAGACAGGTCCTCCTTCTTTCCTCCCCATGTTCCCCTCACCTGCCCAGTGTCCCTTCTACACTTAACCAGTTACGTTTTTGGTCTTCTACCAACATTATGCTTTTTATTTAGAGAGCTATGCACAATCCCCCATGTCCGCCGCAGGGGGAAATTCAGTTGGGCGGCTTGGGTCAGCACATGATAATTTATTCATTGGGTAAGCTATCTTTGTTAATTATGTATTATACGCTGTAATTTCATATTTTTATATTTTCATTATTGCTTAACTATATTTTATGCATCTTACTGTATTCATTTTTCCTTAGATTGGTTCTCCTGAGGAAGTGGTACAATACTGCAAAACTAGTAGAGACTTTGACCAATCTGTAATTTGCATCTACAGATAACCCCTGGGGGAACTCTGAGTATCTGTTTGTTTTATTTTTTATGTCAACTGTACGTTTTTCTACTTGTAATAAACAATTTTTTATAGAACAATATATATTGTTTTCTATCAGTACCGAGATAGTCCATTAAGCAGTTGGGTGGGTACACTATAGGGTCAGCTTCAGCAACTGCTCCCTTTACCCCCATCACCCCCTGCTTCTCTATACCAACCTGGATGATGGTACGGTTTTATGATTTATTATGTTTCCTTATCAGAGGTTATACTCTAATTTTTTCAAACATGAATGTGTGTTTTTGCACTTACCTAAACCTCTTAGAGGTCTATCAGGATTTGTGCTTACAAAACTATATATCTGGGAGGAGTGGTTTTAATTGAAAAAAAGAGTTACATTATTTTCTTGGACAATAAATCAAATGCAATAACCACCAAGCACAAACCGCTATGCCTTTGTAAGCCAATTATAAATGGCGGCATTGCTCAATATATGGAGGACCCCTAAAAGGAGGAGGGCATCGGACAGCATAAGGCAGTGATGGTGAACCTTGGCACCCCAGATGTTTTGGAACTATATTTCCCATGATGCTCTGGCACTCTGCAGTGTAGTGGAGCATTATGGGAAATGTAGTTCCAAAACATCTGGGGTGCCAAGGTTTGCCATCACTGGCATAAGGTGTTCTAAAAATGGTATTGCATATTCCTGTAAACACTGATCACAGACATTTCAAATGATTTTGCCTATCCAAAATGATCACATGCGTGTGGTTTGGCTTCCTGACAAATAAAAGGGATGGTTGGAAAGCACACATAGTTGGAATGAAGTCACGATTATACAGTAAACAAGTACAATGTGTATTCAGATCAGTATCTAACATAACAGAGTGCAAATCAAAAAATACCACAGCAATAACATATCAGACATTGCAATAACCTTTTGAGATCAGACACATCCAACGATGGCCATACAGGCTTCGATTCTATTATCCAATCAACGTACGATTCATTCAAAATGATCGAATCTGCAAACAACTGAATAGGAATGGTGTATATGTGTCCCTCGCGCTACTTGGAGTGTGTGAGTGGTCAAATATAAATGATAATATAAATAATCGTGCTCTGCTGCGCAGCAGAGCACGATTATTTATATTATCATTTATATTTGACCACTCACACACTCCAAGTAGCGCGAGGGACACATATACACCATTTTTCAGTTAGTCACCTAACCTAACCCTTGCAGCCACAATGGATGTCTTTTCATTCATGGAGAGTAGAAAAGTCAATTTGGATGAGGTGTTTAACCCCCAAACCAAAACACGCAATATGGACCTGGAAAGTATAGTGAGGAAATTGGGGCACCATATGGAGAAAAAGGTGAACCTATGGTGGGACACCAATACTTTCGAGAGGTATATAAGAGAAAATATTGTCCCTAGGAGACTCCGCTGGGAACTACCACCTAATGATGGTCTGGTGGATAAGGAGTCAATGGATGAATGGTTCGAGTTCTATAACACTAAAAGTGTAGAAGGTTTAAAATTCTTACTACAACGGAAATTGAAGAAAACCAGATTACTTGAAACACAAATTGAAGAGATAAAACAGAAACTAGAACCGTTTAAAGAATCAGCAGACTTTAAGAAACTCGCAACACAACTAAATAAAGACCTAATCACAAAAGATCTGGAAGCACAACAAAGAAAGATGAAAAAATACATAAGGGATACAACAGACTACAAAAACGATCAAGTCTTCAAATGGCAGACCAAAATTGAACAGATACAACCGGCATCGACGTACTCAACACCGGAAAAGGAGGTTAGAATTCAGGACCCTACAATCTCACATGCATATAACCCACCAAGATGGGAAGAAAGAGATAGACATCCTGAAACACCAAGAACACAAAACACCCAAAGACCTAACTATGGATATGGACAACAGACCCCAAAGAAAAAAGGAAAAAAACCTTTTAAAAAACCTTTTAAAAAACCCTATAATAACTGGAACCATAACGAGAGAAACCCACAAGAATATAGAGGACCTCCATATCAATATGAAAATAATGGAGGATATGGAAGAGGACCTCCACACCAATATGAAAACAATGGAGGATATGGAAGAGCACCACTACCCATATACAATCGCTATGACACCATAAGAGATTATCATGAACCTTATGATAACCAACAAAACTATGGGAATCAATATGAACATAATACACAGAAATCTTTTTTAGATCGGGAGAGGAGAGAGCACTCTCCTCGAAGACAAACATACGAGACAAATCGCTCACCAAGGAGACGCCCACAAGAAGATCACAGAAACAGTCCAGAACGGAGACGCCCACAAGAAGAACACAGAAACAGCCCAGAACGAAGAGAGGACAACGAGCGGGAAAGAGAATCCAAAAGAAAAAGAGAGTAGTCGGAGAAAATGTAGTAAATCTTAGTAATATATCTATTACGGCAGAAGAATTAGCGGTACTAGATAAAGGCTTAAAACATGCACCGATAAAAAATTTGAATAAATTTAATACATACATCGGTATTCAAAAATATATTAGAAAAATCAACATCAAAAAATGTATCCTGAGTAAACCTTGGAGACCCCATAGAGAGGAAACTGCCACATCTCCCACAGTGATACACAGCATGTTACGTAACAACTCGGTGTACAACCCACAAATCTCTAACAATCAACACATTGAAGTCTTCAAGAACCTAGTATTGCAAGACCTGGAGTCTCTGAAAATAAAGAAAGTATCTGATCCCATACACATTAAAAAGGGAATCAAAACTCTAACAGAAAGAAAGGACCTGGTAATCAGACCGGCGGACAAGGGAGGAGCCATAGTACTACAATCGAGGGACCAATATCAAAACGAATTGAATAGACAACTTAATGATGAAGCAACGTATATTAAATTATTGGGCAATCCAACTGCCAAATACAAAAAGGAATTGGAGCTACTTGTGAATCTGGGAGTGAAGAAGGAAATCCTCAATGCAAAAGAATCAAAATACCTTATACCAGAAACTTGTAGGATCCCAATTATATATACTGTACCCAAAATCCACAAATGCAAGGAAAACCCTCCAGGAAGACCTATCGTGAATGGGATAGATTCCCTAACGTCAAGAATGGGACAGTATATAGACCATTATATCCAACCAGCGGTACAACAGACGAAAGCCTACCTCAAAGACACCAAACACATATTGCAACTCCTAGAAACAACACCAGTATTGGAGGGGAGGACTATACTAGCAACAGCAGACGTCGCATCGTTATACACGATAGTACAACATCATAATGCATGCTCAGCAACTAAATGGCTTTTGAGGAATTATAGCAACTACATATGCAAACAAAGGAAATACCTCATTAAATGCCTTGATTTTTGCCTTAAATATAATTACTTCTGGCACAACCAGAACTATTATAAACAGGCCATAGGCATAGCCATGGGTGCCAAGTTTGCCCCAGGAGTGGCCAATGCGTTTATGGCCCAATGGGAAGATGAAACAATATATAATGATACCCCAGCAGAGCTCACCCTGTACAAAAGATACATCGACGATGTAATAATCGTGTGGAATGGAGACAGAAACACACTGGAATCATTCCTTATGCGACTAAATGAAAACGAAAACAACATTAAACTCGTTTGGAAAATAGATGAGAAAGAGGTTGACTTCCTTGACCTTAAAATAAGTCTGGAAGGAAATAAAATAACAACTAAAACGTTCTTCAAAAATGTAGACACTAATAGCTACCTCTCACTTAACAGTTGCCACCACAAACCGTGGCTATACAACATTCCAAAGGGGCAACTAATAAGAATAAAAAGGAACTGCACGAAGGAAGAAGATTACCAAACCCAGGCAAAACAAATAGGAGAAAGATTCAAAACTAAAGGATATGATGACCAATGGATAGAAAAACAAATACAAGATGTCAGCAAAATGGACAGAACAATGATGCTTCAGGATAAACCGAAAAAAAGTTATCAAAATGAAGCACCTTGTCTAATTTTAGACTACAACATACAACATAAAGAAGTTGCGAAATTAATTGAAAGACATTGGCACATCCTGAAAAGAGATAAGGATTTAAAAACCGTACTACCTCAAAAACCGAATATCGTTTACACAAGGGCCCCTACTATTAGAGATCTAGTAGTAAAATCTGTAGTAGAACCGCCATTAAAACCTGCCTTTACATTTTTCTCTGGGAAGGGATTCTATCCCTGTCGTAAGTGCTATGCCTGCAGACATGCACAAAAATCGCAAAAAAAGAAAACGGACTTTATAGCCACAAATACGGGAGAAACTCACAAAATAAGAGACTTCATAGGCTGCCATACAGAAGGAGTTGTATACGTGCTGCAATGCAGCTGTAATCTCCAATATGTGGGAAGAACAAAAAGGGCTTTAAAAACAAGAATAGAAGAACACGTGCGAAACATTAAACGTGGATACCCCAAGCATAATGTGTCAAAACACTTTGCACTAAAACACAACCAAGATCCATCATCTTTACAATTTTGGGGAATTGAACGATACAATAAAGCATGGAGAGGCAGCCATAAAATCCGTACAATAAGTCAAAAAGAATCGAGATGGATTCACACAATGCGCACACTCATCCCTGGAGGACTCAATGTGGAGTTCGATCTGAACTGTTTCCTGAGTAACTTCTAAATCAATATACCCCAAGTAGAAGTTATCCTCTATATAGTTATAGTACTATATATTAACACCAACAATGAGTGAGATAATGACCTGAGTATATGATTCTACACCACCATCTGGATCACCCATAGATAAGGTTATTAATCTTTTAAATATTTTAAATTTTTTATATTTGAGTTTATCCGTATAGTCGATTCCAATATATACATATATATTTGAATTTTTAACCACATTTCATCAATACATTCATCATAAATACAGAACCAATGCATGCAACATAGAAAATGGCTGCCTGATGTATCTTATGTAATGATGAATATTTTAAACTTGAAGTTTTTAACTATGTTTATACCTTTGTATATGACTAACAGAAGGAATCTCAAGGGTTTCTCACATCTCTATGTCCAGTTATCCCTCTATAAATGTATGGATGACATACATATTTATAGAGGCCACCTATAACATTATTTTAATGCATTTTATTCCATTTTTATTATAACAAACGTTCACATATTTATTTACATATGCAAAATTAATTTGCTGATCTTTGGGAATTTAATATCGATTTTATACATGTATGGTGGTAATGGTCTAATATGTAGTGTCCTTCCTTATAGGACACTCCTCAAATCTTGAAGTACCTATTCGGTTCAATATAGAACCTAATGGTGTAATATGTAGTGTCCTTCCATATAGGACACTCTTTAAATCTCTAAGTATCTATTTGGTCCAACATAGAACCTAAAACCAGCAGGCACTCCATTAGGAGTATAGCCTTGTTTATATGCTATTCTGATGCAACCAATTACAATATACTATTAGACCGAAACAGTCACCAACAATATGTATACATATATTCAGGTGGGGACTGTACAATATGAGCAGAACGAACACACTGAATAGATTAACATCGATTACGCTATCATCAATAGCCAGAAACCACGGCATTTAGGTCGTTCAATAATAATTCATTGTCCTCCGAAAAATGGCTGCCATAAAGGTGGAACGCTTAGGTGGAACGCATTGCCGTAGATATATCCGCCGCAATAAGTATAACAAACCACCAGTAAAATGGCCGCCACCAACCAGACATCCGACCACAACCAAGATGGCCGAATGTTTACTTCCGGTTCTCACGCAATATAAACCTAGCCCATTCAACCAATCCGGTTCCCCAGATGAAGACACGTGACGTGTCGTAACGCGTAGGGAGTGGCCGCAGAAGGAGACAGAGACGTGAGAGACGTGAGAAGGCGCTGAGAACGCCAAAGCTTATACTTTGTATCTATATGCCGGTTTACTTTGTTTTTAATGTAAGAGTCCAACCTCATGCCTATTCTTAATAAACTGTTTACAATTAACGAAATACTACACTAGTGGAGGCTTCCCCCCCTTTTTCCTTTCTGTTTGGCACTGTGTCACATCGTGACACTAAGCATCACAGGTTTTAAACACCAAGACGCTGCTAAAGGAGAAGGGCTTCACTCTTACCAGGGTCTGCCGACCAATTTGTATCTATACCGTGTGGGGCTACAGGATAAGCCCGAAAAGCTTCAATACCGCATCTTAAAGGTGAGAGTTCTGGGAGACTGGTGATGGGATTGTACCTATATAAACAGGACCAAGTACCCTAAAACTACTAATCCACCACTGCATGATTTGGGCTGTCACGGCACCTGACCATATGCATCTATAGTATCAAGATTGGATGGATTAACTTGAAGACTGTTTTAACCTATTTATACATATACCCAGTCTAGGACTACGTGAACCTTTTGAACTATTTTGAATATTTTTAACCATTCATCCGCCCCCCTGAAGCATTTAAACACCCATTTATTATTGGTTTTTATACTATTTATGCACAGCACTTTAATAATTTGTTCGTGTACATATTAGCACTTTGATGCACATGTATGTTATGTTTTATATCATATAGCACATTACTTTAATGTATGGTGTAACATTTAGCACTTGGATGCACATCCATTCTTCACCGAATACTTTATTATAACAATTGCACTTTATAATAATTGCACTTTATTATTATTGCATTTTACTATATATTTTTCACAGGTAATATTGCACTATTTTAAGTTTTAGCTATTTATTGCGCGAGATTTTCTTTTATATATAAACTGAATAGGAATAACTTGGACTCGATTTACAGCAGATTCGATCAAACTTTTTTTTGTAAGCTCTAACGAGCAGGGCCCTCTGATTCCTCTTGTACCAAATTGTAATGTAATTGTAATGTCCGTTTTTATTTTGTTAAGCGCTGCGCAAACTGTTGGCGCTATATAAATCCTGTATAACAATAACTATGTGGGTCGGCCAGGGCGAAAAATTATAATTGATCGCTTAGCATCAATCAGCAGCACTAAGATGCTTTGGTCATGAATCCAGTCATTATTCAGTTGATCAAATTATGAGATTGAAAACAGGGATGCGATTGATAGTTGGAAGATCCCATCGGAAGCTATTGATAGAAATCCAATATCCTGTGTATGGGATATTGATTAAATAGGTTGTACATTATAGATTGGTTATTCCTATCTCAACAGGGTGTAGTAGTTTCCCACCCACCCCATATATTGTACTGGAAAAATGATAAACTAAGCACTGCAGCTCATACTATTAACCAAATGACTTACAAACTGTAAAAGGAAACAAAGAAATGGCACACCTCCCTGGCCTGTGTGGTCAGAATTGACATTTCATTGGTGAACTTTGCACATGATTGCTCTGTGATCGATGAGATCATCCCCAAACTGTAAAGACACGTTATTATAGGTGCCCTTGTGGTTAGAGAAAGGGAAGTTAAAGAAAGTTCTTCGGCACTTTACTTACAGTATAGTTGTAAATGCTCACTTCCCAAAGCACACCACTGTGCCATATTAACCTTGCTTAGCTCAAATGCTACAAATTGCAAATAAATCCCCAAATAAAATACCTCATTAAAGTGATTTAGTCAGGGGACTGCAAATCTTCTAACTTTTTCATAGCGGTGTGGTAGGTGAACATTAAATACAGCACCTGTTCCGTCACTGCCATAATGGAATTAAAACCACTGTCTCGTACGATCAATATGTCTTCATCCGATCCAACAGGGCAAAAACGCATGGGAAGGGGCCTAGGGAACATTATATGCTGAAAGGAGCCAACCTCTGGAATGTATAGAATGTTTCAGCATCTCACAATGTTTGGTAAACTATTCAAATGTAAGGTTTTTTTTCTTTGGTTTTAATTTATCTTAATAAACAGAATTACACTATTGGATCTTTCTTATGCTTCTGAATAGAACACATGAGGACATCAGCAGGAGCCACATTCAAATAGCGCTGCCCTTGTGATCTGCAGCGGGTGTCAGCTGAAAGTTAACGACACCCCAAATGCAGGGCACAAATGCACTGCGTTTGCCCACACCAGATCGCATGGTACAAATTTACCATGTGATCCGGTTGCAGTGGGTTTCCAAAAACAGTGCATGCACCACTTTTGGTGCGGTGCAATTTCAGCCCATTCAAAATGAACGGCTAGGAGACTGGCTAGGCCACTCCAGGACCTTAATGTGCTGCTTCTTCAGCCACCCCTTTGTTGCCTTGGCTGTGTGTTTTGGGTCCCTGTCATGCTGGAACGACCACGACCCATTTTCAATGCCCAGGCTGAAGGAAGGAGGTTCTCACCCAAGATTTGACAGTACATGGCCCCGTCCATCGTCCCTTTGATGCGGTGAAGTTGTCCTGTCCCCTTGGAAGAAAAACACCCCCAAAGCATAATGTTTCCACCTCCATGGTGGGGATGGTGTTCTTGGGGTCATAGGCAGCAAACACGGCAAGTTGAGTTGATGTCAAAGAGCTCGATTTTGGTCTCATCCGACCACAACACCAAGGTCTCCTCTGAATCATTCAGATGTTCATTAGCAATCTTCAGACAGACCTGTACATGTGATTTCTTGAACAGAGGGACCTTGTGGGCGCTGCAGGATTTCTGTCCTTCACGACGTAGTGTGTTAACAATTGTTTTCTTGGTGACTATGGTCCCAGCTGCCTTGAGATCATTGACAAGATTCTCCTGTGTAGTTCTGGACTGATTCCTCACTGTTCCCATGTTCATTGAAACTCCACAAGGTGAGATCTTGCATGGAGCCCCAGACCGAGGGAGATTGAGTTAATTTGTGTTTCTTCCATTTGCGAATAATCGCGCCGTTGTCACCCTCTCACCAAGCTGCTTGGCAATGGTCTTGTAGCCCATTCCAGCCTTTTGTAGGGCTGCAATCTTATCCCTGACATCCTTGGACAGCTCTTTGGTCTTGGCCATGGTGGAGAGATTGGAATCTGATTGATTGCTTCAGTGGACAGGTGTCTTTTATACAGGTAACAAGCTGAGATTAGGAGCACTCCCTTAAAGAGAGTGCTCCAAAAGGGGTTGTAAACCCTCGTATTTTTTCACCTTAATGCATCCTATGCATTAACATGAAAAAACTTCTAGCAGTGACCGGCCCCCTAGCCTCCCCGTTTTACTTACCTGAGCCCCATAATTCCATTGATGGAGACGCGCTCTCCCTCTCTGCACGGGGTCCCGGCTCTTGATTGGATAAATTGATAGCAGCGCAGCCACTGGCTCCCGCTGCTGTCAATCAAATCCAATGATGCGGGGCGGTGGCCGAGTCCGGCATTCGTGTCTGCCCGCATGGTAACCCCCCGAGAGAGGGCTTCTCCAAGGGGGTTATCTGATGCGAGGAGGAGCCGCGAGGGACCCCAGAAGAGGATGATCGGGGCCATACTCAGGTAAGTATGGCATGTTTGTTATTTAGAAAAAATAAAAAACACAAAGCCTTACAATCACTTGATCTCAGCTCAGTACCTTTATAGAAGACACATGGGAGCCAGAAATCTTGCTGATTGATAGGGGGAATCAAATACTTATTTCACTCATTAAAATTCAAATAAATGTATAACTTTTTTGAAATGCGTTTTTTCTGTCTCTCACTGTTAAAATAAATCTACCATTAAAATTATAGACTCATCATTTCTTTGTCAGTGGGCAAACGTACAAAATCAGTTATATATATATATATATATATATATATATATATATATATATATATATATATATATATATATATATATATATATATATATATATAAATATATATATATATAGTGGAATATTTTTCAGTTGCACTGTATATACATTATTGGTTTAATTAGTAAGATATAGGAATTATTCACTGCGATATACAGTATACTTAAGCAAGCACCATATTTAACCACTTCCCGACCGCCCCCTGTATATATACGTCGGCAGAATGGCACGTACAGGCAGAATCACGTACCTGTACGTGACATTCTTCCGGCGGTTGGGGGGTCCGATCGGACCCCCCTCCGCCGGCGGGGACGGTCGGGATCGTGTCAGGAGCGATCCGGGACGAGGGGACGGCCAGTGGTTTCTGGCCACCCCCTCGCGATCGCTCCTGGCCAATGAAAAGCTTCCCCTTCCTGTCTATTGTATAGACAGGAAGGCGGAAGTGATGTCACGCTCGGTGCGCCGGTCTATGTGACCGGAGACGCCGAGCGGCGAACATGTAAAGGTTAGTGCACAACAGTACACTGACACCAGTACAGTTAGGCACATATTCCACCCCCCTGTCACCCCCTGATCACCCCCCAGATCACCCCCTCCCCCCCCAGTCACAGTGTCACTAATTGCAGTGATCATTTTTTTACTGATCACTGCATTTAGTGTCAGTGTGACTGTAATAACTGTCAGGGCAGTTAGTTTTAGGTCCAAGGTAGCCCCCTACCCCCCCCCTAATAAAGGTTTAACCCCTTGATTGCCCCCCAGGTAACCCTTTCACCCCCTTTTGCCAGTGTCACTAAGCGATCGTTTTTCTGATCGCTGTATTAGTGTCACTGCTGTCGCTAGGTAACCATTTTTTTTTTTTAGGTAACCGCCATGTTTATATAGGTTCATAAATAGTTTTATAGGTCAGGTACCCCCATATTACAACCTAAATAAAGGTTTTAACCCCTTGATTGCCCCTAGAGTTAACCCTTTCACCAGTGATCACTGTATAACTGTCACTGGTGACCCTGGTTAGCCAGTTAGTTATTTCGTTATTTAGGTTCCCCGTCAGGTTTTTATATAGCGTCAGGTACCCCCATATATTACCTAATAAAGGTTTTAACCCCCTGATTGCCCCTAGTTAACCCTTTCACCCCCTTTTGCCAGTGTCACTAAGCGATCGTTTTTCTGATCGCTGCATTAGTGTCGCTAGGTAACCATTTTTTTTTTTTTAGGTAACCGCCATGTTTATATAGGTTCATAAATAGGTTTATAGGTCAGGTACCCCCATATTACAACCTAAATAAAGGTTTTAACCCCCTGATTGCCCCTAGAGTTAACCCTTTCACCAGTGATCACTGTATAACTGTCACTGGTGACGCTGGTTAGCCAGTTAGTTATTTCGTTATTTAGGTTCCCCGTCAGGTTTTTATATAGCGTCAGGTACCCCCATATATTACCTAATAAAGGTTTAACCCCCTGATTGCCCCTAGTTAACCCTTTCACCCCCTTTTGCCAGTGTCACTAAGCGATCGTTTTTCTGATCGCTGCATTAGTGTCGCTAGGTAACCAGTTTTTTTTTTGTATTACTGTTACGGGTGACGCTGGTTAGTTAGCTTGTTTTTTATACTGTCAGGGCACCCGCCATTTATTACCCAATAACGGTTTAACCCCCTGATCGCCCGGCGGGTGATATCAATTAGGTTTTAGGGTCAAATAAGGTCTGCGTCGCCCCAGGTTAGTGCCAGCACCGCAAACACCCACGCACAAAGCATACACCTCCCTTAGTGGCACAGTATCTGAACAGATCAATATCTGATCTGATCAGATCTATACTAGCGTCCCAGCAGTTTAGGGTTCCAAAAAAAACCGCATTGTTAGCGGGATCAGCCCAGATACCTGCTAGCACCTGCGTTTTCCCCCTCCGCCCAGCCCAGCCCACCCAAGTGCAGTATCGATCGATCACTGTCACTTACAAAACACTAAGCACACATAACTGCAGCGTTCGCAGAGTCAGGCCTGATCCCTGCGATCGCTAACAGTTTTTTTGTGGTAGCGTTTTGATTCAGTCGCTTCAGTCAGGAGCTTTTTTACCTGTGAATCTCAAAAAAATTAAAAAAAAAAAAATAGTTGTCGTTTTATTGTTCTCTCTCTCACTCTATTCTCTCTCTATTGTTGCTCTTTTTTTACTCCATTCTATTCTGCAATGTTTTATTATGTTTTATCATGTTTTATCATGCTTGCTTTTCAGGTATGTAATTTTGTTTACTGTGTTTTAGTGTTAAGCATTTTTTTGTTTTCAGGTGCGCCATTCAGTTGCAACGCGGATTTATTTATCTTGACAGCAACAGCGTTTGCTCCCACGATACATAAAGACGCGACTCCAACACTGTAGGAGGTGATTTCACCACCACAGTTAAAAAAAAGAGCATATATGCCGAAGCATGGGGGCAGCAGGGGGGGGAGGAGCGATTGGCTCCTAATGCCACGTACATACGGTCGAAATTCCGACCGTGTGTACACGGCATAACTTTTGCGGGAGGATGCCCCCATGCATCGGCATATATAAATGGTGCATGTATGCCCATCATTAGAAGTGGGTGGATGAAGGGAGGTATTCTAATGGTGGGCATACCCACCAATCAATCTCTTTTTTTCGTTCAGCCAAGAGGCTGCATGAAAAAAAAAAGATTACAATATATGTCCAGTATGTTGCTGGACTTTGAATGGTTATACCAGAATGATGCCTGCAGGTTTAGGTATCATCTTGGTATCATTCTTTTCAGCCAGTGATCGGCTTTCATGTAAAAGCAATTCTAGCGGGTAATTAGCCTCTAGACTGCTTTTACAAGCAGTGGGAGGGAATGTCCCCCCTCCCGGATATAAACCGCGCCATTGGGAAATTGGGAAAGCATTTTATCACACCAATCTTGGTGTGGTCAGATGCTTTGAGGGCAGAGGAAAGATCTAGGGTCTAATAGACCCCAATTTTTTCAAAAAAAGAGTACCTGTCACTGCCTATTGCTATCATAGGGGATATTTACATTCCCTGAGATAACAATAAAAATCATAACAAAGAAAAAAAATGGAAGGAACAGTTTAAAAATAAAATAAAAAAAGCTAAATAAATAAAAAAAAAAAACCAAAAAAAAAAAAAAAAAAGCACCCCTGCCCCCCCTTCTCTTGCGCAAAGGCGTACACAAGCGTTGGTCTGGCGTCATATGTAAACAGCAATTGCACCATGCATGTGAGGTATCACCGCGAAGGTCAGATCGAGGGCAGTAATTTTAGCAGTAGACCTCCTCCGTGAATCTAATGTGGTATCATGTAAAGGCTTTTAAAGGCTTTTAAAAATGTATGTAGTTTGTCGCCACTGCGTGTTTGTGCGCAATTTTAAAGCATGTCGTGTTTGGTATCCATGTACTCGGCCTAAGATCATATTTTTTATTTCATCAAAAATTTGAGCAATATAGTGTGTTTTAGTGCATTAAAATAAAAAAAAGTGTATTTTTTTTTCCACAAAAAATGCGTTTGAAAAATCGCTGCGCAAATACTGTGTGGAAAAAAAAAATGCAACACCCACCATTTTAATCTGTAGGGCCTTTGCTTTAACATTATATATAGTGTTTGGGGGTTCAACGTAATTTTCTTGCAAAAAAAAAATATGTTTTCATGTAAACAAAAAGTGTCAGAAAGGGCTTTGTCTACAAGTGGTTAGAAGAGTGGGTGACGTGTGACATAGGCTTCTAAATGTTGTGCATAAAATGCCAGGACAGTTCAAACCCCCCCCAAATGACCCCATTTTGGAAAGTAGACACCCCAAGCTATTTGATGAGAGCAATGTTGAGCCCATTAAATATTTTTTTTTTTGTCCCAAGAGATTGAATAATGAAAAAAAAAAAAAAAATATATATATTTTTTTTACAAAAAGTTGTCACTAAATGATATATTGCTCAAACATGTCATGGGCATATGTAGAAATACACCCCAAAATACATTCTGTTGCTTCTCCTGAGTACGGGGATACCACATGTGTGGGACTTTTTGGGAGCCTAGCTGCGTACGGAACCCCAAAAACCAATCACCGCCTTCAGGCTTTCTAAGGGTGTAATTTTTTTATTTCACTTCTCACTGCCAATCACAGTTTCGGAGGCCATGGAATGCCCAGATGGCATAAAACCCCCCAAAATGACCCCATTTTGGAAAGTAGACACCCCAAGCTATTTGCTGAGAGGTATTGTGAGTATTTTGCAGATGTCGCTTTTTGTCACAAAGTTTTGAAAATTGAAAAAAGAAAAAAAAATTTTTTTTTTCTTTACTTTCTTCATTTTCAAAAACAAATGAGAGCTGTAAAATACTCACCATGCCTCTCAACAAATAGCTTGGGGTGTCTACTTTCCAAAATGGGGTCATTTGGGGGGGTTTTGTGCTATTTTGGCATTTTATGGCCTTCGAAACGGTGATAGGTAGTGAGGAGTGAAATCAAAAATTTGCACCCTTAGAAATCCTGAAGGCGGTGCTTGGGTTTCGGGGCCCCGTACGCGGCTAGGCTCCCAAAAAGTCCCACACATGTGGTATCCCCATACTCAGGAGAAGCAGCAAAATGTATTTTGGGGTGCAATTCCACATATAACTATGGCATGTGTGAGCAATATATCATTTAGTGACAACTTTTTGAAAAAAAAAAAAAATCTTTTTTATTTTTGTCTTTATTCAATCACTTGGGACTAAAAAAAAAAATATTCAATGGGCTCAACATGCCTCTCAGCAAATAGCTTGGGGTGTCTACTTTCCAAAATGGGGTCATTTGGGGGGTTTTGTACTTCTCTGCCATTTTAGCACCTCAAGAAATGAAATAGGCAGTCATAAATTAAAAGCGGTGTAAATTCCAGAAAATGTACTCTAGTTTGTAGACGCTATAACTTTTGCGCAAACCAATAAATATACGCTTATTGGCATTTTTTTTACTAAAGACATGTGGCTGAATACATTTTGGCCCAAATGTTTGACTAAAATTGAGTTTATTAGATTTTTTTTATAACAAAAAGTAGAAAATCTCTTTTTTTTTCAAAATTTTCGCTCTTTTTCCGTTTATATCGCAAAAAATAAAAATCACAGAGGCAATCAAATACCATCAAAAGAAAGCTCTATTTGTGGGAAGAAAAGGACGCAAATTTCGTTTGGTTACAAAATTGCATGACCGCGCAATTACCAGTTAAAGTAGTGCAGTGCGAAATTGAAAAAAGACCTCTGGTCCTTTGGCTGCCAAATGGTCCGGGGCTGAAGTGGTTAAACACTTAAAATGTTACTTTAACACCCACAGTAGATCGCATGAACGCCTTGCAATTTTAATGTGGTGTGGGAAACGCACAGGATTCGCTGTGCTTCCCGAATTGCAAATATGTAAACCGAGGCTTAAAGTAATAATAACCAGACAGGAGGTTCTAACCCTTCCTTATTTTACAGAAATAATATTTGGATGCAGCCTGGTTGCAGATATCCATCACTTGCTGTCCCAACAGCCTTTTCGCTGCGTTTACAGTCACCCTTTACTGACACTTTCCTCGATAGATCCACTATGTTTGCAAGCTAAACCAGGCTAAATTTACCTCCCACTGGATTCAATTTTTTGGAGAACCAGACACAGTGAACCTATATAAAGATGCAGTGACTGGGGAAGTTGTGAAAACAATGCTATGCTGTGTGACTATATCATTACATGGCTCTAAAGCCTGGTACACATGGGCTGAATATCGGCCGGTTCAACAGAAACCAGCCAACATTTGCCCGTGTGTACATCAGTTTGGCGAGCTTCTGTCAAACGGGCATGCTGGAAAACCAGCATCCGATTGGCTGCGAGCACTGACGTGTGTGTTCTGGTGGGGTGCAGTGTCCCTTTTAGAACACAATAGTTCAAACGGGGAGATTGATGTACTAACATCGCACACTTAGTACAGAGAGCTCCTCTGTTATTTTTTGTCCAGCCCACTGGGTTGAAAAAAATTAAAATAAATGAAAGTGTGTACAAGGCATAAATAATACTACTAATGTAGTTTTTTTTTTAATGACAGCATGCGTTTGCCTGATCTAAAGCCAGGCACTTTTATTAAATAACCATTTAAAGTGAAACTCCAGCCACTTTTTTTCTAGTTTTGATACAAAGCCCTGTGGCCACGGAGGTGAAGGGAAATCTACCCAATGTGGACACAGAGAGTAATCAGAACTGGGAGAGATTCCAGACGTTTCTATTCTACTACTATTAAAGTGAATCCAAACAACAAAAAAAATTAATATACTGTATTGCAGCTTGCTAGTCATAGGTGCAGTAGCTGCACTTATTTTTCTTTTTTTAAAGAGGAGGTCCGCCCTCTGCTGCAAAAATTAAAAGCCAGCAGCTGCACTGCTGACTTTTAATAATCGGACACTTACCTGTCCTGGAGTCCAGCGATGTCAGCACTGCAGCTGATGTTTCCATCAGTTGTCGGGTGAATGCCGCCTCCACTGCGAGCAAGGGAACCCGGCAGTGAAGCCTTATGGCTTTGCGCCGGGAACCCTACTGCAGATGCGCGAACCTCCACTCCTCTCTAATACTGGCCCAGTGGCCGGGGAAGGAGGAGGGAGCCCGGGCGGTCACGCAAATACCCATGGCTGAGGCTCCCGGAAGTGGGAACAGGATACCCGTGAAAGACAGGTATCCTGCCCCCCCTCCCCCCCGAAAGGTGCTAAATGTGGCACCGGAGGGGGGGAGGAGTACAACGAGCGGAAGTTCCACTTTTGGGTGGAACTCTGCTTCAAGCTTCTTTTGCTTTTACTTGGCAATCCTGCAGATAACACCCTTTCTATCCCTTGGTGGTTATGGCACTCCTCCACTGTATCTACAGAGGGAGCCATGACTGTCACAGTTAAGCTGAGCACAGACTATACGTGTTTTTTTTTTTTTTTTTCGTTTAACCAAGCAGGCTGAACGAAAAAAAAAAAAAAAACAGACAGATTGCTGTACTAGCATAAGTGAAGTTAGTGTGGTGTTTTTCCCCACTGAGCTATTGTGTTCTGACAGTGGGACCGCCCCCCACCAGAACACACTGATCATCACTCACAGCCATTGGCTGCAAGTCATGTGTTGTTTTTCCAGCATGCGTATTTGACAGAAACCAGGCGTGAGACTGGCTTCTGACAGACAGGGAGCTGTACACACAGGCCGAAAGTCAGCCGGTTCCTGCCGAACTGACTGTTTCAAGCCTGTATTTTTGGCCCGTATGTACCCAGCCCAAGTTGCTCTCCTCCTATGGACTGCAAACATGTCTGCATCTCAATTACACGGAGGGGGTAGAGCAATTAGGAATTGAAGGGCCAGTTCACTCCGTGAATTGTGCAGGAACATGCTTTGCGTTCCTGTGTGATTCACATGCGATCAGGGTGCAGTGTGATTTCAGTCCATTCGTTTGAATGGGCTGAAATCGTGCCGGACTGCACCAAAGTGTCGTTAAGACTGATACCCGCTGCAAATCGCATGTGCAGTGCGTTATGGTGTGAACTGGCCCTAATAGAAGATAGCTAGGGAGGAAGATATTCTTCTGTGCAGCTCACAGGAAGTGACATGGACTTTGTATTTCTGCCAAAATTAACAGGTATTTTCTATATTTGCTAAAAATGTTCTTAGCTTAGTAAAAAAGGAAAATAACACAGACTGTAAGGCACAATATACTGTATTGCTTTTTTGTAGTGGAGTTTAGTTATGCTTTAAAGAAACATTTCATTGCTTTCTGTGCCCATTGGGGAAATCTGATGTCACTTCCTATTTTGTCATTTATTTTTGCTTGCAGTTCCACGTAACATTTGGCAGTTAAGTGTCAATTTCCAAAAACATCCGTTCTACTGTCTATTGTCAGCTGATATGTTATTGCATAAAACTCCTGTGACAGCATGCATTCTAACATTCTTTCCTAAACCATGAAAAGATGTGCTTACTGGCACCCTACCATCTCATGTTTACAGCCTTTACAATCCCTCCTTTCTTCTTTGTTTACTTATGTTTCCATGGTCATGTTCCCAAGACATCTAAAAACGGTCTTCTGAAGTAACTTTTCTATTGTGTGTCAAAATAATCAGCCGTAACGCACACGGGGGTCATACTTTGAGTTTAAAATGAAAGAGTCTATTTGCAGAAGTTATAATGAGATCTTTGTTTACAGCAAATTCAATTAACACAGACGCACTTATCACTGAAAAATCAAGTTTACTTAAAAAAATCCAAAGTATGCTTTCTAGTCTTGTTTTTAAGAAGTGAAAATTATGCTTTTCCATGATCAATGTGTCTCAGGAAGAAATAAAGTAATACTTCTGGATGTCATTACATCTGCTTATGCCAGCCTCTCAAGGAACAATTGAAATAAATGTTCAGCTCCTAGGGAAGATCTGAAATTCATGCTATGCAGGGTTAGTTGGTTCAATATAGAGTCAAAGGGCACCATACCACCTCGCCAATATCTTGTATCTTTTTTTGTAAGCAGACATAAAATGGTTGTTGTAGCAATTTTTTTTTTTTTTTTTTTATGTACGATATTTGCATTGCAGATTATCAAGTGCAAATTTTCAGGAAAAAAACCAAAAAAAAACAAAACACACTTTAATGAGTTTTAGCGCACACAAAACACAATAAAATACCCACTTTTGTGGTTTTGGTAAAACACGAGATATACAAGAGATACGAGATACAAGATACCAAACATGTCACACTTCAACCACTTCAGCCGGTGAAGGATTTGCTCCCTTAATGACCAGGCCATGTTTTGCGAGATACGGCACTGCGTTGCCTTAACGGACAATTGCGCGGTCGCCAAACAAAATTGACGTCCCCCCCCAACAAATGGCGCTTTCTTTTGGTGGTATTTGATCACCTCTGTGGTTTTTATTTTTTTTGCGCTATAAACAAAGAGCGACAATTTTGTATATATATATATTATAGCAAAAAAAAAAAAAAAAATGTACACACACACACACCAGTTTAGGCCGATATACGTTCGTCTACATGTTTTTGGTTAAACAAAAAAACAACAAACGCAATAGGCATATATTGATTGGTTTGCGCAAAACTTATCACGTCTACAAACTACGGGATAGATTTTAGGGACTTTTTTTATTGTTTTTACTAGTAATGGCGGCGATTTGTGATTTTTTTGATTCTGTGACATTGCAGGAAACAAATCTGACCCATAATGACACTTTTTGGGGACCAGTGACATTATTACATCAATTAATGCATTTTGTTAGCACTGATCAATGTAAAAATTACACTGGCAAAGAAGGGGTTAACATTAGGGGCAATCAAGGGGTTAACTGTGTTCCCTGGGTGTGTTCAAACTGTGGGGGGGGGGGGGGTGGACTGGCAGGGACATGACAGAGATCACTGTTCCCGATCACTGGGAACAGTAGACCTCTGTCATGTCTCCTGTCAGAATGGGGATGCGCCTTGTTTAGAAAAGGCAGATCCCCATTCTGCCTCTGTACTAGGCAATCGCCGGACAGAGTCCGCTCGACCCGCGGGCATGCCCCCACCTGTGCGAGCCAGCAAGTGGTTAAAATGCGTACACCCGTAGAATGGCACCAAACTGCAGTACCTAGAAATCTCCATAGGCGATGGTTTAAAAGTCTTTACAGGTTATCAGTTTAGAGTTACAAAGGAGGTCTGTTCCTTGAATTATTGCTCTTGCTCTGACGTTCACAGTGATTCCTCACGTGTGGTGCAATCATCGTTTACATATGCGTGTAGGACCTTTGTGAATGTTCGCGTTTGCACGTGAGCACAGGGGGGGACGGGGCTCTTTTATTATGTATTAAAATTTTTGTTACACTGTACCTTTAACAAATTTTTCTATCAACTTTACTGCTATCACAAGAGATGAACAATCAGCCCTTGTTATAACATGGACTGCGACAGGTCCTCTTTTTGGAGAGATCTGAAGTCTATTAGGCCTCAGATCGCCCTTCTGGCCTCTAAAGCATCTGATCATCACTTTGACCAGATGCTTTCACAAGCCAGTAACGACTTGTTTACATCAGACTGAAACCAAAAGGCTAGAAAGGATTTTGTCACTTCCAGTTTCTGACATCACATAGTGAGAGGAATAACATCAGTTCCGGGGAAGCCGATGCTGCTGGTCTCATCCTTACCAAATGAGACAAGAGAGGGGGATGTGAGTGTCTGTAAAAGTGATCCCGTGGATGCATAGCTGCTCGGATCACTTTTACCTAAAAGAGAATCACCGGCTGAAAAGAACAATATCGAGATCATGATTGTAGCTGCCGTCACGATCCTGGTATAACCACTTCAACCCTAGGCCATTTATAAATGGCCTAAGAATGGGAAGTAATTAAAAAAAAAAAAAAAAGTACAGCATGCTGCATTTTTCCACAACAGAACGAACCAAAAATGTGCAGGAACACATTTAAATGTAGCTTAGTAAAGAAATTGAAATAACTGAAAGAGTTATTCCAAAAAACACACTGAAAAGCGCACTTAAAATGCACTGAAAAACAGGCACAAACGCTCAGGCATAAAATGCACAGCGGATGAAGATTAAAAAGTGTAAATGAACCCTTAAACAGTGTTAAAGGCATTGTTTACACAGGCTGGGGGCAGTAAAAAAAAAAAAAAAAAAGGTGGTTGATTTGTAGTCTTACTGCACTTTGACTACCAAACTTCAGGGTAAAGCGTCCAATGGGCATATTGGTGTACACTGTTGCAGCATGGCGAAATGTATACATCAGGTTGAGTTTGTCAGGCAGTACTACTGCAAAACACAACCTACAGGGGGTCCCCTACTTACATACATCCGACTTACAAACGACTCCTACTTACAAACGGAGGGAGACAACAGGAAGTGAGAGGAAATCCACCCCTAGGAAGGGAAATTCACTCCTGTAAGAGTTAATATGGGAAAAAGGTGTCTCCACTGATGCTTTATCACCAGTCCATGCTTCCCTAACAACCCAAAATGTTCAAAATCCAATTGTCATTGGGACAGAAGGTGAGGTGAAATCTTCTGAACAGGGGCACAGACAGCAAAACAAATGTTACAGGGGTGATAACCCTTCTCTATGTTATCTAAAAAAAAAAAGTTAAATATTTATTTTTTGGCTGGAGCTACACTTAAAAAATGTACCTGTTCCGACTTACAAACAGATTCAACTTAAAAACAAACCTACAGACCCTATCTTGTTTGTAACCCGGGGACCGCCTGTATTAGCTTAGGTAGTTTCCAGGCATTCAGTATTACCTGGTGAGACTGGGTTCACACTGCAGATGGATGCAGCTCACAGCAGGGTCCGGTGTGTCCGTTTTCCGTATCAGGGAAGAATCAGGCCCAAATTTTTTCCTGAATTCGGACCTGAAACGAAATCGAAGACACATAGGCCCCCTGTGTAATCTGCTCCAGAGATGTGTGAACCAGCTCCATAGAAAGCCAGTCATACTCTCCTGTCATGCGAATTGAATGCGGAGAAACTGCATCCAATTCGCACTAGTGTGAAGCCAGCCTTGGCTGCTACTGCCCACCTGTGGATCACTTTTCAAAGGGGCAGAAGAAAGTGCCACTTGTGCAGGGCTCACACCCTAGGCGAAAAATCATTTGGCCGCCCCCCTCTTGGCTTCACCCTGCCCATGTATACCCCACCTTTTTAATGAAGCGCCCATCAAACACAGCCCACCAATGCAGCCCATAAATTAATGTTTGCTTGCTTCCATTCATTCAGGAGTTAGGAAGCAGACACAGTCCTCCGCCGCCTCTGTCCCTCTGACACTATGTGCGAACAGAGTTAGTTGCTTGCTGCAGAGAGAAGAGAATAGGAACACCAGTGGCCGGGTGCCCTAGACGGCTGCCTAGTGGTAGCACCAGCCCTGCACTTGTGCCTAGTGTGCAGGTAGTGTGAATGGGCCATTACTTTGATAGTGTACACGGTTAGCTCATGCTGTAAAAAGCTATCTGCAAGGGATCGCTTTTCAGAGTGTGAGCAGCCACTGTCAGGCATTTACAATGCAATCTTTTTGTCTCCTAATTGCCAGATTTTTTTGTTTTTTGCCAAACAGCCATGTATAATGGGGCTAATGTGCTGCAAATGCAAGCCCCGTGTTTGATTTTCAGTTGCAGCGCGGACCCATTGACTTGAATGGTCGAATTTGACAGGCTTTGCCACCTGACAGCTTGTCACACCGCATTGGGAACTAACACCTCTGGCTGTACTTTTACATTTTAGGTGGGCAGCAAAACCGTGGCCCAGCCACCTTTTTTTTTTGCCCTGCCCGCCTGTGTGAAAGAGGAATTTGGCTCATATCACACAGGTGTTCAGTCTAGATCCGTCTGTCAGTTTTTCAGATGAATGCAGACTGAACCACAATGAATGTCTATGGTGGGACTATGGATGGAGGGAATGAAGGTAGGGGGAGCTAATAGCGCCCCCTACCTATGGGATTAGGGACAATAAATAAAAGTGACCAGTATTTGTAAAAAAAAAAAATAATATTTGTATTGATTGGTTACTTACCTTTTAGTCTAGTCAGGTGATCCAAGGAACCTATAAAAAATAAACAGAGGTTATAAAAGTGATCTATTCAACGTTTTTTTATCAAAACGACGGTTGCAGCAGAAGAAAAAGGCGCCCTCCCTCCCCCCCACAATTTGTCGCGGTCCTTTTCCCCCTCCTTTCTGTTGGTAATTATCCCCAATTGTATTAGGGGATAGTGTTTTTGTTTATGATGGTAGATGGTTCGAGCTTTTATAGCTGGACCAGTGGTCTCATAATCTTTGTAAAAACAAGATTATGTAGGTAATATCGTCAAGTATGTGTTTATTTTGTTATATCGTCATTAACTTTAATAAATATTCAACCACAACTTAAGTCTTAATTTTTTTAATTATATCCATCATTAAAATACTATGTTTGCATTTGTCCTCTAATCCCAGTATGTAAACGAATGATCATACGTATACATCCCCCTACATCCAAGTTCAGGTCCATTTTTTTTTTAAACGGAACAAGGCTGCATCCATTTTTTTCCATTTAGATGGATCTGAATGAATGCCATCTGTTCCGTTTATGGCTGTTTTTAAGCAAGAAACTTTTTTTTGTTTATACATTTGTCTCTGCAACAACTAAGGGGCAATTCACACTGCCCATCCATTTAATCACAGAGTAATAGGAGTGATTCACCTGCATTGCCGCCTGGCTAGGGGGGAGAGTGGTGCACGATTCAGCGCACCCCACCACCCCCCCCCCTTTTTTTTGTTTAATTTAAACAAACTTTATGTAAAGTGTACAAAACGTACACTTTATACATTGCAGAGCACTTCGGGCCGGTGTGCTGCAGTGTGAAGTGCTGAAGTGTGTCCCTGCGGTGACAGACATTTTACACTGCGGTAAAATGTCTGTCAGCGCGCATAGTGTGAATTGGCCCTAAGAAAAAAAACAGATGAAGATTGATGTGAACTGAAATGAAGATTGATGTGCAAACTGAACTGAGGATTAATGAGTAAACTGATATCTGTTTGTTCTGTGAAAAAACACAACTGAAGGAAACTGGCCACACACTGCTAACATTTCATCAGATTCCTGCTGGCTGGGCACCACTCCATTCAGGAAAAGTTGATTGTTGGCCTGTTGGAAAATTGTTGACCAAACAGTGGTTGCATGAAATCAGATGCATACACTGTTCATGAATTCCAGGGGTCTCCAAATTCTCGAAACAAAGGGCTAATTTACTGTATATAGGCAAGCAAAAGCCCACGGGCCGCACTTTGGAAACCACTGATGTATTCCGATAGCGGGGCAGGGGTGGGGGAAATTTGTCCATCTATGCTGTTAGTATGGACGGAGGAATCTGTTCAGGCTGAACAACAGAAATCCATGTGTATGGCCATCTTTAGGCTGGGTTCACATATATGCAAATTGGATGCGTTTTAAACTGCATCCAATTCGCATGACACGTAATTGTGACCGGCTCTCATAGGAGCCGGTTCACACATGTACGGGGAGGCCACGGTGAGGTTTGAAAAAAAGAGTCCTGTGCTCGTTTGGGTCCGGTTCAGGTGTGAAAAATTTGCACCTATTGGATATCTGTGCTAACCCTAAAATTAATATCTGACATTAAATGCTGTGTGCATCCATCAGTGACTTCTTATGCATTAAAATAAAACACATGAAAAACACATATAAATTATAACCACGGTGAAAAATTTAATGTTAAAAAGTCCCAGTGCTGCTTTTTTTTTCCCACGAGTATTTTAACCCCTGTGTTTTCAAATCCGTGTTCCACCAATTCGTGATTCACCACCACCTTTCAAAGTTTGCACTCACCAGAAAGCAATGACAAAAACACCTCAAATATATGCCTGGATTCATTTTTCCTTTTGTAGGGATGCGCCACGGGTCTCACAACAATGCTGCCAATATTCATTCCATAAGTCTCCAACAAAAACTAATCCATATATTTGTGGTGTTTTTGTCATTGCTTTCTGGTGAGTGCAAACTTTGGAAGGTGGTGGTGAATCACAAATTTGTGGAACGCAGATTTGAATTTTGAACATGGGGGTTCAAACACTCATGAAAAAAAAAAAAGCAGCACTGGGACTTAACATTTCATTTTTCACTGTGGTTATAATTTATATATATTTTTTTTTATTAGCGTTTCATGTGTTTATTTTAATGCATAAGAAGTCACCGATAGATGCACACAGCGCTTAATGTCACAGATATTAATTTTAGGGTTAGCGTGGATATCCAATATATCAATTTTAGTGCTTATCCCACACTTAACTGGGGAGGGGGGGGGGGGGGTTGAACTTATAACTGCAGAAAATAAATATATATCACGTATCAATACATTTTTGTTTTTGCACTGGTGACACTTGGCACACAAAAATTTGCACCTGAATCACACCTGAGCCTGGGTTCACACTATTGCGGGAACCAGCGTGATTCCAGTGCGGGTTCCCACATCGCTTCTCCCCCTCAGGCAGTTCACGTTGCCCTCTGAGAACCGCTGTGGGTGTCAATACAAAGTTAAAGAGGAGTTCCACTCAAAAATGGAACTTCCGCTTTAACCACTCCTCACCTTCTTACATGCCACATTTGGCATGTCATTTTTTTGGGGGGGGAGTGGGGGCTTCATTAGGAGGGGGACTTCCTGTCCCACTTCCTCCTTCCGCCCAGGAACCGCCTAGGCGACTCCTCCCTCTAGGCGATCTCCTGGGACACGTGACAGGTCCCAGGAGATCGCCTATCCACTCCGGGAGCGCAGCGCGGCTCGCGCATGCGCCGTGCGTGCCCGGCCGTGAAGAGGAAAGCTGTCACGGCCGGGTGCCCTTAGTGGAAATGGCAGCGACGGCGAAGAGGAGGGGGAGAGGAGCGATACCCTGTTCGGCCGCATCGCTGGACCGTGGAACAGGTAAGTGTCATTTTTTTTAAAAGTCAGCAACTACACTTTTTGTAGCTGCTGACTTTTAAAATGCCTGGAACTCCCCTTTAATGACACCCCCGGATAGGTTCGCAGTGCAAACTGTGAATCTGGACAGAAATCGCATTGCATCTGATTCCAGTGGAGGGGGGGGGGGTTCCTGCATCTTTTTTGTGCGGATCCAATGTGAGTTCAGCCATACAACTGTGCAATGTGGTGCAAATCACATGCAATGTCTGTTTGCAATATTGTGAACCCTGGCCGAACCAGTGAACAGAAACGCACTGAATCCCGGACTGCAAAATGCAGCCGCACATATGTGAACCCAGGCTTAGTATAAAAGAGACAGGCTGTATAGAGTTCTTTTGCATTGAGGATATACGACATGCAATGGCAGTTGCTCTCCTCTTGTAGTTGCTGTGTTGTAGTAGTAGGGTGGGGCAGGATCAAGTTATTTCTCTTCCAAATCCAGAAGATTGTGGCTAAAGGGGTTTATAGCATATGTAAATGACATGTCACTGCCCTAGTAGGGCCATTCTGCAGTAACTACACATTGCTAGCCCTACTTCCCTTGTGATCAGAGCAGTGAGGAGGAATCAGCCCCTCTTCTTCCTGTCTCAGAAGCTCACACTCCTTTCCTGATTTCCTGTGCTTGGAAAGACAACAGGTTATAATGATCATCCTTACCGGAGAAGGTTGCTGGGATGGAGGATCTGTGTGTCTCTGTCTCCCTGGACTGGGGCTCAGCTGTGTGTACAGACGACGTAGGAGTAGAGCAGACACCCCAAGCCTTGTGATCAGTGTGATAGAAACTACAAGTAGGAAGTAGCTAGTGACTCAAGCTGCCCTTAAAGTTGCAGGGTGAGTTTTGTTCCTGTAGTTGTCAGTGTTCCACTCCTCCTTTGATCAGCTGCTTACACTGAACACACAGGAACTTTGTATGATTTTCCAAGCACAGCACAATGAGAGCTTCTAGTCCAAACAAAAGGAAGGGCTTGTTAAAGATATAGTCCCTATTTTGGTAAAATGAGAGAAATAAATCCACCTGCATATTTAAAAAATGTGTTACATTTTTGCATTGAAGCCCTGCAGAGCATTGCAACCGTGATCAGCGTGTCTTGGGTGCGATGCACAGGCTCTTGCATTGTTTACATGCCAGTCCCAGGTCCATCCATGGACTATAAGCGTGGTGATGTCACTGTACTTGTGATCCATTGTTATTTACAAGTCGCTCTGCCATAGTAGTGGAGGATGAGACTTGTAGTCTTTCTATTGACAGATCCCTGTTAAGCCTGCCTGCGACTTCAGCATGACTTGCATGTGATTTCTTTAACAGAAGTCAATGCAAGTCGGACCAAAGGTAGCGCAGAAACCTTTTTCTAAGATGGAGCGACTGAAGTCACATCAATTAGAATGGTTCCATTGCACAGAATGGGCTTCAACTTCTGATGCGACAAGTGCTTAGGGTTGCCACCTCATCCCTTTAAAACCGAACACATATTACTTATGTAGCGCCCTTGGGAGCTGCAATGTTGTTCATTACCTTTTTGTCAGTTAGCCCCGTTCTTCCTGTCCCATGCAATTTCAAAACACCAGACGACTTTAAAGTTTATAATGCTTTATTCTGGGGTAACTCAATGAGCAATTAAATGGATGATATGAGATGCCCTGTTTTCTTATAGTATTGGCATGTTACAATTTACTCCTGGTGACTCCCTCCTGCTCTCTACTTTTGTTTCAGAACTTGAACATTTCCATTATAGTAAGGTGACCAGATTTTTAAAATGAAATCCGGGGACTTTACTAGTAATGGCAGCAATCGTCGACTCTTTGGTATATATATAAATGCAGCGCTAAGAAGAAAAATAGTACTTAAAGAAAAGATACTATTGTTATGTAATTAGGTATAGTATCATGTATAAGGTATATACAAGAGAAAGAGGGAGGGTAATTTCCAAGTGTCACGTGGTACCCACCTCTATCAAACTTAAAATTATATGAATAAAAAGCATAAAACCTTATAACATTGAAAATGATAAAAAATGAAACTGTATAAAATAGTTATACAAAAAACACCATTGAAAGTAAAATAAAATGTAAGGTAAAAAAACACATGTGATTAAAAATAGTGGATTAATACCAAGTGGTTTGTTTACATAGTGAATATATCGTGACAGATATATAGATAAAATTATAAATAAATATTGGTGACAATATAAACTCAACAGCGGTTGAGGTGGTTGGTGCTGGGTGAAAAAACTATACACTTGAGTGCATAGTGGTGAAGTCCATAAGGATGGCTGGTGATCAGGTGGATGGCACTGTTCCAACAGGTGACTCTGTTCGGTGTGCTAAGTGGGGTGATAGTTGTCTGATGGCTCTCGAGCCTAGAGGAATAAGGCTTACCAGATATAATGGACTTGAAGGGGCATATGCCTCACAAGTCACAAAGGCTTAACGTTAAGGGGCTGGCAGGTCTCTGCTCCGCACGATGGCTCCAAGGCTTGTGTGACAACAAGGACCTAGTGATCCGTCCAGCTGATAAGGGTGGTGGAATAGTCCTTTTGGACAAATCCGCCTCTGTGTACAGCCGGGAAGGTCTGTCCGGTGCTCGGTGTTCTCTTCCTCCCCTGCAGAGGGTCAGGACTGGAGTCCTAGAAAATGAAAAGGAAGTAAAAAACAAATTTCCCAGGCCTCTCAATCGTCGACTCTTTGCCCATCTCCCCCGCTGCCGCCCGCCTCACAGCCTGTCAAGTCGTATGCCCCGTACACACGATCCGAATATCGTACGACCGATCGTATGGCCGATTTCGCTTACTAGTCGCAAGTAGAGATCGAAAAGCTAAATAAAGTCCCGAAAATTCTCATACGGCAGAAAAAAAAATCGGAAGTGATGTCATGTGTTGTAATGTGTTTGTTCTGAATTTTCGGATGACAACTATACTGACTAATCGAAAATCGTACGATCAGGAATCGTACGAGGAAAATTACTGTGCATGCCCGATCGAATAAGATTGGATGAACGGTCGTGATCGGCTGTCGAAAGTAGTGTACACACGATCCAAAAATCGTACGATCCTTCCTCGGATGATGGTTTTCGTATGATATTCGGATCGTGTGTACGGGCCATAACTCTCCGGGCCCCAGGTACTACTGGGTGGGAAGCAGAGGAAGATCACTCCACCAGGGAAGGCAAAGAGATAAACAGGCAGGCGGTTGGCCGGGACTTGAGCCAGGGCAGAAGAACATGCGAGCGGAGCTGAATGAGCATGTACCCGAAACTGAAAAAATAGTCCCTCCGCTCTGACCAGAATATGATCATCAGAAAGGGGCACAGATAATGGAAAAAATAAACCCCCATAAGCTAGTAGGAGCGGCAGAGGAGGGAGGGTGCAATTCAGATTTTTTTTTTTTTATTCTGCACAGGATGTCTTTGAAATTGCCCCAGACCCTGTTCAAATTCCAATCCGGGGACAAAACCGGGGACAGACTTGATCCGGGGACAGTGTCCTCAATCCGGGGACTGTCCCCGGAAACCGGGGATGTCTGGTCACCCTACATTATAGACCGACCAGACTCCAAAGTCACAGGCCACACTGCCTATTTCCATGACTCTTGTCATCCAATTCTCCATCAGTCCTGGAAAATGTATAACACTGTAGTCCTTGGACACACTGTGTTCACAGAATAGCGATACTGGGTGGCACTCCCTTTGCCCACTCCCTCCCAATCAACAGTCCATGTTACTCACAGAAAGCCAATTCCCAGTTTCCTCCATCCGCTTGACTCCTACTTCCTCCTTCCTTGATGTCCGGTATATTCCTGCATGGGACGCCCGGTCCTCATTAGGTTTCTACATGGTGACTTTACTCCAGGGGCCAGATGTGAGCCAACCTGGACTCCTCCTCCTGTTATCCAGCTCTGGGGTCTCTGAACCCCCAGGCCTTCAAACCTCCACCCGGAGGCTCGGGGGTCTCTGAACCCCCCGGCCCTCCTGTGCACCCTTGTCTCTGTTCCTCCTCCACCTCCACCTCCCGTTGAGCATGTGACCCCCTTTTTATATGAGAGACACCCATTGACCAAATAAATTTAACCATTGGTCAATTCTCTCACATGGGTTTCCTGTCACTAAAGCCTCAGTTCTTCCTCTCTTTCCAGTCCTACCCACTGTCCAGCAGAGGAGGTATCCCTGAGCCCAAGTGTAGGCGGTCACACGCCCTTCTACACTAACACTCCCATCCCCAAATAAACGACCAGGCCTAGGAAAAAGAACCAGGCCCTGGCCAATATTACCTACATCTATCCTACACTATAAAAGGAACCCATACTAAGCACCTATCTAAGCGTAGGGGCCGCTACACTTACACAGGTTCTGTGGCTGATTAAGTTGGTAATTAAACTCACTTGGTACATTAGCTGCATTAAATTAGAATCAGAACCTGCCTAATTCATATGGGGGCCCGCAGCGTGGCGATCGGACATGAGGCGCATCCCTTGGACACAGCCCATACCCAATCATGGTAAAGAGCCAATGATATTGGCTCTTTACCATGTGAGGGGCTGTGTCCAATCACAGCTGGCCACATGTGTTGTGCTCGGGATCGCCGCTCGTGCGTTCCCCTGGGGGTGCACAGCGCAGCGATCGGGGATGAGGCGTGTCACAGCCCACCCCCTAACAGGGTAAAGAGCCAATATAATGTGTCCAATCACAGCCGGTCACAAATGTCAACAAACGGCTGTAGTGCCGTTTCCAGGTTCTCTTCCTCAGTGTGTGAGGAGGAGACCTGGGTAAAATAAATACAGTACAGTGCCTAATTGCCCCCCAAAAAAAGAGGACACGTCATCAGCCCCAGATTATCTGTTACCAGCCCCAGAGTACCTGTCACCAGCATCAGTTAACCTATCACCAGCCCATCAGAGTACCCGAGTACCTGTCACCAGCCCATCAGAGTACCTGAGTACCTGTCACCAGCTCATCAGAGTACCCGACTACCTGTCAATGGCCTATCAGAGTACCCGAGTACCTGTCACCGGCCTATCAGAGTACCCGAGTACCTATTACCATCCCATCAGAGTACCCGAGTAGCTGTCACCAGCCCATCAGAGTACCCGAGTACCTGTCACCGGCCCATCAGAGTACCCGAGTACCTGTCACCGGTCCATCAGAGTACCCGACTACCCTGTCACCGGCCCATCAGAGTACCCGACTACCTGTCACCAGCCCATCAGAGTACCCGAGTACCTATCACCAGCCCATCAGAGTACCCGAGTACCTATTACCAGCCCATCAGAGTACCCAAGTACCTGTCACCAGCCCACCAGAGTACCCGAGTACCTGTCACCAGCCCACCAGAGTACCCGAGTACTCTGACAACGTGACAATTTCCAAGTGTCACGTGGTACCCACCTCTATCAAACTTAAAATTATATGAATAAAAAGCATAAAACCTTATAACATTGAAAATGATAAAAAATGAAACTGTATAAAATAGTTATACAAAAAACACCATTGAAAGTAAAACAAATGTAAGGTAAAAAAACACATGTGATTAAAAATAGTGGATTAATACCAAGTGGTTTGTTTACATAGTGAATATATCGTGACAGATATATAGATAAAATTATAAATAAATATTGGTGACAATATAAACTCAACAGCGGTTGAGGTGGTTGGTGCTGGGTGAAAAAACTATACACTTGAGTGCATAGTGGTGAAGTCCATAAGGATGGCTGGTGATCAGGTGGATGGCACTGCTCCAACAGGTGACTCTGTTCGGTGTGCTAAGTGGGGTGATAGTTGTCTGATGGCTCTCGAGCCTAGAGGAATAAGGCTTACCAGATATAATGGACTTGAAGGGGCATATGCCTCACAAGTCACAAAGGCTTAACGTTAAGGGGCTGGCAGGTCTCTGCTCCGCACGATGGCTCCAAGGCTTGTGTGACAACAAGGACCTAGTGATCCGTCCAGCTGATAAGGGTGGTGGAATAGTCCTTTTGGACAAATCCGCCTCTGTGTACAGCCGGGAAGGTCTGTCCGGTGCTCGGTGTTCTCTTCCTCTCCTGCAGAGGGTCAGGACTGGAGTCGTAGAAAATGAAAAGGAAGTAAAAAACAAACTTCCCAGGCCTCTCAATCGTCGACTCTTTGCCCATCTCCCCCGCTGCCGCCCGCCTCACAGCCTGTCAAGTCGTATGCCCCGTACACACGATCCGAATATCGTACGACCGATCGTATGGCCGATTTCGCTTACTAGTCGCAAGTAGAGATCGAAAAGCTAAATAAAGTCCCGAAAATTCTCATACGGCAGAAAAAAAAATCGGAAGTGATGTCATGTGTTGTAATGTGTTTGTATTGAATTTTCGGATGACAACTATACTGACTAATCGAAAATCGTACGATCAGGAATCGTACGAGGAAAATTACTGTGCATGCCCGATCGAATAAGATTGGATGAACGGTCGTGATCGGCTGTCGAAAGTAGTGTACACACGATCCAAAAATCGTACGATCCTTCCTCGGATGATGGTTTTCGTATGATATTCGGATCGTGTGTACGGGCCATAACTCTCCGGGCCCCAGGTACTACTGGGTGGGAAGCAGAGGAAGATCACTCCACCAGGGAAGGCAAAGAGATAAACAGGCAGGCGGTTGGCCGGGACTTGAGCCAGGGCAGAAGAACATGCGAGCGGAGCTGAATGAGCATGTACCCGAAACTGAAAAAATAGTCCCTCCGCTCTGACCAGAATATGATCATCAGAAAGGGGCACAGATAATGGAAAAAAATAAACCCCCATAAGCTAGTAGGAGCGGCAGAGGAGGGAGGGTGCAATTCAGATTTTTTTTTTTTTTATTCTGCACAGGATGTCTTTGAAATTGCCCCAGACCCTGTTCAAATTCCAATCCGGGGACAAAACCGGGGACAGACTTGATCCGGGGACAGTGTCCTCAATCCGGGGACTGTCCCCGGAAACCGGGGATGTCTGGTCACCCTACATTATAGACCGACCAGACTCCAAAGTCACAGGCCACACTGCCTATTTCCATGACTCTTGTCATCCAATTCTCCATCAGTCCTGGAAAATGTATAACACTGTAGTCCTTGGACACACTGTGTTCACAGAATAGCGATACTGGGTGGCACTCCCTTTGCCCACTCCCTCCCAATCAACAGTCCATGTTACTCACAGAAAGCCAATTCCCAGTTTCCTCCATCCGCTTGACTCCTACTTCCTCCTTCCTTGATGTCCGGTATATTCCTGCATGGGACGCCCGGTCCTCATTAGGTTTCTACATGGTGACTTTACTCCAGGGGCCAGATGTGAGCCAACCTGGACTCCTCCTCCTGTTATCCAGCTCTGGGGTCTCTGAACCCCCAGGCCTTCAAACCTCCACCCGGAGGCTCGGGGGTCTCTGAACCCCCCGGCCCTCCTGCGCACCCTTGTCTCTGTTCCTCCTCCACCTCCACCTCCCGTTGAGCATGTGACCCCCTTTTTATATGAGAGACACCCATTGACCAAATAAATTTAACCATTGGTCAATTCTCTCACATGGGTTTCCTGTCACTAAAGCCTCAGTTCTTCCTCTCTTTCCAGTCCTACCCACTGTCCAGCAGAGGAGGTATCCCTGAGCCCAAGTGTAGGCGGTCACACGCCCTTCTACACTAACACTCCCATCCCCAAATAAACGACCAGGCCTAGGAAAAAGAACCAGGCCCTGGCCAATATTACCTACATCTATCCTACACTATAAAAGGAACCCATACTAAGCACCTATCTAAGCGTAGGGGCCGCTACACTTACACAGGTTCTGTGGCTGATTAAGTTGGTAATTAAACTCACTTGGTACATTAGCTGCATTAAATTAGAATCAGAACCTGCCTAATTCATATGGGGGCCCGCAGCGTGGCGATCGGACATGAGGCGCATCCCTTGGACACAGCCCATACCCAATCATGGTAAAGAGCCAATGATATTGGCTCTTTACCATGTGAGGGGCTGTGTCCAATCACAGCTGGCCACATGTGTTGTGCTCGGGATCGCCGCTCGTGCGTTCCCCTGGGGGTGCACAGCGCAGCGATCGGGGATGAGGCGTGTCACAGCCCACCCCCTAACAGGGTAAAGAGCCAATATAATGTGTCCAATCACAGCCGGTCACAAATGTCAACAAACGGCTGTAGTGCCGTTTCCAGGTTCTCTTCCTCAGTGTGTGAGGAGGAGACCTGGGTAAAATAAATACAGTACAGTGCCTAATTGCCCCCCAAAAAAAGAGGACACGTCATCAGCCCCAGATTATCTGTTACCAGCCCCAGAGTACCTGTCACCAGCATCAGTTAACCTATCACCAGCCCATCAGAGTACCCGAGTACCTGTCACCAGCCCATCAGAGTACCTGAGTACCTGTCACCAGCTCATCAGAGTACCCGACTACCTGTCAATGGCCTATCAGAGTACCCGAGTACCTGTCACCGGCCTATCAGAGTACCCGAGTACCTATTACCATCCCATCAGAGTACCCGAGTAGCTGTCACCAGCCCATCAGAGTACCCGAGTACCTGTCACCGGCCCATCAGAGTACCCGAGTACCTGTCACCGGCCCATCAGAGTACCCGACTACCCTGTCACCGGCCCATCAGAGTACCCGAGTACCTGTCACCGGCCCACCAGAGTACCCGAGTACCTGTCACCGGCCCACCAGAGTACCCGAGTACCTGTCACCAGCCCACCAGAATACCCGAGTACCTGTCACCAGCCCACCAGAGTACCCGAGTACCTGTCACCAGCCCACCAAAGTACCCGAGTACCTGTCACCAGCCCACCAAAGTACCCGAGTACCTGTCACCAGCCCACCAGAGTACCCGAGTACCTGTCACCAGCCCACCAAAGTACCCGAGTACCTGTCACCAGCCCACCAAAGTACCCGAGTACCTGTCACCAGCCCACCAGAGTACCTGAGTACCTGTCACCAACCCATTGGAGTATCCGAGTACCTGTCACCAGCTCATCAGAGTACCCGAGTACCTGTCACCAGGCCATGCCTCATAGAATATACGTTGGGGTGTTTGCTTTTCAAAATGGGGTCATTTTGTGGGTGTTTCCATTGTTTTGGTGCTTCAGGACCTTCAAAAGTGTGATAGGTTTTCAGGAAACTAAATGTGTAATTCATGCTCCCAGAACGCCTGTTGGCGCTCCCAGGCATGCTGGGCCTCTCTATGTGGCCAGGCTGTGTAAAAGTCTCACACATGTGGTATCACCATACTCAGGACAAGGAGCAGAAGATATTTTGGGGGGTAATTTTTGCTATGTACATGCTATGTGTTAGAAATATCTTATAAATTGACAACTTTGTGTAAAAAAATAAATAAAATAGGTTTTAATTTTCTTTCCACATATTCCAAATACTTTTGGAAAAAAATGACATGTTCAAAAGACACATTATGCCCCATAGAATATACGTTTAGGTTTTACTTTCCAAAATAGGGTCATTTTGTAGGTAAGTTCACTGTCCTGGTGCTCCAGGACCTTAAAAAATGTGATGGGTAGGAATGAAATTAGATGTGTAATTTATGCTCCTAGAACGCCTGATAGTGCGCCCTGCATGTTAAGCCTATGTGGCCAGGCTGTGGAAAAGGTCCAGAGGAGTAGCAGAATGTATTTTAGGGTGTATTTGGAAGTATGCTTATGCTGTGTGTGAGAAATAACTTGTTATTAGGACAATTTTGTGTAAAGAAAAAAAAATTAAATTTCTTAATTTTGCCAAGAATTGTGGGAAAAAATTACAACTTCAAAAAACTCACCATGCCTCTTACTAAACACCTTGGACTGTCTACTTTCCAAAAAGTAATTTTTGTTCATAAATTTGGGCCAACATGTATACTGCTACATATGTTTGGTAAAAAATAACCCAAATTAGTGGCTATTATTTAGTCTGTGTGAAAGTTATAGAGTCTACAAGCTATGGTGCAAATCATAAAAAATTGATCACACCTGATGTACTGACGGCCTATCTCATTTCTCCAGGCCCTGAAATGTCAAGACAGTACAAATACCCCCCAAATTACCCCTTTTTGGAAAGTAGACAGTCCAAGGTGTAAGAGGCATGGTGAGTTTTTTGAAGTTGTAATTGTTTCCCACAATTCCCACCCAGGGGCGGACTGACAACTCATGGGGCCCCCGGGCAATAGGAGGTTATGGGGCCCCCAGCCAATCAGAGATTATGGGGCCACACAGTATACAATCACACAGTATACACATACATGTACACACAGTATGCACAGACATGTTTCTATTGGCTGAGAAGGTACTGGAGAGGTGGGGCAGCTATAATCTCTGGATTTTTAGACCAAAAGGATGTCGGTAAGGGATATTTCAGAAACAGATGTAAAAAAAACAGATTTTTACATACTGTCCCTGGTTTTACTGAGGCTGGCAACTCTGATGGGACCCCCTAGTGGCCCGGGGGCCCTCGGGAAGTGCCCGAGTGGCCGAATGGTCAGTCCGCCCCTGTTCCCACCTTATATACACAAGACTGGAAGCATGGCAGGTACGGACAAAGGGCAGACTTTTCATGTGAAAGGCAGGTGATTGATTGCTGGGACCTTATGGTGATCGAGTGCTGCGATCTTATGGAAGAGACAGACCTGCCGCACTTGCTGAGCCAGGTTTTGGAAAACTGTATATCTGATCTTGTGCCGGTAGTACACACCAAAGTGCTGGAAAAAAAAAAATCTTATTGGGTGTCAATTTGCCACCCTTCTCAAAGTGCCGCCTGGTTCCAATGGACCAAGCAGGACCCATTCATTTGGTAAGCTAAGATTGCATACAAAAAAAAGTGCATGCACTAATTTTGTGACACAATGTAGCATAACACGTGGTAGTGCACGACTGTGATCTGTGATGTAATGCATTAGCAATGTGCGCATGTTGTGCTGACGTGCATCATATCATGACAAGGCAGTTTGAATGGAGCCTACAGTAATGGGACAGCTGCGGTCAATCAAACAGGAGGAGGGGAGGGCAAAGGGAGTGACCACCCTCTTCTTCCATGATGAACTAGAAGACAATGCTGTGTCATCACATTCTGTAGGGGTGGCCATTAGGAGAGGGTGACAACACTGTGGAGTATTCCACAACCACCTTACAGTGTTAACACACAGAGGTAGCCGTTTTTCTATAGGAATTTTTTTTTCTCTACATCAGCATAATATGATCAACAGGATTCAGACTGTAAGGCTACTTTCACAGTGGGGCGTTGCGTGCGCTGGCGGTAAAGAGGCGCTATATTTAGCGGTGCTTTACCATCGTTTTAGAGGCGCTATTCAGCTGCTAGTGGGGCAGTTTTAACCCCCGCTAGCGGACGAAAAAGGGTTAAAACCGCCTGCAAAGCGCCGCTACGGCGGCGATTTGCAGGTGGGTTTGCAGCGCTGCCCCATTGTTTTCTATGGGAAGGGGCGCTTTAGGAGCGGTAAATACACCGCTCCTACAGCGCTCCAAAGATGTGGCTTGCAGGACTTTTTTGAGCGCCCTGCAAGCGCACCGCTCCAGTGTAAAAGCCCTCGGGCTTTCACACTGGAGAGAAAGCAGCGGCTGTTTCAGGGCGCTTTGCAGGTGCTATTTTTAGCGATGTAGCGCCTACAAAGCGCCCCAGTGTGAAAGGGGCCTAAGAGAAAGCACCAACACAAGAAGCCAGTAGGGCTGCCCATATGCCCCTTACACACGGTCAAATATTCTGATGGAAAAAGTCAGATCGGATTATGTTGTTGGAAAATCCGATCGTGTGTGTACGAAAAGTCAGCAGCTGCCGTATTTGTAGCTGCTGACTTTTAAGTTTAATTTTTTTTTTTTGTGGGCACTCCACTTTAAAGTGTTTCTAAACCCACAACAGTACAATGAGTCTATATATGCAGTAAATCATGCTTGTTATAATCACTGTGGAACCTAAGAGGTTAATCCTCTGCATAAAAAGGCCTTCTTCCACAGTCCCCAAACCATCTGCTAATAGAACAGAGCCTCGTGCCCCGTACACACGATCGGAAATTCGGCCAGCAAAAGACAGATGAGAGCTTTTGGTCGGAAAATGCGACCGTGTGTATGCTCCATCAGACTTTTGCTGGCAGAAATCCAGCCAGCAAAAGATTGAGATCATGTTCTCAATTTTTCGGTCGGAAAAAGTTCCGATCAGAAATTCCGATCATCTGTACCAATTCCGACGCGCAAAATTCCTATGCATGCTCGGAAACAATTTGACGCATGCTCGGAAGCATTGAACTTAATTTTCTCGGCTCGTCGTAGTGTTGTACGTCACCGCGTTTTTTACGGTCGAAAGTTCAGCAAACTTTTGTGTGACTGTATGTGTGCAAGCCAAGCTTGAGCGGAATTCCGTCGGAAAAACCATCCAAGATTTTTCCGCTCATGTGTACGCGGCATCAAGCCTTGTACACACAATCCAATAGTTGGCATGGAATTGTGTGATGACAGACTGTTGGCCTAAAATTCGACTGTTAGTACGCAGACAATTGTTGTCCAACCTTCGGCCAACAAATGTTGGATGACAGGCTAGTCAATTTTCGGCGGACAGCGGTTTGACGTCAGATTTTCGTATGGTCAGTACACAAATCCGTCACACAAAAGTCCAAAGGACAAACACGCATGCTCGGAATCAATGCTCACCAAACACGACATTAGCAGAAGGTGCCAAAAGGGTGGTGCTCAAGAGCTGAAATTCTACGTAGTACATCACTACGTTCGTGTTTGTTGGCCGACAATTGTGGGCCGTTAGTATGCAAGACAAGAGCCAGGCACACACCCTTTTGACAAAAATCAGAATCTCGGTTGGCCAACAATCGTACCATGTGTACGAGGCTTTAGGCTAGCCATAGATTGGAGAATGAAGGAATCTTCCTCACTGTGCCATTGTACAACAGGACAACTCCTCTGGCAGAATACACTGATCAGTGGCTGCATCTGGATCATCCAGGAAACATTTTCCAACATTCCCATCAGCCGAATTTGAATCCACTTCAGCCCCGGAAGGTTTTACCCACTTCCTGACCAAGACATTTTTTGCGATATGGCTCTGCGTTGCTTTAACTGACAATTGCGCGGTAGCGCGATGCTGTTCCAAAATAAAATGTATGTCCTTTTTTTCTCACAAGTAGAGCTTTATTTTGGTGGTATTTGATTGCCTCTGTGGTTTTTATTGTTTGTTATTGTATTGTTTTAAAGAGCAGAAATTTTGAATAAAAAACAATATTCCTTACTTTCTGCTATAAAACATTCCGAATAATTAAAAAAAAAAAAAAAAAATCGAATTTCTTCATCAGTTTAGGTCAGTGTGCATTCTGCTACATATTTTTGGTAAAAAAGTGTTTATTGATTGGTTTGCGCAAAAAGTTATAGCATCTACAAACTATGGGTTAGATTTATGGCATTTCTTTTTCTACTAGTAGATTGATGATTTTTAGTGGGACTGCAACATTGTGGCGGACAACTCTGACCCTAAGTGACACTTTTTGGGGACCAGTGACACCAATACAGTGATCAGTGCTAAACAAATGCACCGATTAATGTGTAAATGACTGGCAGGGAAGGGGTTAACACTAGGGGGGATCAAGGGCTTAAGTGTGTCCTAGGGAGGTGCTCTCTAACTGTGGGGGGGGGGGGGGGGGGGGGGAGGAAAACAGAGATCATGTTTCAGCTCAGCTGAAACAGAAGATCTCTTTTTTCCTCACTGACAGGCACACTGTTGCTCCGTGTCTCCTGTGAACAATCGGCGGGTTGCGGTGGCCATAGCAGCCGCCAGACCCGCTGATTGGCTCCCGCTGTTTCCAATCACAGCGGGAGCAGCAATCCCACGCGCGCCCACTAAACCGCTTGCACAAAATCACGTACAGGTACGTGATTTTGTGCAGCCCGGTCGCCCTGCTGCAGTATATGTGCGGTGGGCGGTCCGGAAGTGCTTAATGCATAACTAAAGGCAAATCCACAGTTTTGGATAGAGTGGAGATGGATTAGAACTCTTGTCAGGTTTTATTGCTTTCTATGCCCCCCGGAAATTCACCTTTTATTTGACCTGTTTACCATTATCAGTGAAAGTAAAAGAAAGTCCCAAATTTTGGATTGTCCCCACAAAAGTAATATAGGGGGACCCTTCCAATGGGGACACAAATTCTGGTGACCTGGGCCCAAGCACCCCCCCCCCCCCCCAAGGGATTACCTAAATTGCAGGGATTTCCTCTCACTTCCTGTTTTGGCTATGGGACAGGAAGTGAAGGGAAATCTCCCCAATGGGACGCAGATGGCAAATATTAACCTTACAGAGGTTTTAACTCTCCCTTAAGCCTCGTACACACGGTGCGATTGTTGGCCAACCGAGCGTCTGATTTTTGTTTTAAGGGCATGTGCCAGGATCTTGTCTTGCACACTAACGGTACACAATTGTCATGCAACAAACACAAACGTGGTGACTTCCTACGAGAAATTTCAGCTTTTGAGCACCCCCCTTTGGGCCCCTTCTGCTAATTCTGTATTTGATGAGCATTTATTCCGATCATGCGTGTTTGTACTTTTGACTTTTTTGTGACGGATTTGTGTACTGACCGAAAATCTGACGTCAAACCGGTGTCTGACGAAAATTTACTAGCCTGCCATCCTACATTTGTTGGCCGAAAGTTGGACAATTGTCAAAAGGAGCATACCAACTGTAAGATTTTATGACAACAGTCTGTCAACAGACAATCCACTGCCAACAATCGCATTGTGTGTACGTGGCTTTACTCTATACAAAATTTATGATACTGTAGTACATTGATTCATATTATTTTGTTATTGTGTTTATAATACCCAGCTGATACATTACACGTATACATGGTTTTGGGATCCTCACATTGGTTTATACGTGCAGGATTGTATTATTCACCTGCAGGGGATGTCAGGTGCACACCTTTTGCATTGAAGTGTGAGGCTATTACCTGCTTAGCTAGTCTATACACTGTGCACCATTAGGCATTACCACGTGGGTGGCCGATTGATGTTATTAATTAATATATATATATTCTTCTCACTTTTAGTGTGTTGTACTAAGATATTGGCACATTTTATCATTTACTTTTACCACTAGGGAGCGCCACCACCCACTGCAGTTACTTCTATTTATTTTCTATTGGCTCCTCAGGGGGTCCAATTAGGGGAGGCCGCACACCTCTGTTTTTTTCCTAAGCGCGGATTACCTACTGTTTTTTATTTATGTTTTATGTTTTCAAGCCTCTGGTCCACTGTCGGAATTTGGTGCATAGACGACTTAAAAAATATCTGTGTAAGAGACCTTTTTTCAACCAAAATCGCTTCTGGTACACTACCAGGGTTAATTGATATTTCCAGGTTATTGTGTACTTTATGGCCTCATAATTGTCATCTTGCTCGGTTGGCAATTGTACGTAGGTATCCAGGGCTTTGCCTCACAGCCCTGGTGTCAGATACTGGGCCCAATGTGTTTGTGGTAGATGGTACAGACAGCATGTTTTTTTCAAAAGACAAGTAATATGAATGTCACAGTCTTTTTCCATTGCTGTAAATTTGGTTGCTTGGCTCACAGGCAGAGGTGCTTCCCTGTGCTCTGGGGAACTGACGTGCTGATTCTGTCACTTCTGCTAGACCTGGTCATCTCCAGTTCGTGCAGGTGTTCTGTCAAAATATCCAACTAGTCAGAAACGCCAACTAGTTTCTTTAAACCATCAGTAATTGGAGATTTTGACGAATTGCTGTTTGGACACAACACTGGCAACTGTATACAGTCCGGTGCACGATATTATGAGCGGAGATTGTTACTCCGCACCGATACTAGCCAACAAAATGGGCACCTCCAAGGCTGCGACAACTATGTCCTTGTTAGCTGCTGTGCTGTCAGAACAGCTATATCTTCCTGTACCGTACTGTATTCGGTTTTGCCGGTGTTGTGTCCAAACAGCAATTAGTGACGTGGTTGGACTTTTTGATGGGTTGGAGAATTTGACAGAACACCGGCAATCAGCTTCCCTCACATAGACTCTCTCTCAACTGCAGTCTGGCATTCCTTTCTTTCAGGCTGGCGCTGAAGAAATTGAGGGTACTCTATAGGATCCATATCCATGATGTGCTGCAGTGTTTCCTACATCTGAGAAGAGTCTATGCTGGTAACAGACAATATGGTACTGGCATGCTCAAGCTGTGGAAATGAAGGTTGCATTCATTGACTCAGTGTCAGTCTCTGTATGCACACAAGTTGATACCAAGCAATGAAAGATGTCTCAACTATTAGGTTGGAAAAGGGACTATAACCCAAGGCTCTTGGTGCCCTAATTATAAACCACTTCCTCCAGTTGTAAAATAATTCTTCTGTATATGAAAATGACTGACGGAGGGAAGTCTCTCTATAAACGTGTTTTCAGGATGCATTGCTAGGTAACAGGCATGAGAGTGGCCTGCTATTATCCCTCAGTGGTGGGGTTTGGTCTACATACTAGCATTTCTGGAGCGTCTACAGCATAGTTAATATTCCTGCCAATAGTAGTGGCTGCACGGGTTTTATACTGTGCAGCCGCCGCCCTTTGTATCCACACTTGTGAGTGCAATATTTACCATCTGTTTTTACATTTATGATTTTACTAAAAGTATCACTGCTATATTTTATGCTTCCTTATTTACTCTCTTTCAACTATTAGGTTGATTAACCAGCAACAACATATAGATGTTAGATCCCTATACTAGCATTTCTGGAGCGTCTGCAGCATCAATTATATTCCTGCCTATAGTGGTGGCTGCACAGGCTTTATACTGAGCAGCCACCATCCTCTGTATCACTATTTTTCTGCTACCTTACTTACTCTCTTTCAACTATTAGATTTTTTAACATCTATATGTTGTTGGTTAATCAAACTGTATCAAAACTTTGGTATCTCCTTAATCCCTTCCCACTGGCCTCCTACAGTATTTTGACAGATTATTAAAGCCAGGAGCTTGTTCATCAAACACTATGGCCAGAAAGAAACGAAGTCAGCCCATAAACGAGGACTTTGTTCATTCATGGAGAAACTCAGAATTCAAGGGTTACTTCTGCAGGGCAGAAATTGAACAAATCCTGGTGCTGCCATGTGTATGCATAGAATAGGCTTTCCAGTTATGATGTATGTAATTGGAGGTTACAGTGATCACACGATCAGGAGACTGTTTTACCTGCTTAGGATCTTTGCAATATGACCAGGAGCTGTCGGTAGCAATGTGATCAAAGTGCTGGGGGGTGGGGGGACACTCGACTAGAGACGGACATTTTCTGGAAATTTTGAACCTGTAGGGAAAAAACTTTTCTTGCCCTATTTTTTTCTGGAAAAAATTGAAATTGTCAGAAAAATAAAAAATAAAAAATAAAAAACTTGGATGGGGTATGGGAAATATGGGATGCCCAGTAGAATAATAGCAAAATTGCTAGGGACAACTATGTACACTATTTATACACTTCTCCAGACTCCTCCTGCACAACTCTCTCTCTCTCTCTCTGCTAGCTGTCCGAACAGGTGGACTACTGCTCCCAGTCAGCCCTCTTCAGGCCCTGCCAGCCCTCCTGGCTGCAGCTGCCTAACTTCACTGCCCACAACATCACAGTCCACACTACTGACTCTGCACCCATCCCAGACTGAACACTCCCAGTCCTCTCTGGTGTGCCTCCCCAGTCCTCCTGACTGTGCATGTCATTCACCAGCCCCCCTGGCTGCAACTGGTGGTTCCCTCCTGAAGACTTGCCTGGCAGTACTAGCTCTTGCTGTCCTCTCTGACTCCTCCTGTACCTCCTCTTCAGATCCTTCATAAGTTATTGAAAGGCTCTGTCCTGCACCTGAGCCCCAGGCCCAAGGTCACCACCCCCCAGAGCTCCCTCCAAGACCCTGACAGCCTAGTACTGCATCCTCATTTCTTTCACCTGACAACTCCTCCCCAGCTGGGCTGACCCTGGGTATTTCAAGGAGGTCTGCCCCCTGCCAATCTTAGTTGGGGATTTGTCAGGGCTCCATGAGAAATCCCAGACAGCTCCACCTTCCTTCCCCTCCTCTTCTTCTAGAATCCTCTAGAAGAAAGAGGGAGGTAACAGCGAAGTGATGCCATCTGTGAGTCATAGCTGCTACTCTGAGCCACTCCCAGCCCACACAAACCAAAAACAAACAGGCCTAGCTTCCAGCTAAGCCTGCTCAAATTTGCCTGCACTATCAAAAATCCAAACATCTAGCACCTACCTATGTAAAGGGTGCTACATATAGTTTGGTTACAGACAGCTAGGACTCATTTGCCCACAAAAGAGATTTGAATTTGGATTCTGCCTTTCATTTTCCACACTATACTGCAATGGTCAAATTAATTTAATTGCTAGTTAAATTAAAAGGCATTTTATACATAACACATACTGTTTGTAAATACATTATTTCTGATTATTTCAATATGAAAGGAAAAAAAGGCTTATTATAAGCGACATTTTGTAATTATTTTGATAAATAACACATGGTGTTTGAAAGCTGGCAAGTTATTAAACATGACATTTTCTTACATCTGGCTTTGTTTCTAAAGCACAGTAATTGCAATAGTTGTTTTGTGTCAAGTAAAATGAATACTGATAACACATCTACCATAATAACCAATACAGTAAATAGTGGCGCTAAAGATAATTAACATTAATCATACAAACATCATCAAGTGATTAAGTGAATACAAAAATATTAATAAGAGTCCAAATAGTTCATACAGTCCTCAATAAAAGAAAAAACGAAAATTCAATGAGTATAGTTGTGAACGAGGGGTCCTGCTTGACAAACTCATCCACCACACCACGTGCAGGTTGTAACACCGCTCCCCTATAGGTGTCAACTCACCAGATAATTTTGCCTCACAATTAATAAGTGACAACCCATTAAGGGTTAAAGGGTATTCATATCTATCTCCGATCTTTAATGGCGATCCCACAGGCAATCCACTTGCGTAAAAACAAAAATTATCCAATAGTGCAGTATCGTTTAACCAAAATGTATTGAAATTAGCTAAAAACCTTCAAACATTGCACTTAACTGATGCACAGTAAAACACGCATGTATTGTAGATTTAATTCAACAGCACTTGTGTCAAGAACCAAGTGTGACCAGACTGTGTGGACTGCAAGGAGAGAACCAAAACGCATGTAAAGTATAAAACATTTTTTATTAAGATGAGTGATATATAAGTACACAACACCTTTAATACCAAACAGTGACAATTAACCCAATAGTGACATACAAATAACAAATATATACAGTAGCTGGGGAATACCGTAATCAAGAACTTAAGCCAGGTCAGGGTCATACACAGAGGATCAGCAGATAAACAAGGGCAGTTCCAGAATCACAAACGTAAACCCAGCCAGGGTCATACACAGGGAATCAGCAGATGGGGAAAAAGTGAATGGGAATCAGGGCACAAGGCCAGGATGAAAGGGAACTATAACACAGGAGGGACACGATCAGGATAGGCTCGGGATGGGGATCAGATAAAGATACTGTACAGGCTCGGGATCGGGTCACAGGCTAGCAGGTCAGGGCGCAAGGACGAAACCAAGGCAAGCATGTGAGTGCTTGTCGGGTATTTATATGTATGCCTGTGATTAGCTTCAAGTGACACCTGAACGCAGGAGGTGCTCCACACTGGCGGACACCGGTACTACAGCCCAAGGATCCAACAGTGCCACCAACAGGTGAATCCCTCCACTAGAGATCCTGAGTGTTGGAATACACCCGCTGGTGGACACTGGTACTGCGATCCAAGAGACCGACAGCGCCACCAACAGGAGAACCCTTTCCTGACAATTTGACTGGCATATCGCAGTCACAGCGGACCCAGCGTGTAATAGACAGACTCTCACCCCCACCGACATCATCACTGCCGGAACGTCACTTCCGATATTACGTCTTGTGTCACTCCTCGTTGCTGTACAGCCATGTTCCGACGCATTTCATCATTACAACTTTATCCTGGGATTTTGGAATCCCAGGATGAAGTCATAATGAAGAAATGCGTTGGCAATGCAATGCAATGTTTGAAGGTTTTTAGCAAATTTTAATCAATTTTGGTTAAACGATACTGCACTATTGGAGAATTTTTGTTTTCATACATGTGGATTGCCTGTGGGATCACCATTAAGGATTGGAGATTGATATGAACACCCTTTAACCCTTTATGGGTTGGCGCTTATTTGCCGAGCATTAGAGTGTGAGGCAAAATTATCTGGTGAGTTGACACCTATAGGGGAGCGGTGTCACAACCTGCGCGTGGTGTGGTGGATGAGTTTGTCAAGCAGGACCCCTCGTTTACAACTATTCCCATTGAATTTTTGTTGTTTCTTTTATTGAGGACTGTATGAACTATTTAGACTCTTATTATAATTTTTGTATTTTAATATTTTTGTATTCACTTCACTTATTACTGGTTGAAGTTTGTATAATTCGTGTTCATTATCTTTAGTGCCACTATTTACTGTATTGGTTATTATGGTAGATGTGTTATCAGTATTTAATTATTTAAAGTGGCAGCTGCATTGGTATATTACCCTTATTCACTTTTTATTTGACTGTGGTGCACTTATGGAACCTATAGTGTAGGAGGGCCTGGCAATTGGACCCTGTGTTTTAAGTAAAATTAATAGTTATTAATCATAAGAACAATATCTATTTTAACATATTTTAAACTGAACCCTGTAGTTGTCATTATTGCAAAAATCCACAAGATGGCATATGTAGCTAAACTGTGTTTGATACTGATAGTCAAATCAAACAAGTGCTTCCAAAATACTCCAAACAGTATTCTAGTAATATTTTTTTAAGAATTTCCCCACTTCAGAGAGTTGACATGCAGCACGTCCCAAACTGCTGGAAAGTTGAATGCTCCTTCCCCTGCTTTCTATGTTATGAAAGTCACGATACAGATTACAGATGAAGTCATGTGCTGTTTTAGGTAAATCTTTTGGAGGGGGTGGATGAAAACCAGTAGTGTTTTTTTTTTTTTTTTTTTAATTAATTAATGCAGGGAATGCATTTAGGTAAAAAAGCATGTAGACTGTAGAACCCCTTTAAGATACACAGAAATAATGAGGCTCTAGGTGCTAGGAAATCCGGGCTTCCATCCACCTCAGAATGTTATGTAGATGTACATCCAGTCATTGGGGGAATTCATTAAAATTTGTCAACCTAAATTAGTGATTACTCATAAGGTTAATATGAGTAAGCCCTAAAAGTGAAACTTTCAGGGCCTCAGTCCCACTATAACCCTCGCTCTTCCCAGCAGCTTGGCTAGTGTCCTAGGAGGTTGGGCTTTTTTCCAGCTGTCTTAGCAAAAAGTCTCCTATATACTTTTTCTTTTTAAATTCATTTTTTACTTTATTGACTTTAATCAATATCCTTGATACACCACTGATATTTACATACATACATACTCTCAGTGACTTAATTTAAAGTTGTACACCACTGCTTGAGCTAGTCTCTACATAGCAGCTATTCAGATTAGTGTGTCATCAAAACAGCTTTGGAGGCCATACCTGGACCCCACTGGATTTAGGATTGTGGAATTAACCTGTAATGTGCCCTTCAAGCATTGAACTCTGCATTTTGGCACTTTCCAGACCTGTGTGTACTGTCTTATTAGCCACAGAGCATTTTGCGGGTAGAGAGCCACAGCAGTTGGGCATTTTTTTCAGATGCCCCTTGAACTCTCCTCTCCATGTTATCTTTTCAGTACATGTACACAGGGTTGTTTATAGTCGTTTCTAGGCAGTTGAGTTTGAAGTGTAGAACCCTGATGTTTAGGCAGGGTTGCTATTAAATGTATTTGCCAAGTGATAGGAGGTTAATTGATTTTACCCTAATTCTTGAATTGCTGCACTTGAATTTCCAGGCCCTCCTACACTATAGGTTCCATCAGTGCACCACAGTCAAATAAAAAGTGAATAAGGGTAATATACCAATTGCTGCACTTTTCTCTTCTGTCACTAGATGGCCGGGTATCTGGTGGCACTAGATAAGACAAGGGCATTGCAAGGACAGATTAGGGATGAATAGGGTGTCTCAGCCAATGGGCAGGGATTTTCTTGGGTCCCTTGGCCTGCTGGGAGAGCCTATTTTTTTGGGTGGAGTCCGGTGATAAGGGTTCTGTGCCACCTGGACGACTGTCTGGGTGGACGTGTGTTGTAATGCCCGGGTTGCTGGGCCATAAGCCTTGGGCCTATCCTGGGGACATCTGGCTGTCTGAGGGCCTACCCAGAAGCAAGAGAGCAGCATAGGGTTGGGACTGCGCCTTGCAGTCCAACCAGAAGCAACGGTTCTGCTGGCCAGAGAACCAGCTGTGGTCGTTGGTAGAGGCGAAAGCTGTCGCCACTAAGGGGCCACCCAGTTTGCGCAACCGGAGACCATTGTCAGTAGCTGAAGCAAGTACCTGAGCAGTATTCTCACCAGTCGGGGGGGGGGGGTGAAGAATTGGGGAAACTTCAGCAGGTGCCAAGCCAGGGACCCAGCCAGTGGAGGTGACACTTGCAGAACATTATTGTGTGCCAAGTCAGGGACCAAGTAGGCCAGTGGGGTGACGCTCGAGGAGTATCTATGAGTGCCAAGCTAGGGATCCAGCAGGGATGCATGGGTGACACTTGAGGAAGATACTGAGTGAGAAGATTGGAAGAGCTCAGGAGATCCAGTGGATAGTGGATCTGTTAGTCTAGTGAAAGACTGTGAGCTTAGCGGAGTGTATTTCTACAATAGGAGATTGTAGAAGAAGTGGAGGAGTTCATTGCAGCCATGTTAGAAACTGTTACAAAATTGTTGCCATAGGAGGCAGCGTTCCTACTCATGCTGATGTGGTGTCTAGCTGGAAGCCTTTCCCTGCATGGCTGTCTGCCTATAGAAGTCTCGGAGTCTGCCAATTAACATTGTATCTACTAAAGGGTGTTCTGGCCCTAACCCTCTCTCCCATAGTTCTGTATAAAAGACAATAAATCTCTTTGCATTCAAAAAGTGTCTGGCATCCATAAATCTACCTTGCATTACACCCACCGTGCCTTGTAACCCACTCTACACAGAAGGATGTCAGCTGTCGCTTTACTCTGGATGTCACCAAGCATTTTTTGGAAATCAAAAAAATGCATTCAGGACGGATGTTTAGAGGAATTTGCTTGTAAACTCGCATTTAGCTACGCTTCGTTTACCAGTGTTTTTCATTTGTTTTTTGACTATTTTCAAAAACACAAAGTGCATTTGAGCAAGGTCCTTGTATTGTGGGTCTTCATACCATCATCTAGTACACCAGAACAGACACTTTCTTCGGAGGAAGAGGATTCTTCAGAACTACACTGAACATTTCTTAAGTGTCATTTGTTCACCCTGGAGACACTTTCTCGCATGGTTAGTATCATGTAGCTGGTCACAGAGCCTGATATTGTGTGGAAGGCCTCTCTTACACCTCTGACTCGGGGGCCCCTGATTGTGTAGACAGGAGGCACAGGAATACTGAGTGGCATGAGTGCTTGCAAGTCTTGCTAGCAGGGCGCTGCCTCTGCACGTTATCAGAGTTCTTTGGTGTGGGCCTTTTTTGAGACGAGTGAGCAGATCGCACCACTGCTATTTGCAATATTTGTCTCAAGCGTATCTCGCGTGGCCAAAACATCAGCTGCTTGGGCACGACAAGCATGACCAGACATATGGCGACCTGCCATGCAGCTCGTTGGCAGGCACACATAAAAGACCCACACCAAAGAACTAAGCGGACCTCTCCTTGCTCCTCCTCAGCTGGGATCTCCATCCCCACTACACCTTCAGTCCCTCTCTGAAAGCTGCTCTGAGAGGACTGAAGGTGTAGAATTAGGTGTGTCACAACCAAGTACTTGCAGTACAACCGACGTCCGATTGCAGCAGGCAAATTTCCCTGCCCCAGCTGCTGGACCGTAGAAAGAAGTACACTCCCAGCCATCCACATGCCCAGCGGTTGAATGCTAGCCTTGCTAAATTGCTAGCACTTCAACTGCTGCCCTTTCAGTTGGTAGACTCGGCCCCCTTCCGTGAGTTTGTTCAATGTGCGGTTCCTCAGTGGCAGGTTCCCAAACGCCACTTTTTCTCGCGGAAGGCGATTCCGTCTCTCTACCGGCATGTGGAGGGCAATGTCCATGCCTCGCTGGACAGGGCGGTCAGCGGTAAGGTGCATATTACCGCTGACTCATGGTCCAGCAGGCATGGACAGGACGGTACCTTTCTTTCACGGCCCATTGGGTCACTCTATTGGCAGCTGGGAGGGATGCAGGACAAGGTGCAGTAGTGTTGGAGGTTGTTCCGCCACCACGCCTCCAAAACGCGACTACTGCTACTGGTTGTGACACACCTCTCTCCTCCACCCCCTCCTCTTTCTTCTTCCTCCAGTGCTCTGTCCTTGGAACCAGCGGTGCTCCGTAGGCGTTCAAGGGGCTACGCAAGTACGCAGGCAAAAAGATGCCATGCCGTGCTTGCGCTGGTGTGTTTGGGGGACAGGAGCCACACTGGGCCAGAGGTTCTGGCAGCTCTGCAGGGGCAGGCCGAGAGGTGTTTGACGCCACGTCAGCTTAAGCCAGGAATGGTCGTTTCTGACAATGGCACCAACCTCCTCTCCGCCCTGCGACAGGGGCAGCTCACCCATGTGCCCTGCATGGCTCACGTCCTCAACCTGGTGGTGCAGCGGTTCTTGGGCAGGTTCCCAGGCTTACAGGATGTCCTGAGGCAGGCCAGGAAAGTCTGTGTGCATTTCCGCCGATCTTATAATGCCAGTGCTCGGCTGACTGAGCTGCAAAAGGAGCTGAACCTGCCCAAGAACCGCCTAATATGTGACATGCCCACCAGGTGGAACTCAACGTTGGCCATGCTGCAGCGACTGCACACGCAGCAGAGGGCCATCAATGAGTACCTTTGCGACTACGGACCAGGACAGGGTCAGGGGAGCTTGGTTTTTTTTCCCCACGTCAGTGGAGCATGATCAGGGATGCATGCACTGTCCTCTCACCATTTGAGGAGGCCACGAGGATGGTGAGCAGTGACAGTGCATGCATCAGTGACACTGTCCCTCTTGTCCACCTGTTGGAGCATACGCTGCGTGGGGGATAATGGACAGGGCACTTGAGGCAGAACAGAGGCAGGAAGAGGAGGACTTCCTTGCCTCTCAAGCCCCCTTTATCCGGACAGTGTTCCTTCTGTCCCACCCATCACACAGGAAGAGGATGAGGAGGAGGAGGAAAAAATGGAGGTGGAGCCTGGCATTCAGGACGGATGTTTAGACTCCGGGAAATTTGCTTGTAAACTCGCATCTTTAGCTACGACCTTCGTTTCAGGGAGGCCTTGCAGAAACGTTCCCAGTGGGAGGTTTTACTCATTTGTCTGACCGATGCGTTCAGACAATTTTTTAGTTATTGTTCCAGCAATCCAAACCTATTTTCAAAAACACAAAGTGCATTTGAGCAAGGTCCTTGTATTGTGGGTCATTTCATCACCACCAGCTACCAGGCACCTGAGGCATCTAGTACACCAGAACAGACACTTTCTTCGCCTAAGGAGGAATGCTTCGACGTGTGATTCTTCAGAACTACAGCCCCTGTTTAACTGAACATGCTTTTCTTAAAGTGTCATTTGTTCACCCTCAGCCCCTGGAGCAACACGTAGTGACTGCTGTGCTCCAAGTACTGAGTGGCATGAGTGCTTGCAAGTCTTGCTAGCAGTAGAGAAGATGTCCATGCTGGACAGGAAAAGTCATCAGACCTCCAGTAAGCATCTGAGCAGGTGGGCAGCTGATACTGCTGAGCAGGTGGAGTTCAGGGAGTGGTCAAGAAAAGCCGGGTCAGCAACTAGAATCAGGATACAGAATCACACGGTCACAGGATAACTGGCTGAGTTTAAATATCCTGTTTGGCACCGATATATGTCACAGGTGCACGTGAGCATCGTCGCGCACGAGAATGCATTAGCCAGTGTCCAAATCTTGCGAGCACGAAAGGGAACATGTTTTAGCCTGTGCACAGAACTTTGTCCAGAGGAGTAATCTCCTCTTGGCAAGCCTTTCCTTATAGTTGGTCTTCATAATTGGGACTAACATCTTCAAGCACACCGCTTGCAGAGACAGGAGAGGCTCTTTACAGGCGCTATGCAGGTGCTATTTTTAGTGCTGTAGCGCCTGTAAATCGCCTCAGTGTGAAAGTAGCCTAAATGTTTCATACACCATAATTCTCAAAGACTGATGTTCCAGCCATGGGAATACTAAGCTAGGCACACCAAGTTAAAACATGCTTTGGAAAACAGGGATGAAACCCATGGATCAATAACGACAGACTCCAAAGAGAGTCACATTCTTTATATTTACCTTCTGTCTAGCATAAGAACCTTTGACTGGCATAACAATAAAAAAAAAAAAAAGTTTTTACAAGCAGAGAGACGTCACTGACACTGCATAAAAAACAACTTAATTTCCAGACCAAAGTTATTCAAGAAATAATTCCACTCTCAAATCTGAAAACCTAAAGAAGTATTTTAAAATGAAAGGTTTCTGAAATAACTATGCTAGTGAGGTTTTTTTTTTCAGAACTGATCAACTATGACATAGTAAGTGAGACATTTAAGTATGTGTCGATATTGGTTAAAATTCTGCAGACATCATAACTAACTTCTCAGCCAGGAGAATGTACAATAATTGCATTTGATTTTTAAATTAGAAGTTTTTTGTTTTGTTTTTTGGACCGGACAGGAAAGGGTTGGAAGCTTTGTGTCCTCATCCCTGCTCGCCGTTTCAGGAAGTCACCGGGGCCTGTCTGCGCATCTGCAAGCTGTGAACTAAACTGAGGCTTGGTTCGCACAGGCGTGGTTCCGCCAAAATGGCGACGGTCACGCATGCACACGGCCGCCGCCGGGTGGCAACGGTTTCCGGCACAGTCGCGCTGCGAGGCGCAGTAAGGTCATCAACGGCTGCAGATTTAAGTAGCTGTCAAAGCAGCTATTCCTTGGGATGATTTGCGGGCTTATGCGGCGGTTCCCCAGGCATTGTTCTTTGGTTCTTAAGGTAAATTACTTGCTGCAGGCTCCCTGGTTCCTCGCTGCTGGCTTTGTTTATGTGCTCTCTCATGCCTGTGTCACTTTTCTCTCTCTTAGTCTTAAATGATTAATTTTCAGTTCAAGCTGCCTTGCCATGGATCTGTCACTGCCACCCTGTGGCCAACCCTTAAGCTGCAGGTAGGATTTGGTTCTTTTTCTTCCTGTGATGCTTGGGTTCACTCATTCAGGAGCTTTTAACCCATTCTTTTCTACTCAGCCCTTCTAGGTCTGAACACCAAAGCATGGCACATGAAGACAAAGACCGTCCTAGGTCTCAATGTCGTCACTCCTCTTCAAGCTAGAGACGTCACAGGTAACCCTCCAGATCCAGACACCACAGAGAGGAGTTTAAAACCACCATTGGCATCACTCTCACTGCCACTCCATCCGCTCTGAGAGGAGAGCTTGCTGGGGATGCGGGGCCCAGATCCCCAAAGGCAAGTCGCTCTGCGAGCAATGCTTTTCTAAAGCTGCAAGAGAAAGAGAGGGTGGAGACCAACAAGTGGAAGCACTGGTCAGAAAGGTGGTCCGTGTGTGCCTGAATAAAGTGGATTCTGATTGTACCCACAACCCTGCTGGCGACACCATGTCAGTCCTTATTAGGGATGATCTCAAGGCCCCAGGCCCTTCACAGCGGAGCCTTTCCTCAATTGAAGCCTCAGACAGTAAGGTGGAGGTAGATGACCCTGGTGCAGGTTTTGAATTTGTCCTAGTATCACAGCTGGTCAAAGCTGTCAAGGAAGCTTTGAGAATGGAAGAGCCAGTGGAGGCACCCTCCAAACAGAGAAAGTATCTTAAACACCTCAAAAAAGATTGCCCTCATTTCCCCCTTTTGGGTGAACTCTGCAAAATAATTACTGATGAATGGGGTGGTGTTGACAGGAAGAATTCCCTGTTAACGAAGGTATCAAAGATGTACCCATTTAAGAGCGAGGATGTGAAACCTCTGGAGTTGGCTCCTCTCATTGACGCAGCCCTAATGAGATTGGTGAGGCATGTCACACACGCAGATCTACATTACAGCGGGTATGACCTGCAAACCAGCTCTAGCTCTCGCAGCACTTTATACAGCGACTAAAGTCTTGCCGAACAATGTAGATGCTTCTCTGCGGAGCATCTCGGAAGAAATGGCTAGGAGCTCACCTATTCATGAACTAAGGTTGGCGGCGGCTTTTCTGGGGGAGGCTTCCCTGGACATAATTCGCCTGGTGGCTCGAAACATGCTGTCATCTGTCATGGTTAAACGTGCCTTGTGACTGCGCACATGGGTAGCTGACCCTGCGTCCAAGCAGGCATGGTGCAGGATTCCCTTTGAGGGTTCGCCCCTCTTTGGGAACAAATTGAGATTCTGGAGATTTCAGTTTTCCCTAGATGTCAAGAAAGCTGAGTCGGTATCTAGAAGCTACGGCTCCGTTCCGTCAGTTTGACCATCTGTTCGTTCTTTTTCATGGGAAGAATAAGGGAATGCATGCCTCTTCCAGATCTATCGCAAAATGGATTGTTAAGGCCATTCAGTGGGCCTATAAAGTCAAGGGCTTGGCACCTCCAGAAGCGATGACCGCTTACTCAACCAGAAGCGTGTCTACATCATGGGCGGCTTCACGTCACATGACTCCCGAAGTTATTTGCAAAGCGGCCTTGCGGTCTTCAATTAACACGTTAATGGCGCACTACTGGGTAGAGCCAGCCTCGTTATCTTCTGTTAAATTTGGTTTACGTATCTTGTCTGTCGATGGTGCCAATTAAACCTTTTCTTCTTTTGTCCAGCACTTTGCCCACCCGGGTGTGAATGGATAGTTATTTCCCACACGTAGGCTGCCATAGAGTCTGTCAGGAAAACAGAAAATTTCTATCAAATACCGTAATTTTCCTTTCCTGATGGACAGCAGGAGTTCCCTCCCAGTGGCTGGAGTAGGCTAAATTATGGAACACGGCCTATGGCCCAGAACAAAGATTTATGGGAGAAGGGTCCTATGAGGGGCAAAATTAATCCACATGTAGGCTGCCATGGAGTCCATCAGGAAAGGAAAATTATGGTAAGTATTTGATAGAAATTTTCTGTTTTCTTGTTTTGTTTTTCAATTGGGCACACTCTAGTCGAACATGAACATTTTTATTTGAAGAGGAACTCCAGACAAAACTCTGTTCAAATGAAAGCGGAACTTCATTTTCTTAATCAACATTGACTATTTTTAATCTTTATGCCGCTGGCATTAGTAAATATATAGGAATGTATATCATATTTACTTATTTTAAACTTTTTTTTACATTTCTTCAGTTACTTCCTGGTTTCCAGGCCTAGGCAAATTATGTCATACATCTCAGGAGTCTTCAGGAGGGAAGGGGGGGGTTTTCTCAGCTAGACACACCCACCTGCCTGCGCTAGGGACAGATGGATTCCAGGAAGTAAATGTTAAATGAATCATATGTCCTTACTCAAGATGTCCACTTCAAAAAAAACTAGGGGGTGTTTTTCAAAGTGATTTCTTAGCAAAATAAAGCATAGAAGCATGGATGGATAGATAAGTTTTCTTTGAATATTAAAAATGAATTAAATAGTGTTTTTGATTTGTGGTGCTCAGATGCAGTGTAGAAAGGATAAAAATACTGTCAGGTTTTCATTGCGGTCTGTATCCAATATAAGGAGATTCCCCTTAAAGCAATGTTCCGGCCTCCCCCTCCAAAGTATAAAAGTCAGCAGCTACACATACTGTAGCTGCTGACTTTTAATATTAGGACACTTACCTGTCCTGGAATCCAGCGATGTCGGCACCACAGATGATGTTTCCATTGGCGGTCTGATGCTGCCGCTGCCATTACCGGTAAGGGAGCACGGCTATGAAGCGAAGTGAAAGGAGGAAAGGAGGAGGAGGGGGCCGAACTTCTGACATACCTCACTGTGGCGATTTCTGCCGGGAGTGGGGACAGGGTACCTGTGAAAAACAGATACCCACTCCCCCCGAAAGGTGCCAAATTTGGCACCGGAGGTGGGGAGGAGACAGATAAGCGGAAGTTGCACTTTTGGGTGGAACTCAGCTTTAAAGAAATTCCATATCTCCCAACTGTTCCAATTTCTGCAAGACTGCCTGGAAGACCCACCCAATGTCCTGACACTGAGTGCTGGAAGGCTCACCCCAGCACCCAATGCTGGCATCAGATCTTTAACCCACACAGAACACACACAGGAAAGTGAGGAAATCAATTCCCATTTCCTGTTTTGGGTCACCTGATGAAAATGCCACACGACAGAGCCAAATGATAGTTTGGGAATAGACTCCCTCAGTATGTTAAGAGCTACTATGCTGGTCCAAGATCTGAAGGGCTGCTGCTGGTTGCTAAGTAGTCTCCAAATGTTGGAATCAAGTTTTCCTTTAAGGTAGCCTTAGACAGAAAAGCTTATGTAATGAAAGAGTTTTTTAAAATAATATTTTGTCCTGAGGTTTATGTGTGTCTGTAAGAATTTCACTTTTGGTACAGTAATCACTTATGCGGGTACAAGTATTTTGTGGGTACAAGGATTGCAGCATACGTGTGAAGTGTATACTGTGAGTAGACGCAGACTCTAACTATGACCCATTAAACCACACTCAGTAGTCAGTGCTACATATCCAAACCCACTTTTTGCCCAGATATTACCATACAAATGTGGTAGTTATATCATCGCTGTGCTTCACTTAACCTGTGCAGAGAGCAGAGCTGTGGGAGGGACACAGCAGGTCTACCCACTACAGGCTGCAGAAAACTATAGGTGGGGGAAAATACAAGACCAATCACCCTGCACAAGGAGAGAAATGGGAAATGATTGGTCTTTGCTACAGGAAACTCCCTCATAGAAAGAAAAGTTTCACATTGGATTATTATAAAGCTGGCAAAAAAACACAAAGTAAATCAAAACTCAGATGAGAACACATGCCCCCACATTACCCACATCCTATAATTGTATGATCATTGGGGACAGTGCAATCCACCAGAGAATCATTCACTACTACAAAAGAATATTGGACACTCCTGCCAATCAGAAACCACCTTGTATTTTTGCCAGTGAATACCAGGTGAGCTTTAATTGGCCAAGGTGGAGATTGTGGCTTAATCCGCCCCTCCTCTTCATTTTGAACCATTACATCTCACCTAGTATTCGTTGACAAAAAAGCAAGGAAGTCCTGAGTGGCAGAGGGACAGGAGTGTCTGGCTGTCAGAGAAATATCACGCTGCAGCGCCGGCTCCCTAGGGTGCGCATGCGGGATAGAACGGCACAGCAGCGCACACAGGTACGCAGGATAGCGGGTGCGCGGCTCTCGGGTATGTGTCCTTTACCACTCAGCGCGGCGCACGTCCGTGCGCGATCCTGACAGGAAGCGTGTGCGCATGCGCGCGCCTAGATTCCCCACCTGACCACTTACCTGGCCTATAAAAGGCCTTCTCCTTCCCTTCTGAAATTGCTGGTTTGCTGTCTCAGTTCCCTGAGTACCTGGCTTCCTGTTCCTGTATCCTGTGTCCTGTATCTTGTTCCTTGTGCCTGCCTGTGCTTGACCCGGACCTCTTCTGACCACCGCTGCCTCTCTCCAGTGTTTGACCCCTTGGCTTGCCTCTTGAATATCCTTCTGCTTGATTACCTGTGTTTGACCCTCGGCCTGCCTCCTGGACATTCTTCTGCTACTTACCAGTGTTTGACCCCTTGGCTTGCCTGTTGGATATCCTTCTGCTTGATTACCTGTGTTTGACCCTCGGCCTGCTTCCTGGACTTTCTACTGCCTCTGGCTTGTGTTTGACATATGCACCCTTGGACTGCCTCCCAGTGTATGACCCGGCTTGCCCATAGCCTCTTCAGCCTCTTCCTTGTGTTGGCCCTGCCAGGTGTCTACTTCCAGTGCAGCTTCATCTACACACGGTCGCCAGCTCTACTGCACACCACCTGCAACCCACCTGCTGGCAACCCGTGCATCTTTGTGCTCGGTGCCTACTGTACCCACTCCAGGGGCATCGCGCACTTAGTCGCAAGGGGAGCAGCTCTCAGCATCTCGGCCCAGGTGAGTACTCATGACACTGGCACTCTTTTTTTTCTGGCAGCAAAGTCACTTCTACCCCACTGAAAGCTGACAGTGCTTACTGTATGAAGTAAATATTAATGTAGCGCTACCCTTGAAGGAGAAGCTTGGTAATTTCCTGCGCCTCAAATCCAAAAACAACCTCAGCCCCACTGACCTGGTTAAATGAAAGTCACAGCATCGCGCCGCTTTAACTGACAATTGCGCGGTCGTGCGACATGGCTCCCAAAACAAATTGGCGTCCTTTTTTTACCCACAAATAGAGCTTTCTTTTGGTGGTATTTGATCACCTCTGCGGTTTTTATTTTTTGCGCTATAAACAAAAAAAGAACGACAATTTTGAAAAAAACACATTATTTTTTACTATTTGCTTTAATAAATATCCCCCAAAAATATATAAAAAACATTTTTTTTCCTCAGTTTAGGCCGATACGTATTCTTCTACATATTTTTGTTAAAAAAATAATCGCAATAAGCGTTTATTGATTGGTTTGCGCAAAAGTTATAGCGTCTACAAAAAAGGGGATAGTTTTATGGCATTTTTATTAATCATTTTTTTTTTTTACTAGTAATGGCGGCGATCAGCGATTTATATTGTGACTGCGACATTTTGGTGGACACATCGGACAATTTTGATACATTTTTGGGACCATTGGCATTAATACAGCGATCGATGCAATAAAATTGCATTGATTACTGTAAAAATGTCACTGGCAGTGAATGGGTTAACCACTAGGTGGCAGTGTAGGGGTTAAGAGTACCTAGGGGCGTGTTTGGGGGCGTGGCTGTGTGTGACACCACACTGATCGCTGCTCCCGATGACAGGGAGCAGACGATCAGTGCGCTTTCACTAGGCAGAATGGGGAGATGTTGTTTACATCAGCATCTCCAGTTCTTGAGCTCCGTGACACGATCGCGGGTATCCCCGCGGCGATTGAGTCCGCGGGACCCGCGACCCCGGTCACTGAGCTCTCGGCAGACGCCTGCCGCCGGCGGGAAATTCAAAGTAACGTACGGGTGCGTTACTTTGCCCAGCCGTGCCATTCTGCCGACGTAAATCTACAGGAGTTGGTTGGGAACCGGTTAAGTGCAGCTGAAGACAGTGTTTCGACTTGCTCCTTGCAGCCAAATACCTAGTTACGCTACTCCAGTGCTCATACAGCTATAGCATGTGGATGAATGGATTTAACCAGGGCGGCCTGCAGTAAGTCTGTTATGGCTAATTATTCCTGGAGTTCTGGTTTATGTTCTCACTGAGGAAGGCTACATAACAGGCATTTGAAAAGAGGCTTCAGTTTTGCCTTGAATTTAAGAATACTACATATGTGTAAGGAAATAAATAGGATAAATGGAACATGGAGAAAGGATGGAGAAGAATCTATTGAAATATTATTAGTATTGAAATTATGTGCTTGAAGCTTCTTAAAAACGGCTTTACTTTTTTGGAGGATGTTAGATTATGTCTTACAGCAATATAAACATGAACAGGAACAAGGAGCATACATGTACACTGACAGAACGTACATCCTGTGACTACATTACCATAGTATACACATTATAATACTGCAGTGCCACCTACTGGTATAGATAGGTATAATGCATATATATAAATACAGTATCTCACAAAAGTAAGTACGCCCCTCACATTTTTTGTACATATTTTAATATATATTTTCATGTGACAACACTGAAGAAATTACACTTTGCTACAATGTAAAGTAGTTAGTGTACAGCTTGTATAACAATATAAATTTGCTGTCCCCTCAAAATAACTCAACACACAGCCATTGATGTCTAAGCCGCTGGCAACAAAAGTGAAAATGTTAAATTTGGCCCAAAGTGTCAATATTTTGTGTGGCCACCATTATTTTGGATCTGTTGAACTGCTGGAGGAGTCTGATCCCACCCCCTGTGACCCCACCGATACACAAAGTAGGGTCTCATTCAAGTTGAGATCTGATTTTTACCCTGTGGAGTCCTGAGGGAGGGATCTTGACCTATTCCAACTATTAGTGGAGAGAGATTTAGTCCAGCTTGCACGTGGGTGTCGCAGGGAATCTTCTCCCCAAAATCTCACACAGACAGAATTAGCCTCTCTTAGATCACTGTCAGCGGACAAGAGCATAGTCATTAGAAGTGCAGACAAAGGGGGTAGTGTGGTTGTCCTAGATTCCACCACCTACAAAGATGAAGCACTGCGCCAATTATCTGACTCTGACACCTATCAGCGCCTTAGATCTGATCCCACTCAGGTATTCAGAACCAAACTATCCACACTATTAGATAGAGCAGTAGCATCGGGTATCTTTTCATGTACTGAAAAAGCTTTATTTATCCCAGACTGTCCCATTATACCAGTTTTTCATCATTTGCCAAAAACGCACAAGGGCTTCACGCCTCTTACAGGTCGTCCTATAGTGGCAGACATAGGGTCCTTAAATGAGCGGTTGGGTGAGTGGGTGGACAACCACCTTCAACCTCTAGTCTCCAGCTTGCCGGGTCACCTCAGGGACACTAAGCAACTGCTATGCAAATTACACGATTTTGAGTGGCAACCATCATGTAGATGGATCACATGTGATGTGACTAGCCTTTACTCAAGTATACCCCATCACTTGGGATTGCAGGCAGTTGCATGGGCTCTGAGGGAATCTGGCAAGTTTTCACTAGTGCTACAAGAATTCATTGTTCAAGCCCTGGAATATCTTTTAACTCACAATTTTTTCATGTTCGACGGGGACTTTTATCTCCAGAGATGCGGGGCCTCCATGGGAGTGAAATTTTCGCCTTCCCTAGCCAACCTTTATATGGGTTGGTGGGAGAGGACCCGCATCTTTGGACATGACAGTCCCCGTCGAAACGATACAATCTTTTTCGGTCGATATATAGCTGTTTATTTCCAGTGATGAACATACTGACCTATGCACTTGGCTCATGTACCTTAATGACAACGATTTAAATTTACGTTTTACGGGTACGCTTAATGCCCATACCATAGAGTCTCTGGATGTTAAACTTTCAGGGGTTGATGGTAAAATAGTCACAAGTCTCTATAGGAAGCCCACTGCGGGTAACGTTTTGCTTAGAGCAGATTCTGCGCATCCAGGTCATACCATCAAAGGGGTCCCATTTGGTCAGTTCCTCAGGCTGAGGCGTATCTGCAGCACATCAGAAACCTTTCATGCTGAAGCCAAACTTATGGCATCAAGATTTGCAAGCAGAGGATATCTTAGTGCCAATATAGACAAGGCCTACACATCTGTTAGTCTAATCTCAAGGGACAGTTTGCTAAAAGACAAGCCCTGTAATAAACACCCCCACAAGTCATCATTTTCTATAGATAAAATACCCATTTTTTCTACGCCATATAGCACTGAATATGTTAATATCAAAAATATCATTATGAGATACCTTCCTGTCTTGTATGGAGATCTAGCATACACCAGTGTTTTGACGAATGGCATCAAGGTAGTCTCACGGAGGGCCCCTACTCTAGGCAATTCTTTATCACCCAGTTTGTTTCTTTCTCATCAGCCTAAACCCAATTGGCTTCACTTTAAAGGTAACTTTAAATGTGGCCAAAAAGGGTGCGCATACTGTACACACATAAAAACTGGACCTGATATTAAGTCCTGTGCCAACAAAAAACGCATGAAATATGCACTTTTATCAACTGCAATACGTCTTTCCTGGTTTACATCATTACCTGCACCAGTTGTCACATTCAATATGTTGGTCGTACTACACGCCATTTGAAGGATTGGCTATACGACCACTTGTATGATATTACTAAGAATCACTCCACCAATGTAGCTAAACATTGGAACCTGGTGCATGCAAAGGATGTTTCCAGTTTAGTTGTGCAAGGGGTTGAAAAGATAGTAACGCCCAAAAGGGGAGGGGATAAATTCCGTTTACTATGTAAACGTGAAGTTTATTGGATCTTCATTTTCATACAAGAATATTTTATACAAGAATTCCGTCAGGTTTGAATTTTGAATGGGATGTTTCCCACTTTTATGAGTGATAAAACCTTTTCGCCTTTTTCTTTTTTCTTTAGATCCAGATGCAACCACAAGACCTATCATGTGCTTCACACACATCCTTTCGGATGTTTTATCCCTCCCCTATAAAGTTTTCCACCATTTACAGACATATAGGCATATAAGTCTATGAGATATGATAGATGTCACATCCACATGATGCATCGCTCAGAGAATATACATATAAGCCACAGGGACATAGCCCATCTAATGTAATTTGCTACATGCTATTTATCTTGCGTACCTCCACACTCATACCGATGTCTGACATCGTTTTTTTGTGTTGCGATCCAAGATGACCACAGCGTCCAGCCAGTGGTTATCACGGCTGCAGGAGACTCTGTTTTTCAACTGTTCTCCCGTCTGGGAATGGTTACCTTCTTCTAGACGAGTAAAGGTTTTTCTATACTTTGTCATTATATATACACACTGATGCGCAAATTTTTATCTGTATGACAGTATTGTTATATAGAGAAACATATATACCTATGGTTTTAGATGTTGTCTCTTGTTCGCTCGGGACCATTGGGTTGCTGTCAGATGTTTAATATAGCTATGTCTACATTGGAGAAAATATTTCTCACTGTCGATTTACACATATATCAGCCTATAGGTATTCATACGCAATTTATAATGTCCCAGCCAAGTGCGGCTCTTTTCACTAACTTTCACATAGACTGACACCGGACAAATCATTTTGGATAGGCTTTGATAAGAGATCGTTCAGTGCTTTAGGCAACGGTGTATTAAATGTGACATTTTCCATCCCTCATCAAGTGCTTGCTCAGCTGCTACTGATATATGCCTATGTCGGCCGACATTTCATTGTATCAATATAGGCTATCCCCGACCGCATTCAATCTATATATCACTGTGTGGCTTTGAATTTCTTTGCCCCATGTATATATAGATACCCATTGACTTGTTGCTCTGGTCTTGGAAAAACAAGTTTTTACATATCCTGTGCTCAACTCCGGTACATTGACTTGGGCACAGGAATCTACTGCATTTACTTGCAATACCTTGACTTGACTATGACATTGTTTATTAGGTCACGATCACTGTACATGGGGAAATACACGGTGTACAAACCCTTGATCTGTAATAAGGTTAAACAACACATTCCTATATCGGTTGTGTCCCAACCCTGTTTGGTTCTGTTTTGTTTCTTTTTGCTTACTTTTTCTCAAACATCCAGATTTATAGATAAATATTGGTAATGGTTGATTTCCGTCTGTAAGGATAAACTAGGCTGTCTTCCCCTCCTCCTTTCTACCAGTTTTTCCAGCGTCCGCGATACTTCTAAATCTCAGTGCCCCATACACACATCGATATCGGTCAAAATCTCAAATGTGATGGCCGATACCTTCTGATAGAGTCAATTTTTTACTTCAACTAGTTCTCAAAGCGATGAATCCCAGTTACTGACCGTACATCTTCTACACACACAGAGTAACCAATAAAGGCTAAACATCGGCTTCATTTGTGTGTAGCAAGCAGGATTCTGCAACAAACCAATTATTAAGACACAGCGGTCTGTGTCTTGTGCAGGTTACCAATAGGGCACAATCACATTAACAATGATGAAAAGGCGATGTGGATACATCCTCCGTAGGTTTTACAGCTGCCGATTCCATTCAGATTTAATGTTTTATTATTCAAAAGTTTTTTGCTCTTAGTGTGTTACCCAATTTGTCTATAATGGGATTACTACAAGAAAAGATCATTATGTGTACACAATATAACACTGATGTATTGATTCACACAATATAGCATAATTGTATTGATTTGACATTAATTCTTCAGGAAACACGGTCTTTTTCATTACACATTGTATACTGCCATCACTATGAATGTAACAGTTTGGCAAATATTTTTGGATTTCCACATGTGTTGCTCAATGGGCTTTATTCAAGGAATTTGGCTAATATATACATTTCACATGGAGGGCAGGCTATGTCCATAAACTTGGAGTCTTTCCAAAAGGAAAAAAAATAAAAAAATAAAGAGAAATAATAATAATAAGAAAAAAAAAATAAAAAAAATAAAAAAAAGATTTTTTTTTTTTTTTTTTTTTTTCTCACTTCACTATATTTTATCTTTTTATTTCACATTTGTTTACGTGTTCACACGCACACTTTTATGGGAAATACACTTTTTTTTTAGCAATTCCTTTATTCACCCATTCATTTATTTATTTATTTTTATTTGCCCAATGTTGGTTCATCCATACATAGGATTGAACCATTGCGACTACACTTTACACACTGTTTAATGTCAACTAATAGCAATACACCTGCATAATGCACATACTTTTCAGGACTCCACTACAGTCTTTGAGTTTTTTGAAGTAAATCAAAGCACTCACCCATGCATTCTGGCTTATTTATTCATTTATTCACACAAAAAAGAATTGTGGTTAGTTTATTTTCACAAAATAGAATTGTTTTACATGATACTTCAAATTTCCTTATCTTTTCACTACAAGATTTTAATTTGCTTGTCTTTTTAATTGGTTATACTCGGTCTCATGGTCCATTTCAGCTGCACATCTTGAAATCCAATCAACACCAGACTCTGCTTGTTTGCCACAGCTTTTTTCGATCATGTAATTATGTGACCTATACGTTGTAACCATATATATTTGATGTCCACTTGAGAGTATATCAGCTATGAGTAAGCACTGAAATACAGTGCGAAACTCGTCAGCTCTGTACCCCCCTTTTTGCCGTGTTTGGATTGTGGTGCCTTTTTGCTTTTAAATAAACCCTTTGGATTTTATTTTCCGGTGTGCGGCTGTCCGGAGTTCTTCCTTTTGATTTCTAATCGTTGTGCTATTAGCCAGCACCTGGGGCTCCCACACAGGAGCAGGAGCATTCGCTTGTAGGGAGAGTCTTGGAGCGGTGGTCATTTGTTTTTCATCTACTGGTATAGATAGGTATAATGCATATATATAAATACAGTATCTCACAAAAGTAAGTACGCCCCTCACATTTTTTGTACATATTTTAATATATATTTTCATGTGACAACACTGAAGAAATTACACTTTGCTACAATGTAAAGTAGTTAGTGTACAGCTTGTATAACAATATAAATTTGCTGTCCCCTCAAAATAACTCAACACACAGCCATTGATGTCTAAGCCGCTGGCAACAAAAGTGAAAATGTTAAATTTGGCCCAAAGTGTCAATATTTTGTGTGGCCACCATTATTTTCCAGCACTGCCTTAACCCTCTTGGTCATGGAGTTCACCAAAGCTTTACAGGTTACCACTTGAGTCCTCTTCCACTCCTCCATGATGACATCACGGAGCTGGTGGATGTTAGAGACCTTGCTTGTTCCTCCACCTTCCGTTTGAGGATACCCCACAGATGCTCAATAGGGTTTAGGTCTGGAGACATGCCCTGCCAGTCCATCACCTTTACCCTCAACTTCTTTAGCAAGGCAGCGGTCATCTTGGAGGTGTGTTTGGGGTCGTTATCATGTTGGAATACTGCCCTGTGGCCCAGTGTCCGAAGGGAGGGGATCATGCTCTGCTTCAATATGTTACAGTACATGTTAGCATTCATGGTTTGCTCAATGAACTGTAGTTTCCCAGTGTTGGCAGCACTCATGCAGCCCCAGACCATGACACCCCCACCACCATGCTTGACTGTAGGCAAGACACACTTGTCTTTGTACTCCTCACCTGGTTGCCACAACACATGCTTAACACCATCTGAACCAAATACATTTATCTTGGTCTCATCAGACCACAGGACATGGTTCCAGTAATCCATGTCCTTAGTCTGTTTGTCTTCAGCAAACTGTTTGCGGGCTTTTTAATGCATCATCTTTAGAAGAGGCTTCCTTCTGGGAGGACAGCCATGCAGACTAATTTGATGCAGTGTGCAGCATAGGGTCTGAGCACTGACAGGCTGACCCCCCACCCCTTCAACCTCTGCAGCAATGCTGGCAGCACCCATACATCTTTTTCCCAAAGACAACCTCTGCATATGAAGCGGAGCATGTGCACTCAACGTCTTTGGTCAACCATGGCGAGGTCTGTTCTGAGTGGAACCTGTCCTGTTAAACTGCTGTATGGTCTTGGCCACCGTGCTGCAGCTCAGTTTCAGGGTCTTGGCAATCTTCGTATAGCCTAGGCCATCTTTACGTAGAGAAACAATACATTTTTTCAGATCATCAGAGCGTTCTTTGCCATGAGTTGCCACGTTGAACTTCCAGTGACCAGTATGAGAGATTGAGAGCGATAACACCAAATTTAACACACCTGCTCCCTATTCACACCTGACACCTTGTAACACTCATGTCACATGCCACCGGGGAGGGAAAATGGCTAATTGGGCCCAATTTGGACATTTTCACTTAGGGTTAGATGCTAATGGCTGTGTGTTGAGTTATTTTGAGGGGACAGTAAATTTACACTGTTATACAAGCTGTACACTCACTACTTTACATTGTAGCAAAGTGTCATTTATTCAGTGTTGTCACATAAAAAGATGTAATAAAATATTTACAAAAATGTGAGGGGGTTACTCACTTCTGTGAGATACTGTGTATATATATATATATATATATATATATATATATATATATATATATATATATATATATATATATATATATTTAGTTCATAGTACTTGACATTACATGCTGTCGTTCTTCCAACATGTAGAAGACAGACTGAGCAATAGCCTGCAATGCCAAGCTGCAGCAAGCAAAGCCAGCAGAATATTAGCATGCATTAAAAAGGGGATTTACTCCAGAGATAAAACGATAATTCTACCACTTTATAAAACTCTGGTTTGGCCACATCTGGAGTATTCCGTCCAGTTCTGGTCACCAATCCTTTAGAAAGGATGTGCTGGAGCTGGAGAGAATCCAGAGAAGAGCAACAAATTTAATATGGGAGGACCTCAATTATGAGGAACAAGCACTACATTTATTTTCCCTGGAGAAGAGACGCTTGAGAGGGGATATAATAGTGATATACAAATATCTCAATGGTGCCATTTTTCAGTCTCCTGCCTGGGGGGTTTTCATTGTCAGAGCCTATAAGAATGTGGAACCCTCTTCCACAATCTGTGGTGTCAGCAGGAAATATTAATAATTTTAAAAGACCCTTGGATGTGAATCTTAGCAAACACAATATACAGGGATATAGTTATACAGTAAACCCCCCTCCATCGCTGGGGTTATGTTCCGGACCCACCCGCGAAAAGTGAAAAACCGCGAAATAGAAAGACCCTATTTAAATACACCCTAGGCATGTTTTGTTAATTTTTTAACAGTATTTAAAGGTCTTTAAACACACTTTTATGCAATAGAAACACATTAAAGATAGAGAGAAAGATCAGAAGAGAGAGGATTTTTAAAACACAAAAATATTGTCTTAACAGTACAGTATACTGTACAGTACAGTAAAAAATAGAGTACATAACTGTGAAAATGGCAAAATATTACCACAATATCAGAATAACAGGTCCTAATTAAAATACCGCAATATACCGGGACCGCAAAAACTGAACCGCGATATAGCGGGGGTTTACTGTAATGATTATGTACACAAACACACACACCAACACAGGTTGAACTGGAACTGGACTGTTGTCTTTATTCAACCTTACCTACTGTGTAACTATGTAATGTAGCTGAAAAAAAAAAAAAAAAAAAACAGACCTGGAGGAAGACTGGGGATACTGAATAACTCTAAACAGTACCACCCAATGTCAAACGGCAGCTGCAAAGCAATACAAATGTTGGCATACAAAAAGAGAGCTAAAACCACACAATTTTTTCTATCTTCCTTAACACTGTGCACCAAAGCAATGGAATGAGTTTACATTTTTACCCTTTTAAACACCATATGCCTATACACACACAAATGCATGCATAAACACATGCAAATATGTGACATGAGCATCATTTATTACCTAAATAAGTGAAATATGTACCGTACTAGTTTTAACACTACTCATGATAACAGCACATGAATCAAAATAGTCAGCAGTTTGTTATTGTGCTGCACCCATACAGTACATTAATGTTTCTATAATTTATTATCATACAATAATGAAACAACGTGCTGCTTTTTAGCCTACAGGGTTAAATTAAGTTCTCCAGAAAAAATTTAAGAAACACATATTTCCAAATAAAGCCTGTGTTCTGACAGGGTGGCAATAAGAAGAACTTGAGAAGAAACAGTATCAAACTCAGCCATATGCCAAACAGAATGAAGATCCATATTGTTAGGGCCAGACATCTTAGTGATGTGTTAGCATGACTGCAAATTATATTCTGTCACCTCGCCTCTTTGTATAAGAAGGCAGAAACTACTAACAAACTTTCCACAACAGCAAATTTTACACTTCTGTTATAAGTGCTATATGGGGTTCTTAGATGATGCAGAATGTAAGCGATGCACAAGTGCATATGACATTGAAATGAATGCATAAGCACTTATAGTTAAATTTAACAGCTTGTATTGTGCTCCCCTAATTCAACTATTTCTATATGTACAGAGTAGCAGGCAACAACTTTCTCCAATATCTCTTAATACCAAAAAAAGTTTTACTAGCTATTCTCTGCAGGTACTCTGTGCAGAACATAGCGACAGACAGCAGGTATACGTAGTGCAAAGTAATGCTGCGTACACGCGATCGAAATTTCGGCCAGCAAAAGACCGATGAGAGCTTTTCATCGGAAAATGCGACCATGTGTAGGCTCCATCGGAATTTTGCTGGCCGAATTCTCGGCTCGTCGTAGTGTTGTACGTCACCGCGTTCTTGATGGTCGGAATTTGGTGTGACTGTGTGTAGGCAAGACAGTTTGAGTGGAATTCTGTTGGAATTCTGTCGGGAAAACCATCAGAGCTTTTTCCTAAGAGAAATCCGATCGTGTGTACACGGCATGAGAAGCAGAAAATCTCTTTCCTGACGCCAACATGGCAGCATACTAGTGATAGAGCTCCGCCTCTTGACCACTCCCTCAGGACCAGTGAATAGCATAAATATAAGGCCTAGTTAGGCCCCACCCCATTCTTCTTTTTTTCCTCATACCTCAACGCACCAGTGAAGAGTAAGCAGTACTATGCCCCCCCCCCCCTGCCTCTGTGCAGCATCCGGCTGGGTTCAAGCCTCTCCCAGTACGAAGTCCCAGAGCTCAGGCTGCTAACATGCGCTAAAAAGCCTGGGAATCCCTTCTGTGGGTCTTATTGGGGCCCCTGCAGTGTTTCCTCTTTAGGAACGAAATCTGCTTTTAAAATTGATAACTGCAGCACTTGTGGAATATGGGGGGCCAGCTATGCTTTATCTCTCTTAGCCCCTTGTGTCTCCTCGTGTCCTTCATTACCTTTCCCATTCCCTGCTGTCCTCTGCAGGTGTTGCATGTGTGTGTATAGGTATGTATGTATGTATGTATATGTGATATGGGTGTGTGTATATGTATATACACGTTTAAAAAAAAAAATTGTATGTGGATGTGTGGGTATGCATATGTGTGGGGGTGTATGTAAATACATGTATGTATTGTAGGGGATCAGAGGGGTGAAAGGTCAGTTCAGTAAAATAAAAATGGTTTTATTTAGCAAAACAAACAGAAGAAAAAGACAGGCTTGTCTTGTCACACAGGTGCAGAGATAGGAAAGGTTCAGTCTCTTTAACCAACAGGCTGATATATAGACAAAGTACATGGCTCTAGTCTGAGATACAGTTTTTTTTTTATATGTTTTAACTAACCCCAGCAAATGAATCCTTAAACTGAATGCTGTGTGTGTCTCTCTCTCTCCAAACACACAACTCCTCTGACATCTTCAGCTCAGCTGACAGTAAGCAGGGCTGAAGGTTCCTACCCTCATTAACCCTTTCCTAACCCGCCCCAGACTGACCCTCTGCAGTATATGTGTGTAGGCATGTATGTGTGTGTGTGGGTATGTTTGTATATGTGTACATATGTAGTATGTGTATATGTAGATAAATAAAAAAAAAAAAAAAAAGGAAAGTCGAATCCTTTCTCCTATATCTACACTTTTCAGCTATTCTCACCTCAGCTGGCCGTCCCATTTCTCCACAGATAAAGAGTCAGTTACCGCTCATATAAAGACCCTCAACAACTAGGGTGGGGACCACCATATTGGTAAGTTTTCAGGAAAAAGAGTGCCCTCTCATGAGGATTGACTTTGATTTGCTTCAGCCCCGCACGCCCACGCTCTCAAGATGGCCGGGCCAAGGCAAGGCGGACGTTCTTCAGAGGAGCATAGCCTGGATGGCGCTCCCACTCAGGAGAAGAGCTCCAAGGAAGACGTCTTTGCTCCTCTTCCCCAGAGCCAGCGCCCCAGCAAGATTCCTGCAGGGCCTGTGGCGCAGTATCTATGCCCGGAAGGCTGGTGAGTAGACACTGCCTGGAGAAGTATGCCGCTAACAGGTAATGCCAAATGTCTTCATTATTGATAAGATTGGCACAAGATTCTGTTTTGGATTTGCCTTAATTACCCGGAGCAACTGTTACACTTGTATTGGAAACTGTTGGAGACTATTGCCATAGGAGACAGTGTACTTGTGCACTGTGCATGTGCAGATGTGGCATCTTGCTGGATGCTTTTTCCCTGCGTGGCTGTCCTGTAGAAGTCTGGGAGTCTGCCGGGTTGGCGTTGCACAGACACATTTGGGTGCCCCAAGGAAAGTAGTAATGTAATGCACAGAGCGCTCTAGTGGGTCTGGCCAAATTGCCCTTGCTGACATCATCACCTTTCAGTGAGGCTAAACAGCCGCCTACAACAGCAACAGTTTTGTATATGACTATCTCGGTTACTTGGGGAGCCACAGCCAGGTCTGGGTAATATGTCCGGGTCTCAGGTGGACTGAAACCCTGATGCATGATTCAAAATCCGAACTGTCCGGGTGAATCCTGGACAGGTGACACAGGTGTCTGGTGCCCATGAATCTACTTTGCAGAGGGTTTCTCAACACAATCGAAAGACATGCTCTGCACCTACTATGCCTTACAACCCACTCTATGTGGAGGGATGTTGACAACTCATGGCTCTGGAGGTTCTCATTGGACGGAAGGGGGCCTGGGTCATTGTTACAATTATTACAGATGCAGCAGTCTGCTATTCAAAATATGGAGGCTGACCAGGAAGTCCCTCCTAGTTGCTTGTATAGCCACTGAAAGAGCACCCTGGCACCTTGGCGGTTAGGGAGGCCATATGGTTGAGACCCTGGGCTGCGTATTGCTTCCTAGAAACAAAAGTGGGGAAGAATGAAGGGGGTTTGAGAAAAATGCCCGTATAAACAGGATGTCGAAACTGTATACTCTGAAGTTAATGGTCAACCTGCTCCTACATACTGTAACATCTGCAGATGCTGGCAGACTAGCAATAACCAGCCCATGTGCTGGGTGAATCTAATGGGAATGGTTTAATAATTATCAACCAGCTGCTGCACCTGCAGGACTCTGAGGAGAGTGTCAGGGTCTGCATCCCTTTATATATGTTTTCCTATCGGAAGTGTCTTGCCAAAAATTAGATTTTTGTGACAGTGGATGCCGAGGGTCTGGCTTGTGTCTTGGTGCAGACTTCTGGGGGGATAAGTGAGCCAGTCACGCAGGTACATGTCCAGACTCTTAAGGTAAGACCTAGAAGGCACGCTTCACTGGTATCTGGATGGCATGTTGGATGAAGGCATCAGACACTCATGGTCACTTCGGGAGATTCCTCACTGCTCCTTTCTTCCACGAAGCTGACAAGTCCACCACAACAGCGGGTGGACTGCTATATTGCTTACAGACACCTCAGACTCAAGAGGGTTTGCACGTTTTCTACCCAATCCTGTTTGGAGTTCGCAGGAGATGTTGGTTAGTGTCCAGTTGCAGATCGGAAGAGGTTGAACCCTGTGGGGCCCTCTTTGAGTTCTTTAAGACGGAGTCCATTAAACAGTATAACCACATGGCTGGAGGCTGTTGATGGATCGTCAGGATGCCTATCCTATCCTCACACCTTAGAGGGAAAGCAAAGCCAACTTTCTCCATCCCAATGGTTGGTGTACCCGGGGGTGCTCTGCTAGTTCCTCTGTTTTATTTCAATCAGAGGAAGTGGTGATAGTCAGGAATAGATTTCTGAGGATGAATACTTCCGCTTGTTTGATGGCTTCTCAGTGCCTCAGTCATCTGGGCACAACGTCATCATGCATATAGATGATTCCTGGGGTGCATAGGCACCTGCGCAAATTGCATCTAGAATTCTTAGTGCAAGGGAGGAAACCGGATAGAACACAGTTAATAAGTGTTACTCAGTATGAGTAGCGCTCAGCGGTGATGGAAAGACCTTGAGGAAGTCTCGGTCCGTTAGGACCTTTTAGACTGGAGAATTGCTACAAATCATGTCTGCAAGACAGCCGGGAAGATGCATTGCGAGGGACTTTCGGTCAAGGCAATCAGAGCTTCCCAGCCAAGGAGGATAATCTTGAATGCGCTGGGGGTTCAAACAGCCCTTTTAAGCACTTTGGCCTCACTACACAGAGTCAAGGAGGACCAATCTCCCTGCAGTTTAGTAACAGGGCAGCAGTCGCCTATATTCAGCTCCAGTATGAAACTCGCAGCAATATGCTATTGGGAGAGGTGAAACCCATAACACCTGGGGCAGAAGATCACCAGCAAAATTTCAGGAAGCAGTTTACCTCCCAGCATATTTTTCTTTTGAACGAATACAAGCTTCCCAGAGCACGAGTGTCTTCTCTCAGCTGGCCCACAGGTGGGGCCTACCACAGACAGACCTCCTCAGGCCTCCTCCAAGGCACAAGGGGCAGATGCTCTGGTCTCTCCCTGGGTCTGCAATCTAACCTATATATTTTCCCCAACATTTCCCGTAAATGAGATTTCCCTTGAGGTTGTCAAGGGAGAACATAGTTGTCATAGCCAGTTCTCCATATTGACCAGGAGGCCCTCGGTTTTCCCTGGCCATTCATTTCAGGATACAGAAGACATTTCCCCTCTATAACATGCGCAGACTGGGGCTGCAAGCAGGAGCACTAAAGGGGGAGGATGGGCAACTCCAGTTGCTCCAGTTTCAATCCAGAGTGATCTCTACTTTTGTGAGAAGACATTCTACTTACAACATCTAGGTCTAATTCTGGAACAAGTTTGCTTTTTTCTTGGTAAGGCGAGACATTGATCCTACTGCCCTTCCAGTGTCAGCTGTTGTATTCTTCCTCCAGGCCTTAGCCTATCCTCACATAGCTCACGAGTGTGGGCTATATTGCCTAACTTTCCAGAACATCACACAGGAAAGTCACACGTACTGTTTATTTTCGGAACTTTAAAGGAGTATCTCTCCACAATTGTTCCTATCAGGTCATTTAAATAAACCTTTTGTCATTCCAGTTGGGAATCATCAAGGGAATGAGGTTACTGCCTGGACACCTTGTGTATAGGATAGAGGTCACGAGCCTCCGTCAGCGGCGCCAGAGCACTCTACCAGAGCAGTTAAAGCCTCATAGGCAACACATTCAAGAGAATCTATGGTGTCCATCTGTACAGGGGTACACGGTCGCTCCAACATTCCTACTCAAACTTGACGGAATAGACCCGGAGGACTTTGTAAGAAGGACTATTCAGTCCTCTGTCTCATCCTAATTAGAAGATTGGTTTGACAAGTAGATCCCACCCTGTCAGCTAGTTATTTATCACTAGTATGCTGCCATGTTGGCGTCAGGAAAACGGAAAACTGTATCAAATACTTACCGTAATTTTCCTTTCCTGACGCCAAACCATGGCAGCATATGGTCCCACCCTTATACGTTTCTATGTAGCTAATTACAGAGAATGGGATGGGGCCTAACTAGGCCTTATATTTATGCTATTCACTGGTCCTGAGGGAGTGGTCAAGAGGCGGAGCTCTATCACTAGTATGCTGCCATGGTTTGGCGTCAGGAAAGGAAAATACGGTAAGTATTTGATACAATTTTCCGTTTTCCTTACTGTGTCCACTAAAGCTGTTGGTCACAATTTAACCTCGATGCCTCGATTTTAGCAGAGGATACAACTGACCTCTTTTGTGCTAAACAATGCTGTATATATTTATTTACATAACCACTCATTAACCCCATATGTTTTCCCGAATTTGACAGCAGTCGCTGCTTTACTTCTTAAGATATTTCTGGTGTCAAAGGACCTTCAGCAATGCTTTGCAGAAAACCCTAATTTGACCAGTCCCAATACCAAGGGGCCTGAGAATTTTGTAAGAAATGAGGAAGCAAGTATAAAATCTCACTGAATGAGGAAGCCTATAATAAGGCTTACCTGTAGGTACTGTGAATATCTCCTAAACCTGCACAGTTTAGGAGATATTCAGAGTGCATGCAGCCGATGACTTCATCGGCACATGGGAGTGACATCATGAGAAACACCGGGGAGAATGTCAGCTGTCTTAGCGGTGTGCTGGCACAGCTGGAGGGTTTCAGTCTAAGGTAAATATTTCATAATGAGCTAGTTAATGCAATGCATACCAGCTCATTATGCCTTTGTCTTACAGTTTTTTTTTGGGGGGGGGGGGGGGTTTATAAACTCTTTAAGAGATTCCTGATAGGTTCTCTTATCTTTAGGGATCTTTGGGCAACAGAACAGATTTTCCAGACTGTATGTCTGACCAAGTTTGCCCTGAGTCTCACTTGAGGTAGTTAGAGGATAGAGTCATAATTTCATTCAACAGAGAAAGGAAGGAACACCACTCACTGACCCAGTGTATGAATATGTGGATGAATGTGGCCTCGACCAGTATTGCTCCAGCCATGCTCTCTGACATGTTTCACCCCACACAACCTCTGTGATCAAGCCCTGGTGTGTGGGGCGAAACATGTCAGAAGGCATGGCTGGAGCAGTACTGGTTGAGGCCACATTCATCCACATATTCATGCACTGGGTCAGTAAGTGGTGCTCATTTCTTTCTCTGATGGTGCCCCTAAATGGTGCACAGGCACCTGCTCCCACCACTGCAGATCTTTCTCTTAACATAGAGTGACACTGTAAGTTATACCTGGATCATTTCATTCAAGTTTTTATTTTCATCTGTAACTCCACTGAAGAAGTGTTCCCTCACTTTTTGTCCATGTGGCCATACAAGAAATGGGGTTTTGGGCATCACCGAGGCCCAAAGGCAAGCTGTAAGGTAGGTTCAATGTGTCCCAGTACCAAAAGACCGGTCCATATGCATGCGTGTGTTTCTAAGCATAAAGTCACTGCCCGATGTATATGAACATGCATGCACAGATCTATTAGCATGCAATATAAGCAGCATATGCAAGGGCACACATGTAGGCTCGTCACTGGTATTGGCACCAAACAGCCTATTTAGCAAGCGGCCCCTGGGGGCGCTTGAGAGCGGTCGTTCTGGGAGGCCATATGACGTCCACCCAGAACGAGAGCCACACCGCCCAGCCGTCATTTGGGAAGTGGTTAAACAGAGGCCAAGATGTCAGGTTCCTTGGCTGAAAATTATAGGAAGGTTTACTTCCACTTCAACTGACCTTGGCCTGTATCCTTACACTGCCTCTGCTTTATGTTATTGTACCTTGCTGTCTGGCTGTTGCTGACCTTGGTTCCTGTGTCCTGTTTCTGTCCCTGCCTTCTGATTCTGTACCTTACTGCCCAGCTGTTGACGATCTTCGGCTTGTGTCCTGTTTTGTACCTGTCTTACCTGTCTGCTGATTGGGAACTACTGTCTGTCCTGGTTCTTACCCAGTGGTCCAAAGTCATCTGTCCCTCACACTCAATGACTGGCTCTGCCTGCAACATGGGCCTTCGTGCCCCTTTGTATCCTCATTTCCCCTGTCATTACTATAAAGGGTGTTGGACATGAGATGCAAAAGAAGCCCCCTCTTCAGCTCAGTCTCCACCAGTTACATGATACAAGGACAGAAATAAAATATTGTCAAAATTCTAATTCTTCTCCATGCTTTTTTCAGTAACATGGTTGGGGAGATATGCCATTACTTGAGAGGAAATCTACACTGTAGGGGCACAGACTGCAACAAAAAAAAAACTTGAAGGATCTAATGTGTCCCAACTCTATCCAAAATAAGGTAAACCATTTGGCTGGAATTGGGCTTTAACCTGTGGACTGCTGAGAATGTGTCCCACAAATCATGGTGGAGCATGTTTTAGTGTTAATGTGCTACTTCACTTTCAAAGGAAAGCCATCCGAATCACTTCTACTTTTCTGTTGGCTACAGAATTCTAAAGGCTTTAAGTTGCCATAGGTATACCAGTTCATAGGTATACCAGTTCTTATGCCTTGTGTGGTGTGCTGGTATCTCTGAGAAGGTGGGGGGCGCGCATTTTTAAGTTTCAAATAATGATTAAAATTGAAGATTGGCAGCTCCAAACCTAACAAGTTTGACAGCAGGAGCAAATTGGGCAAATTACTGGAGAAACACATCTTTTTTTTAATATTAATATACTTTATCGTAAACATATATGTCTAAGACAAAAATAAGCATTTGAGCATGCAAACCTGTTCTAGCTAGTAAAGACATTGTTATTCTACTTCCATTGGTGGTGTAGATTGTAGAATTAGTTTAATAGTGATTGTTACATTTACTACCTCCTCTTGAGCCTTCAACTGAAGTACACCCCAGTATCTACAGTTCCAAAGATCCATAGGCTATTGGTATATAATATTCCATGTAGGCCAATAGTTTTGCCCCGGAGATGTCTCCTAGTAGTCCATTGTATCTCACCATCAGACAAACCCAATATTAATACTCTAATGCAGTGGTCATCAACCCTGTCCTCAGGACCCACTAACAGGCCGGGTTTGCAAGATAACTGAAATACATCACAGGTGATATCATTTGCTGCTCAGTGATTGCAGTATTCTAGTCTGTATCTCCCCAAGGTAATACATAAAACCTGGCCTGTTAGTGGGCCCTGAGGACAGGGTTGATGACCACTGCTCTAATGTATATGTTGCTATTTAATTTTTAAGTAAACTCTATATAGGTTGCGAGCACTGAACTTATTCTCTCTGGAGAAGAGATGCTTGAGTGGGGATATGATTTAAATTTACAAATACCGTACTGGTGACCCCAAAATAGGGATAAAACTTTTTCATGAAAGGGAGTTTAATAAGACTCGTGGCCACTCATTAAAATTAGAAGAAAAGAGGTTTAACCTAAAACTGCATAGAGGGTTCTTTACTGTAATAGCAGCAAGGATGTGGAATTCCCTTCCACAGGTGGTGGTTTCAGCGGGGGGGGGGGGGCATCAATAGTTTCAAAGAACTATTACATAAGAACCTGAACGACTGCAACATACAGGGATATATAATGTAATACTGACATATGATCACACACATAGGTTGGACTTGATGGACTTGTGTCTTTTTTCAACCTCACCTACTATGTAACTATGTAACTATATACTGGAACTGCAGTTCTGGAAAAAATGAAGATATTATTTAAATAACACATTGCTCGCATTTCTTATTGAGTGTTGTTGGCATTCAGTCTGCATGCAGAGTGGACTGATTCTGTCTGGAAGACTGAGGCTCTACGTGTCCGTAGCTTACAATAGCTAATAGCCGAGAGCAAGTTTAAGTGTGTGCCTGAGGATACTGAATCTGTTTTACCTGCATGAGGCGGGAGAACTGCATGTTCTTTCAGAGCTAATTGCTTTTATTCAAAGACAACCATCTCAAATCATGTCTGGTCTCTTTTGCTGATGAGCAATTTCAGGCTTTACACAGGAGGCTTTTGTGTGCAGAGCAGACAGCATTTGCAAGTCTTTTTAATTCTCTAGATTTCACAGAGCAGTGTGTGCTGTATGATTGAGCATCTCTTCAACAATATGGTAGTTTGATGTAGTCACATGACAACCAGCTTTAACTATTTCCATTGGAAATAATGATTTTTGGCACTAAATATTGTTTAAAAGAGACAAACGTTTAATATTTGTTTCCTTTCTATTAAACTGCTCTGGGTGATTTCTTTGTTTTCAAAAAGATGACAACAAACCAGTAAAGCATATTATGGAATATGTCATAGCCCAAAGATGTACTGACGCCAACAACTTTTTGAGATGGGAATGAGGGACACCTATCAGCAAAAGTATCAGCAGGCACATGACACACCCCCTTGCCACACCCCCTTAAAGGAGAATTATACAAAAAAACAAGATTGGTTTAACACACAAGTGCATTTTTACCACTACTTTTCCTTTATATTGACTTTTGGAATTTACAAATGCAACAATTTAGAAATCAGATGAAAGGTTTAGCACTGGGGAACACTTTTTGGTAGATAAAAAGTGCATTTTATATATATCTATATGGATCAGATCAAAATGAGGGACAAATGAGGAGGAATGAGGGACAGAGGGACATAGCTCCGAATCAGGGACTGTCCCTCGAAATCAGGGACTGTTGGGAGCTATGCCAACCTCCCTCTGCAGCCATAAGCAAAAGAGGTGGCTGCTGCTTATGCCAAGGGGGAACAAAAATGACAGTTTTTTTTTTTTAAGTGTCGGACTGATGATTGATTCGAGAGTAATCATTCGGCGGTTAGCAGTTTCACTCTATTGTCAGTGGCCACCATGATATGCAAAAAAGCATAGCCTTTGAGCTGACATCATTAAGTAAGACAAATTGCCCGATGAACACGCATATCTGGTAAATACCGCTGAGAAATCTTTTGCATTCAAGTTTCAGCCACCTTTCAAGAGAAAGGACCGTGACATATACACAATAGTGTTGCCTGTTTTTTAAGCTGCTCTGACTAATGTCTCTAATCATATATGCCAAAATTCAGCAAGAATAAAAATAATCTGAAAACATATATTTTGTCAAAGGTAGGCTTTATATATTGGAAAATTGTGTTGTTTATTTTATATGAAAAACGTTATTGATCATTTATATCACAAGCATGGTCGTTCCCTCGACTTTAACCCAATTCATATCTCTAGTACCTTAGGCCTAAATCTAAGGGCCTATTTATAAAATTCCAGCATAGCTCCCAACTGTTCCTGATTTCGAGGGACTGTCCCTGATTTGGAACAAAGTCCCCCTGTTCTTCTTTCTTCCTCATTTGTCCCTCATTTTGGTCTGATCTACTGTATATAGTTGTATATAAAATGCACTATTTATCTTTCCAAAGGTATTTCTCAGTGCTAACCTTTCATCCAATTGCCAAATTGCTGCATTTTTACATTTCAAAAGTCAATTTAAAAGCAATAGTTGAAGTTAAAAAAAAAAAACTTGTAGGTTTAGCGGCTTTAGCCAATCTTTTTTTGTATAATTCTCCTTTAGGGGGCGTGGCAGGGGGTGTGTCCTATGCCTACATACTTTTGCTAATAGGTGTCCCTCATTCCCATCTCAAAAAGTTGGTAGTTATGAGTCCAGGCACATTCATCAGTCTGTATATGGCCAGACCTAACACACCAGGGGAATGCAAAGTTAAAAACGACACAAAAAATATAGTCTAAGCATGGGGTTGTATAAAGCCCTCAGATTTCATAAGCATGTACTGAATGAATGAATGAATGAGTGACTTGTATAGTGCTACCTATGCGAACTGAATCCCCTCAGGGCGCTTATTGCCACCGGTGTCGATCTGCGGTATAACGCGGTCCTTTACCCTGTGGGGTCCCGACATGCTTACAAACACATACAACATATACATATTTGGCCAATTTTTTCGACAGGATCTAATTAACCTACCAGCATGTCTTTGGAGTGTGGGAGGAAACCGGAGTACCCGGAGGAAACACACGCAGGCACAGGGAGAACATGTACTGAGTTTTGTGATAGTCTACACTTGCATAGCTCTAAGCTTAACCCCCCTCCCCCTTCCCCCAATGTAACTATGCACAGTCCTGACCATAGGATGTCTAGGAAGCAGAGTTGTGGGATGGGAAGTCCTACTCTACAAATTCCCAAGAATTCTGAGGTGCCAGAATTGCTTTGCTGATGGTAGGTAAGCTGTTACAATTAAAAGTATGCAGTAGCAAAAGATAGTCCACTTCTATTCTATTGTTGAAACCACTACAGGCAGGGCTGTCTTAATGCTTGGGCACCCCTGGGCATTGCCCAGGGGCTCAAGGTGCATGATTTTTCCCCTGCAGTTTCCAGAGCTTTTGCAGTGCTTTGCAGGAGTTTGAGAAGAATCCTTGAAGCAAAGCATCTTACTACTGCCGCTGCTTGTGTGGGCGGATGTGTACTGCTCCAATCCCTGCTGACCCTCCTCTCCTATTCATCCCATGCGATCAGAGCAGCACATATCCCATCCACACAAGCAGCACCAGTACAATGTGCTGCCTCAGGGGTTCTCAGCTTCCCTGCACTGCTCTGCTTGAGGAGCGACATGGTTCGCTTCCTTCTTAGGAAACCGGTCACAGACAGTGAAGCTAGAAGCCTTCACTTCGGAAACCCGGGCAATTTCTTATGGAGTCCCTCAAAGATCACCATTGTCACCAGTACTCTTCAAAATTATTAGCAAATTGGATCTATGCTACCACTCATATGCGGACGACACTCAACTGTACTTCCGTATCACCGGACAAAAAGACCAATACCAGGAACTAGGAAAATGTGTCACATTGATAGATGACTGGATGACCACTAGCTCCCTCAAACTTAATGGATCGAAAACTGAACTACTGCTCCTTGATGCAAACCGAAGGAAAAAAAACGAAGACCCCATGGACACCACCAACCATCCTTGGCCAGACCATCATCCCAAGCACCAAAGCCAAAAGCCTCGGAGTCATCTTTGATTCAGAGATGACCATGGAGGCACAAATAGGATCAGTAATCAGCGGATCCTATCATCTCCTCCGCATGCTTCGCAGACTCATCCGATTCATTCCGGAAAATGAGAAAGCAGTAGTAGTAGGAACCATCATCAATTCGCGACTCGACTACGCAAACTCCCTCTACATAGGATTACCGGATTACCTGATTGCACGCCTTCAAGTCGTCCAAAACACAGCAGCAAGAGTAGTCACCAGAAAGAAACCCTGGGAATCCATCTCCCCATCCCTAAGGACCCTCCATTGGCTGACGGTAAAAGATAGAATCACATTCAAGACCCTCTGCCTCACCCACAAATGTACACAAGGAAATGCTCCTCAATACCTTTGTGAGAAAATAGAAAAATACATACTAAATCGCAGCCTTCGATCGACAAATCAGAACCGCCTTCTCATCCCCAAAGCTCGATACAAATCGAAGGGAGAACGAAGATTTGCAGTACAGGGACCTCGGCTATGGAATGCTCTACCAAACAACATCCGCTTGGAAGAAAACCATCAAGCCTTCAGGAAAAAACTCAAGATCCACCTCTTCTAATATCGCAGGACAACAAGAGCAGACAAGCGCCTTGAGGCGATTCAGTTCGCATTTGCAGCGCTATACAAATCATTCATTCATTCATTCACTTTGGCCTACAGGTAAGACTAGATTAAGGCTTACCAGTAGGTCCAATAAATATCTCCTAAACCTACATGGTTTAGGAGATATTTAGAAAAAAAGAGGCATCGCTGTCTACGGCGCCGTAGACAGCGGCACGCAGGCGCACTGCGCAAGCCGAGATCGCGGCGATATGCCGCTTTCATGCGCATGCGCGGGAGTTACGTCATCGCCGATCCAGCGAACGACAGCGCTGGAGCGGCGAGACCCGGAAGTCACTCCAGGCTTGATGGCGGCGGAGAAGGTCGTGGATGAGGACCACTTCGGGGGCTTCGTTCTCAGGTAAGTTATTCATAATGAGCTAGTATGCTATGCATACTAGCTCATTATGCCTTTGCCTTGCAAGTTCCGTTTTTTTTTTTTTTACTTCCTCTTTAAGGAGACCATATGTTTATTATACATTACTGCACCCTTTACTGTACCTTCCTGCCCCCTGTACTGTGTCCTCCTTGCCCTGCTGATCCCTGTACTCTACCCTTCTGACACCCTGCCCTCTGCACTACTGACTTTTTGTATTCTTTAAATATTTTTTTAAAGTTGATTCATGGCATGTTTCTTATTGTTTAAAATAGATTTTATTGAAAGTACTAATAAATAAATGTTTAATTCTATCAACTATTTATATGGTAATTATTGCGAATGCCTGAGGCAAGCTGGTAGGGGCCCCAGTGCCCAGGAGCCCATTATATTAAAATGTCCCTGACTATAGGTTTTTGCCCAGGGGCCCATGATATTAAAATGTCCCTGACTACAGGTTTTTGCCCAGGGGCCCATGATATTAAAATGTCCCTGACTACAGGCTTGCATTAAAACAGTAGAACATGATGGGTCTGTAGCAATGTTAGGTGCATCCTTTAATATAGTTTAAGAGTATCAACTATACATTTTGATAGCAGACATGCCCTGGCAGATAAGCTGCAGTAGATTATTTTCACCCCTTAATGAATACTTTCCCTAGCATTGTACTTAAAATAAATGAATATTCAGCGCCACCTCGTGGATTACAGTGACATAACCATTAAAAAGATCAAACTTATCAGGGGTGCACATATAATATTCATGGGATGAAGCTACAGTCAGGTTTGTATGAGTAGTTACAATTAATGTACAAAACGAATGTGTAGGTAAACCCCCAACAATTATTTTTATGTACTCCCTTTTGGTCTATACATTATTAAAAGTAGTATATTTATTTGATAACAGAATAAAAAATACCTGTTGATAGTGATGATAATGCCTTTGGAGATCCCAAGAAGTGTTTTTAGCCCTGGCCAGTTCATCACTGCGAGCTAGAGAACACATCCATGTTATTGAGACAAGGAAGAAGGCAGGTGTTTTCTAATCCAAATCAAGAGCTAGCAGTCTTGGGAGACACTGGTGTTTCTCAATAGATGCATTGCAGCAAGTAAATGTTGTCACTCTAAGGACAGGGGATATTTTTTGGCAGGATCAACAGGTGAAACTATAGGAAAAGAAGCCTGACAATGAAAACTAATGCAGCTATCCATTCAAAGAACTGGTAAGCTTCCATATATTACATTTCGTTTTTTGAGTTTAGATAGCTTTTAACATTTTGTAATGCAAGCAAAGAAAAATGTAGGCAAACAGAATAAAAACAACACAACCTATGTTATAGTACGTTTTTTTGTTGCATGCATAGACTTTGATATCACTGTAAAATCCCCAGTGAAGGGCTGGCAGGGGGCAGGCCACCTCATAAATAGGCATGAGTCATGCCAGGGAGGGGCAGTTGGGTGAAAGATGGAGATGGAGTGCTGAGGAGGCTACCAGTGGCCCTTGAGGATGTCCCCTAGTCTGGAGGGGGGGGGGGGTGACCTCGGGCCTGGGGCTCAGGTGCTGGAAAATTACTTCTAAAACACATGGAGGTAACCCTTCCTGGAGGCACGGGAGCAAGGAGAGAGGACAGCAAGAGCAGGTCAACACGTCTGGGAGATATCCTAAGAGTCAGCCAGGTGGGCTGGTGAGTATCAGTCTGGAGGACTGTGGGGAGAAGATATACTGGAAGGCTAGTGAAAGGGGCAGCTGCAGCCAGGTGGGTTGTCAGTGCCTGAAGAGGGGGTCCTGGGATCAGTAGCCACAAAAGTGATGCTAGCTGGACACTGAAATTCTGCTACACAACTAAAGTGCTTATCCTGACTAAGTTACTGTTATGCCGCGTACACACGAAGGGACTATCCCGCGGGATTATCCGCTGGACTCAAGTCCACCGGACAATCCCCCCGTGTGTGGGCGCCGGTGGACTTTTTGGCGCCAAAAGTCCGGCGGACTAGGTTTTAAGTTTTGTTTTAAAATTGTCCGCTGGACTTGGCAGTCCGGCGGACAATCCCGCCGTTAGTAGGCTAGTCCGCCGGACTTTTGAAATGAACGGACTTGCCGATCATCGGAAAGTCCGTTCATTTAGCACGTGACTTCAGGTAGACGGAGCTAGCGAAGGCAGTGAATGCCGCCGCGCTAGCCCGTCACCTGGCATGGATTTAAAGGGACTCCCCACGCGGAAAAAACGGCGTGGGGGTCCCCCCAAATCCATCTCAGACCCTTATCCGAGCACGCAGCCCGGCAGGCCAGGAAAGGGGTGGGGACGAGCGAGCGCCCCCCCCTCCTGAGCCATACCAGGCCGCGTGCCCTCAACATGGGGGGTGCCCTGGGGAAAGGGGGGCCGTGCGGACCCCCCACCCCAAAGCACCTTGTCCCCATGTTGATGAGGACAAGGGCCTCTTACCGACAACCCTGGCCGTTGGTTGTCGGGGTCTGCGGGCGGGGGCTTATCGGAATCTGGGAGCCCCCTTTTATAAGGGGGCCCTCAGATCCCGGCCCCCCACCCTATGTGAATGAGTATGGGGTACGATGTACCCCTACCCATTCACCTAAGGTGTAAAATGTAAAGTAAAAAAACACACAATTTTGAAAAAAATATTTTATTGCACTGCTCCGGGGGTCTTCTTCCGTCTTGGGGGGTCTTTTTGCCGGACTCCTCCGCCATTTACCTAGCTCTTTTACTGAGCGGAGGAGGCCGGCTACCTTCTTCGTCATCGACGCCGTCGTCTGGGGGTCTCGATCCGCCTTCGGGGGTCTTCCGGGGTCTCTTCTGTTCTTGCCGCGGTCGTCGTTTTTCCGACTCCCGGTGCTGGATCCGGATCGCCGAGGGACATCTAGGCCTATAACGAACGACATCGCGGGCGCCATGGGAGGGTAAGTGTACTTATTAATAGTCAGCAGCGACTTTTTTTTTAGCTGCTGACTTTGAATTTTCTTTTTTTTCAGGTGAAACACCGCTTTAAGTTCTGCGAGCAAGTGTGTACTGGAGTATAGAAGAGGAGCTGTATAAAGGGACTATAAATAGGAAAAGTTGTCACTGAAGTTGTTGAAGTCAAATAGACATCTCCCATTCCTATCCAAGTTATTACTCTCACAAAAAAATAAAAATAAATCACAAACTGTTCTCTGACTTAGGTGCGCCTGTGAAGATTTGGGGTACCTGGCTGTGCAGGGTGAGGGATCCCATTATAACCCTTGTTTCTTTTAGTTTTTTTTTTTTTATCTGTGTCCTATTGGGGAGATTTCCCTTCACTTCCTGCCCCATAGTCAAATCAAGAAGTGAGGAGAAATCCTTTCAAAGTGAGGGAATGCCTGATAGTCACCAGGGTCACCAGAACTAGTGACTCCTTTTTAAAGATTTCCCCTCTATTTCTGTTCAGGCAATAGCCAAATACGTGCAATTTTTCCTTCACTTTCGGTGCTAAAGGTAGACAGATAGAGAGGGTGAATCCCACTAACAGGGGCACAGACAGAAAAAAAATGAAAGGTGTTCTAATCTATCTCTACGCTATCCAATAGTAAAATAACAGTTTACCTTTCCATCAGTGCCACCCAGCAGTGCCACCTCTCAGTGCCCACCAATGCAACCTATCAGTGCCCAACAGTGCCGCCTATTAGTGCCAATCAGTGCTGCCTATTAGTGCCATCAGTGCCGCCTTATCAGTGCCCATCAATGCAGCCTATCGGTGCCCATCAATGCAGCCTATTGGTGCCCATCAGTGTAGCCTCATCAGCGTACATCAACGAAGGAGAAAAATTACCTGTTTGCAAAATGTATCAAAATATAAAACGGTTTTGTAATTTTTTTTTTATTTCGGTCTTTTTTTATTTTTTTAACAAAAAATAAAAAGGTGATCAAGTACCACCAAAAGAAAGCTCTATTTGTGGGAAAAAAATGATAAACATGTCATTTGGTTCTAGTGTTGTATGACCGCGCAATTGTCGTTTAAAGAGTGACAGCGAGCAAGTGGTTAAAGTGGTTGTAAACCCTTACAAACCACTTGGACCTACAGGTAAGCCAAGATTAAGGCTTACCTGTAGGTCAAAGAAATATATCCTAAACCTACATGGTTTAGGAGATATTTGCCAGAAAACAGGCACCGCTGTTAGGGTTTATTACCCCATTAGGGTTTACTTCCTCTTTAAGGTCCCTGTAAATTATTTTACATGAAAGAGTTTTTTTGTTTTTCTGCCTTCTTGTAACATCCTTTGGGAGCTCCCAAATCCCTTTACCCTAACTTCAATTTGTTTGGAACAAACAGGGCATGCTAGTATGCACACTACAAATCCCACCGTCCCTAGTTCATCTCGGGAGCGTGCAAGAAAGGGTGGCTACATTCCTATATATTGGAACAATGGAGTACAAACGTATCCACCTTCTAACAGGAAGTCAGCTCACAATAGCAAAGAAAGGAAAAAAAAGGAATTTGGAGATTTGGAGGTGGCTAAGAGCAATCAAAGAATTCCTACTTGAGTAGAATATTTTCTTAGACCAATGTTTAGTGACACTTTAAACATTAGGGATTATCAGGTTACTAGAAATAATATTCTTATGGACTTAACAAAACAGTGGAAAAGTTGGAGCAGAGACACATCTGGGGCAATAACTTACAAAGATGAGCACCTCTACTTGTTAATTATTTGATCATAAAATGGAAATACAGTTTGAAGAGTATTTGGATCGTGTAATAGCGGTTATATTTGCTTTACAGGCACTTTGGTTAATGTTTGCAAATTAGTATCCTTAAGCGGAAAGTTCTCATGGGGTATAGCTTTTATCTCCGCAGTCAATAAACTATCCTGTACTCTACCCTGTTTCTAATGAGCTAAGTTTCACTTGATCTTCCAAAAAGTCTTGCTCCTAGTTTTTTTTTTTTTGTAATGTATTACTAGTGCCATGTCTGTTGAGGCATTTCTAAAGCTCTGTATGCATAGCACGTGATTTTATCATCAAACTGCTCAATCTACCTCATCTGTACACTGCCTCTTAACTTCTAATGAATATATGCATTATTATTCCCCAAGCTGATGCCAAAAATCTTCAAGTTTTTACTGTATGTCCTATACATTTATATTTGTGATAATATTCAGAATAAAGAAAATGTCAGCTCTTTGTAACTGATACATGAATTACAGTATATGATAAAATAGTTTCAGTTCAGTACACACATAAAATATCTTTATTACATTTTTAATGACATCATCCTCTTCTTTTCTTGATGGTCTGTACTGACATTTGACAGCAGAAAATCAGTTTAACTTTAATGGCAGTAGGAAGGGTCATGTGTGGTGTGCTTGACAGGGGAGCTACATGACGCTGCTGAGCGGGTAAGCTGTGCAAATTAACCATGTGTGACTCACCTATTAAAGGTTATAATAGCATTGTTCCTTTTGCCGCTTAGGAACATGATGTGCAAACACTATCCTGCTAAGTGGATTCCTGCCCAAAGGTGAATCAGGAATAACTGTAGAATAAATTGAATAGTTCAAAACCTGCTACAAGTGAATCACTTCTCCAATTACTTAATGGCCATGTTAAAAAAAAAATATGTTTCTGGAAGGCATGGATTTTTTTTCATTATGTCTAAAAGAAATTTGATGCACATGTCCTATTGCAACCCAAAACACATATATAATATGAACTATAACAAATATGTACAAATAGTTTCAGTTTTTTTGCATAATACAATGACCAAACTAGATTATGTGGCGATTCACTGGCATTTTACACCATACACAGCGTTTTTGTAATGGTTAAGGCCCGTACACACGATCGGACTTTTTGACAACCAACATGCAAATTAGCTGGTTTGGACCAACATCTGACCGCGTGTACGCTCCATCGGACCAACTTTTTCCAGGTTTCATCGGACTTTTGTTGGCTGTGCGAACAGACCAACTTTCTGCCAACAAAGGTCCGATGGACCAAAGTCTGACCGTGTGTACACAAAACCAACGGACTTTTGTCCAAAGTACAAACACGCATGCTCAGAACCAATGCAAAACATCAGACAACAATATAGAAGTTGACCAAAGGTGGCGCTGGAGTATTCGAACGTCCTCTTTTGAAGTGTCGTCAGTACGTTGAAACGTCACTACGTTCGTGTTGGTTGCCTAAAAAGTCCGACCGTGTGTATGCAATACCAACTTGGGGCCAATGCCCTTTGGACAAAAATCCACGGGAAAGTTGGTCCACGGTCCGATCGTGTGTATGCGGCTTTAGACATCCTGACCACATGCCATGAAACTTTACAGTCCCAGCCATCTGTGAATATATACACCATAGGACTGAAGATACACTTTCTGTATTCTGGGTCCTGCTGCATGTTAGGATGGGTTACCTTATGTGGTGCTCTGTCCCCCATATGATTGACAATATATGGCATTGACCTGGTGGTAGCTGCCTGGACCGACTAAAAAAAAACCCACTCAATCCTCTATGCTGGCTATGAGAGTTGTCTACACTGATATATGTCTAGACACAAGAATCCTCCTGATGAAGCTATAACAGTGAAACGCATACAGATAATGCAATTGCTTTGGCCCACTAGTCTTGATATGGATTTGTAATTATTCTTATGATGTCATAAATTATTTCTTAGTATTGTTATGTCAAGGAGGTTGGAGGTTGATTTGTGTCTGGCTCTAGCAGTACTGTTATTAATCTATTTGGGCTTTAATGAAATGTCTTTTTATCTTTTGTAAACCAGTAAAACAGGGGTCTCCAAACTTTCTAAACAGGGCCAGTTTACTGTAGGGGGGCCAGTCTGTGGCTATTGGGAGTAGAAATGTTGCTGACATCAGTGGGAAAAACAATGCCCCATCGTTGGTTTCAGTGGGGGGAATTGTGCCCCATTATTGGTTTTAGTGGGAGGAATTTTGCCCCATTGTTAGAGGAATTGTGCCTGAAAGGATGATGTCATTGGGCCCCATTTTTGGTGTCATTGGTAGAAATTGTGCCCTATCATTGGTGTCATTGGAAGGAATTGTGCCCCATTGTTGATATCATTGGGAGGAATTGTGCCCCACCCTTATTGTCATTGGGCCCCATTGTTGGTGCCAATGAGGGGAATCATGCCTCACTGTTGGTATCAGTGGATGAAATAATGCCCCAAGGGCCAGGTAAAAGCGAGACGCAGTTTAGAGACCGCTGCAATAAAAGATCTTTTTTATCTTAAAAATAAATTCTGTTTAATTCCTGAGATATTGAGCACCGTAAAGTCACATTTTTCCTTCTTGGCATTATTGTACATTCCACAAGGATGTGGGGCTCATTTCATCTCCCAATGCCTGATTAATTCCTATATTTTTTAATACTGCAATTGTATCTGACAACTGAAGTATTAAACAGTTGGCACTGCAGATGATCTGCATCCTGAAAGTGTCTGAGGTTATCTGTGGCATAAAGGCTTTTATTTTTCAGCAAACCTTCAGGCCTGCATGTGATCACTATGTCATCCCTGCAATAGATCATATGAATGAGAACCACTCTGAATGTATCCTCGGCATGGAATATCAAGAAGGGAAGGAATTCAACTATGGTATAAAGCAAGTAAGTATTTGGAATTTTGCAAAGTGGCAGGGAGCAGGGACTGGCCAAAGAGGGATTGCCTTCGACTCAATTGGCCATTTTGAATATGTTCCTATATAAACGTTTTCTAAATTTACAGTATTCAGTAAGGATGTATAGCAGTATGCTAAGGTTAAACAAAAATCTCATAAATACAAAAGGTAAAAGTAAAGTAAATGCTTTTGACAAAAAAATACTAATAAAGTGAAATAAACTACCTACAGCCAAATACAAGTTCACCTGTGCACACTGGTGAAAATGAAACAATAATGCATTGGCCTTTTTTTTTCAGTTATTCAGAAACTAGGGTGTAAATAGGGTGTTTTGTTGATGGGGCTGAGATCACCTACATTTTCTACCAGGTTATGATATATACTGTAGGTAGTATATAACCCAGAAGTACTTTGGTATAAAATAGACACAGACAGCGGGGATTTTCCCTGCGCCCTGCTCCCTCTTCAAAGAATTTGATTAACAGTAGGAGCCAATAGCTCCTGTTGCTATCAATCTGCCCAGTGAGGAGGGAGAGAGCCATTGCTCTCGTGCACATCACTAGATTAGGATCAGGCTCTGGTAAAAAAAAGTGGGGGCTGGGGAGGTATCCTGGACACAGAAGATTTTTTTTTAACCTTAATACAGAGAATGCATTGTTGCATAAACAATGATCGGGAATTGTCTGTGACAGCTTAGTCACTGCGCAAAGAGCATGCAGTGAGGGCCTGCCTTCAGCAGTATAGGAAAAATGTTATTGCTTGTATGTATACGCCTATGCTATCTTAATCGTTTTTGATTATGTTGCCACCTTGTCATCTTTGTTGGTATTACTTTTAATTTTCTGCATTTTCCTTTCCCTTAGGCTTGGTTCGCATATATGCAAATCTGATGCGTTTTGAACAGCATCCGATTTGCATAACATGTGAACCGGACTGGCTTGCAATTGAGTCAATTCACATATGTCCACAGCGGCCCTGGTCTGTTTTTGAAAAGATTCCTGTGCGATTTTAGGTTTGGTTCAGGTGCGAATTCAATTAAGAATTTGCACCTAAACTGGTGAACAAAGCTGGACTCCTTTTAAAAACTGAGTGCAAACCGCAGCCTAACATGTACCTTAGACCCCATACACACTATTAGATTTTCTGCAGATTTTTGTCGTCAGATTTACCAAAACCATGTAGTGTAAGGGCCTGCCTGATTGCATACAAATTGAAACTCTAAGGTTTGACCTCATATTATATGGTTTTGGTAAATCTGAAGACACAAATCTGCAGAAAATCTAATAGTGTGTATGGGGCTTTACTGTGATGTAATTTCCCTTTCTTTTTGTAGGAGCTTCTTCATTCTCCCGTTGAAGACACAAATTGGGGCTAGGAAAGCCAATACTCATTCTGAACTCCCTAAACACCTCTATATCAAATCTGCCGCATCTTATTGTATTGCCAGAGCATTCTTCATACAATAAAGACATTTGAGTTTGGTGAGTTCAGCTATCTGATGAAGATAGTCCACAATGATTGTCCCTGCTATATTCAGACCAGGCATCAAGGTCTCAGGAAGTTATAGTCACTTTCACAATGAATGAATCATAGTGAGAATAGGAAGCCATTCCCATTGATGCAGTTGTGCAGTGACTTGACGGTAAAAAAAAACCTGCACAGCTGCTGCATATATGTGTATAGCCAGCAGGAACAGTTTAACAAAAGCCTATCAACACAGGTCCTAAGGTTTCCATCTTGTTAAAAAAAAAAAAAAAGTGCAAATTTGATGGTGCATATATTGGTGTTAAATGTACTATTTAACCTGTTGACCTTGTTAGAAACTCAGATCTGTCCTGTGTCCCATGCACACTTCCCGTGTTATCTCAAAAGAGCATTTTGGATTACAGAATGATTGAAATTATGCAGGTTGCAATGGTCATCAGGAAGTACAGAGGGGTCTAGAAGTACAGAGAAGTCTACATGGCGAGGACACAGACAGCAATAAAATAATTTTTAATTTATAAGAATTTAAAGTGGTAGGAAAGTCATTTTTTTAAACTTGTACCTACAGGTAAGTCTATAATAGGGCTTCACTGTAGGTAGAGTGAATATCTCCTAAACTTGCACTATTTAAGAGATATTCACGCTGCATGCAGCCGGTGATGTCACCGGTGCATGCGATCTGAAGGGATGGCATGCATGAAAGTGACATCATCGTGATTTGGCCAATCAGACGGCTGGGGCATGCAAACCTGGAGGAAAGACCAGGTGAAGATGGAAGCCCTATTAGCGGTGACAGTGCGCCACTGTCATGGAGGGCTTCATTCTAAGGTAAGAATTTCATAATGTGCTAGTATGCGATACATACTAGCACATTATGCCATTGTCTATTCTTTTTTAAAGACTGCGTTTACTACCGCTTTAAGGCTTCATGCACACATCTAAAAATTACCAGATAGTGTACAATATGACCAGTTCTTTGCCAGGAGTGAAAGGTGCAGTGTACAGCTACTAGTTAGCCTCTACAAATCAATATCAGATGGCTGCCCTACACTTATACAGTGGGGAAAATAATTATTTGATCCCCTGAAGATTGTGTAAGTTTGCCCACTTACAAAAAAGTGAAGGGTCTATAATAGTTATCATAGGTGTATTTTAATAGATAGAGACAGAATATCAACCAAAAGTCCAGAAAAATCACATGATACAAATGTTATAAATTGAGTTGCAGTTAAATAAAGTAAAATAATAAGTATTTGATCACCTACCAACCAACAATAATTTTGGCTCCCGCAGACTGGCTACACTATGTGCTCATGTGGTACACAGATTAATCCTGTTAATTTAGGAAAGTGCTCCTAATGCCGCGTACACACGAAGGGACAATCCCACGGGATTATCCTCTGGACTCAAGTCCAGCGGACAATCCCCTCGTGTGTGGGCGTCGGCGGACTTTTTGGCGCCAAAGTCCGGCGGACCAAAGTTTTAAGTTTGGTTTTAAAATTATCCGCTGGACTTGGCAGTCCGGCGGACAATCCCGCCGTTAGTAGGCTAGTCCGCCGGACTTTTTAAATGAACGGACTTGCCGCTCATCGGCAAGTCCGTTCATTTAGCACGTGACTTCAGGTTACGTAGCTAGTGTAGGCAGTAAATGCCGGCACGCTAGCTCCGTCACCTGGCATGGATTTAAAGGGGCTCCCCACGCCGAAAAACGGCGTGGGGGTTCCCCCCAAATCCATCTCAGACCCTTATCCGAGCACGCAGCCCGGCCGGCCAGGAAAGGGGTGGGGACGAACGAGCCCCCCCCTCCTGAGCCGTACCAGGCCGCGTGCCCTCAACATGGGGGGTGCCCTGGGGAAAGGGGGGCCGTGCGGCCCCCCCCCACCCCAAAGCACCTTGTCCCCATGTTGATGAGGACAAGGGCCTCTTCCCGACAACCCTGGCCGTTGGATGTCGGGGTCTGCGGGCGGGGGCTTATCGGAATCTGGGAGCCCCCTTTTATAAGGGGGCCCTCAGATCCCGGCCCCCCCACCCTATGTGAATGAGTATGGGGTATGATGTACCCCTACCCATTCACCTAAGGTGTAAAATGTAAAGTAAAAAAACACACACACTTTTGAAAAAATATTTTATTGCACTGCTCCGGGGGTCTTCTTCCGTCTTGGGGGTCTTCTCGCCGGACTCCTCCGCCATTTACCAAGCTCTTTTACCGAGCGGAGAAGTCCGGCTACCTTCTTCGTCGTCGCCGTCGTCATCTGGGGGTCTCGATCTGCCTTCGGGGGTCTTCCGGTGTCTTCCGGGGTCTCTTCTGTTCTTGCCGCTGTCGTCGCTTTCTGCGCCGCCTTCTTCTTCCGCCTTCTTCTTCTTCTTCTTCCGATGTTGACACGTCGCTCGCTCTGGCCGGAATGCCAGAGCCGCGCTGTGCTGGGACTTATATAGGGACAAGGGGACAGGGTCACATGCTCATGTCACATGGTGACCCCGCCCCCTTGTGATGTCACAGTCCCGGAGGATGCTGGGACTGTGACATCACAAGGGGGCGCGGCCCCCCTTTCCCCAGGGCACCCCCCATGTTGAGGGCACGCGGCCTGGTACGGCTCAGGAGGGGGGTGCGCTCGTTCGTCTCCACCCCTTTCCTGGCCTGCCGGGCTGCGTGCTCGGATAAGGGTCTGAGATGGATTTGGGGGGGACCCCCACGCCGTTTTTCGGCGTGGGGATTCCCTTTAAATCCATGCCAGGTGACGGAGCTAGCGCGCCGGCATTTACTGCCTACGCTAGCTACGTACCTGAAGTTACGTTCGAAATGAACGGACTGCTCCGTGTGTGGGCAAGTCCGTTCATTTTCAAAAGTCCCGCGGACTTTGTCCAGCGGACTGTCCACCGGAGAAGTCCGGGCGTGTGTGGGCAAGTCCACACGCTCGGAAAGTCCGACGAAGCCAGCTAGAAAGTCCGGCGGATTGTCCGCTGGACTAGGTCCGCCGGGAAAAGTCTGCACGTGTGTACGCGGCATAACGACAACTTGTTATGTGTATAAAAGACACCTGTCTGTAGAATCTCTTTCTTCCATTCAAACCTCACCAATATGGGCAAAACGAAATAGCTGTCAAAGGATGTCAGGGACAAGATTGTAGACCTGCACAAGGCTGGAATAGGCTACAAGACAATCAGCAAAAAGCTTGATGAGAAGGAGACAACTGGAAGAAATACAAATTAACCATCAATCGCCCTCAGTCTGGAGCTTCATGCAAGATTTTGCCTCATGGGGTAAGGATGATCATAATTAATGAATGAATGAATGAATAACTTGTATAGCGCTACAATGCGAACTGAATCGCCTCAAGGCGCTGTATTGGCGTTTGGTTATCAAGCTTCTAGAAGAGGTAGGTCTTGAGTTTCTTCCTGAAAGCCTGATGGTTTTCTTCCATGCGAATGTTGGTTGGTAGAGCGTTCCATAGCCGTGGTCCCTGGACAGCGAATCTCCGTTCCCCCTTTGATTTGTAGCGGGATTTAGGAATGAGGAGAAGATTTTGATTAGCCGATCGAAGACTGCGATTCGGTGTGTAGTGTTTTATTTTCTCGCGAAGGTATTGCGGAGCGTTTCCATGTGTGCATTTGTGGGTGAGGCAGAGGGTCTTGAATGCGACCCGATTCCTTACGTTTAGCCAATGTAGGTTCCTCAGGGAAGGGGAGATGGATTCCCAGGGTTTTTTCCCTGTTATCAGTCTTGCCGCCGTGTTTTGGATAAGTTGTAAGCGCGCAAGTTGATATTGGGGTAATCCTATGTAGAGGGAGTTAGCGTAGTCCAGTCGAGAATTGATGACTGTTCCAACTACCACTGCTTTGTCCTCCTTTGGAATGAAGGGGATGAGTCTGCGTAGCAGGCGGAGCAGATGGTGTGATCCACTGACTACTGCTCCTATTTGGGCATCCATTGACATTTCTGAGTCAAAAATGACTCCGAGACTCTTGGCCTTGGTCCTAGTGGTAATGGTTCGTCCAAAGATGGTAGGAGGTGTCCAAGGGATCTTGGCTCGGGTGTTATGCTTTGCATGTAGAATAAGAAGTTCTGTCTTTGATTCATTAAGAAAAGTGAAGGATCAGCTCAGAACTACACGGGGGTGGGGGGGCTTGTTCATGATCTTAAGGCAGTTGGGACCACAGTCATCAATCAAACCATTAGAAACACAATACGCCACCATGGATTGATATTTTGCAGCGCCCGCAAGGTCCCCCTCCTCAAGAAGGCACATGAACAGACCCATCTGAAGTTTGCTAATAAGCATCTAAATGATTCAGAGAACGATTGGGAGAAGGTGCTGTGGTCAGATGATGATCATAATTGGGCTCTTTAGCATTAACACGACTTGCCGTGTTTGGAGGAAGAAAAATGCTGACTATGACCCTAAGAACACAATCCCTACAGTCAAGCATGGAGGTGCAAACATTATGCTTTGGGGCAGTTCTCTGCTAAAGGAACAGGCAGCATTGAAGGGCCAATGGATGGGGCCATGTATTGTAAAATCTTGGATGAGAACCTTCTTCCCTCAGCAAGAACACTGAAGATGGGTTGTGGATGGGTCTTCCAGCATGACAATGACCCAAAACATACCGCCGCGGCTAAGGTCTCCAGACCTTAATCTTTAAGCCCCATACACACGGTCGGACTTTTTCATGGATTCTGTCCGATCGGACAAGGTTGTTGAAAAATCAGACCGTGTGTATGCACCATCGGACAGTGTTCGTCGGTTTGACCGACGGACAAAGTCTTATCTCCTGCTGGAAATCTTTGCCGTCAACACGGTCCGATCACACCAAATCCGATCGTGTGTACGGTTGTCCGACCGGACGAAGTGCCACGCATGCTCAGATCACATTACAAGACCAAAGCTATTGGCTACTAGCCTCTACGTAGTCCCGTCGTAGGCAACAAACGTCACCACGTTCAGAATGATCGGATTTTCCGACAACTTTGTCCGACCGTGTGTACGCAAAACCAACATCGGACAAAGTATGACGGACATGGTCCGACGGACCTGGTCTGCGGATTGTCCGACCGTGTGTATGGGGCTTAACAGAAAATTTATGGATGGAGCTGAAACTTCAAGTTGCCAAGTTTTAAGGATTTAGAGAAAATCAGTAAAGAAGAGTGGACCAAAATCCCTTCTGAGATGTGTGCAAACCTGGTAACCATCTACAAGAAACGTCTTACCTCTGTGTCAACAAGGGTTTCTCCACCAAGCACTAGGTCATGTTTTGCTCGGGGATCAAATACTTATTTTACTCACTGAACTGCAACTCAATTTATAACATTTGTATCATGTGTTTTTTTCTTGATTTTTGGTTGATACTTTGTCTCTATCATTTAAAATACCAAATGATAAAAATGATAGACCCTTCATTTCTTTGTAAGTAGGCAAACACAATCTGCAGGGGATCAAATAATTTATTTTCCCCACTGTATATGCAAATCTGAGCGGCTGTATACAGACAGGGCTATATGTACCCAATCGCAGACTGTCTGAGTTCAATGAGGCACATTTGGCCCTGTATGTAGCCATTCGGATTTGTGTATATTTGTGTTATATGCACACAGTTGCCATCTGTTATTGATTTGTACAGGCTGACTGGCAACAGCTATATGCTGCATCTGTCACTCCTGGTAGAGAAAATATGGCAGCATTGTACGCTACTTGGCCATTTTACAGCAGTGTGCATTAATTGTTACCAATGGAAGTGGCAGTGTTTTACAGGCAGAGAAACTGCCTGGAGAAGTTGGGAATTATACTCACCGGTGATCCTGTGTCCATTTGCACCCTTGCTAGCTACTGACATCTTCGACGGGTCTTCTTCTGGGTTCTGATCTTCAGCCAATTTGATTGGTCGGGCTGGGATGAGGCCACTCCTGTGCATATGCTGGAGTTAATTAATTTATAGTAAATTGTACACTGAGTTACGCATGTGTACATTGCAGACAAGCTGGTAAGGATACTTTAAAGTGGAGTTCCACCCACTTTTACAACTCTTCAGCATCCCTCACTAAACTGTGCACTGTAAACAAATTGGATATTTTTTTTATTTTTTTTTCAGCACAGACTGTATATCTGCTGTATTCATTTTTCACTTCCTCCTCCCTGGCCGCGGCCCATCGCATCATTTCCTGTTTGCAATGCCTCCTGGGAAGGGGCAGCAACTTCCTCTCAAACTGCCGTTGCTATGGAAACCTGACCTGAAACCTATTACACTGCTTATGCTGCACTGAGCATGTATGAGATCCAGGAAGAAATACAGTCTGGCTTCAGATGCCCACACTTAAGATGGCCACGGCCTGCTGCAAGTTTATAAAATAACAAACTACTGCTAAAAACTAACAAAACAGACCTTAGTTTACAGAGTAACTTTACTAGAATACATTAAGCTTGTGTATTATAGGGGTATTTTTATTTAAAAAGTATAATTTCGGCCGGAACACCGCTTTAATGCAGACATAGTAAGATATAATTCTGTTTTAAAGACATGTTTTGTCGTAGAATTTTCTCAACGATGTGGCACAATAATTACACATGTGACACAATAAACTGTTTATTTCAAAATAAAAGAGGTCATATTTACTCTACTTTCGTTATCAACTAGTTAGTGGTATTTCTTAATGAATTTTTCACAACAATACTGCTGTATAGTAAAAGCATCGCTAATTCGAACGACTTGAATTTGCCACGTACATCGGTATTAACAATAAAAATGGGTTCTCATGAATATGGTGAAAAGCTTCCAATTACTTACACACCTTCATAAAAGTGTTGCAAATGCCTTATTGAATCACCTTGATTGAGAACTGAGGTAAAGAGGGCCTCTAACAGACAAGACCACAATTAGAGAGGCTAGAAAAACTTAGTTGAATTCTAGTAACAAAAAGATAAGGGCTCATTACCCTTCAGCGATGTTTTGCTTTTCAGAGTGAGGCATTCTGTCACCTCCTCGTTGCCAGCACCATCGCACTACAACCATGTGCACTGCACATGTTTGTAAGGTGGTTGCGGCACAACCCATTTTACTTGAATGGGTCGCATTAACGAACGGTATTGAAGACTGGAACTGGGGAATAATTGTCGGGCCACAATGGGTTGTGGCATGTGTATTCTAGGGATGAGCCGAACACCCCCCCCCCCCCCCCGTTCGGCTCGCACCAGAACCCACAAACGGACCTAAAGTCTGTGCGAGCATTAGAACCCTATTAGTTACAATGGATGCGAACGTTCGAAATCAAAAGTGCTAACTTTAAAGGCTAATATGCATGTTATTGTCATAAAAAGTGTTTGGGGACCTGGGTCCTGCCCCAAAACGCCTGTTTTTTCAGGAGCAGTGATTTTAATAATGCTTAAATTGAAACAATAAAAGTGTAATATTCCTTTAAATTTCGTACCTGGGGGGTGTCTATAGTAAGCCTGTGAAGGGGCGCATGTTTCCTGTGCTTAGAACTGTTCCTGCAAAAAGTGTAATTTTTGCAGGAAAAAAAGCTATTTAACCGCTTCAGCACCGGGCCATTTTTCACCCTTCCTTACCAGAGCACTTTTTGCGATTCGGCACTGCGTCGCTTTAACTGACAATTGCGCGGTCGTGCGACGTTACACCCAAACAAAATTGACGTCCTTTTTTTCCCACAAATAGAGCTTTCTTTTGGTGGTATTTGATCGCCCCTGCGGTTTTTATTTTTTGCGCTATAAACAAAAGAAGAGCGACAATTTTGAAAAAAAGCACAATATTTTTTACTTTTTGCTATAATAAATATCCCATTTTTTTTTTAAAAACTATTTTTTTTCCTCAGTTTAGGCCGATACGTATTCTTCTACATATTTTTGGTAAAAAAAAAATCGCAATAAGCGTATATTGATCGGTTTGCGCAAAAGTTATAGCGTCTACAAAATAGGGGATAGATTTATTGCATTTTTTTTTTTTTTTTTTTACTAGTAATGGCGGCGATCTGCGATTTTTTTTTTCATGACTGCGACATTGCGGCGGACACTTCGGACACTTTTGACACATTTTTGGGACCATTCACATTTACACAGTGATCGTTGCTATAAAATTGCATTGATTACTGTGTAAATGTGACTGGCAGGGAAGGGGTTAACACTAGGGGGGGGGGAGGGGTTAATGTTTTCCCTAAATGTGTGATTCTAACTGTGGGGGGAGGGGACTCAAGGGGAGGAGACCGATCATGTGTTCCTCCGTGCTGGGATCACATGACCGGTCTCCTGCTCGCTGACAGGACGTGGAGCTGTGTGTTTACACACACAGCTCCACGGTCCCGCACGGTCCTGTTGTTTTAACGGGCAATCGCGGGTGCCCGGCGGACATCGAGGCCGCCGGGCACCCGCACCGGGTCCCGAGCGACGCCGCGGGCGGGAATGGGAGGACGTCATATGACGCCCACCCAGGATGGTAGATCCACCTTGTGGGCGTCATATGACTATGGGCGGGTATTGAAGGGGTTAAAATCACTCGTGGCTAATGTATTGACGGCTCCCGTAACACAGAGAACAGTCATTCATTGAAAGCCATTCATAAAAAAAAAAAGTCATTGATAAAAAATAAAAAAAATAAAAAAAATAAAAGCGTGGGGGTCCCCCCAAATTCAATAACCAGGCCCTTCAGGTCTGCTATGGATATTAAGGGGGACCCCAGCCAAAAAAAAATGGCGCGGGGTCCCCCTCAAAATCCATCCCAGACCCTTGAGGCCTGGGATGAATTTTAAGGGGAACCCCAGCCCAAAAAAATGGCGTGGGGTCCCCCTCAAGATCCATACCAGACCCTTATCCGAGCACGCAACCTGGCAGGCCGCAGGAAAAGAGGGGGGGACGAGAGCGGCCCCCTCCCTCCTGAACCGTACTAGGCCACATGCCCTCAACATTGGGAGGATGCTTTGGGGGTCTGAGACCCCCAAAGCACCTTGTCCCCATGTTGATGAGGACAAGGGCCTCTTCCCCACAACCCTGGCCATTGGTTGTGGGGGTCTGCGGGCAGGGGGCTTATTGGAATCTGGAACCGGACGAGAAGACCAGAGCAAGAAGAAGCGGATCGGAGAAGAAGATGATGGAAGAAGAAGATGGAAGAAGATGCCGGAAGGAGAAGATGAAGAAACCGAAGGATGAAGAAAGGAAGACCAGAAGAAAGAAGAAAAAAGATTTTAATAAAGGAATTGTCAAAGACCATCTCCTGTCATTTTAACCATTGTTGACACTTTTTTGGTGAAATGGTAGGGGTACTTTTGTACCCCCTTACCATTTCACACAGGGGGGGCGGGATCTGGGGGTCCCCTTGTTAAAGGGGGCTTCCAGATTACGATAAGCCCCCCGCCCGAAGACCCCCACAACCAATGGCCAGGGTTGTGGGGAAGAGGCCCTTGTCCTCATCAACATGGGGACAAGGTGCTTTGGGGGTCAATACATTAGCCGCGAGTGATTTTAAATAGCTTTTTTTCCTGCAAAAATTACACTTTTTGTAGGGACAGTTCTAAGCACAGGAAACATGCCCCCCTTCACAGGCATACTATAGACACCCCCAGATGTTATACTGCAATGCTGTACTAACAGCACGCACACATAAATCCCCAGAATCATAGCACATAATGTCAGCAGTCAGCAGCACATAACCCTGACACTGACGCTGGAACACAACACAATATGCGAGGCCGCCGGCGCGGCTGCCTTTTATACTGTGGGGCATGTACTAAACCCCCTGAGCTATAATTGCCCACAGGCATCCTGCCTGTGGCCAATTATTGCTCCCCTCGCCACTGGCTGTTTGATTGGCCAAGCATGCGGGTCACAGTGCATGCTTGGCCAATCATCAACCAGCAATGCACTGCAACTGGCGCAGTGCATTGCGGGCCGCTCGCATCACACGAATTTGATGCGAGCGGCCCAAATAGTTCTGGGCTCGCCGAGCGGGCGAATGCCCAATGTTCGATTCGAACATGGGTTTGAATCGAACACCGGGCCCATCACTAGTGTATACCCCCGTACAGCTGCCTTTGCAGCTTGTGGCATGATAGAAAGTGCCTCAACTGCCTGTTTTTGCCGCCCTTTAAGGGCCTTAAAAGACATTTCTAAAAAATGCTTTGTTTTAGTAGAATTAAGGCTTTATAAAGCAGTTAAAATATACCCAATCTTTAAATGTCTTACACAGAGGTGACTTAGTCAAACAATTGATGGATAATTGCTGTATGTACCGATTGCATATATCTTTGTTCCTCAAAAGCAACTTTACAGTTTCACAGAAGGTCCCTGAACAGCTCACAATCTCACAATACAGTATGTTCTCAAACCTTTCTAGTCATCACAATATCTCAGCTGCATTGGTGAAGGTGAAAGAAATCTTTATGCCTAGCTTTGTACAGAAATCCAAAACATTTATTTAATTTACCTCTTCCGCAGACTCGGAGCAAGGCCATGTGTCATTACATTTCCAGCATCATCATCCTTTGTCCACAGCAACATAAACAATGACATGCTGGAGGCAGCTGTGTGCATTGAGTAGAACAGACTGTTCAATACACATAATATTTTCTGCCATGTAGAAAACAGCCTTTATGGAACCATTCAAGTATGTTCATTAATGTTCACCTGTATTCAAGGTCATTAGCGTGCATTGATTAAAGGCATTTTTCTTTTCTGATCAATGTCTTTCGATAGGAATAATTGAGATTATCTATAGTTAACAACCCAGTCAACGGATATGACACACATGCAAAATTGGATTTCAATCAATATTTAAAGCAGTGTTCCGCCCAAAAAAAAAAAATTAAAAGCCGGCAGCTACACATACTGCAGCTGCTGGCTTTTAACAATAGGACACTTACCTGTCCTGGAGTCCAGGACAGCTACACATACTGCAGCTGTCGACACCACAGCTGATGTTTCCATTGCGTGTAAGGGTACCCGGCAGTGTAGCCTTACGGCTTCATGACGGGAACCCTACTGTGCATGCGCGAGGCCCCGCTCCTCTCTCCTGCTGCCCTGGCGACAGGGAGAGGAGGAGGGAGGAGGAGGGTGCCCCGTGGTGATGTCACGGACCACAGCCCGGACTCCTGGAAGTGGGAACAGGATACATGTCATAGACAGGTATCCTGTCCCCCTCCCCCCTGAAAGGTGCCAATTGTGGCACCGGAGGGAGGGAGGAAACTTTTGTGTGGAACTCCACTTTAAAGAATATTTTTGGGCATAAGAATGTTACACATTGATACATTGGACAAGCTTGGACCAGTGTAACTATGTGTAGCGCCACCCCTGAAGGAGCCGTTTTGTGAAATTGGATTCTCTCTCCGCCTCAACTCCAAGAATGACCTCAGCCCCTCTGGCACACCTGGTTAAATAAAATTACTGCAAACACATTTAAGGGACACACATGGAAAATACTGTTATCCTGGCTGTGGATTCTCACCAAAAACAGACACACACCTGGTAGTGATAAACAAATTGAATATATTATCACGGTTTAAAGCATATGGAAGCTTACAACACTTTAAGCCTTTCTGCAAATCTGCTGTAATTAATACATTAGAAAAGACAACCTTCAATACTTAGCAACTGTAAATTTAGAAAAGGGCAGTAATCTATATGCCCATAACACAGACACTGAGTGGGAGGAGAGAAGACTTGTCAACTTCTCAGCTCCTTCTGGGCCACAAGCACCATTGAAGTAACACAAAAAGAAGAAATGGGTTAATTGGTACAGTAAGCACAATTCTATAAGGGGGGTCCTGGGTTGAAGAGTACTAGTATCTTCTGCTAGCAAACAGTGGGGCCCTTTAAAAAGAAAGTTTAATCAAGAAAAGTGAGATAGTAATCCTCTAGGGAATCCCATTAGGTAGTGGTTGGTAAGAACAGAATGGCTAAAAGTGATAGCTCCAAACAAGTATCCTCTGACACTAGAAAAGGGAATAGGTGTCTGCATGCAGTGTCTGTATTGTGTTAAGAAGGATGTATTGGGTTTTCACACACTCACCAGTCCTCTGTGCAATGACACGATGGAAATTCCAAATGCTGGTTCAGGCTCCTAGCAATGTTGTAAGGCACCGGATCACCTCCTGTCACCTCCTGTTGGCCGATCAGGATGGCTGGTAGCTAAACTGGCAAGGTGATCGGACAGTGGCCGACTGAACACCTGGATGGATATTGCGATCTCTGAAGCGATATGGATTGTCTCTGCTGGGCGGCACTGGGTTGCTAAGCAGGGTGCCTGGGTTGAACGGTGGCAAACTGTGTAGTTGTCACTGTTCCTGGCTTCTGTCAGCACTCCCACAGTAGTCTCAGGAAAAGCATAGCTAGCAGGTGCCGCTAGACAGTGTGGCTCTCTCTTCTTCTTTCAGATGGAGTTTCACCACACAGTCCTGTCACCTCTCCACTCTATCTTCTTATTCTGACAGCACTCTCTCTGTAGTGCTGTGTGGAAAATCTGTCTCTCTCTCTTTCAATCACCTTCTCTCCTGAATTGTGAACACAGGAATAGGCCACTCTGCATGGGCATCAATGAATGAATGAAAAGTGTTCTCTGATTGGACAAAATGGGGCGGTGACATCATGCTCTCCATTTCATCTAATCAGAGAACACTTTGCATTCATTCAGAAAATGCAAAACTGGACCAATATAATTATGTAAAAATTGCCAGTTTTAAAATATTGCAGCTTGCCCGTACTTAGATGTAGTAAATGCATTCATTTTGTTTTCAGGGTAATAAGATGTTTGCCAAGTACAGAAAATATCTTTTGACCTTGCCCAAAATGCAATGTACTTGTCACTGCCTGCATCTGTCAGTCATCAAATGCCGCGTACACACGTTCGGACTTTGTCCGCCGGACCTAGTCGGCGGATTGTCCGCCGGACCTAGTCTGGCGGGACTTCCCCACACACGCCCGGACTTCCGAGCGTGTGACTTGCCCACACACGCCTGGACTTTTTAGGCGGACAATCCGCTGGACAAAGTCCGCGGGACTTTTGAAAATGAACGGACTTGCCCACACACGGAGCAGTCCGTTCCTTTCGAACGTAACTTCAGGTACGTAGCTAGCGTAGGCAGTAAATGCCGGCGCGCTAGCTCCGTCACCTGGCATGGATTTAAAGGGAATCCCCACGCCGTTTTTCGCCGTGGGGGTCCCCCCCAAATCCATGTCAGACCCTTATTCGAGCACGCAGCCCGGCAGGCCAGGAAAGGGGTGGGGACGAACGAGCACCCCCCCCTCCTGAGCCGTACCAGGCCGTGTGCCCTCAACATGGGGGGTGCCCTGGGGAAAGGGGGGCCGTGCGGCCCCCCCACCCCAAAGCACCTTGTCCCCATGTTGATGAGGACAAGGGCCTCTTCCCGACAACCCTGGCCGTTGGTTGTCGGGGTCTGCGGGCGGGGGCTTATCGGAATCTGGGAGCCCCCTTTTATAAGGGGGCCCCCATATCCCGGCCCCCCACCCTATGTGAATGAGTATGGGGTACGATGTACCCCTACCCATTCACCTAAAGTGTAAAATGTAAAGTAAAGAAACCACACTTTTGGAAAAATATTTTATTGCACTGCTCCGGGGGTCTTCTTCCGTCTTGGGGGTCTTCTCGCCGGACTCCTCCGCTCTCTTCTGCTCTTTTACCTAGCTCTTTCACGAGCGGAGGAGGCCGGCTACCTTCTTCGTCGCCGCCGTCGTCTGGGGTCTCGATCCGCCTTCGGGGGTCTTCCGGGGTCTTCCGGGGGTCTCTTCTGTTCTTGCGGCGGTCGTCGTCTTCCGCGCCACCGGCGCCTTCTTCTTCTTGTTCTTGTTCTTCTTCCGATGTTGACCCGATGCTCTCTCTGCCCGGAATGCCAGAGCCGCGCTGTGCTGGGACTTATATAGGGACATGGGGACAGGGTCACATGCTCATGTCACATGGTGACCCCGCCCCCTGTGATGTCACAGTCCCGGAGGATGCTGGGACTGTGACATCACAAGGGGGCGGGGTCACCATGTGACATGAGCATGTGACCCTGTCCCGGCAAGTCCGTTCATTTAAAAAGTCCGGCGGACTAGCCTACTAACGGCGGGATTGTCCGCCGGACTGCCAAGTCCAGCGGATAGTTTTAAAACAAAACTTAAAACTTAGTCCGGCGGACTTTTGGCGCCAAAAAGTCCGCCGACGCCCACACACGAGGGGATTGTCCGCTGGACTTGAGTCCAGAGGATAATCCCGCGGGATAGTCCCTTCGTGTGTACGCGGCCAAAGAGTTATCTTTTCAGCCTGAAACATGTTACAGCTGGATGGTATTGCTCTTCTGTAAACCCAATAGTAGGTGCTGGTAGCTATACATTTTGTGTGTTGTCTTACTCAGTCTCTTGGATAAGTCACGTACTTTGCTGTAGTTTTCTGTTTGTTTCTTCTATAGCCACAGCAATGTTTTGTGAGCTTTGTTAGGACTTTTTATGTTAAAGAGAATGTAGGTGTATCATTGATACTAGGGAAGTGTTAACACTTGCAATTTACAGCAGCCCATTTTTTAGGGCAGCTGAAGTGTGGTTGCCGGACCCCCACTCAAAGAGGAGATGGCAGTATAATGCAGCAACCTGAATGCACCTGGCAGAACTGCTATAGAATATAAACTGCAGATACATTTGATGGATTATATGTATTTCTGGTTCCTCCTCTATATGATCTCAAAATAAGTACACAGGATGGCTGGACGTTTGAAGAAACTATTTTTAGTGTGAGTTGACTTGACTACCATGAGCACAGCATGTTTCACATTATCGCATGGAGTGAGAGGAGCATCACTGTACTGTGCTTGGAATTAAAAGTTGATTCTAATGCAGCGTACACACGAGCGGATTTTCCAGCGTAAAAATCTTGGATGTTTTTTCCGGCTGGTGCTCAAGCTTGGCTTGCATACACACGGTCACACAAAACTTCACTGAACTTTTGATCGTCAAGAACGCGGTGACGTACAACACTACGAGGAGCCGAGAAAATTAAGTTCAATGCTTCTGAGCATGCATTGAATTGTTTCCAAGCATGCGTAGGAATTTTGCGCGTCGGAATTGGTACAGACGATCGGAATTTCCGATAGGAACTTTTTCCGATCAAAAAATTGAGAACATGTTCTCAATCTTTTGCTGGCGGAAATTCGGCCAGCAAAAGTCCGATGGAGCATACACACGGTCGCATTTTCCGACCAAAAGCTCTCATCGGACTTTTGCTGGCAGAATTTCCGATCTTGTGTGAAAATAGCCTATGCAGTCAAGGGACATCTTTGTAAAATAATCATTATTGGGTTTGTTTTATCTGTAGGTCATTTGGGACCCTTAAGAAGCCTGGCCAAAAAAAACTTGAATGCCCCGTACACAGGAGTGGAAATTCTGCCAGCAAAAGTCGGATGAGAGCTTTTGGTCTGAAAATGCGACCGTGTGTATGCTCCATCGGACTTTTGCTGGCGGAATTCCAGCCAGCAAAAGATTGAGAGCAGGTTCTCAATTTTTCGGTCGGAAAAAGTTCCTATTGAAAATTCTGATCGTCTGTACCAATTCCGACGCGCAAAATTCCTGCATATGCTCGGAAACAATTTGGCGCATGCTTGGAAGCATTGAACCTAATTTTCTCAGCTCGTCGTAGTGTTGTATGTCACCGCATTCTTGGTGGTCGACAGTTCAGAGAACTTGTGTGACAGTGTGTATGTAAGCCAAGTTTGAGCGGAATTCCGTCGGAAAAACCATCCAAAATTTTTCCAACGGAAAATCCGTGAAAATCCGGGAGCAGAGATTTTTAAAATGATTGTGAAGGCTCGTTTACAAAAAATAATAAAATAACAAACATGTCATACTTACCTGCTCTGTGCCGTGGTTTTGCACAGAGCAGCCTGGATCCTCCTCTTCTCGGGTCCCTCTTTGCTGCTCCTGGCCCCTCCCTCCTATCAATTTCCCCCACAGTCAGCAGCTCACTATGGGGGCACTGGAGCCAAGTCACAGCTCTTTGTGTCCATTCAGACACAAAGCCGCCCCTTCTCTCCCCTGATTGGCTGACTGACTTTGATTGACAGCTGCAGGAGCCAATGCGCTCCTGCTGTGTCTCCAGGGCTGGTGCAAGAATTTTTGACACCATAGGCGAAACCTAATTTTTCAGCATCCCCCTTGGCTCCACCCCTGACTCCACCCTCTTTGCCCTGCCCATGTATACGACACCTTTTTAATGAAGCGCCCATCAAACATTGCCTCACCAGCACCCGTCAAATGTAGCCATACCAGCGCCTATCAAATGCAGCCTCACCAGCGCCCATCAAATGCAGCCTACAAGTGCCCATCAATGCAGCCTACTAGCGCCTATCAATGCAGCCTACCAGTGCCCAACAATGCAGCCTACCAGTGCCCATCAATGAATGTTTGCTTGCTTCCATTTATTCTGGAATCGGGACACAGACACAGTCCTCCTTTTTTGTAATAAAAACATTTTGTAAAAATTCTATAGTTTAGGAATGCAGTTTTTCTCTTATTTTTTTTTAGAGTTTCTAGAGTTGAATATATTTGGATATGCACCACACTGGAATTATATCTGTTTTGGATTGGTGTAAGACTAAATAAATAATTACAATTAAAATGAGCAGTGGCAGTGGTGAGCTTTTTATTTTGTATTTAATTTGCAATTAGAGATGGCCCAAACACCCCTTGGCTTGGTTCGCGGCAGAACTCTCGAACGTCTCAAAAGTTTGGACCCAAACAACAAACCACTTTGAAGTCTATGGGAACTTGAAAAATCAACAGTCCCCATTTTGAAGGCTCATATGCAAGTTATTAGCCGGGGTCCGGCTATGCAAAAAAAATGTTGAAAAAAATATAGTTTTTAAAGAAGCAGTGATTTTATTGATGCTTAAAGTGAAACAATAAAAATGAAAATCTCCTTTAACCACCAGATGACCAGCCTCTGCAGTTAAACTGCGGCAGGTTGTCTCTCCTGGGCAAATCGCTGTAGCTATACGTGGCCACTTTAAGACCACTAGCCCGCGGTGCGATGATGGATCAGATGCGCTTGCCCAGCAGCTGCCATGTCCACCGGGCAACCACGATCACTCCTGAGAGACACAGAACGGAGATCTGTCAATGAAAACAGACAGATCTCCATTCTGTCAGGGGAGAGAAGACCACTCTGTTGTTCATACTAAGTATGAACATCTATCGTTCTCCTCCTCCAGGCAGTCCCATCCATCCACAGTTAGAATTACTCCCTAGGACACCCCTTGATCGCCCCCTAGTATTAACCTCTTCCCTGACAATGAAATTTATACAGTAATCAGTGGCTATTTTTAGCTTTGATCGCTGTATAAATGTCAAAAGTGTTAGATCTGTCCGCCGCAATGTCGCAGTCCCAATAAAAATCGCATATTTCCACATTACTAGTTAAAAAATAATAAAAATGCCATAAATATATCCCCTATTTTGTAGACGCTATAACTTTTGCGCAAACCAATCAATATTTGCTTATTGCGATTTTTTTTTACCAAAAATATGTAGAAGAATTTATATTGGCCTAAACTGAGGAAGAAATTTGTTTTTATATTTTTTTTTTGGGGGGGGGGGGGGGGTTTATTATAGCAAAAAGTAAAAAATATAGCTTTTTTTTTAAATTGCAGAGGTGATCAAATACCATTTAAAGAAAGCTCTATTTGTGGGGAAAAAAAGGACGTCAATTTTGTTTGGATACAACATCGCACGACAATTGTCAGCTAAAACAACGCAGTGCCATATCACAAAAAAATGGCCTGGTCATTAAGGGGGCAAACCCTTCCGGGGCTGAAGTGGTTAAATATAGTGCCTGGGGGTCCCCTTAGTCTGCCTGTAAAATGTGCATCTGTACGGTGTATAGAACCTGTTGAAGCCAAACTTATATTTCTAAAGAAAAAAAATTACATTTAAAAATTGCCAGCAATACAATACCATTGCCGGCAGTAGAAAAATGTAAAAGAAAACCACAGGGGCGGGCCTTGTCCCCCCCCCCCCCCCCCCCAATCCATACCACACCAACATTTTTTTTTTTTAAATGGAGTGGGGTCTGCCCAAAATCCATACCAGACCCTTATCACCTTTAGCATGCAGCCTGGCAGGCCAGGAGAGGTGAAGGGTGGCGAGTGAATGCCCCCCATCCTGAACCATACCAGGCCACATGCCCTCAACATGGAGGGGTGCTTTGGGGTGGGGGGACAAGGGCCCCTTCCCAACAACCCTGGATTGGGGTTGTGGGGGTCTGCAGGCAGGGGGCTTATCAGAATCTGGAAGCCCCTTTAACAATGGGGCCCCCCAGATCCCAGCCCCTCCCATACAATTTGTATCTAAAAGTAATTGAAGGCACTATTTTGACAGGTTATTTTAAGTAGACATTCTTAGAGTTGTAGTCAGAGAAGTTCAATAGACAAATATATTACAATAAGGTCCTTTAAAAGAATATTACACTTTTTTGCCTTGTGGTGCAGGTACTGTATGTTTTAAATGCTGAACTTTTATTTTCACAGCCTATTAAGTAGATTAAGTAGTGGTGTTTCGTGTACTTCTTAATAAAGTATTGGATTTTATCCTTTTTGCATTGATATTGGGCAGGGTTGCCAACCGCCAGTAAATTTACTGACAGTCTGTAAAAATCTGCCAGTAAATATCAGGGGCTGATAATTTCATGCTGTGTTGACTTTTTAAGTATAAATCAAGCAAATTACTTTGTTATAGGTATTGTCAGTGTTTCCATATCATGTTTATACTGTTTAAATATTCACTGTGTTAGTTTTCAATTGGAGTTCTGTAATTTCTCAGGTTGCCAGTAAGAAATGTGCTCCACCAGTAAATTTCCCACGTTTTGTCAGTAAAAAATGCTGCGGGAGGTTGGCAACCCTGATATTGGGGTTTTTGGGTCCCTCCACAGCTTCAAACAGAATAATAGCATCCTTCAGTTTGCTTGAACCAGCTAATATCATGTAATCTGCTGGTGTTTAGATGATTCCAAAGCCTCTAAATATTTCACAATTATGTTTCTGCCTTGGGTAAGAACTTCACTAGCAAATGTGATTCCAAATGGCAGCTAACTGAATTTGTGTCATCCCCAATGTGTATTAAAAGTACATAGCTGTGATGACTATTAATCTAAACCAGTGTTTCTCAAAGTGTGGTCTGGAAGCTAGTGCTGGCTGGTGGTGTGTTCTGGAAACCTGTGCTGGCTGGTGTGGCTATGACTTATCTCTTGGTGCCGGGAGGTCCAGCTCTGAAGTAAAACTCCTATTTTTATTACTAGGTAAGCCCAGTGTGGACACCAGTTTGCATGACTCAAGAGCCACAGTCCAAGAACATTTCTTCTCTAACTGTTCCAGGTCATGGACTAAGTAATCGCCTAAGCAGGATACATTCTAACTATTTGCTGCTTTGGAAAGTGGGTAGACAACAGGTATTAATGTGCCACATATAGACCTTAGGTTCCATGTTGGGTTGCAGGGATTTAAGTGGTCCACGTGGGCCACAGAACATTAGAACTTCTGATCTAAACCGATATGCCAATAGATATGTTCTCTTCTAAAATAGCAATTCATTTTGCAATCAATTTGGATTCCATATCCTCAGGAGCTGGAATGAAGTAACACTGTTTTTAATTATTTTTCTAAGATCTCTGGGATCTAGGAAGACTTTGGGATTTGGCATTTTGATCTGTTTAAATATAAGCATTCCCAGTGACAGGATTTTCAACTGCTCTAGCTTTTAAAGCGGAGCTCCAGTCCCTATAATCATGATTGTTATAACTTCTACTTTAATATTTGCATATGTTAGAACTGTCTTCATGCTTCTTTCTTTTAAATCAATCATTTGTTGCCTGATCTCAGAAGCAGGCAGGGGCCATCGAGGTTGTGAGCATCTGAAGCCCGCTCATGTTTTTTTTTTTCCGGGGTGCAGCTGGCTACCCAACATGCACCTCCTTATCTCACGCCTGCGCAGTAATGACACTGTGCGGTGTAGTTTGTTCATGATAGTTTGTTCAAGACAGGTTGCCATAGCAATTGCGGCATCGAGGTAAGTCCCCATCCCGTTGTTATTACAACTTTGCATTTAAATGGCACCTAGCTCCTCCCATTCAAGTCATTTCCTGGCTGCAAATATGGCAAGATTGTATTAGGATTACAGAAGACTCCTGGGATAGATAAACGCCACTATCCCAGGAGTCAATGGGACTCGCCTAATGACGTCATCGCCTAGGCAGGCGGAACAGGAGGTGCTGCCTGAATACAACAAAAAAAAGTTATCTACGAACCGGAAAAAAAAAGCCATTTAGAACTGTACACAGTGGGGGCATTCCGAAGAGAGGAATTTAAAAAAAAAGGGTGGAACTCTGCTTTAAGCTGTGAATGTATTTTCTTACAGTGTATCTACATGATGACTTGAGGATTTAAAGCTGGAGTGTTTGAGGGGTCATCTTGAATAAGGATGAGCTCAGGCATGTTCGCAAGTCCACGTGCCTGCACCTGCCAGGAAGCTGACACACACCGCAGCGCTAATCACAGGTAGTGAGACATTTCCCAATCTGTGCAGCCGCGGATCGGGAAATGTCTCACTGCCTGTGATTAGCGCTGCGGAGTGTCAGCTTCCTGGCGGGCGCGGGCACGTGGACTTGCGACAATGCCTGAGCGCTTCCTTAATCTTGAACATGGTGTACTCTTGGAAGATTGCCAACTCCTTCAAAAACTTTAGGACACTTACTTTTATGAAAGAATATTTTAGCAATCTCAAGTGTAAAAAGTACACTTACATTTCTGTAATTTCACTTGCTACCTTCTGCATGCTTTAAGAATGAGCTTAGTACATAGCAGCGCTGTAATCATATGTTAAATTTGCATAGGAGTGTTGCTGTTGGCATCGCTAATACCTCTGCTATAGTATATGTCTTGACTTTTCCTGAATTCTCTCCAATAGGTGATGCTGAACTCTGGTCAAAAGTTCTTATTTTTATATAGTTACACACTAGTCCAGTTCAACTTGTGTAGGTGTGTTCATGTTGACAATCATTTCCCATACCCCTGCATGTTGTGTTCATGAAGATGTATGTCCAAGAGTCTTTTAAAACCATCAATACCTCCCGCTGAAGCCACAGATTGTGGAAGGGAGTTCCACATCCTTGCTGCCCTTACAGTGAAAAATGCAGATTAAAGGAAAAGTACAGCCAAAGCACATTTGGCTGTACTTCCCCTGTGGATCACATGAGTGCAGTTCCTCCTTTACTCTTGTGACCTGTTTTTAGCAGATAGCTGAAACTTTGTCATTGATACCAATGTGTATGATGACAGCTGGGTCCTCTCCAGCCCCACCCAACCATCTGTCTATCCGATCCGCGAAGTGCAGAACCCGAGTGCCCAGTAAACAACATACCGTTCGGCAATCGCAGTCTTTGTGACAGATTGCCCTATCTGCCCTTCTAATGATTGAGTCCCGAACCACCAGTACCTGCCTATCCTTGCCAGTGTGATTGCCCCCCTCCTTATCGGAGCAGTCATTCCTCTGGCAGCTAGGGGAGGGCACCCTCTCCAGCAGTGCTCACATCTCGTACAGCAGTATTTGTCTGGGAACAGCTCTTCAAGAAACACATACATGGAGCAATATGGGCACTGGGTCACATCACCAATTCTGGTGGACATTTTACCCACTACTCTAATGTGGATAATACAAGAAAGTTACTCTGGTACTCTACGCTACTCCAAGTTACCCCCGGTACTCCAAATTACTCCTGGTGCTACAACTACTCCAAGTTCCTCACAGTCACTCCCAGTACTCCATTTCACTCCCTTTACGCCACGTCAATCCCAGTAATCCTAGCTATTCCAAATTACTCACAGTTACTTCCAATACTCCAAGTTACTCCAAGTCACTCCCAGCACTCCAACGCACTCTCAAAACTCCTCCAAAATTACTGTGAGCATTCTAAGCTATACTAAATGACTTATGGTCACTCCCTGTACTCCAAGTCTCCAAGTTACTAATCAGTACTCCAAGTCACCAATCAGTACTCTAAATTATTCCAAATTACTCACCTTAACTCCCAATACCATAAGTTACTTCAAGTCACTCCCAGCACTCCAAGTCACTCCAGCGCTCCTTCAAAATTACCCTCAGTACTCCAAATTATTCTAAATTACTTACGGTTACTCCCAGTACTCCAAGTCACTACCCAGTTCTCCAAGCTACAACTCGGTACTCCATGGTAATAATCATTACTCAGACTTATTCCAAATTGCTCACAGTTACTCCCAATACTATAAGTTACTTCAGGTTACTCCCAGCATTCCAAATCACTCCCAGTACTCCAAGTCACCCTCAGAACTCCAAGTTACTCCCTGTAATCTAAGTTACTACAACATTACTCCAAGTTACTACAAAGTTACTCCCAGTACTCCAAGTTACTACAAAATTACTCCATGTAGTCCAAGTTACTACAAAAATTACTCCCAATACTTCAAGTTACTACAAAAATTCCTCCAAGCAGTCCAAGTTACTACAACTGCTACTCCAAGTTACTACAAATATTACCCCCAGTACTCCAAGTTACTACAACTATTATTTTGAGACCCCACTTTTGTTTTGAATACAGCAGAAAAGGGTAAAGAAGGTTTTTATTGCAGCATGTGTCTCTATTGGGAAGATTTCCCCTCACTTACTGTCTGGACAGTAAAGGTGGGAATTCTCTCCAACAAAGACATATAAAAATGAATTTTAATAATGTAGAGAAGGATTGAAAATTCTGACATTTATTGCTGTTTGTGTCTTCCAGTTGTGATGACAGCTGCTCACACATATCTTGGCACCACAGGGACAAAAGGGACACAGGGACAAAAGGTGAGGAAAAAAACCTGACTCTTCACTTCACTACATTTAAAGCGCTGGTATTGTGTAAAGTGCTGCTGAATGAAAACACCAATGATGTGCAATAATTCGGGTTCTTATGGCATGTGGCTCTATAGGCTGAGCACTCTTATGGTTTGTTCATTGGCCTCCCAGATACTCTAGCACTAGTCTTTTTCCAGGATTGTTTGTATTACCTCACTATAGGCTTTGCAGGATCTCTAGAAGTTGGTGACTCTGGTTAATCAAGACAAAGTTGAGATTGGAGTTGTAGTTTGAAAATAATACTTAATTTGAGTTTTCTTCAGACCAACATTAACAACATGCACACGGAAATGGATTCCACTCAAATAGCATCCACATGTTGCAAATACAAATCAGGTGATCTAGTGCTCCCTACTGTAAATCCGAAAGTGGCAGCACAGCATTGTGAAATAATAACTGTATAGTGCAGTAAGGTGCAAAATTATAAAAGTATATATGTTTTGTGTATGTGCTTCAAAGTACAGGAGGTTGACTATATATGTTTATCAGTCGCATCATGGTGTAGATAGTAAATAAACTCCTCCCCATCAGCAATAATTGAGACAAATAATATGATGCATCTTTCTGGCAGACATTCAGGCACAAAGAGGGTTAATCTGTGCTGCCAGCTTCTCTATGGGTATCAGATGGCTGGGTGGAATGCCACCATCTGTGACAGCCAACAGTGGCATTAAGCTAAACAAATAACAACAATCTCTGGTGCTGAAGCTAAATAACAGAGGCGGCAACTGGCACTATCTCCCTCTTCTATGCAGAAATAGCAAATGTCAAAAAATCTTGTGCTTTATTTGTGCCCACGTATTAACTCATTCATGGCTGCGAAGATTGTACGTCTACAAGTATGAAAACAAACTAATAGAACAGAGAAAACATTGTATTTCTCTCTAAAAAAAAAAAAAGAAGCAAAACAAATCAGACTCCAAATTAGGAACCCAAATTGATATATAAAAGTAAAAGGTCAACTGTAATTTAAATTATATAAGCTTAGGATCATTACAATCAGTTCCACACAACCTCTACATAATATGCTTCACTCTGTATACCTTATAATGGCCCAGTCAGTATTATTTGAAAGTGAATAAAGCAAATGTTATTTGAAAGTACATGAAAGGTTATCCATACCTGTCCTGGTCTGTTCAAAGTGCCTAGTTTAGAGTTACCTGCACAGATTAGGTGAGGTCTAAGCTAGCTGTGCCCAAGAAGATAATAACAAGTACTCATTATGACATACAGCAATTTTCTAACTTATTGTAAAATCTTTGTATATGTGGATACTAGTCAATCTCATTAGCTACCAACATTTCTATAAAAACAGGGAAGACACTTTTCTTATAATGCAATACTCATGGCACCTGTGACAAAAAGAAGGAAGAAAATCGTTTTTGCTACAGAACAATGTGACTTCTCTAAATAATCACAAAAATTTTAAATAAAATGGGGATAGGTTTCTGTTGTCTATTTCAACAGTTGAACAATGTCTCAGTGGTTACACGATCAAATAATAAACTAACAGTCTGGGCGTGAACAAAAAAATGCACTACTCGCTGTGCAAAAGCAACTCTTAACAATAAAGTGAATATAAAACGAGTTTTAAAACCAAAGCCTTTCTTTACTACCGCAAGCTATTTACAGATAGAAAAAAAACTCATTTAAAGCGATAAAACTAAAAAATAAAAATAAAAAAAATAACACACACCGCTAAAAGTACAAAACTCACAGTTAAAGCTAGTCTTGTTATCCATTGAAATTCAGAGCAAAGTAGAGATTTCCCTCAAAAAAAAAATTCAATACAGAAAACGCAATAGCTTTACTGAAAAGTAAGTAAAAAGTACAAAAATATAATTCGCTTAAAAGGAAATGGTGCCTAGAGAGAAGGTGGCAGCCCAGACGACATGACTACACACATACAAAGGAATTGGAGCAGCTTCCCCTCTAGGATGACCCACAGGTCCTCAAAATGGCCACGACCATGGCCACATGGCAGACTACAAAAGCCAGGCCACGACAAAATGGCGCATTTTCCCACCAAAAACTAAATTTTTCCCCATAAAACTACACATTTAAAAGACCACATGAAAACTTACAAACATTTTAGGAACAGTCACTAGAAGACTAAAATCTTTCTCCACAAAGACTGACAAACACAATTAAGACATCAAAATGAACACTTAAACCATAATACAAAAACACTTTAGGCTACATACCACTAGGGACCTTGGCACCCAGCAATGTTACATATAACATGAAACATACACTCTTGTTCCCACATAAAGTTCACACACTTATTCAGGCATCAGCAACCCATTGGAACTATACATTTCAGCAGTGATGCTTGTATCGTGATCTTTTAATTTCAAAACAATAAGTCCCCAGGGAGTAGCCAACAGTTCCTATTGTATTTCATAGGCCAGCTATGCCTGGTCACTTGAATATGCAGCGGCCATCTTCAAACCACAAGCTTTTCTAATTACTGTGTTACAACTGTGTTTTGAGTCAGTTAAACACTCTACAAGACTCATGCAATCTAATTGTCCTATACATAGGTAAAAATCACAATTCATCCATTTCTATTTCTCATATACTTATTACACAACATACAGTTACTTACACATACACACAGCAAACAGTCTCCTTACACAAATATTCAAGCTTGCAAATACAAATCGCACACACACCCACACACCAGACATACAATCAAAATTCCAGCATTACAGGGGATCCCCGAGTTACGAACTCGTTAGGGACTGCCCGCCTGTACGGAAGTCGGAAATGTTCGTAAGTCGGCCGCGCATGCGCAGACCGACAAATACGGAGATTTCCGGACATTTCCGATGTTCCGTCTATTGCCGTTCTGCGCATGCGCGGCAAATTACGGACATTTCCGGCATTTTCCGAAGCTCCGTATGGCCGCGCATGCGCAGAAAAATGGCGGAGGGTCCCCGCAGCACCCCGTTCGTAAGTAGGGGTTGTTCGTAGGTCGGGTGTTCGTAAGTCGGGGACCCCCTGTATACCAAAAGATGTAAAATTTGTTCTTTTGCAAAGCAGAACTTACCTAAACACATATTGCGAAGGAGGTTCAGTTCACCCGTACCGTGGCCCACCATTTAACTGTCGTGGATATTCCACTACACTCTTGCGCTAATAAGCACCCTTCCACCATAATGGTATGATGCAGCCTTTTGATCCCATGTCTCCCCTGGTTCCCCATTCCCCAGTAAACAGACATTACCACATTCTTACGTCCTCATCTCAGCATGACTGCCTTTGAGCAGTTCCCTCATTCTTTTATTCACAGACAACAAAATAAATTACAAAGAGGAGGGATTGGCTCCAACAGCCAATCACCTCCTACACAGATTGTGACCTCACAGGAAATGAACAACACAGGATGTGAACGACCAAATAAAGATATAACACAGGATAAATTAATATATACAATAACCAATGAACGATGACTACAATTCCACTGATAGGAATCCTTATTATGAATTTTTCCCTGGAACAATGCATACCTGGATTATGCTACCCTTCCTTGTGGATGAGAGACTATCTGCAGGTGTACACTCATGGGGCCACAAATATGTTGATTAGGTATACAGGGACGACACGAGCACACACTCGTTAAACCGATAATGTCTTTGCAGAGCGAACACACCACTACCAGACGATCGTTCTGTGCATTGCACAGGGGCCCTTAGCTGGCAGACATGTCCCCACTCCGCAAACACTTCTCTACATCCCCAAGGAGCTTTTCACTACCAAACGGATCTCAACCAGTGTCAGTCTGCCCCAGTCAGCTCTTTAGAGCGGGCTCGGGGGCGCTAACACTAGGAGACTGTTATGACAATACATTAAAATACATCTTCATAAAATTTTCCACAACAAGGGCAAGTTTGGTAAAAACTCCTGCCAGTTACTGCGTTTCAAGTCTTTGATGGATTGGTGGAGAAATGCCCAGATAGCTGGGCACATCATTAGATCAGGGAAATTGCGTGATTTCGATTTAAATTTATTTTTGTTTGAAGCCGAGGGTAATATAGATAGCGGAGCAGCAGTAATAACTTTGGTGTCAAAGGGACTGGCCATTAGATCAGGCTACGAGTCTGAAATTGCCCCCTCAACATAAAGGAGCATTAGATCGTGTAGTGCGTGGCATTCCTCCATGGTGAAATGTCTGGTTCGTTTGGTGAGTTTGCGTTCTAAGTTAGCATTTTGGCGGTTTTTGTCAAATATAAATTTAAAGGTTAAGTTACGTGCAAAGAGATAAAGATCTTTGATGGTTTTCGTAATATGTATGGAATCAAGAGGGCAAAAACCAAGGCCAAGTTGCAGGACAGATAGCTCATCTGGAGACAATGAGCTAGGTGACAAGTTAATGAAATTCAAGTGTGATGACTGGAGGTGCTGGGTTGAGGCATGAGAGGGGGGTTTGCGAATGAATGTATCTAGTTTGGTTTGTTTCCTTATGTCCTGTGAGGTTAAATCTAAAAAAATTTATGTCAATGAGTGGCTTTTTTGAGTTAGCTGAAATGGATCTAAGGGCCTTGGGGATAACATTGTGCAGTGTGGAGGGACCTGCCCCACCAGCCAGTTGACTGGATGGCGGGGAGGGGTCTCCTGGTGTATGTGCCGACTGGTGTTTGAAGGAGGTCTTTTTACCCTTTCTAGGTGCTGCGGGAGAAGTGCTGCCACTGTACCGAGAACGTTTACCTGTAGAGTTGGAAGTGGAAGAGCCCGTAGGCCGCAAACCTGTGGGATGGGAAATAGATAAAGAAAGTGATGAATCAGATTCTGATTGTGGAGCAGCTCTCCTGCCTCTCATTCTACCTGATCATTTGTATGCGAACCCTTCAGAAAAGGCAAGTTTGTCCTTGACAAATTTAGTCTGCTTATTTTTGATGATTTCCTTGTTCATCTCCTTCCATTTAGTGGAGAAGGACGGAACGTCTAAAAAGGTGTTGATGCTGCGTGTTTAGTCTATCGATTTCACTATCCAGTGAAATCATACCAAGGGCATATTGGGTGGTTAATGTTTTCATGAGTTCTAAACTACAATGAGTTAATATTTTCTCCCAAGAAGATTTAAATGAAGGGGAGGGGTCTTTGAGGGTGGGAAATAGTTGGATTCTTAGTCCCAGAGGGCAAGTATCTTCCCTAATATATTGTTTGAAATATTCTGTATGCCAATGTAGGTGTGAATTACATTTAAGAAGGTTAAACATTCGATCGAGGAAGGTTTTAAGCTCTTTGTCAGATCTAGTGCTGGTAGTGAGACAAGTATTCTGTAATTGAGTCATGAAGCCTGTCCAGGCGGTGCCCAGGACATCCATATTGGAGGGCTGCTATTAGGCTAACTGGTAAACAAAAAGATTTTGTGATAATGTATGAAAACAAAATACAAATCAAGTAAGAAAAGAGCCCCTTTCCAACATTTGTAAGAAGTGGGGAGTTAAATGGGGATTTGCGAAAGACTGTGAGGCTGGGTGACCGGAGGCAAGGTGGGAAGAACCAGGAGGTCCCTCCGCCAATTGTCACCAGGTAAACCCCAAACAGCGAGTGTGTTGTCCACCTAATTGATATTAAAACAGGAAGGGTGGCCTCTATAAATAACCATAAATAAAATAATTGATAACAATGTGTACCATCATCCAAAAGTTAGTGGAATAGAGATTTTTGGGAACCTAGTCCCCTATCAAAGTTCACCAACGGCAAGGAAGCAAGTGGACTATTGCGGTACAATATAGAACATATAAATAGGATATGTAGACAGCTACAAAAAAATGTATTAATACAAAAAGCAAGAAAATGAAGTTAAAACAAAGGTGACTTGGCCATTGCATAGTACTTCGACTAGTTTTGCGAGGTGAACTGCTTTATCAGGAAATACATCTGCAAACTACGTTCGTGTTTGTTGGCCAAGAATTGTGTGCCATTTGTATGCAAGACAAGTTCCTGGCACACGACCTTCGGACAAAAGTCTGATGCTTTGTTGGCCAACAATCCGATCGTGTGTACGAGGCTTTAGGCTTGTATCTCTGCTTGTATGATCTCCCGCTGGCAAGTGAATATCCAGACAGATGCTTTCTCTCTAACTCCCTCTGTGCCAAGAGGAAGAGCTTTCCTGGGCAGTTTAATAAAAATCATCTCTCCACTCCTCCTACTGCTAGCTGCATATTGGAATTTGTTTTGTGAGGAGTAAATTTTTCCCATTTATATGGCTGCCATCTCACACTACATCTCCCAGGATTCTCAGGGCTCTGCATAGAAATGTATGGGCTTTCTTAGCTTTATTTCTCCCCCTGCTGGCTGGAGGAGAAGGGTGCAGCAAAACATCAGTATGTCAGTAGAGGGAGAGAATAAAAGGCAATGTCTCCTATATATTGCTGTAGCCTAGCACCCGACTACACTAATATAAACCATAGATCACATTAAACTGAGATGACCTTCTAGCTTTAGTACAGTTGCATTTTTGCTACATAACATTACCAATTTACTTAGTGATTTTAATGGAAATCTGAAGCTGATTTTTTTTTCTAAACTCAGGTATACATTACAAATGAAACAATGATACAGGTAGGCCTTGGCTAGCTCCTGCACAATATGCAAGTATTCTAAAGCTAGAAAGTCATCTCAGATGTACTGGAACCCCCACTGCAGATGCTTTTCTCCACATCACTTGCACTTAGTTATGTGATCTAATTTTCCATGACCAAGCACAGAGGGTCCATGGAGATGGGTCACTGCACTGCTATTGTAGCTTAGCTGCTGTTTCTTTACTGGGACATCTGCTCAGGGCTCTGCATAACTGAGAAATCAAAGAGAGGTAGCAAAAGTGGGGGTGCCCAGCAAGTAGAGTAACACAGGAAGGTAGGGTCCTGCAGCAAGAGAGGAAGCCGTTTGCAAAATTTGGAATTATCGCTGTAACTAAACTACTGGGTGATAAAGAGAGAATCCCACCCACAAGTATTAATCAATGGCATGGGACACATTAAGCAGCTACCTTCATGTAAAGAACTTGCTCTGACCTTCAATAGCCAGAAATGGTACTTCATTGGAGAAGGGGTGATGGCAGTTGGTGGAACTTAGTCATGAAGTCAGGACCAGTAACAAAGTGGAAAAAAAATATAGGAGGGTGCAGGAGAAACTTTTCTGACTTACAGTGCCTTGAAAAAGTATTCACACCCCTTGAAATTTTGTCATGTTACAACCAAAAACATAAATGTATTTTTTGGGATTTTATGTGATAGACCAACACAAAGTGGCACATAATTGTGAAGTGGAAGGAAAATGATAAATGGTTTTCCAAAATTTTTAATAATCTGTAGAACCACCATTTGCTGCAATTACAGCTGCACGTCTTTTGGGGTATGTCTCTACCAGCTTTGCACATCTAGAGAGTGACATTTTTGCCCATTCTTCTTTGCAAAATAACTCAAGCTCTGTCAGATTGGATAGAGAGTGTCTGTGAATAACAATTTTCAACTCTTGCCACAGATTCTCAATTGGATTTAGGTCTGGACTTTAACTGGGCCATTCTAACACATGAATATGCTGTGATCTAAACAATTCCATTGGTTCTGGCTGTATGTTTAGGGTCGTGGTCCTGCTGGAAGGTGAACCTCAGTCTCAAGTCTTTTGCAGTCCTCTTGGCTGCTTTTCTGATTAATGCAATCCTTGCCCAGCCTTTCAGTTTAGGTGGACGGCCATATCTTGGTAGGTTTGCAGTTGTGCCATCCATTTTCGGATGATGGATTTAACAGTGCTCCGTGAGATGTTCAAAGCTTGGCATATTTTTTTATAACCCAATCCTGCTTTAAATCTCTCCACAACTTTATCCCTGACCTGTTGGTGTGTTCCTTGGCCTTCATGGTGCCGTTTTTTCACTAAGGTTCTCTAAAAAACACCTGAGGGCTTCACAGAGCAGCTGTATGTTTACTGAGATTAAATTACACACAGGTGGACTCTATTTACTAATTACGTGATTTCTGAAGGCAATTGGTTCCACTAGATTTTAGTTGGGGTTATCAGAGTAAAGGCGGCTGGATACAAATGCACACCACACTTTTCAGATAATTATTTGTAAAAAAAATATTGAAAATCATTGATCATTTTCCTTCCACTTCACAATTATGTGCCACTTTGTATTGGTCTATCACATAAAATCACAATAAAATACATTTACCTTTTTGGTTGTAACATGATAAAATGTGGAAGATTTCAAGGGGTATGAATACTTTTTAAAGGCACTGTATAAGCAGACATCTTACGGCATCTACTCTTAGGCAAGCTGTTTAAAAGTATAAAATAAAGTACAGGTCTACTTTAAATATAGTGGTGGATATATCACACTGAATGCAGGTCTTAAGCATTTCCCTTGCTACTTTACCACACTTCAGAATGATTGCTGTAAAATTCTAGTAAGCATTTTGTGTTTGTAATGTTAAGATGCATGAACATTTATCTCTAGTTTGTTAAAAATCTTTGATCACCACTTTAGGATTTGCTATAGTCCCCACAGCCCACCTTTTGGTATAATATCTGTCGGTTACATTCCCATGGTAACCGTCTGTTTATTTCCTATTTCCTGCAAATTAGACTAAGATGCTGTGTAATAAACAGTGCAAAAAGCAATAGAAATGGACAAAGAGCAGTAAATCATAGCAACTAGACATTCAGATTTACTAGTCAGATTAAATGTATTCTGAGACTATGAACTTGACTCCTTTTAAAAATTGAATGCAAAAGTGCAGCCGGACATGTGTGAACCTTAGATGTTGATTTATAAAAAAACTATTGCTTTAAAAAATTTATAAAACAATACTGGTGAGTAGGACTTTAATATTCCAAAGACATATTAAAAAAAAAAAAATGGTATTGTGCCCGTGGTCAGCATTACAATCATAAGACAATTCCACAGTTAAAATTTTTAGGGGAAACAATCCAAAACTGGGTATGACTCTAAAAATAAATGAAAAACAAGTAAAGTGGAAGGGCTCAGTGGTATCCCCCATGCTCACAGCCACTATCAAAATAACTGTGTCAGAGCCTAGTGCCCTGTGTCGGGGTGGCTTTACAGGGATGTTGTCACTTTACCCTGAAAGGGCAGTGTCTTTTTAAAAGGTACAGTTACTCTATGCTGCATTCTAGACTTGATGAGTATGTTGACCCTAGTCCAAACCATAAGTCACTTTAAAGTGTATTTCCACTGCTAAATTGGTATAACACCTACTTTATATTTGTTACATGTCCCTATTCACATAGCATAACTTAAAAGGTAAACTGAAACTGTAATTTCAGTTTACCTTTTTGAGATTCTCTATTCTGGACCCTCTAGCAAGAAAAATCCTAGGTAGTTCCCTTTGTTTATGGGGAGGCTGGGCAACAGTGCTTGCCATAATTAACCATGTCTGTACTGTGCATGACGCTCTTCATTATTCATTGTAACTCAATTTAAACTGTCCTTACAAAGGGTTAAAGGTGTTGAGGCTGGTCTTCTTGTATTGTATGTTTATGAAGAAGACAGACCTGGGACAGGCTCACTAAAACACTGTTCAAAAAACTACCTAGGTAGTTCTCTTTGTTTATGAGGGGGCTGGGCAGCTGTGCTTGCCATATCTAACCCTGTCTGTACTGTGCGTGCAGATCTTTATTATTAATTGTACCTCAATTTAAACTGTCCTAACAAAGGGTTAAAGGCGTTGAGGCTGGTCTTCTTGTATTGTATGTTTACGAGGACAGACCTGGAACAGGCTCACTGAAATATTGTTAAAAAAAACCATGCAGTCATAACACCTCCTCCTGAGAAACATCTAAAGAAATATTTAAAAGAAAAAAAAAAATGTAGGCATGCAGTGTGAATGGGAATACACAAACATAGAGTGGGGTTTTCCCAATTTGACTGCAAAAGTGGAAACACTCTGTAAAAGGTTTACTCTTGTTTTCTATTTTCCCCTTTAGTTGTCTGTTGAAGCCTCCCCCTGAGGTATTGCCACTGTGTTGCTCTGAATATTTAACAAAGACATCTCCCCACTGTGAAGAGTGAACAATATGGGCACGACCAAAATTACCTATAAAAAAAAGTCTTCAAAGTCCCAGATAGTCAAGTTTTACATATATCTGATAAAAATAATGTGTAAACATTTACCATACACATTCATCTGATTGAACAAGTTTCCCAACATTTGCCCAACATCTCAATTTTCCAATTTTCCATTCCACAATGACCAATGTTAAACACACCACCACCCAACACTTAACCCTTTTAAATGGCGATCAACTTGTTTAATAAATTATTCACCATTTTTCTTGCAAGAACCCACTACCATCAAATCTATATTTACTCAACACACAGCACACTTCAGGATTTATGCCTAATTTGCACATGCTGGCATTCCACCCCTGCACCTAGCACCACAAAGCAATAGAAGTCCTGTGTGTGTAGGAGCAAACCGCAGTGGGTGATTGATAAATGCAAGTGGAATCAGGACATGCAAATACACTATATTACCAAAAGTAATTGGGACGCTTGCCTTTACACACACATGAACTTTAATAGCATCCCAGTCTTAGTCCGTAGGGTTCAATATTGAGTTGGCCCACCCTTTGCAGCTATAACAGCTTCAACTCTTCTGGGAAGGCTGTCCACAAGGTTTAGGAGTGTGTCTATGGGAATGTTTGACCATTCTTCCAGAAGTGCATTTGTAAGGTCAGGTACTAATGTTGGATGAGAAAGCCTGGCTCACAGTCTCTGCTCTAATTTATCCCAAAGTTGTTCTATCAGGTTGAGGTCAAGACTCTGTGAAGGCCATTCAAGTTCTTCCGCCCCAAACTCGCTCATCTATATCTTTATGAACCTTGCTTTGTGCACTGGTCCAAATCATTTGATGGAGGGGGATTATGGTGTGGGGATTGTTTTTCAGGGGTTGGGCTTGGCCCCTTAGTTCCAGTGAAGAGAACTCTTAAGTCGTCAGGATACCAAGACATTTTGGACAAATTTCATGCTCCCGATTTTGTGGGAACAGTTTGGGGATGGCCATTTCCTGTTCCAACATGACTGCACACCAGAGCACAAAGCAAGGTCCATAAAGACATGGATGAGCAAGTTTGGGGTGGAGGAACTTGAATGGGCTACACAGAGTCCTGACCTCAACCCGATAGGACCCCTTTGGTATGAATTAGAGCGGAGACTCATAAATGTGCTTCTGGAGGAATGGAAGGGAGGAATTTCCCATAGACACACTCCTAAACTTTATGGACAGCCTTCCCAGAAGAGTTGAAGCTGTTATAGCTGCAAATAGTATGCCAACTCAATATTGAACCCTACAAACTAAGACTGGGATGCCATTAAAGTTCATGTGCATGTAAAGGCTGCAGGGGACAGCATCAGAGATCCGTTGAGTATAGCAGCTCAGCCTGCTTTATTATTTTAGCCCCTGCCAGCATATCCATTGGATTTAAATAAGTGATGCAGCATATTCAGATCCCAGCATGCAACATCATGTATAAATCTGTAAATGTATTGAAAGCTCCATGATTGCTGTGTGAATGGATACACAGCAAGATTTTTATGTTTGCCTTTCGATGCACCCCTTGAGGTAAGTTTTGTTTTTACCATTTCCTGTAGCATAAAGTAGTTTAGAAACCGTTTAACTGACTTTGCTTTTGGACTTACCTTTTCTATAATATTCATATGTGCTCAGAAAGCTACGCTAACATCCTCGCTATTTGATGCTAATATCAAGCCATGCGTTGAAACTCCGTTTGATGGACAATGTTTACCATGCTGTCATGGCGTATACTACTAGCATTTTCATTGTGTTGCAAGAAGCTCTGTCATGCTTGGAAGTGTTTGTCTGATGTGGATGTTAAAAAAACGAAAAGATTATTGTTCCTTTAACTAATTTGCACATTCTACAAAAGCACTGTCCTATTTTTTTCCCTTTGTTCCTAGTAAGTGGCAGAATATAAGTAAACACTTGGAGCACGACCAAGGAATTCCTGTGTGTGCCTGCAAAAGCCTGGTTGGATAGCTAAAAGGAGAAAAACACTCTGTTCATAATGTCAGTGAACAAACGCTAGGCCGAGGGATGAGTCATGCAGACAGATCTGCAATAGGACTAGGCACAGAGGAAAAATAGCATAAGCTTGCTGCTGAAGATCATGTTAATCCTCTCTGTATGGAATGGTAAAACACAGAATTACAAAATCAGACGTACGTGTGCCAGTATCTGTTATGTCTCATTTATTATGTGGCTGTGAAATCAGGCCTGTGACCATGATCAGTCCCATGAATAAGTAATTTAGTTTAAAACTAGTCTATCTTTAGTACCACTAATAAATATCACAATGCCCCCCTACGTTCTCATGAATCAGGCTCCCTCCTACCACTGCCATCGCTTATAGCTGCAATCTCATGAACCATTATATCTCACCTGCTGGTCTAGTGACAAATACAGTAATACTCATCTCTGAATGTGTAAAGAAAGCTGAACGATTGTGCAGTAAAACACATTCTGTTTCTCTCCCATTCATGCCTGTCAGCCCCTACCCTGCTCGAATAGTTGGGCATTCCTGTTAGTTAACTTAGCTGAAGCAGAGCTCTATTACTCCTGCCCCCTTTAGGCTCGGTTCACATTGCCACGACCTGAAAGCCGTGTGACTTACATTGCGACTTCCTGACGATTTGCTGGCAACTTGAGCACTACTTGATGCAACTTGACGTGACTTTGAAGTAACTTTCAGGGAATGCCTGGGTAATCATTCTGTAATGTCGGATCCAAATCACATCAATATAGATGAGAATCTGACTTGCAGGCGACTTCCATTAAAGTCTATGGAGCACAAGTCAGATAGAAGTAGTACAGGAACCTTTTCTAAAGTCGGAGTAACTTTAGTAGTGCTACTTAAAGTGCAACTTCCACTTATACGCTTCCTCCCTCCCTCCAGTGTCACATTTGGCACCTTTCAGGGGTGGGGGGGGGGGGGGGGGAGACCTGTTTTTGATAGGTCCCCTTCCCCACTTCCGAGAGACAGGCCGCGGGCCGATCTCCCGAAAGTTCGGCTACCTCCTCTTTCGCCCGCTGCCAGGCCAATTAGACAGTGCAGCGCGTTTTGCGTAGTAGGTTTCCCTTACCAGGAATGGCGGCGACATTGCCTGGGATCCGAAGGCTCCCTGGACAGGTAGGTGCCCTAATATTAAAAGTCAGCAGCTACAGTATTTGTAGCTGCTGACTTTAAATTTTTTTCACCCAGGCTGGACCTCCTCTTTAAGACAGCTTTCATTAACTTACAAAGGATTTCACATGTCAAGGCTCGGTTCACACTGCTGCGACTTGGAATCAGACTTGTGAGACAGTGTGGCAGTGTGAACCGAGCCTTACTGTGACATCTGGGTCACAGTATGCCTACAAAGTATGTAGGCATCGGACACACACCCTGCCACGCCCATTTTAAAAGGGGACTATACACAAAAAAGTATTGGTTAAACCCACATGTGCTTTTTTACCACTACTATTCCTTTATATTGGCTTTTAGGATTTACAAATGCTGCAATTTAGAAATTGGATGAACAGTTTAGTACTGGGAAACACTTTTTCAAAGATAAATAGTGCATTTTATATACAATTATATAGATCAGACCAAAATGAGGGGCAAATAAGGAGGAAAGAGGGACAGACAGACTTTTTTCTGAATGAGGGACAGTCCCTTAAAATCAGGGACAGTTGGGAGCTATGAGTAGTGACTGCACAATGCACATGAGTTTGGAGCACAGGCAGAGCTCACTTGCTTCTGCCCAATCTGCTGTGAGTGTGCCTTTCTTTGAGAGGGATTTTGTTTTCCTGGCAGTCTCATTGACATGTTCCCTCCTGCTGCATATCTTGGTCAAGCATCCGGTGCCAGAGACAACTGTATCTATACCACCTAGAAAAATGGGACCAGGTGCTACATGCACTTTGTGCCCTGGGCACAGGAGAAACTTAAAGTATAACTAAAGGCAAAACATTTAATAGCACCCTCTAGGTAGGTAAGTGCTAGAGGTAGGGTTTTTCATAGGACAGGTAAAATTAGGCAGGCCTGGCTGTTTGTTTTGATCTTATCTGGGCTGGGAGTGGCTAAGAGTAGCAGCTGGTGACTCACAGGCAGCATCGCTGAGACCTCCCTCTTCTTTCCAGAGTTTGCTAGAAAGATCTGGAAAGAGAGGAGAGGAGAGGTGGAGCTACCTGGGGTGTTTAAGGAGCCCTGACCAATCCCCAACCTGGATTGGCAGGGGCAGGCCTCCTTAAATACCCAGGGTCAGCCCAGCTGGGGAGGAGCTGTTTGGGTGGAAGAGCTAGAGATGGAGTACTAGGCTGTCAAGGCCTTTGAGGGAGCTCCATAGCTTGGGGGGCGGGAGCGGTGACCACGGACCTGGGCTCGGGTGCGGACGGGGACCTCCAAGAATCATGATGGTGTCCTGAACAGGTGGCACATGAGGAGCAAGAGAGGACACCGGGAGAAAGCACTGCCAGACAAGTCTCCAGGGAGAGGAACAACTGGTCGCAGCCAAGAGGGCTGCTGAGTCACATGCACAGCAGGAGAGGACTGGGGAGGCATACCTGAGAGGACTGGGAGCATACAGTCTGGGATGGGTGCAGAACCAGAGGAGTGGACTGTGGTGTCATGGGCAGTGGAGAAGGGCAGCTGCAGCCAGGAGGGCTGGCAGGGACTGAAGATGTTACTGGGCTCAGTAGCCGCATGTAGGACAGCTAGCACCAGGAACTTTCTATTTTTCTACATTATAGGGGCCAAGCCTGGCTAAGCCAGTGTGAAGCCTAACCACTATGTGCTGGCTGTGCCCAAAGATTAGAGAGGAAGCGATGTGCAGGAGGAGAAATTAAGTGTATATACAGGACTGTATATAGTTGTCCCAAGCAAGTTCTACAAATTCTAATGGGCATCCCATACTTCCCTTACCCCATCCAAGTTCAATCCCCTCAATAAAGCTCCACCCTGGGTATTTACCTGATCCTGCCAGGAGGAAATTAACATTTTTTCCTTCCTGGAAGGATTTTAAAGCATCAACTATTTTAAAGGGACAGCAGAGAGACCCCTGCCTACACAAAGTACTTTTGAGGCAGGAGAGGCTTGTGCCTCAGTCACTTTAATTTGTAGGTGCGTAGCTAAGGCTACAGTCCCCGAGTTTGTAAAGACAACACCCAAAGAACAACTGACTAACTGAAATCTGTCAGTTTGATAGCTGTGTCCCACTGTGAGTGCAAAGAAAGATAACAACGGCTCCTGTAAGAAAAAGACTTGCAAAGTCGTTGAAATGTTGCTTATAAATAAACAATAAAGATTACTCCACTATACCTTGGCATCTTTGCTGTGTGTGTCAAAGGTCCTTGTCCTGACTTGGGTATCTGGATGTTATGATGACCTAACACTGTAGCTTCAGTATTTTTTAGGTCGCTGACCTGACGAAAATATTCAGATCAGAAAAGTATTTTTTGTTTTATTTAAGTAGCTTTTGGAAAACATAAACAATGCACAGTAGTCAGGGCTTTTCAGCATACTTGTTCCAGGTCAGAGTCCAGTGGGAAACAGTGCTTTCATCTGATCTTCTAGTCATGTGTGCCTAATGCTCTTTTGTTTAAGTTTTTAGGCATAAAAGATAAAATGCCAACAGTTATGACTCTCTAAGGCCCCTTTCACACTGGGGCGGCCGAAAAAGGGTTAAATACCCCTCGCGAGCGGCCGAAAAAGGGTTAAAATCCTTTCACACTGGAGTGAATGTTTTTTTTCAGGCGGTGTACAGGCGCTATTTTTAGCGCTGTACCGCCTGAAAACCGCCTGTGCTATCATCCACATTTAAAAAAAGGATTCTAATGAAACACAAAATAGCATTGAGAGACTATCAACATAAAAGATAAAATAGGATTCAAATTTTTTTTTTTCAATATAGAAACTTTATTATTATATGGCATTTAAAAAAAAAAAAAAAAAAGGATCTCACAGTTTATAACACAGTATATCAGCCTATATATATCACAACAAATTGTACCTCAACATGTAAGCCCATCACAGCTACTTGTCTGATTTTACCATGCCTTAAAAAAGTATTCATACCCATTGACGCTTTCCACGTTTTGTCATGTTACAACCAAAAACGTAAATGTATTTTATTGGGATTGTATGTGATAGACCAACACAAAGTAGCACATAATTATGCAGGAGTTGTCTGCTTCTGAGCCCTGCAACCTGAAGTCTTCTGAGAGGTTGTGCAACACAAGATTGAGTCATTAGATGGCAATATGAAAACCCTGCTGAATTTGATTACCATTGATTACATAAAACTCAGCTGAAAGTTTAGCCATGTGTCTGGATGACTAAAGCCTCCTACACACTATTAGATTTTCTGCAGATTTTTGTCTTCAGATTTACCAAAACCATATAATATGAGATCAAACCTTAAGTGTTTCAATTTGTATGTAATCAGGCAGGCCCTTACACTACATGGTTTTGGTAAATCTGAAGACAATTCTGCAGAAAATCTAATAGTGTTTATGGGGCTTTAGAGCAGCTAAGTGAGGCATGAATTAGAGAAAAGACTTGTGAAATTTGACATTAGTATCTTTGTCACACAGATTTACTCCAGCCCTGAGAAATCCTCTTATTGTTCAGTTAGAAATATCTTGACAAAGTGCTGAAAACTTTATCAAAAAACTCCCCCCTTGCTGTGAGTGACAGGTGATTTACATATCTCATGCACTAGCCTGAGACAGGCACATCTTGTGTAATTATAAAAAGTGAGAAATTCACCCCTCCCCACATAACAATGATGGAAAGGAATGTTATCTGTGATCAGGTGACCTCAGACACACACACTGCACTATAACAATCATCAGATCACTGGATGTTTTACTCTGCCCAACTCTGACTACATACATCTCCCTATATTCTTCTTGCTGTTCACTCTAGAATACATTTTCTTTCACTCTGGTCTGTGCCTGTCTCAGGCTAGTGCATGAGATATGTAAATTACCTGTCACTCACAGCAAGGGGGAGTTTTTGACAAAGTTTTCAGCACTTTGTCAAGATATTTATAACTGAACAATAAAAGAGGATTTCTCAGGGCTGGAGTAAATCTGTGTGGCAAGACTTGACTCAAATGAAAGGAAATCTTATTCTCTACATTATGACATCAAAAAAAAAAAAAAAAAAAAAAAAAAAAAAAACCTCATTAGGAATATGTTATTTTCACTGGTTAAAATTCAAGCATATTTAAAGGAATGCTGAAGTCTAGACGTCTTACAGAACAAAAGACAAATGGCGAGGAGACCTTTCAACATTGGCTGTGAGCTCAGTGACAAACAGGAAGCAATGTTAGATTACCCCAGTAGGGACACAGATGGCTGACAAAACGTGACAAATTAAAATATTAAAGACACTTGGAAGTCAGATATTATGGTAAGTGCTTTTAAACCTCATTAGGAATATGTTTTTTTTCACTAATTGCGGTTTCCATGTTGACGTAATTTTCCCCCTATTTTCTAACTATGTGACATTACATCCAACAAAATAAAAAGAAAGCCTTTAGATTAAAAAAAATCTTGAAAAAATAAATATATATCCTCTTAAAAAATGTTAAGCCCAGCTCCAGGCTACCCCTTCCCCCTGGAGGCCCCACTGTGTGTATTTTATATTTTATTATTTAAGTTGTTTTTTTTTTCATACCTACCTGTCCCAGATTAGTACTGTTCTCTGTGCGCGGGGCAACATGGGTACATAACACCGTAAACACACAGTAAAGAAAAAAAAAATTGCAAGTTGAGTTTTAATTCAGCACAAAAAAGCTGAAGCCAATTGCATCTTAAGCCCCATACACACGGTCGGATTTTCCGATGGATTCTGTCCTATCAGACAATGTTGTCGGAAATTCCGACCGTGTGTAGGCACCATCGGACAGTTTCCATTGGATTGTCCGACGGACAAAGTCCTATCTCCTGCTGGATAGATTTTTTGACAACAAAGTCCGATCACACCAAATCCGATCGTGTGTAGCGAATTCCGACGGACAAAGTGCTACGCATGCTCAAATCACATTACAAGACCAAAGCTATTGGCTACTAGTCTCTACGTAGTCCCGTCGTAGGCAACAAACGTCACCACGTTCAGAATGATCGGATTTTCCGTCAACTTTGTCCGACCGTGTGTACGCAAAACCAACATCGGACAAAGTACGACGGACATGATCCGACGGACCTGGTCCTCGGATAATCCGAGCGTGTGTATGGGGCATTCGTTTTTTCTTCTGAGAGCAGATCACTGGAAGGTGTATGTTTATTGTCATGAGGCCCTCCCACCCAGTTTTATAGTTCAAATGTTGCGCAACTCCATTCTGACAAATCCAGCTCTCACCCTTTGCTCCCATTGTTGCTGTCACTTCTGTAAACACAGAAGCCTTCTGGTTTTCAAGGGACAGCTTTGCTTTAAGTGGCTCCCGGATCTAACAGATCCCTGCAAGCACTCACAATGGGGCACTGCAGAGACAGATCTCCAGAATCTGAGAGAAAGAACAATCTTACTGCAAGATGCGGCAGAGCCTCCTACATAGGGAGGTACTTGAGCCAAATCAGAGACAAGCTTTGAGGGGGGAGGAGTGGGGATTAGAGTTGTACACTGTGCATAGCACACCCTTAAACCCTGCACTCTATACACAGCGCACCCCTAATCCCTGCACTCTGTACATAACCCAGTCCTGAACTCTACACTCTGTACATAGCACACTCCTGAACCCTGCACTTTGTATATAGCACACCCCTATACCCTGCACTCTGTACATAGGGCACCCCTGAACTTTTAACTCTGTACATAGAGCACCCCTGAACCCTGCACTCTATATGTAACGCACTCCTGAACTCTGGACTCTATTTAAAGAACTCCTGAACTCTGTACTCTGTACATAGCGTAATCCTTAACTCTGCACCTTGTAAGTAACACACTCCTGAACTCTGCACTCTGTATGTAGTGCACCCCAGATAAAACCAGCTCTGAGGGCAGACATACTACTGATGCGGGCCACAATGATATTAAGTCTGACACCCCTGCTTTAAAGTGTCAGTAAAACCAAATTTACTTTTTCAATAGAGGCTCTGAAATTAAAATGTCTGTTTCCATGCTCTCTTCTGTTTCAGTAAATTGTAAATACCTCATAATCCTTAGGCCCCTTTCACACTGGGGCGGGGAGCCGCGGTGACGGTAAAGCAGCGCTATATTTAGCGCTGCTTTACCGTCGTTGTAACCGCGGTATTTGGCCGCTCGCGGTGCGGTTTTACCCCCCGCGAGCTGCCGAAAAAGGGTTAAACACCCCCGCAGAGCGCCGCCGTAGCGGCGCTTTGCAGCGGTATTGCCGCGGTTTTACCGCGGTTTCCAATTCAAATCAATGGGAAGGAGCGGTATAGGAGCGGTGAACACACCGCTCCTATACCGCTCCAAAGATGCTGCTAGCAGGACTTTTTTTGCCGTCCTGCTAGCGCACCGCTCCAGTGTGAAAGCCCGCCGGCTTTCACACTGGAGTTAAAGGGGCCGGATTTTTTCAGGCGGTGAACAGGCGCTATTTTTAGCGCTGTACCGCATGAAAAACGCCCCGGTGTGAAAGGGGCCTTAGACTTCCCCATCCCTGGTGGAAACACTCTGTAGGCTGGTCTTCTATCTGCAGCATTGCCACCCTCCTGCACATGCGCAATATTTTTTTTATCCCTAGCAGCCCTGATTATGCACAGTATCCCTGTTCCCAGCATATACACCAGACATGTAACTTTAATGTAAAGTGTCAATAAACCCACATAATAAAAAAAAAACTATCAATAAATGGTGTATTACATGCTGTTCATACTCACTCAGTCACTATGCGACTTGTTTTCTGTATTCTGCAAAAAAGCTGGATGATTCTGCTGTTCTCTATCTCCACCTTCTTTTTCTGTCCCCAATTCAGCTAGTGATTTTTCAACTGTAGTGGCAACTCTGCACATGCTCAGTTTTCAGTTTCTATGCTGAACATTTCCTCCTTATCACATCTGAGCAGCCCATGTGATAGAGCCACACATGTGGGCATATACACTGTGCTAAATGACAGCCCACTCCCTCCCTCCTCCTCCATACCCACTAACCAGCTAAACACAATGGGGGCAGGATATTACATGTAGATTAATGGAGGCTTTATCTCCCTCTTATTCTAAGACACAGGCTGGAACGGTGTGACAAAGCCAGTAACTGGCAGAAATCTGCCCACACAATGTTATTTCCACAAAATAATAAAGATTTGATTTCAAATATATGTTTGTATGCCAATTTAAAACAGTTAATTGATATTATTTATTTTAAACATGTGACCAGCAGCAGAGGACTAGAAGCTCCTCCTGTTTATGTTTTCCTACAGACAGGCTGGGAAAGATCTGGGTCATGTGACAGCTGTATATCAATTAGGGAAAAGGTACTTAGATGTTTTTTTTAAAAATTTTAAATAATTGCAATGTCATCACATCATCCACATACAGAAAGTGGAGGTACAATGTAAATTAACCTCTTCAGCTCCCTTCCTGACCAGGCCATTTTTTTTTTTTTGTGATACGGCACTGCGTTACTTTAACTGACAATTGCGCAGTCGTGCAACGCAGTACACAAATAAAACTGATGTTCTTTTTTCCCCACAAATAAAGATTTCCTTTGGTGGTGTTTGATCACCTCTGCGGTTTTTATGTTTTGCGCTATAAACAAAAAGATAGCGACAATTTTGAAAAGAAAACAATATTTTTTACTTTTTGCTAAAAAAACACATCCAATAAAAAAAATTGAATTTCTTCTCCAACTTAGACCTATATGTATTCTGCTACATGTTTTTGGTAAAAAAAAAAAATTCCAATAAGCATATATATATATTGGTTTGCGCAAAAGTTATAGCATCTACAAACTATGATTTTATGGAATTTCTATTTATTTCTTTTTTTTGTAGTAGTGGCTTCGATCAGCGACTTATTGCGGCAGACACTAAATGACACCTTTGACACTTTTTTGGGGACCAGTGACACTAATACAGTGATCAGTGCTCAATAATATGCACTGTAACTGTACTATTTATACTGGCAGGGAAGGGGTTAACATCAAGGACAATCAAAGGGGTTACATTTGTTCTCTGGGAGTGTTTTCTAACTGTGGTGGTGGGGGGGGGGGTGCTTGCACTGTAAGAAGACAGAGATCTGTGTTCCTGCTTAGCAGAAATACAAGATCTCAGTCTTCTCCTGTCACAGAATTTCAATCTGCCTTGTTTACATAGGCGGACCGCCTCTGGAATGATCGGCGCGTCCCAGAGGACATCGGGTCTGCCGGACCACCCGATTGGCTCCCACTGTGTCCAATCACAGGGGGGGCTGGTCGCCGGCTGTGTGCATGTGCACCCCAGACTCAGGAAACAAAATCACGTACAGGTACGTGATTTTGCGCTGACAAAGTATATATGCGTGGGGCAGTCCGTAACCAGTTAAACCGTATCATATGCAAGGATAGTGCCAAAAAAATGCCGCCCTCTGGAACTATCACTCTGCGCTCCTGGATTCAGCTCGCTTTAAGTAAAAATGACCAACAATATATATAAGCATCAAATGATGACCATTGATCTTATAAAAGCGGCTACTATATGATAAAATGAAATCGGTGATAAGGCAATATTAAAAACTTGGTAAAAGCACCCTTTTAAGAGCCGGGTACTGTCCCTTTAAATATTGCAGCAGCGCTAAAACAAAGTCCTTTTCAATTTAGAAAAAGTTCATAAACATCATCATGATAACCCGGAATAAAGTCTGTATTGGTGCAGTGAAATACTTCTTGTGATACAGTGACACAGCTTCCACCGGATAATCACTTTTTCACCACGTGCGGCTCACACTCCCCTTTGGGGATGCACTCACCAGAATTACGATCAATATAAGCATTTCAATCAAATTCCCTGTTCATCGCTATCTCCTCAGCACGTCCACCTTTCCACCGCCTGCAGGTACCAGAGCAGATCCACTCCAACCCAGCATATGTAGAGACAAATAGTGCGGATAGCGTAGTACAGTTTGACAAAAAAGCTTTATTGAACATCCAATATTCCCCCAATAAATATATGCGTACCACAATAAAATTGATAAAACGCCTTGTAAAATATAAAGCAAAGTGCACTCTGCCTGAATAGTCCTCCGTCCGCCGGAAACTAAGCGCCAAAACGATGTGTAGAAAAGGTTTTCTCCACTTCCTGGTCCGTTTGGCTTGGCTGGAGCGCACTGTGGAGCGCATGCGTCACTTCCTGCGAGGTCACGACCCTGACGCGTTTTGTCACTTCCGGACGTCATCTGAGGGCCCTCAGTTAAACCGTATCGGTTTAGTATCTCTTTAAGTAATTGTTCTACTTTATGTTTGATAGAAATTATTGTTCATTAGTATTCATTCTGAGGATAAATATTAGGATAAATATGTATGCAATATTTATTTTTGAGAAGAACAAATGCTTGAATCCACAAATGGGAATACACAGCAACTTCATTACATCACCTACTGCGCTGCTGCTTAGCCCCACCCACAGACTGAGGCTGTGCAATACGGAGGAGCAAGATATGAGATGCAATCAGATTAAAATTGCTAGAAAATGTATTTATCCTACTTGGAAAAGTGAGATCTAGGGATGAATTTTTTTATTGTGTTGGTCTTCCCAACTTGTATGGTGAACGGGATGTAGATGGGTTTACTGATACTTTAGAGACGAGATGCTTAATGTAATGTAAAAATAATCCTGTTACCTTCTTTACACACTGTCGTTGAGTTACTAAAACTGGAGAGTGCAAAATCTGGTGCAGCTCTGCATGGAAACCAATCAGCTTCCAGTTTTTTTTTGTCAAAGCTTAATTAAACAAACTAAATTTAGAATCTGATTGGCTACCATGTACAGCAGCACCAGATTTTGCACTCTCTAGTTTTAGTAAATCAACCCCACTGTTCTGACATTTGCATATTTAAAGGTGACTGGTCTCTGTTCTGAATGGACCTCATTTACAATCACACTTTGATATCTATATATTTGCCGACTGTGTATCCACTCAACCACCCAAGGGTTAAGTTCTAGCTTGTACAACTTTTTAGATTATTATGTGGAACAGTTTTAACCACTTTGCTGAAATCAGGATAGGCTGATTGCACCAGGCAACACCCCGGTTCAGTACATTTGTGATATTTTTCAAAAATCCTAGCAGATTAATCTGACATGGTCTGCCCTCAGTAAAACCATACTGCTTTGGGTCCAGCAAATTGTGTGTTTTTAAGTGATCAACAATCTATCTTTTTAGAAGTGATTGTGTTAATTTTACTACTATGTATGTTAACCCCACTGGCCTATAGTTTTCAGCTTCTTTACTATCTGTCTTTTGGAAAGGCACATTATTATATGTCTGCCAGTCATGGGTAACTTCTCCTGTTATGCCGCGTACACACCGTCAGAATTTCCGACAGAAAAAGTCAGATGGGAGCTTTTCATCGTATATTCCGACCATGTGTATGCCCCATCTGACTTTTTCTGTCGAAAATTCTGACAAACTTAGATGGAGAACATGTTCTATATTTTTCAGATGGAAAAACCTTCAGAGTTTATTCCAACGGGAAAACTGGTTGTGTATACGCCCTGTACACACGACCAGTTTTCCCGTTCAGAATAAACTCTGAAGGTTTTTCAATTGTAAAAATATAGAACATGTTCTCCATCTAAGTCTGAGAAGAGATTGATTGTAAAATCAATTAATTGTCCATCAAGTATACCATGAATGTTTTTTTTAACTGGTTCCCGACCATGTCACGCAGATATACTGCAACACAATGGATTTCCTGAGCAAAATCCCATACCCTACCCTTTTTTGGCCACCAGTGGGCGCACCCACTGCACGGCGGGAGACCCGATGCACGTGGCCAGCGGGCACGATCGCTGCTGGCCACACACGATCGCATGCACGAGCACCAGCACGGGGATTTGTGTGTGTAAACACAAATCCTGTGCTGTCAGAGGAGAGGAGCCATATTGTTTGATCCTACTAAGTAGGAAAAAAGATATGTCTCCTCTCCTAGTCAATCCTATCCCCATACAGTTAGATCACACTGAGGGAACACACAATTAACCCCTTGATCGCACCCTAGTGTTAACCCCTTCCCTGCCAGTGACATTTACACAGTAATCAGTGCATTTTTATAGCACTGGTCACTGTATAAATGCTAATTTTCCAAAAAAGTGTCAAAAGTCTCCGATCTGTCAGTTGCAATGGCGCAGTACCACTAAAATCGCAAATCACTGCCATTACTAGTAAAAATAAATGAATAAATAAAAATGCCATAAATCTTTCCCATAGTTTGCAGACACTATAACTTTTACACAAACCAATCAATATACGCTTATATATATATATATATATATATATATATATATATATATATATATATATATATATATATATATATATATATATATATATATATATATATATATATATATATATATAATAATTGGCCTAAACTGATGAAGAAATGTTAAGCTTAGACTCAGGATAGGGAACAACTCATCCATGGCAGCAAAATACCCAAAACCCATAGTGGGGTAAGATTAATTACCCGCTATTCGGGGCAGCACAAACAAATTAGAAATATTATGCAGAAATATTGGTACCTTTTACTTGCCGATTCAACTATATCCAAATAGGTCAATACATACCCAGAAATAACATTCAGGAGATCTAAATCTCTAAAGGATGGGGACTTTCCCCTGCGGTAAATGCAAATTCGTAGTGTAGGTTCATTCGGGGGGGGGGGGGGGGGGGGGTGGGGGGGGGGGGGGGGGGGGGGGGCTTGTGAGATTCCATTGCCCGATGGATCCATTTATAAACCACAATTTTTCACCACATGTCAATCTGTGGGGGTGGTTTATATGATGCTCTGTGACTGTGGAGTCTATTACATAGGGAAGACTAATGCCCCGTACACACGATTAGAAATTCCCCCAGCATAAGTCTGATGTGAGCTTTTGGTCGGAAATTCCGACCTTGTGTAAGCTTCATCAGACTTTTGCTGGCGGAATTCCCTCCAGCAAAAGATTGAGAGCAGGTTCTCTATTTTTCGGTCCTAAATTCCGATCGTCTGTAGCAATTCTGACAAGCAAAATTCCTATGCATGCTCGGAAACAATTCGACACATGCTCGGAAGCATTGAACTTAATTTTCTCGGCTCATCGTAGTGTTGTACGTCACCGCGTTCTTGACGGTCAGAAGTTCAGAGAACTTTTGTGTGACCGTGTGTATGCAAGCCAAGCTTGTGTACACGGCATAAGAGACCATTTTTCCATCTGATTCGAGATCATGTCAGGCTGGTTTCCAAGTCAAAAATGGAAACCCCAATCAGCCACCATATGGGCCTTTTCATGCCTTTGATCTATCAAAGATGCGATTTTTTGCATTCTAGTACTTACCAGGAAATGAGAGAGGAGGTGACAAGGACGAGTTGTTGCTCCAGCGAGAGGCACGCTGGATCCACAATTTGTCGGCCCTTTAGTTTTTTTTTAGTCCTTCCTGTAAAACATGTCTATGTGTTTACAGTGGCAGTTTTTCACCTTGCATTCCACGCTTCCCTTTTCCTCTGTCCAAAATTATAATTTTTCCTTATAATTAAAATACTTTTGATGTGATTTCTTTTTTTCTAAAGAAACGTTCAACTTGAATTGGTGCTTTATTTGGCCATACAATTAGCTTGATTTATTCTGTTTTTATGTATTTGTGTTTGCTCATGATATTTTTGTAAGAATGCACTGTGCAGTTTGTTTTATTGTTCTGTAAGCATATGTAAATGTGTACCTGATCAGGGATGACTTCTGTCTGGATGCTGTTTAATGAAACATGATGTGCACTCGGCCCTTAAAGCGACATTGTTCAAGCCTGTTCCATTCCCTATTTTCGATCATTCTGACCGTGTGGCTCTTTAGCCCTGGTGTCACGCTTGGAGGGAGCCCATTTGGTTGCTGCTCTTATTGATAAGTGGGATCTTGGTCCCGGCTCTCTTTGCCGTCAGCCTGGCGGATGTACAGCACCAAAGATGGTGGATAATGACCAGGCGCGCATTGCGCGTGAGGTCCTTTCCGCCAAAGTTACAGACATGCGCAGTGGTGCCGCAATTACGTCCACGCCCCGCCGGCCAGGTCAGACGCCGGTGTCTTGCCGAGTTGGTTCCCCTGGCGGATTGGTTCCTCTCTGTCCTGCGCAGGCACAGCGCTTGCGCAGTACGAACGACTAGGCATCTTCCGGAAATTGCCGAACCGAAAACAGATAAGAGTGAAGTGTACACCGCACAGCTGATTTTGTTTGTTTAAAAAAAAAAAAGTTTAAAAAAATTGAAATTGAATTGAAAGGAAAAACCCCAGATAGCACTCTAAAAACACAGGTTTTCTATTACTCTCCTCTATATCCAGAGCTAAACGATTTATTTTTATTTTGCCTTTGCCCCTTGTTTAGAGTAATAGACCCGCCCCTTAGTTAGACTCCCCTTGCAGAGTAGCGCGAGCATCGGGAGCGTGCGGCATCGTCTCGTACACCGACTGCGCGGTGTACACTTCTGTACAGATCTGCACTAATCTGCCAAGGGGAACCATCTCGGCAGAACACCGGCGGGATGGGGAACAGGTATAAATGGTGTCCTGTGTACACCACATGCTGACAGGGAAATACCACAAGTCAGAGTGAGACTGCTTAGCGGTCTCCCTCTCTTTCTCCCTCTCCAGCCTATTGGACTAAAGACCTCTTCCACTATATTAAGTACTTCCATTAACTTGTTCTCTTGTTCAGCTGTTCCAATGTGAGGCTTATTTATTCATGGATGCCTATTGATATGCTGATGCAGTGAGGAAGGGGATTTTGATTTGCAGACCTGTGGGGTTCCCTTCCTTCCGACCCACTGGTTTGCCTGCTTGCAATTTCCCCCTCCTTCATGGGGTAATTCCTGAGTCAATTGCTCACTACGGATAAGAACCTGGGAATTTGTTTAAATGTGTCTATTCTGGAAATTTAGCAATCAAACAACTGAAATGTTTTCCATTGTGCATTCATTAGGAGGAATCCAGATTTTTTGTCTTCAATAGGAATGGGCAGCACAGTGGTGTAGTGGTTAGCACTTTCACCTAGCAGTAATAGGGTCACTGGTTCAAATCCCGACCACGACACCTTCTGCCTGGAGTTTGCATGTTCTTCCTGTGCCTGCGTGGGTTTCCTCCGGGTACTCCGGTTTCCACCCGCACTCCAAAGACATGCTGGTAGGTTAATTAGATCCTGTCGATAAAATTGGCCAAATATGTGTATGTTGTATGTGTATGTGTTTGTAAGCGTGTCAGGACCCCACAGAGCAAGGACCGCACTATACCACAGATGGACACCAGTGGCAAAAAAAGCGCCCTGAGGCGATTCAGTTCGCATAGGTTGCGCTATACAAGTCATTCATTCATTCAATAGCTAAAGAACATCTATCTGACACACTCCAGTGTAACTCTGAGTGCTCCAAAGACAAAAATAAAGGGTGGTATCCTTCTTTTTGGTCCTTCATAAAGACCCTTCCCTAACACATATAGGGACGGAAGAACAAATTGGTTCTATTCCTTTAATATTGGAATTGATGTATATGTTCAAACCTTTATATCATTTCATTCCTAATTAAGATCATTTTGATCAATATTAAACTGTTTGATGTAAATAATCTAATTTATCTTTTCACTTTGGTTGCAAAAGGTCCTCTACTTTTAAAATCCTGGCTTCATTGGGTGAATTACAATTGATATGTCCCTAAATACAAGCATCCGGTAGGCATTAATTTTCAGTCTATCATCATGTTATATAAAGTATAATTGTTTACAATATTTGATTATTACATTATAACAATTGATATTAGCATACCTCTTTTTGACATGCCTTGTGATTTTATATTTTGATAACTTTTTAAGTATAATCATTTATAAATGTTGTTTCTCTTATAGTATACTTTACTTCATGTGACACTTCAAAATACTCCTGAGGAAGCTCACCTGAGCAAAACATGTAGAGTAAGAAGTGGTTGTACTTGGTGCACGTGGACCAGTCTGGATTTATGCCAGGCAGGGGGACCGACATAAACATTCAACGTCTCCTTACATATCTCTTTTGGGCAAGCAGGGGCGGGCCGGAGGTAGTCGCCTCCTTAGACGCCGAAAAGGCCTTTGACTCGGTTGAGTGGCGCTACCTCTGGGCGGTCCTTCGCAAATTCGGGTTTGGCCCTCGTTTTATCAGCTGGGTCCCGATGCTATACCACAATCCTATGGCCCGTATACGCACAAATTATTCACTGTCCTTGCCGTTTCCCCTGTCCAGGGGCACCAGACAGGGTTGCTCACTATCCCCTGGATTATTTGCGCTAGCCATGGAGCCCATGGCAGCTCGTATTAGATCCGCCCCTTCAGTAAAGGGAATACAAGTCGGTGTAATAACAGATAAAATATCCTTATATGCCGATGACACCCTCCTCTTCCTCAAAGACATCGCCTCCCTCCCACCAGCGCTTCAAATAATAGATGAATTTGGCTCATTTTTGGGCATCAAGGTTAATTGGGGGAAATCACTCCTTTTTCACTAAATGCGTCAGGTCACCACCCACCAACAGGCACGCCCCTAAACTGGACTTGGTTGGGACTCTGTTGTCCTCATACTATGAGCTGAACCTTCAACCATTACTTAAAAGCTTCTTGCAGAAATGTATAACCTGGAGGACCCTCCCCCTATCACCAGTGGGTAGGGTAAACTTAGTTAAGATGGTTTATCTCTCCAAATTCCTTTACCTTTTTTGAAACGCCTCTTTGATCCCCCCAGCCTCATTCTTCACCAAAATAAAAAGTATAAATATCTTCCTTTGTTTGGAATGGAAGGCCCCCACGACTAGCCATTACCACCCTCCAGCTGCCCGTCACCCAGGGAGGCCTGTCCCTACCAGATTTTCAGATCTACTTCTGGGCAGCCGTCCTGGTGACGGTCAGATGGTGTGCACAACCATCAATGTATGGAATAAAGCCAGGACCCGCTTTGGCTCCCCTGAGAAGTTCTCTCCCCACATTCCTCTCTGGGGCAATCCCAGCCTACCACACATGAATACCGTTCCAGACCCCCAGGTTTGGGCAAGGAAGGGTATAGTCAAATTGAAGCATATAGTTACGGGGGGTAAACTGAGATCCTTTTCTGATCTCAAAAGTGCCTACTCACTACCGGGGTGGATGTTGTTTCGATACTAACAGCTTCGATATGCGTATAGGAAACAGTTCCCAGTGCAACTCATACTGAAATCACACTCTGTGGAGGGACTACTTACTGCCAAGATCATAGATAAACCCCTCTCCTCCCTGTACTTCCACTTGTCCATAGCTCCTTTCAAGAAACTTGAAAAAATTAGACACCCCAGATCTGTCAGAGGAGGAATGGGAGACATGTGTATCTTCCTTTGTCACTAACATGATCTCGGCCAGAGACCGATTTATGCAGGTCAAGTTCCTCCACAGAGCCTACTACACACCAAAGCGGTTAACAATTATGAATCCTAACACCCGTGTGGCCTGTCCTAGATGTGATCAGAGCTCCGCCTCCTTTTTTCATATGATATTGTCCTGTCCCCGCCTCGGAGACTATTGGTCAGAGATAGCTGACACCCTTAGCAGGATTACCTCCCTGGAGCTGGGAACAGACCCCAAAATGATGCTGCTAAATGTTTTTGACTCTAGGGTAAGGGGCAAATATACTAGACTATTCCTGAATTATGCTACTTTTTATGCCCGCAGAGAGATATTTCTCCATTGGAAGGACGCTACGCCTCCCAGGGTGTCCTCATGGTGCTTAACACTGAGCTTGGTGTTGCCATTGTATAAGCTTACTTATGCCAACTGAAACTGCCCTGACAAATTTGACAGGATATGGTCGGGATGGATAAATGCCTGGGGCACAGAAGTGGCGGATGACCACTGAGATATTGCTATTGAACCTGCCCCGCAATAGTGTACCACTGCTATGATCTCCTGAATGTCTAATCATTGTTTGAGCTCTGTGAACTTAGCAAAGTAGATGAGGTCCCTCCTTCGCTCCCCTCCCTCCTCTTCCCCTCCCATCCTCCTCCCCTCCCATCTCCTCCCCCCCCCCCCCCCCATTTTATCTTCCACGTATACTGCCTTTCCTGGATCCCCTCCCCCAGGTCCTCTTTAAATAGTACTGCTGAAATTTACTACCCCCGAACCCATAATCTAATGTGATGTAACTTAACAGCTCTGCACATCTTTCTCCTGTTTAAATGTGCAACCCAATCGTTCTGTGACAATTCATGTAACAGTATTTCTGTGAACAACTGTGTATATGTATCGCTTGTACTGTAAAAATCTAATAAACATTTTTTTCTTGCAAAAAAAAAAAAAAAAAAGTGGTTGTACATGTACAAATTGATACGGGATCCTTGTAAATGCTTATTGTAATTTTAAGCGTTGTTTATAATAAAATTTATATTTTTCTAAAATTTGTTGTTTATTTTCAAATCTTTGGTATCTTTAAAGTCCCACTCACCCCTTCTCCTTTCTCTCTGATGAAGAAATGTGTTTTTTTTTTTTTTGGGCATATTTATTATAGCAAAAAATATTGTTTTTTTTTTCAAAATTGTTGCTCTTTTTTTGTTTATAGCGCAAAAAATAAAAACTGCAGAGGTGATCAAATACCACCAAAAGAAAGCTCTATTTGTGGGAAAAAAGTAAACAAATTTAGTTTGGGTGCAGTGTCGAACGACCGCGAAATTGTCAGTTAAATCAATGCAGTGCCAAATTGTAAAAAGTGCTCTGGTCAGGAAAGGGGTAAAATCTTCCAGGGCCTGACCTGGCTCTACATACCACCCTAACCTGGCTCTATATATCATCCTAACATGGCTCTATATCCCCTAACCTGGCTCTATATCACCCAACTTGGCTCTATATACCACCCTAACCTGGCACTTTATACCGCACTAAACTGGCATTATATCACCTAACCATAGGTGCCAACAGTCCCGATTTTACCGTACCATGTCTGCACCCTCTCACGTACCATGTCTGCACCCTCTCACTCACTATGTCTGCACCCTCTCCTGTACCATGTCCACACCCTCTCCGACAGTCTACTGTACCATCTCCACACACTGTCTGATCCTCTCCCTTTCTCTCTTTTTCTCTCTCCCTCTTTCTTATATTCTTTATCTCTTCCTTCTCCCTCCATCCCTCTTTCATCCCAGACTCTAAAATAGTCTGGGATGAAAGTAATTAAATTAAAATAGGGCTCCGCCTACATACAAAAAAGTGTCCCTATAATTTTTTTTAGAATGTTGCCAACTATGAACATTGTTGTTTCTGCATGGCACTGAGATGGGCACTGTGATGACACTGGTGGGCACTGTGTTCATGATGTGGCACGGTGAAGGCATTGTAATGGCACTGATGAGCACTGTGTGCATGGTGTGGCACTAGGATAACACTGATGGGTACTGTGATGGGCACTGATGGGCACTGTGTGCATGGTGTGGCACTGTGATGGTACTAATGAGCACTGTGTGCATGATGTGGCACTGTGATGGTACTGATGGGCACTGTGTGCATGGTGTGGCACACGCCCAGCTGCTGTGAACAGCGGAGGGAGCTGGGGAGGAAATATGAAATAAATAAGGTACAATGGAACATTTTAGAAAGTTTGGAAGGATACAGATCGATTTCTATTGCTCATTAGAGTAATGAGTTTAAGGCTCAGTCTCCTCTAGTGTAACTTGTCATGTGACTTTGGACACAAAGTCGCATCACAAGTCACAGCACATTGATTTCCCATCTATGCGACTTTGAAAAGGTACCTGTACTACCTTGATGCAACATTTGATGCGACTTTGATCCAGAGAGTGTAAAGTTGGATCAAAGCTGCACTCAACGTCGCACTCTAAAACGCACAGCTTTCGAGTCACACTTGTGGAAACGTAGCCTAAGGCTAGAGTGTGACTTTGGAGTGTGACTTTGATGCAACTTTGAGTGCAGCTTTGATCGTCACACCAGCCAATTTTTGTCTCTCGGGTGCTGCTGCCACCGCCATTTGTAGTAAGGGAAGCCGTCAGTGAAGCCTTTCACAGCTGGTTCCCTACTGCGGATGTGCGAAGCGCGCTGTGCTTTCTAACTGGCCTGGCGGGGGAGGAAGGAGGAGGGGAGGCGGAATTCCTGTGATGAGGTTTGCGGTTAGGCCTCCCAGAAGTGGGGATGGGTACCTGTCAAAACCAGGTACCTGCCCCCTTCCGAAAGGTGCCAAATGTGGCACCAGAGGGGGAGGAAGCAAACAAGCGGAGGTTCCATTTTTGGATGGAGCTCCGCTTTTAGTAACAATTATATCTTGCATGTATGGCTCAGCTTCCAACAGACCAACGGCCACAAGGTCTCACCTCTTCCGTCATATACAGTGCCTTGAAAAAGTATTCACCCCCCTTGGCATTTTTCATGTTTTGTTGCTTTACAACCTGGAATTAACATGGATTGTTTGAGGATTTGCATCATTTAATTCACAGAACATGTCCACAACTTTGAAGATGTTTTTTTTTTTATTGTGAAGCAAACAACAAATAGGACAAAATAACATAAAATCAATGTGCATAACTATTCACCCCCCTAAAGTCAATACTTTTTAGAGTCACCTTTTGCGGCTATCACAGCTCCAAGTCGCTTTGGATAAGTCTCTGTGAGCTCGCCACATCTTATCACTGGGATTTTTGCCCATTCCTCCTTGCAAAATTGCTCTAGCTCCTTCAAGTTGGATGCTTTGCGTTTGTGAACAGCAATCTTTAAGTGTAACCACAGATTTTCTATTGGATTGAGGTCTGGGCTTTGACTAGGGCATTCCAACACATTTATTTACATGTTTCCCCTTAAACAAAGTGTTGCTTTAGCAGTGTGTTTGGGGTCATTGTCCTGCTGGAAGGTGAACCTCCAGCCTAGCCTCAAATCACACAAAGTGGTACAGGTTTTGCTCAAGAATAACAATGTATTTAGCACCATCTATCTTTCCCTCAACTCTGACCAGTTTCCCAGTCCTGACTGCTGAAAAACATCTCCACAGCATGATGCTGCCACCACCAACATGTTTCACTGTGGGGATGGTGTTCTTTGGGTGTTGTGATTTTGCCCCAGACATAGCGTTTTCTTTTGTAACGCCATAACCCCTGCAGGGCGGCTACGTGTTTTCTGGGCTTACCGATTACCTCCTCCTTGTAGCTCGTTGTTCGTTGTCTAGGGGTTCCCAGGGTTAGTACCCAGTAATTGCAGAAACCGATACTCAAAGTCCTTTTGAGGATTTTTATTTGCAAAAAAAGCGTTTAAACATAACAGTCTCTCAGTTGGGAATAGAGGGTATGGGTGATAAAGCTCAGGCACTTCAGAACTGCTGACATCAAATAAATTTCTCTGTAGGTAGCCTAGAGAGTAGCCACTCGCAACTGGACACTTCATTGTTGGATAAACACTTGTTTGTAGATCTAGCAGCCAACAAGTGATTCGGAATTTGCAAAGTCTCTGCCACAGACTAGGTTGTGAAACTTCAAGTGAACAATGTAAAAGTCTCTGCCACAGACTATGTTGTAACCGAAGGATGGGTTTGGAACTTTTCCTATGGTACCTGAATCTTCCAGCCATTTCGGCGATACCGTAGAAAATGCGGATTTACTAGTGTCCATACAATCTCAGCTCCCAGGCTCTTACCAAGCAGCCAGCTTCAAGGACCTCCTCCGAAGAGTCCTCCCCTGGTCGCTTTTTACGGGGTGCTGTGCCTCTCCAATCCTGAGAGGACAGCAGGACACTTCAGAATCCTCCTTCAGTTACTGGGCCTCGAACTAGCCAGTTCCGAGGCTCGGGAAAGGGTGGATCCCCACCCCAGACCACGAGGGCCTCTGGGGCTGGTCACGGTGACCAGGCTTACGGGGGCAGCAGACACTCCTGGGACCAGAACCAGGAATCAAAGAGCAAGCCGAACCCTGAACACGTGATTTCAGCATCTTAAATACCCCTTCCTGGAATACACAGCGAGGCCAGACGCGCCCGCTGATTGGCTCAGAGAAAGATTGGTACCTAATGCATCCAACCAGGCTGCGTTCTCAGCCTGTCACAGGTGCTCACCTCACCTATGACCAGGCAGAACTCTAGTACAGCCCAGCCAAACTGACGCCAAAGTAAAAACCTAGAACAATTAACCCCCAGAACTCAGTTACAGTTCTGGAAAAAACTAAATTTACAGAATAGCGCACACTTTAGAAAAGTATTAGCGCTACACTTTGATGGCCAAAAAGTTCAGTTTTAATCTCATCAGACCAGAGCACATTCCTCCATACATTTTGGGAGTCTGCCACATGCCTTTTCGCAAACTCAAAACATGCCCATTTGTTATTTTCCGAAAGTAATGACTTTCTTCTGGCCACTCTGCCATAAAGCCCAATTCTATGGAGTGTACGGCTTATTGTTGTCCTATGTACATATACTCCAGTCTCTGCTGTGGAACTCTGCATCTCCTCTACGGTTACCTTAGGTCTCTGTGCTGCCTCTCTGATTAATGCCCTCCTTGCCCAGTCCATGAGTTTTGGTGTGCGGCCGTCTCTTGGCAGGTTTGCTGTTGTGCCATGTTCTTTCCATTTTGGTTATGATAGATTTGATGGTGCTCCTAGGGATCATCAAAGATTTGGATATTTTTTTATAACCTAACCCTGACTTGTACTTCTCAACAACATTGTCCCTTACTTGTTTGGAGAGTTGCTTGGTCTTCATGGCAGTGTTTGGTTAGTGGTGCCTCTTGCTTGGGTGTTTCAGCCTCTGGGGCCTTTCAAAAAGGTGTGTATATGTAATGTCAGATCATGTGACACTTAGATTGCACACAGGTGGACATCATTTCACTAATTATGTGACTTCTGAAGGTAATTGGTTGCACCAGAGCTTTTTATGGGCTTCATAACAAAGGGGGTGAATACATACGCACATGCCAATTATCTTTTTTTTTTATTTCTGAAAAATTGTTTTATGTATATATTTTTCTAATTTTACTTCACCAACTTAGACTATTGTGTTCTGATCCATCACATATAATACAGATTAAAAAAAACATTGAACTAAAGGCTGTAATGTAATAAAATAGGTAAAAAGCCAAGGGGGTGAATACTCTTGCAAGGCACTGTATAACCCCTTGAAAGGAAGTGACACATGCTGTGATGAGGCACATCACAGCACACCATTAACCCCTGAGTTACCAAACATTAACCCTTAGTGCAAAATACCAGCAGCATTTTAGGCACCTGCCTACAGACTGGGCTCACAGGAAATGGGATGAATGACATTAGGGATTATTTACTAAAGGAAAATCCACTTTGCACTGCAAGTGCACTGAAAGTGCACTGAAAGTGCACTTGAAAGTAAAGTCACCGTAGATCCGATGGGGACATGCGAGGAAAATAAAAAACAGCATTTTAGCTTGCATATGATTGGATGATAAAATCAGCAGAGCTTCCACGCATTTCAGATCTACCCCTTATTTCAGATCTACCCCTTATCTACCTCTTATTTAGTGGCCACCAGTGTATAGGAGGAATCCTTTCAGTTCTCCCACATAGAGGAGTTTGGCTCCCATGGTTGAGACGCAGGATCTTTCATTCTATTACTAGGGTAGGACCCACTAATTCGGGGTACTTTGTCGTAGTAAGTGGGCTTAGCACTATATAACCATATAGTGTGACCAAACCCCCGTATTTTTTGAATATGTTCAGGTGTTTTTAACTAGCCCTGCTGGAAACGTCATTCTTGAATGTGTGCACTGTAATATGTTCGCTATTGCTTGTTGGTCTTATGGCAGCACCATCTTGAATTTAAACGCATTGGTGAGTGCTTCCCAAATATGTTTTTGTATGTTGTAATAAACCCTGACCAGGTTTTTTTGGGTTAGAGCACCCCTCCCCCTCCTTATTACCTCTTATTTAGTGGCCACTAGTGTATAGGAGGAATCCTTTCAATTCTCCCACATAGAGGAGTTTGGCTCCCATGGTTGAGACGCAGGATCTTTCATTCTATTACTAGGGTAGGACCCACTAATTCGGGGTACTTTGTCGCAGTAAGTGGGCTTAGCACTATATAACCATATAGTGTGACCAAACCCCCGTATTTTTTGAATATGTTCAGGTGTTTTTAACTAGCCCTGCAGGAAACGTCATTCTTGAATGTGTGCGCTGTAATATGTTTGCTATTAGATTTAGAGCGACTGCACTTCCAAGTGCACTTGCAGTGCAAAGTGGATTTGCCTTTTGTAAATAACCCCCATAGTGTCCCTCTGCCCTGAAGATGACCTCCAGCACTGGGCAGGAAGTCAGGGACAGCGCTGGAATGTGGAGAGGGTAGGGGAAGCCTTTTTCTCTTTTTACAGGATAGTTTGGTAGGGAACAGGAATTTAAAGATTAAGAAAAAAAAAAAACTTGACGTTCCACTTTAAAAACAGAAGATAATAATTTAAATTTCAGTGTGTAAATTGTTCACTGGCGGGCCATTAAAATACCATCCACCCTATTCGAAACACAGAACACTGTATTTTGTATATACTTGTGGCATTGTTAAATTCAGTAGCTCAAATGTCATCCTCTTTAGAAACATATAGATTATGAAATGGATTGAATTTAAAAGTGGATCTAGTTGTAATATAGAAAACTGCCACCAGGGTGCACTGTTCTACATCACATATTTCTATAGTCTTGAATGTATTTTGTCCTCTCCCCTGTGCTTAGAGCTTTGAAAAGAATACACATGTTTTCTGCATGTTTGCACTCACTAGAAAGTACAGGGCTAGAAATAGCATCATAAACCCCCCAAACAAGTTTGACTGAAAATGTGGATATATAGAAAATATACCTGAGTGAAAACAAAGCCCTTTCCCCTTCTGACGAAGTATTATAATAACAATTTGCTAGGGAATAGTTAACTTATCCTTTATGCGAGGAACTGACTGCTGTGCTCTTCATAATAAATGATATTTTATGTCTGCACATCTTAGACAGCTGGTTGCTTATCATCCATAATCTGCCAGGTTTTCTGTTCTCTGCTGGCTGTGCATTAATGCTCCGCTACCTTATATGACATGCTGACCTACTTCTGCGGAGATCAGAACGGCTCATCCAACTTAAAGAAAGCCGCAGGGGGCCCAGATCGTACAGTATGTGAGAGGTGAAATGAGGTAACGGGGATTCTACTGCAAAACATTCATTGCGCCGCTTCTGTTCTCAATAGACTTATGACAGACATAATAATTCTATAGGCAGCCTATGGATTTGTTGGGAAAGCATGCTGTTCTCTCACATAAAGCTATTTCTGGTACACACAAACAGATTACAACAAGAACGAAAAAAATGTATTATTAATTTTCCCTGAAACAAGACATATTTATCGTGGTTCAAAATACAGCTACATTCGAAAGAAGCCATTATGAGATGTAGTCTGTACAGTATATCAAAAAAATTGGCCTTGAGGTTTGTAATTTTGTGCCTAATTGAAAGTGAGATAAAGGGACGAAACGCCTACAAATATTTGTTACAGAGCATAGATAGATGGTGTTGGGTAAACAATCCCGGCCCTATGCGGTTGGGTGCAATGGTACTCCCTTTGATTTAAACACATGTAGCGGCCATAACCCCTACGGACAGCCTTGACTTTTCTGGGCTTACCAATTACCACCTCGTAGCTCGTCTTTCATTGTCTAGGGGTTCCCTGGGTTAGTACCCAGTAACTTCAGAAGCTGACACACAAAGTCCTTTTTGAGGATCTTATTTTGCAGGGGTAACATCCAACAACAACACAGTCTCAGGTGGGAATAGAGGGCACGGGTGATAAAACTCAGGCACTTTGAACTGCTGACATCCACTGAATGTCTCTTAGTTAGCCCAGAGAGTAGCTACTCGCAACTGGGCGCTTCACTGCTGGATAAACCTCTATCCGTAGATTTAGCAGCCAACATGTGATCCGGAATCTTTGCAAAAGTCTCTGCCACAGACTAGATTGTAACTGAAGACAAATAGGAACCTTTCCCACAGTACCTGGATCTCTCAGCCTTCTTGGCGATACTGTGAGAAGTGTGGATTCTCTAGTGTCCATACAACTCAGCTCCCAGGCTCTTATCATGCAGCCAGCTTCTTGGCCCTCCTCCAAAGAGTCCTCCCCTGGTCGCTTGTACGAGTTGCCATGCCCCTCTAATACCGAGAGCACACCTCCGAATCCTCCTTCAGTTACTGGGCTACGAATCCTCCTTCAGTTACTGGGCTCGAACTAGCCAGTTCCGAGGCTCGGGAACGGACGGATCCCCACCCCAGACCATGAGGGCCTCTGGGGCTGGTCAGGGTGACCATGCCTGCAGGGACAGGCAGATGTTCCTGGGTCCGGGACCCCTCACGGGGCCGGTCCAGACCGGAACCAGGAACAGAAGAGCAAGCCGAACCCCCCAACACGTGACTTCAGCACCTTAAATACCCCTTCCCAGACTACACAGCAGGGCCAGACGTGCCCACTGATTGGCTCCTGGAAAGATTGGTACCTAACACGTCCAACCAGGCTTGGTTCTCAGCCTGTCACAGGTGCCTCACTGCACCTATGATCAGGCAGAACTCCAATACAGCCCAGCCAGACTGATGCCAAAGTAAAAGACCTGTACAATTAACCTCCTGGAAACAAAATTTACACTGATAGCGCACACTTTAGAAAAGTGTGGGCGCTACACACATTTTTTACAATTTTTTTTAGGTGAAATTTACCCGGGGGGGGGGGGGGGTTGGGCATGTTTTTGCGTTTTTTTCACTTTTTGTTTATGTAATTCTAATTTCTTTGTTTAAAAGAAAACGAGAAAAAAACAGGATAGTTGACGAGTGTCAGGAAGCTATGGTGACACGTCGGGCGCACAAACCTATTACCCATGGAAAGGTATCCAGGCGTGCACATGTGCACAAGAATGTGCATGTGCACAGAAATGCATGCACACGCGGAAGCATGTCCACAGTGTCCATTGGTGCCAGATGGCCTATTTAAAGGATGCTCAGATTCATGCTCAGTGCTGACTTCAACTGTTCCTTAGTGCCCTGCTAGTATCATGTATGCTATCCGTTGCTGATCTGGCTTGTTATTGACCTGACCTTGGATCCTGTATATGCTTCTGCTTATCTGTTCCTGACCTCAGCTTACCCTTGACCATGTTTCTTTCCAAAGCTTCGGTACTTCATTGCCTGCTCAGTTTATTCCTGAGTGCCTGCTCTGGCTGTCCTTCATCCCAGCTCCAGTTGTCGCAGTGTATTCTTGCTTCAAGCCTGCTGGGAGCTCCTACAAGCCACGCATCCAGAACCTGCAATGCCGATGGAGTGCCCCTTTAACCCCAGCTGGTCTACCCTGCATTGCCTCTGTTCCTGACCTGATGCCCTGCCTGACCCACTAAGTTAACATCCCCTGCTGCAAGTTCTGCTGTCATTACCTGCTGGCACTTGTGTACCTCCTGTCCCTCTGCACCATCTGTTCCACCTTCACTGGTGCCTGGGCTGGAAATATAAGAGAGGTAAACCTTGTCAATTCAGGCTTCTACCGGGTACATGACAAAGGGGCTTCTGTAACCCTTAGGAGCCTTTTAATTCATTTTGTACCTCTAACCAAAATGATGAAAGGTTGCCAAAAATGTTGCTTTTCAACCCCTATAAGAAGCATGCAAAACATTCTGGGCCAAAACTCAGCTGGAATAGAAACGCAAACATGCAAAAGCCATGCACGATGCATTTTGAGTCCCATTGTGTCTGTGTGAATGACCTTTGCAGTCAATCTAGTAGTCAATAAAAGATGAGCTGCATATAGATTTATAAATCTTCCGGGGCAACATCAGGATAAATGCAGTGGTAGCTGGACATTTCTTTTTTTTCTAGCCCAAATTAAACTGAAGGAAGAATAACACTAAAATGTAGGTAGCAGGCCATTGTAACAAATGGAACAGAAGAACACAAGGTGTAGCATTGTGCTGCACAAGCCAGTGTGCTGACCACTGTTCCTGACCTGCTATTAAACCCTAGGCTCATTTGCAGAGATAAATCAAATCTTTTTATGTGAAGAGGTAATTGTCTTTAATTTACTGTGTAATGTGTTCTCTTTAAATATCCAATCAGGTGCAGGAGAATTTAAAAAGTTTACATTCTCCTTCAAACGATTGGATACTGAACATGGATGGTTTGGTGGGCTTCAAGGAGTAAACTGGCGCATTGGGGGAATATTGAAAAACAAAGTCCAGCCAGCTTAAGAGAACAATGAGTAGATGAGTTGATGGTAAACTGGGAAAGTTCAGGGAGCACTTATGGCTGCTGACCTCAGCAAAAGCAAGAGAAAGAGAAGGACGCGACAATCTAAGTGCAGTATCCCAAGAGTTTTAATACAAAAGTAAGATTAAGAACACTTGCAACAGAAAGGATTAAAATTGGCTCATCTGTAAATAGATCTCCAGGGCATGGTGCTTGTCATCAGTAGGAGTATTAAGATGGGGAAGATGTGTGGCCTTCCTGCTTCCATGGGGATGTGGTCGTCACTTTCCAGGCTGTGTGGATGGATGGATGTTTGCTATCCTCAGCGTCCTGTGGCCACCAGGAGATCAGAAGTGCAACCACCATGGAACGTGGACCAAGAAACTGGAAGTGACATCACCGTAACGAGATGAGGCCAGACTGAATGGGAAAATGCTGTTAATAGAATAGGCTACGCACTCGGAGCCTTCAGCTCCTTCTAGAGGCCTCACACTTTATTAAATCAAGCCCTATGTGTCAGGAAAAAAAATCATATATAGTAAGGTTAATACATCAAAGAGGAGGTGTGATCTATAGAAACCCATCAGTCTTCTTGTGTGTTTTTTTTCAATGCAGGTTGATAAATGAAAGTATACCATTGTTTACTTGGATTGTGACTCTTTCTGTATTTTCTTCCTAAAAGAAAGATTATAATTTATGCAACACTGAAAAAGGGTAATTCAGATTGGTTGCTATAGGGAGCTGCATTTTGGAATTGAAAAAGTGACCAATATATGCCATATAACGGAAACTGAATCATTTTAACAATGACCATACACTATATTACCAAAAGTTTTGGGACTCCGGGCTTTACACGCACACAAACGTTAATGGCATCCCAGTCTTAAGACCCGTACGCACGATACGAAAATCAGATGGATTGGGTTCCCCCGCATGGCAGGAGATTTTGAACGGCTCCCTATGGAGCTGGTTTACATATCTCTGCAGCAGGTCCAGTGGGTTTTGTAGAAAAACGCAGTGCGTCTTTTGGTCTGTTTCAGGTCCGAACTCAGCCCAAAATTCAGGCTGAAATCGGACCTGAAACGGTGAACCAGGACGCACCGGACCCCTGCTGTGAGCCACATGCGGTTCATATGTAAACCTAGCCTCAAACTACATATATCAACTTTGTTGGTAAATACATTTAGTTTTTTTTATAAAACAATGGGATATCCTGCCCTAATTTTCCCTACTTCCCCAAGGAGGGTATATTAATTATGCTATACCTATGTACAGCCAAATTGCATGGTGTTTAATTATTCAATAATAGGAATAATCTATCAAGTACATTTTTCCAGGTTAATATCGCACCTTAGTATATTGCCGTTTTTATGTTAGAAGAAAATAAAGTTTCCAAAGTCCTGAATTATGTCTGTGACTATGTATTTTAAAGCTGAGTGGGTTCCTGTGAGATTAGAAAAAAAAAAAAGTACACCTGGTTTATAGTTTGGCTTTTGGCACCTGCACGGTTCAGAAATCTATTTTCAATGTGCTGTAGCAGATTTCCTCTTGTTGGGAACTTTGGTGTAATAAAGCACATTTTACCAGCTGTGTGTCTGTTTGTTCTAATACCAGGTGGCATTGCCTTGCCATACGCAGATCGTTCTATTTTTAACATTTCCCTTGATTACTGTTCTGACTCTCTAATCGTGTTCTGCCCAGAGCCGCTCTAACCCCATTATTTGAGAAGCGTGATCTTATCTCATGCTAGTTTAATTTGATATTTAAAATATCTTGCACTTGCCATAAATTGGGCTGTCAGCATATACAGGCCAGCCTAGTCAGCATGTGATTGTGTACTGATATGTAAAAGTCATCATGTCTCCATTGCTCTTCCTCTTAAGAGGTGAGGTGAGAGATTTTCGGTATTGTAACATTTAAAGGGAATCTGTCACAAAGCTGAGGACCTGTGTGATTAAGCTGTGGCAAAAGCTGCCATTCCATGACTCTGCCATATGCCAGTTCTGTGTCAAATATGCAAAACTTATCCGGTAACTACTGTACACTGTAGGTGTCAAATATTGCTTTTTTTTTAGCTGTTGCATAAACGGTCTATTATTTGCAGTTGTAAGTATCTCTGGATATAGTTATACTACTTGAAGTGGATCTACACTGCATCTGAGCACCACAAACCAAAAACGCTATTTAATTCATTTTTAATAATCAAGCAAACCATTAATCCATGCTTTATTTTGCTGAGAAATCACTTTGAAAAACACCCCCTAGTATTTATGGCCATGGCCATCTTGAGTAAGGGCGAATAATGTAGCATTTACCTCCTGGAATTCCTCTGTCCTTAGTTCAGGCATGCATACAGGAGGGTGTGCTTAGCTGAGAAAACCCCTCCTCCCCTCCTGAAGCTTCCTGGGATGTAAGACATCATTTGCCTAGGCCTGGAAACTGGGAAGTAACTGAAGAAATGTAAAAAAAAGGTTTAAAACAAGTAAATACGATTCCTATCTCTTTACTAATGCTAGCAGCGTGAGGATTAAAAATAATCATTGGGGGTGTGGCCTAGCGCATGGAGCTGTAGGACGCACTTCGCGGCTGCTCCCGGTCCTCACGACACCCTAGGGGATTTAACCGCTGATCCGGTGACGATACCTGCCCTAAATCGCTCCGATGGGGAAGGGGAAGCCCCGGGACCAATCCAAGCCTGCCAGCGACCGAAATCAGGGGGACATCGGCCGTTTCGTGACCCGCTCGTCCGCGGCCTACATGAGCCAGAAGCCTTCCAAGATGGCGCCGGCGTCCACCTCTCCAGCCCGCTCTGAGCCAGCAGACACCATACAGGTACACAGCAGGGGCCGCTCAGCCTCCCTAGCGGACTTAGACACCCCACTATACAACCCCCATAGCCCGCACAGCCTGTCACAGGCATCGCTGTGCTCGGGGGATGGATGGGACATGGAATCACAGATGCGATCCATGCATGCTTATTTGCGCTCCCTACCCACTAAGCATGATTTTGAACACTGCGTCTCCCGCATGGAGAAAAGCTATAAGAGGGAGATAGCTGACCTTAAGAGGGACCTGGGGGCACGCATGGAAGACATAGAGGGCACTACAGAGGACATCTGTACCACCCTGCAGACACATGAGGAGACCCTGAACTCCCACACTGTTATGATACAGCAGCTCATGTACCACCAGGACGACATTGAGAACCGTAATAGAAGGAACAATATCAGGATACGTGGCATTCCTGAATCAGTGGAGCCCAAAGACTTAACTGGAGCAGTGACCGCCATCTTTAATCAGCTCCTGCAGAAGCCAAAAGACACCCATATAGAGCTAGACAGAGTCCACAGGACCTCTGGCCCTAGAAACACTGACCCCTCCTTTGTCAGGGATACGCTCTGCAGAGTCCACTTTTACAAGATCAAAGAAGAGATCATGAGAGCTGCCAGCACGCAGGACTCCATCCACTTGAATGATGTCCCGGTCATGCTCCTGCCGGACCTCTCACACCAGACTCTGGCCATGCGCCGAGCCCTCAAGCCCATTACTACAATCCTCCAAGAGAAGCAAATTAAATATCAATGGAGATTCCCCTTCCAACTCCGAGTCCGTCATGAGGGGAAGACTGCACTATTCCGCACACTAGGTGACCTCCCCAGGTTCCTGAGCACACTGGAACTACCTCAAATAGCTCTGCCTGACTGGCCTCTACAACCCGCGACTCCTGGCCTCCCATTCCAACCTCAATGGCAGAAGGCTGGCAATAACAAACGCCAGAGGGGCTCCCCACTCAGACCCCCTGATGATTGAAATCCAAGTGATGGACGTTATCTCAACTCATTGACCCCACTCACGGGTCCCTCTTTTACACCACCATAACTGTCACACGCTGACCGACAGCTATTTACTGAAGAAGAAGACCGCAATATCTATAAGCCCTGCACCCCCCAACATCTGAACAACTGCAGAAGGCTCAGTTTACCACGAACATGTTGTTTTTTCTCATTTTACTTTTCGGTGGAGGACCACCTCCCTTTTTTGCCTCATCTGGGCTGCCCCCTCTCTTTCCAGACGAATCCAGGTGTCCCACCATGCTCTGCCCAGGAAGCCCATGTTGCAGACTTTGCTCCAACACCGACACAGGACTCCCGACTCGTGGCGCACCATTGCCCGACTACAGAGAGGGGCCGGACACGGTTGTCGGGAACCTCTTCAACTTGCCCTTACATTAGCAGAGGTGGCTACCTCCCATGAACAATCGAGGAGCCCACAGAATTACCTTACACCAGGCCAAGTCAGTCAGACCTACTGCTGGCTCTACTTTTGCACTTGGTCTCCCCTCATTCTTTCCTTCGTTTTTTGATTGTTTGTTTTTTTTTTTATTATTGACTCAGGTCCCGGAGCTTGACCTGACCCATGTTTAATAGGTTTTGCATAGACTGTTATCGGTTACCCTTAGCAAACCTTAGTTTTAACACCCCCGGGGATCTGGGGACCGGGAAGCACTCCATGCGCTTTCCATAGTTACCCCCCACTAGGACCACGAGTGCAGATTGGTGCACTACGTTTTTCTTTTGAAAAATTAGTTTGATGCTGCAGATTGACATGTTAATGTATACTTTTTTTGCTTGCTCATTACTGCCACACAGTGGCCTGATGTCTCCTCCTCTTCCTCTCTCCTCCCCCTCTATCCCCCTCTCTCTCCTCTCTCCCCAACCTATTCCCCCTGACCCCTCCAGGGTTGGGTCCGGGCGGACCCCCGTGCTAGCACAGGTAAGGATTCATACTGGTACACCCCCCTTGCGCCTCTGTCATGATGTCACCTGACAATATAACTTTAGCCTCCTATAACTGCAGAGGTTTTAATACTCCAGAAAAGAGAAGTCAAGTGCTATACCATTTCCATAAGGCCAAGACCAAAATCTTGCTGTTGCAGGAAACACATTTCCGAGAATCAGCGATCCCGACTCTAAAAAACCCTCACTACCACCAGTGGTTCCACAGCACGAACCCTCTCTCGAAATCCAAAGGGGTATCTATAGTTTTCCACAAATCATTCCACCCAGAAGTACTGGACTCCCTTATTGATCCGTTAGGACGATACATATTCCTTAAACTAAAATGTAATTTTTCTATTTTCACAGTGGCTAATGTTTATGGACCCAATCAGGACCAGGCTTCCTTTCTCTCTAAGGTGATTGGTAAGCTACTCTCATTTGGAGGCCCATGCTTTATAGTAGGTGGTGATCTCAACGTAACCCTTTCCCCGGTCCTGGACTCCTCCTCGGGTAAGTCAACTTTATCTCACACTGCACTCACACAGATAAAGACACTCTTAAGGTCCATACACACGATCGGACTTTTTGACAACCAACATGCAAATTAGCTGTTTTGGACCAACATCCGACCGTGTGTACGCTCCATCGGACCAACTTTTTCCAGGTTTCACCTGACTTTTGTTTGCTGTGCGAACGGACCAACTTTCTGCCAACAAAAGTCCGATGGACCAAAGTCCGACCGTGTGTACACAAAACCAACGGACTTTTGTACAAACCAATGCAAAAGATCAGACAACAATACAGAAGTTGACCAAAGGTGGCGGTAAAGAGCAGAAAAACCAAGTGATTTGGTGAAAGTTGGCTGAAAAAGTCCTGCCGTGTGTATGCAATACCAACTTGGGGCCAACGCCCTTTGGACAAAAATCCACAGGAAAGTTGGTCCACGGTCCGATCGTGTGTATGAGGCTTTACACTCCGCACAACTTGTAGATGTGTGGCGGGTGCAACACCCGTTCGAGAGAGATTACAGCTGTTTCTCGGTAGCACACAATTCGTACAGTCGTATTGATTATTTTCTAATCTCCCAATCCCTACTGGACACACCCCTGAAGGTTTCCCTAGGAAACATATTATGGTCTGACCACGCCCCAGTACACCTCAGCCTGGCCCCTCCACGGACGTCCCGCGTAAGGACATCATGGAGATTGAATGACAATCTGCTGAAAGACACCCTATGTGTTGCAGCCATAGAGCAGGCAATCCAGGACTTCATTGAGGTCCATCGCTCTGATGACACTAACCCCCTGACCAAATGGGAGGCCCTGAAGTGTGTACTGAGAGGTGTCTTCATCCAACATGGCTCTCGTCTTAAAAAAGCAAGGACCACGGAAATTTCCCGGCTACTAGCGGCAATAAAATCACTCGAAACATCACACAAGAAGGACTCTAACCCAACGACTTACGTAGACTTATCTAATGCCCGCAGGGAACTCCTTAGCCTACTAGACGCACATTCCCTCATAGCCAGAGACAAGGGCTGCAATTATCACTACACTTTCGAGAACAAATGCGGACAACACCTAGCCAGGGTCCTACACCCCCGGCCGCCTCGCAAGCCGATACCCCACATCTGCACACCTGACCAACGGAAAATACACAACCCCCAAGGCATATCAGAGGCCTTTAAATCTTACTACGCTGACCTTTACAACCTACACCCGCAAGTGGAAGCGGACGGTGGAAGAAGCACACACCTAGCTGACATGACGGATTATGTAAGGGAGACTGCCCTGCCACAAATTGACCCAGAGTACACAACTAGCCTAGAAGAACCACTAACATCGACGGAATTTGTTGTCGACGCCAAGGGCTTAAAATCTGGTAAATGTCCAGGCCCTGATGGCTTCTCCCCCAGGTTTTACAAATCGTTCGCCACATCACTCTGTCCACTGTTAAGCCCCATACACACGGTCGGACAATCCGCGGACCAGGTCCGTCGGATCATGTCCGTCGTACTTTGTCCGATGTTGGTTTTGCGTACACACGGTCGGACAAAGTTGTCGGAAAATCCGATCATTCTGAACGTGGTGACGTTTGTTGCCTACGACGGGACAACGTAGAGGCTAGTAGCCAATAGCTTTGGTCTTGTAATGTGATCTGAGCATGCGTAGCACTTTGTCCGGTCGGACAACCGTACACACGATCGGGTTTGGTGTGATCGGACCGGGTTGACGGCAAATCTTTCCAGCAGGAGATAAGACTTTGTCCGTCGGACAAACCGACGAACACTGTCCGATGGTGCATACACACGGTCTGATTTTTCAACAACATTGTCCGATCGGACAGAATCCATGAAAAAGTCCGACCGTGTGTATGGGGCTTTAGCCTCAACGTTTAATGCTGTTGATTACGCACACCTACCCTCGCACAATCTACTATCTGCCAATATATCAGTCATCCCGAAACCTGGTAAAGACCCATCACAATGTGGGAGCTACAGGGCGATTTCCCTACTCAATATCGACATCAAACTTTATGACAAAGTTTTAGCGACTCGCCTCTCCCCACATTTACCCTTCATTATACATAGGGACCAGGTGGGTTTTGTCCCTGGCCGTGAGGCCAGGGACAACACCACGAAGACCATCCACCTTATCTCTTACATACAGAAACACAATTTAAAAGCCTGCCTACTCTCATTTGATGCGGAGAAGGCCTTTGACCGAGTCAATTGGGATTTCTTACGCCTCTCTCTAGAACAAATACCGTATTTATCGGCGTATAACACGCACCGGCGTATAACACGCACCCCAAGTTTAGGAGGGAATTTTAAGGAAAAAAAGTTTTAGGAGAGAAGTTTAGGGGAAAAAAAAAACTTACATTTAAGCGTCATTTGCTGCTTGCCCAGCGTCATTTGCAGCTTGCCCAGCGTCATTTGCAGCTTGCCCAGCGTCATTTGCAGCTTGCCCAGCGTCATTTGCAGCCTTTCCCAGCGTCATTTGCAGCCTTTCCCAGCGTCATTTGCAGCCTGCCCAGCATCATTTGCAACCTGCCCAGCGTCATTTGCAGCCTGCCCAGCATCATTTGCAACCTGCCCAGCGTCATTTGCAACCTGCCCAGCGTCATTTGCAACCTGCCCAGCGTCATTTGTAGCTTGCCCGGCGTCATTTGTAGCTTGCCCGGCGTCATTTGCAGCTTGCTAGTGTCATTTGCAGCTTCCTAGTGTCATTTGCAGTTCGCCATCATTTAAATTTCCCGCCGCGAGAAATACCGCGCATGCGCGGCCGAAAAAGACCGAACCGCGGCCGAAAAAGGGGGAAAAAGTGCGTGTTATACGCCGATAAATACGGTAGGTCTTGGGCCTACATTCGTCTCCAAAGTAATGGCGCTATACTCTAATCCCTCCGCCTCGGTCTTGGTCAATGGCTCTTCCTCCACACCGTTCCAGATTACAAATGGCACGCGTTAGGGGTGCCCCTTGTCACCGCTGCTATTCGCCATAGTGATAGAACATCTTGCACAAGCAATACGACACAACACTTCCATCTTGGGCATACAGACACCATCCGCAGAATACAAACTATCTCTTTACGCAGATGATCTGTTGGTCTACGTACAACAACCACACACATCCTTACCCTCCCTAATGCTGGAATTTAAAAAGTTTGGGAAGTTCAGTGACTTTAAATTAAATATAGCCAAAACGGAAGCTCTTAATATTTCCCTCCCGATTCATACTTTAACCCAGGTACAAGCTAACTTCCCTTTCCAATGGAGTGCTAGGAGTATATCTTACCTAGGAATACAGATACCGGCCGATCTATCGGAGCTGTATACCCTAAATTATCTACCCCTGGTGACCCGTTTACGCAAAGACTTAGAGGACTGGAACACCACTCCCTTGACATGGTTCGGACGCATAAACACTTTAAAAATGGACACTCTCCCCAAGCTACTCTACATCTTCCAAACGGTGCCCATCTCGGTCCCTAAACGCTTCTTTACTCTCCTACGTTCCATGTCCATCCGGTTTGTGTGGCACCAAGGTATGCCCCGCATTAAACACACGCTACTCACGTACCCCAAAACACAAGGAGGTGCAGGTCTTCCCGACTTTGAGCTATACCACAAAGCAGCGCTTTTGGCTAGGATCACTGAGTGGTTCCCTCGCCCCTTTACTAAAGCATCTACTATGGTGGAACAAGATTTATCTCCACATAATCTCCGAGCTTTATTATGGGGACACGGGCAATCCATACACCTATTCTCAACGTCCCCGCTAACAGCGGCCGCCATGCACTTATGGTACAAAAAAGGGATCCAGCCCCTCCTATCCTCAGAACCCTCACCCCTCACCTCATTATTCGACCACCCAGAAGTGCCTCAAGGTGAAGGATCACCCACAATAGGCCCTTACTCCCGCACCGATTGGCCAGTGGCGGGATCGTTTGTAGATACCACTTCTGGCAAGCCGATCCTGCCGAGGGGGCGATGCAATTGGCTCACAGCCATAAGGATCGCATCATTCTGTTCATCTCTCTTCTCCACCTCTCAGATACACAGACCCCTCACGGAATTTGAACAGCTGTGCTCTCTCTCTGAACCCCCGCAACATTCGCTTTCCACTATGTACGCACTACAACATACCCTACTACACAAACACCCCCCACCTTACACCAGGAGGTGGTCCATGGACCTGGGAAAGGAACTCACCGCAAACGACTGGCAGAAATCATATTATTTTACACACAAGACCTCAGCGTCCTGTTACACACAGGAGAAGAATTTTAAGCTTTTGGCAAGATGGTATAGGGACCCCCAAACATTGCATAACATCTTCCCATCCGTGCCCCCCACATGCTGGAGGTGCGGTGCGGCTGATGGCAGTTATCTCCATATCTGGTGGGAGTGTCGACTTGTGCGTCCCCTGTGGACACAGGTCTTCTCAATTTACAGCAACCTGTATGATAAACCTCTTCCTCCGTCCCCTGAAATTGCCCTCCTATCTATGCTCCCAGGCCCCATACCATCACAAAAACGCTCCCTACTGCGCTTCTTCCTCGCAGCCGCGAGACAAATAATCCCCATGTTCTGGAAGACCACCACCGGCCCCCCTCTATCACTATGGGTGTCCACCGTCAATGACATTATGCGCATGGAGGAAATGTTGGCACTGGAAAATGACTCCTTTGAAAAATATAGGCTTCAATGGCTCATATGGATTGAGTTTTCCTCATCAGACTCTCTGAAAAAACTACTGTCACCACAAGGTGTAGACTGAGCCCCAGTCCCACCTAAACTGAACGGATGTGCTGTGCTGGGATCCGTCCGGACCCCCCCCCCCCCCTTCCCCTCTCTCTTTTTCTTCCCCCTTCCCCCCTTCCTACTCTGCCTTCCTCCTCCCCCACCCCCAAACTTTGTTCATTTATTTCTCTGAAAACTGATGTCAACTGCTCTCCAGGGCTCACCCCAGATGGGTACCCCTACAGTTACTTTGGCATACAATATTTACATGGATAATATCACACCCCTGCGACCAGGGGCCGTTTATTTTATACTGTCTGAATATACCATATGCCAACTGATGTTCTCTGTTGACAATTTAATGTTACATGTACAAAGTACTCTGTTAAACTTCAATAAACATATATTTGACTCTAAAAATAATCATTGTTGATTGGGAGACTGAAATTCCACTTTAAGAGAGTAATAACAAGTACCATTGGTGGTCAGAGATGCTAATTATTGCATTATTTTGATCTATGTTTCTTGGCTGTCACTAGCATGCTGGATCCTGGAACTCCTGACTCCCTGATTCTGACTCGCTCAAGGATAGACAACAATCTCCTTAATGTTCTTAGGGATAATTCGGCCTGCCTATGGTTACCCCCAAGACCATGAGAAGCACTTGTTTAGGTGTCCTTTCTATTAGGGTCATGCTAAATGGAGTGGATTGCATTAGTGATATTTAGTGATTCTGAAAATGTTTCACAAGTGACAAAAACATTATTGCTAGTCGAGGTTACTACTTTGCTACTCGACAGCAAAAACTCAGTTGCCAAAAAAAAAAAGAAGCAGAAATGGGGCAACAACAGAGGAGTCTGGGCAGCCACGGAGTGATTACGGATTATAAAAGTTGAATTCAACGACTCTACCATTGGCAAGCTGTCACCAGCAACAGGATCTTCTATTTGACATGGGCTTTAAAATAAAATATTTTACTGGAGATCAGTCTTGTTCAGACATTTTTTATCAAATTTGTTATCAAATTCTGGATTTGCTGTTAATGGGGGAATGTCTGGCTGTGCACGATGAGTGGGAACTGTTGGTGTTTGTATATACTTTAATTTTGAGCAGCTCTGTGCCTTCTGATTATGAATTTTCTTCCATAAAAAAAAGCCTAGCCACACAGGTGTCTGCTTTATGACGGAGTCCCTTTCATACATACTTCACATCTATAAACCTGCTCTAGTTTATCTAGACAATAACATATCCTGTTAGTTATGCTACACCCCATTTGAGTCCTCGAAGTGAGAAAGCAGTGAAGAATGTGTTTTCTATTTACTGCAATGCATAGCTGCATTTAATGGCAACGTCATTCATTCATGCAGATCTAGTGCTGCCTGAAAAGGAAAAGCTTTTTAGCCACAGTTGCAGCCGGTTGTAATTTAGCATGCATCCCTTGCTTCTAGGTCTGTGATTCGGTTCAGTGCCAGTGGACAAATGTTATTGTTCTGACCTATATAATCATTTATCTTGGTGACTATATACATTTTTAGGTGATTAAAAGTAAATTACAGTTTTTGTTTGTAAAGACTAAAACACAGCCTTCAGCTGGCCATACACATTACTTTTCTTATTCAGCCCCATGGCCTGAATGACATAAACCACCTGATTTCCCCTTCTACGCTAAGCAGCGTAGATGGACAAATCTACAGTGCTGGCTATTCTATTCTGACACAAAAACAGAATAGTTGCCATGGGACTTTAAAGCGGTGTTTCAGCAAACAAAACATTTTTTTTTAAAAGTCAGCAGCTAAAAAAAAGTAGCTTCTGACTTTTAATAAGTACACTTACCCTCCCAGGATGCCCGCAATGTCGGTCGTGGAGGCCGAGATGTCC